>CM054140.1:11156016-11211016 GCA_028751875.1 Rapana venosa | reverse complement strand
ACTTCACCTACTATATCATCCATTCTTTCACGTTCATACGTTAGAAAATATAAAGGTACAGGAACAAAACGTTAGAAAATACTAGGCATTCATTGCGTCATTACTGACAATATTGCCTGTAATGACATTCCTCTTCTCCTCCTCCACCCACACAAACGTGTATATATGTATATAATATTTTATATATATATATATATATATACATATATATATATTCTTTTCCATTCAGTAGTTTTTTAACATTGTATTCCTACATTGTGGTGTGTGTGTGTGTGCCTGTGCGCGCGTATGTGTGTGTGCGTGGTTGTGTGTGTGATACTTTTATTTGATGTTAGTTTGGAATATTTGTACCAATATGAAATATAGCTTTCTTGTGTTTTTGAGAATAATGATACCTATCAATATGGCTGTCAGTATTGTAATTGCCCTTCATGGGATAATTAAAGTGCTTTTGACTTTACTTGACTTGACCCATTTCCTTACATTATTTTCCTCAGTCTTTTCTCCTTAAAAAGATATGTATGAGAGATAGGGCAAAGGCCGACTCAAGCTCAGCTACATCCTTTTCATATAAAACCACGCAACTTTTGGTCCGATTCGGCTTCACCTCATCGAACCAAAAAATGCATAGTTTTATATGAGAACAAAGCAGTTTATCTTGAGTCGGCTTTACCCTATCTCTCTACTAAAAAATGAAAGTAATTTCTATCTTTTTGTTATGGTAATGACATACAATTATAGGGTGAACTGACAAGAACTTAACAATACTTATTTAAGAACTTCATAAAGACTTATTAAAAGAACCTGCAAGAACCTGACAAAACCTAACAATAACTAAATTAAAAAGACCTAAACACAAGAATCCTAATAAGAACTAAACAAGAACCTAACAAAAACTGAATAGAAGCTTAGAACAATACTTTTTTAATATACAAAATATTGATAAAGATAGACCAGAATTGCGACGAATTTTGCGTGACCATCTAGTTTCTAGTCAAGAAGAATAACTGATGAGAAGAAGTCTTCTGGAAGAGAGGAGAAGTTTACTCTCTTGCTGCTTGTGGTAAAACAGAGCATTAGTTAGGAACACAATTAACCGTCGAACAGGTACAGCAGTTACCACCACAAGAAAATTATTAAGTATTATACTAGGTATGAACTCTTCTTGGAGCAAAAAGTTGAGAAGCCTAGGGCAACTGTTATGGGCCTATACCATAAGCAACAAGTAGGGTTTTTAATGTGGCTCAGAAGCCGACTAAAGCATATGACTGGCACAAGATCCTTTTTGTCTAAGACGCTGGAGACACTTGGCTTGAGATTTTATTATCGTTTTGGCACCCTGTTAGCACCAGTATTGCTGGTATGAATAACTTTAACATTTTAAATTTTAACCCCATAGAGAAAGGTGGAGAACAGAACACAGTGATGAACCCAAACAGGAAGCACAGGAGAAGCCACGAACCAAGCTCAACAGGAATCGCAGCAGACCCTTCCACAAGTCACAACTGTCTACCAAGAGTGGTAAGAGCCCTGGAGATTTGAAGCTGCAAGAGGCTGGCGGATTGGAATCGACTGGAAAAAAATTAGTAATCAAGCAAAAGCAAAAGATCTTATCCGGAGAAGCATTAGAAAAACGCGCCTATAGAAAACACCGAAAAAAGACACACCATCACCAAAAACCAATATTCAGTCTTACTTGTTATACGGCATAACTGTTATTGGCATTGGTTTATACAGCTTATAGAGTATGGAGCAACAAGAGACCAACAAAACAAGAACCGCAGCAAGAACATAAACCAAACCCACAACCACAGCCACAACCATTGCAAAGCAAACAGCCTGACAGTGACCCATTCAGAATGTATTAATATAGTTATATAAATATTTAATTTATACATATAGTTAGAAATATGAGTACAGAAAGACAGCTTTAAATTTGGTCTACCATTCCGTCATTATGGTGGTCTCAGGGGTTGGCATTACTATGATAGGAAGAACCTTCTGAAAATGAAGCCTGCTGATCTAGGAAAACTAGACTTTGAGGACAGCGCCAAGCTAGTTGCGGTTGTAACAGCATCCATTGCTTCAAAAGACTTCTTGGTTAAGCAGGGAATTATACAAGAAAAATTTTAAGCACATAATAAGAAATGGCATCCGTAGTGATAATGTTGGTAGTGCTGTATTTAATGCACTTGCTTTACAGGTATAAACTACGGTACTTGTTTTCTAAACTTCATACAGACGAGGGAAAGGAAGAGGCACAATATAGCAATAGAACAACGAAACAGAGAAACAGGCAGAATACGAAGACAAAGAATGCTCAGTTAGACTTTATTAACGAAGATTCGTGAACAAGGACATGCCACAAAAAACATTTTAATGTTGACACCGCAATAAAAGAGTACTACATTGTTATAGGTAAACAAATACCTGTTCTTACTAAACCACGAGGACGGGATAGCTCAGTGGTCGGAGCACTCGCTTTCCCCCAGCCAAGTTAAGCAGCGTCGAGCGTGGTTACCAGTTGATGGTGACCGTTTGCGCGCCTTGGCTTCAGTACAGTTTCCCCATTTTCACCCAGCTGTAAATGGGTACCTGCCCTCTTTAGGGTCAGGGAAGGTAAAGCAGCGAAGGGGAGGAGATGGGCGCCGCCCTCAATACGCTGGGCCCTAGAGAAGTGAGGTCTCGGGACGCCTCGCTCCTACGCCCTTATAGGTTATGGACTCCTTTACCTTTACCTTACTTAAACCACAGCTTCGTGATTATGCCAACCCACCAAAACCCAGAAGAAGAGTGAGATTGCATTCGTTGTGGTGGCAATGACAATTGTATATTTCTTAGCAAGAAGGTTGGTTAACCAACAGGCAAATTTTTTAAAATTATATTAGAACAATGGAGGGCCAAACTCTCTAAGAATATAACCGCAAAAGGGTACTGGAAAGGCAGGCAGCTATTAACAAACTGAACATTGCAGCAGGATTAAGTTCTGAGTAGTGCAAAAAAGTGGCTTTTCTAAACACGCATATGGCAGATCTATAAACTGCTCCAAGGCACATTAGGACCCTCCTTTTTCAACATAAAGCCAAATGATACTCATCAAATAGACCTTTTATATTTACCCATGACACAATCAGAAGAAAGAGGTATAAAGTATGCACTGACTGTGGTAGACATAGCTTCTAGGTATAAAAGATGCTGAGCCCCTTACTGAAAAAGAGTGATACGGCAACCAGCGCAGTTGCTTTGCAGGAGATCTATAGACGCGGGCATTAAAGTATCCCATACTTATTCAGTGTGATGATGGAAAAGAGTTTAAAGGAACATTTAATCAGCTGTTACTGAAGCATGGAGTAGCAGTAAAAAGAGGCATTCCAGGCAACCACAGATCTCAAGCACTGGTTGAAAGCTTTAACAAACTGTTAGCAGAAAGACTGTTTGCATATCAGTACCACCAAGAAATCATGACCCCAGGCACACGAAACACAGAGTGGGTAAGAAGATACCTCAGTTTTTGGAGCAATGAACTCTGAGGTAACTAAAGCCACAGGGTTAAAATCTGTTTGACGCCATCAAACACAAAACAATACAGCAACACAACCAAACACACCCTCTAAGCATCCACTTACCCTTTGGGGAAAAACTTAGATATTTGTATGCTCCTGGAGAAGCGGAAGCCAGCAACAGTCACAAGCGAGCAAGAGATCCCATCTGGAGCATAGACACTTATGAAATAAAAAAAAAGTTGTGGAGATGGGTCCTCCAATTTATTATTTGTCACTGCCTGCACCACAGCGAGCTTTTGTTAGAGAGGAACTGCAGCTTGTGCCACCTAATACTGTTTCGCTTCAGTAAGGTAGGCTGCTATTTCATCAGAAGTAAGTGACAGCATGGTCTCATCTAACTGTTTTTAATATGACACTTTGGCACGTTTTTGATAACACTGAAGTGGGTTGGACACACCTCATTGCACTAACAACTCCTAGAATATTACTAACACTATTCTTTCGTACCATAATCAAGTTTTATTTTACTTGATCGCCAAAGTCTTCTATTATGTCCTGGCTGTAAAGCAGAGACGAGGTCTTTCTACCACTGCCATAGGACTTGATAAAGAGTAACAATCATTGTGACTCCAATCAGAATTTTTAACTTCTATATATTAATAGGGGAAAAAATTAAATTAAATAAATAAATAATTAATTAATTACTTTGTTCCCAGTACCAGTGAGTAGGAGTGCTCTGGTGAAGAATAACTCGTTTTGTGTCCCGTGCAATCAGTGTCTTTTTTCTAACCACAGTTGTGTTGATTTGGTGCAGGTTGAGCAGAGCTTTGGGTTGTCATGATGAAATACCCTGCCTTCAAACAGAGCCTCTTTGTAGTTATCATGACTGATGCTTGTTTTGACCACCTGTTTGCCAACCCTTTTGCCTTTTTATGACACCTGTCTGGCTTGCAACACTGTACATCTTAGCCCTTAGCCCAACATATTCTTTGATAATAGTGCCATTCATCTCATCCTTCATCTTACCAATAACTTTTTTGTTTACTGTTGAATGCAAGGGGCTGTCTTTTGGATAATCACAGGTGTCATACCATGACTCTGATCCCAGCGCCACGTCTTCTGCAAGGTCTTTGTATATATCTTCTGTGGGTATGTCTAGGATGAAAGAGTCTTTGTCTGTGTACAAGACCCTTACCGCAGGATGTTTAGGTTTAAAGTAATCATACAAGAACTCCAGCATCAACAGCTTTGACAGCTCTAGCACGCCCAATAAATACTGGTTTGTCTAGTTTAACCTGCAACTTCTTCATCATGACACCATACAGACTGTTATGGAATTGCCTGAAGTCTTGGTAGTTTGGCTTTGATGTCAGCTTTATGGCCTCGTTTTCCTTTGTGACTAATCTAACATCTTTCTTTTGTGTGGATTCTCCATTGTTTTGCCAAAGCAGCTTTTGTTCATGAGCTTGAAGTAATCCTTTTCTGTTGCAATCAGTTGCTTTCGTTCTCAGATCAGTGTTCTTCATGATGTATGGCTTCATGAATTGATGTGGTCAAACATAATGATGCGGTGAACAGCAGTAAGAATTAACCCCTGCCTTAGATGGAACTGCAGCAATCTGTAGTGACATACATACTTGCTCTTGTTGTTCAGGTTTGGTACAAGCTTTGGTGATTCTTTGGGTGATGTTTTGAGCCTTTCTGCAGCCATTGGGTAGTCACTGTGCGCATCATGTAGTTCATGGGGATACATCAGATCAACTTCTAAGATCCAACCCCATGCTTGATCAGGCGTCATTTGTGATAGCAGTTTTAGAACCTCATCAACAAAAAAAGGGCCAATGTACATCTGAAAGTTTTTTTAGTGGCAGTGACTGACACATCGCCCACCCATACAGGTTGTTTGCGTCTAAGTACATAATGTATTTGTTAGGATCATAGTCTTCTAAATATTTATTTTTGGCCTTACAGTAATTGTGTGATTTCATACTGATGCCACCACGCAAACGGTCCTCAATCATTTGCAGCTTGGGCAGGTCAGACAACAAATCAATCTGCAACCAGTAAACTTCAAGAAAGCATCCAAGACATTCCCGGTGCTTTTGATGTAATGTGATGGATCTAGACCCATAGTGCTTCATGCCAGTCTTTTCTATAGTTCTCAAAGACATCAGCAAGCAAACATGCATCAGCCAGAAGATACTGATCATGGTAATCACCCATTGTCTGACACTGCATCTTTTCCATGTCCACTGACATGCGATAGTCATCATCTGATTCCTTTACCCTTTTCCGTCTGCTGAACAAAGCTTCTTTTGGCGGCAGCTCTTCTTCATCAAATCTTTCCCATGAATTCTTTGAAACTCCTAAGGATAAACTCCTTTTCGTGAAGCTTTGTGTGAAGTATTTTTCTGTGATAGGACAAGTACTCAGTGATGAAGACAAGGATTCTAGAGACCCCAAATCAGATGTTGTGCAGAATCAAAAAATGACAGACTATTTAGTGTAAAAGTAAGGTACTTTTCTGATGACTGTGCAATGCAGTAGGCCCTATACTCATCAGTTACTGCCTGCATGATCAGGTGCGAGTCATAACCTCTTAGATTGTGGAAGAAGACCTGCAGCTTCCATATTTTAGGATCTACTTTTAGTTGCAGGTTACACTTACTATGTGCTGCACCCGGAAACTTACCACTGATGTGGTCTGATCTCTGACTGTCTGATTGTCTGCTACCTGTGGTGTTAGCGGTTTACCACAGATCCAGCAATGTGTGGCAGAAGCATACTGTTCCTGGTCTTCATCAGCCATAATGATCTCTTGTAGGTTTAGCTGTTGAGAGTAGTATCCATGATTCGCTTTCATGTGTTCATGAAAAACCTTTGCAGCATCTGGTCCTCAATACAAGAATGGCTCTGAGTGTGCACCATCTGATCTAACAACAACATAAGCAAAGGGACACACTTGATGATTACTGAGTAGGGCTGTTTTAGGAATATGTTCAGGTGCTGGCCCTTGGTATTGTACAGTGATAGACTCAAAGTCAGCATACACTACATAGGGACTCTTTTGTAGCTTCTTTATATTCTTGAAGTACACCTTGCTTCCTGGCGGTGGTGTTACAAGTTCAGTGATTGCTTCAGTCTCACTCTTACAGTGTTTTCTGTGTTTGTCAGCTGCCTGCAAAGACGGTGTTTAACCAAGATCGTCTGCTAAACTCTTGTTTGTGCTGATGTTTTGTTGTTTGTGCAATAAGTCTACTCATTGTTCTAATAAGTGTATAATGATCATTTACTAGTAAGAGGTCTACATGGTTCTTATCAGGATCACCTACAGTGGGAGATTTTCTTGAGATGCGTAGTGGACATAGGGCTGCATCTTTCCAGGTGTATACGTTTACACTGATGGTTGGGTTTAATTCCTCAAACCTGTCAATGCTCCTAACAGCCACAGGAAAATCAATGCCGGTAAAGTCAAGCTTGTCACGATGTTCATGATAGTTTGAAACTCTCTCTGTATTCTTTGCCACATGGTACAGCCTAGCCAGCACACACCACATAAAACACTTATCGTCTTTGTTCTGAATGTTTAGCACAGCACGTTTTGCTACAACATCAGGGGGCAAGGGAATGTAGCTTCTACCAACAATGGGATGAAACTTTGTTTGCTTTAGATCTATGCGAAGAACCTCACCAACCGTCCATCCTGATCCCCTCATCTGTGCTGTTTCAGCAGCATGTTCAAAGTTCCGCATCATCTCATCTGCCCATGTTGTGTTGAGCTCCTCAAACGAGTTCAGCGCCTGTTGTGTTGTTGACACATGAACAGTTAATTGTTCTTCTTTGTTTGCTGTGTTGTACAGGATTGCAGCAACCAACTGCACCTGTGCAGGTGGATCTATGTTTAAGTTGTCTGGTATTTGTGTGATTGCATCTTGAATGCTTTGCACCCTGTTTTGTGGTTGTGTAATTTCTTAGCTCTATTGTCTGAAACACTTTGTTCATACTGAGCCTCAACTAAAATATCTAACTCATATAGTTAAAAAAAATTAATTAATTAATTGCTTGTTGTTTTTTTGTTTTGCTACGGTATGAAGCAGTGAATCTGCCACAGGTAACTCTTAGCTCCTTAATAGAGTACTCAGCTGAATGCTGTCCTTGCCAAGCAGATACCCCTTTTTTATATATTCCTTTTTCATTGAGTCAATGTCCACAGGCATTGCATTGTGTGCCTTGTTCTGGAGGTCGAATTTCTGGTGCTTGTAGTCATCGTAGTCAGCCTGAAGACGTTTGAACTCTTCTTCTGATATTGTGGCATCTGTTAGAGCTTTGCTAATAATGATTTTGAATGAGCTTAGCTTGGCTAGTGTCAAGGCAACAATAGCATCATGTTTTTCTAGTTTACCCTCAACCTTCTTAGAAAAGACTGATGTGACAAATGAACAGGCTCCTGCTGCTATTGAAACAGCCCAATGCAATTGATGCAGGAGCTCCAATTCCAGTAGCCAAGAGAGCAGTGCCTGTCCCTGCCGTGGCTGTAGACAAAGTTGCTGTACCTGTAGTAATAGAGCTCAACACACTAAATGCTGGTCTGTACCTTCCCCTGCATTTTGTATACTTTGCTAGTTTTTGCTCAATGTCATGTTGCATTTGTGTAATGTTTGTCAAACGAAATGCATTAGCATTAGCACTAGCACTGATATTATCATTGATTTCAGGATAATAATAATAATAATAATAATAATAATAATAATAATAATAATAATAATAATAATAATAATAATAATAAATGGAACTGATATAGCGCTCTATCTTGCAAAGACAAATCAAAGCGCATGCATTCGACCTAATCTTACACAGTCATACAACCAATGACAAATAATCAATAGTTCAAACAGATATTACAAACATGGTACTGCAGACCAAATCTATGAAATAAAATTGCAATAGTCATCCGGTGCACTGGGAACTTTAGGATATTTAACAGTCGTTATCTTCTTATACTGTTTTTAAAAAACATGTAATTTTTATTGGTATTCTGCCATTAAGTCTTGTAGCTGATTGTTGGGCAGTACAGCATTAGCATAATAGACGGCTATGAGGTCAATGTGGCGTAGATTGAGGGAGTTAATTGTGTCAGCTGTGGTGGGTTTAGGAGGAAGTTGACTTTATTACTGGAAACGGTCCCTTCAATGTTGTCACTGCTGTTCTGAATAGCAATAGCAAATCTGAGGGTTTCAATGTCCAGGTCTTTCCAGTTAATATTAATATCATCCATAAACAAGAAAGTAGCTCTTTCTTCCCTTGCAACGAGGCCAAACACCATTGTGTACTGATTGTCCAGAGGAAAGTAAGGAAGGAACCGTAGCTTTGTGGTTGATGGTTTAGTCACTGAGTCTTTTCTATGAAGCAAGTAACATGTTTTCTTGAATGCTATGATCTTTAATTCATTTCTGCTGGCTGATTCATGTGCAAGTGCTATGTTTACTGGTCCAGCATATATGGCTTTAGGGAAAGTTCTGTCAGCTGTATAGAGAGTGTATGGACTGATAAACTCAAACTTGATCTGCCAGTTGATGCTTGGTTTGAAGAGCCATTTATTACCTTTATGGATTACTTTGTAAGTAATGTCATCTGCTGATTCTTCAGCTTCAGCTTCAACATTGCACAACTGTTCAAGTTTATGAAACCGAGGTTTCTTAGCTTCAGTTATTGCTGTGCACTTGTAGTATCCTTCGTCTGTGTACTTCACCAATCTCACCACCCTTCTCAAATTCTTGTACATCACCAAGATCTTAAAGCTCAATAGTTGGGCAGGTTTCAGGTGCTCTTATTAGGGGACCACGTGACATGGCTATTAGTATGTATGTATGTATATGGTTATTATTTTATTTCTACTGTAATATTTAAGTTTTTACAGTCAACTGTTCTTTGTGCTGCGTCTTTGATCGTTATACAGAGTGTTTCATGGAAGCCTTCTTCTAGCTAGTAAAGCTATTGTGCTGCGTTTCACAGTACATTCCTCTGCTGGGTGGAAGGATTCGCAGTAGATCAGAAGGGACTGATGATGAAAAAGCCTTGTCACCACCTGGTTTTGTGTTGTGTTTAACTGAGACAGGTGCACAAAAAGCAAAGAGTTTTCTGTCATGCCAATGGGCCTTTTACCAACATAGGAATTTACCTCGCCATCATCATCAATGCTGATGACCATCTCAATCCAAGCATTTCTGCAAGACGTGGTGGCATAGAAATTGGTGAAGATGCCTGTAGAGTTACTCTTAGACTAGCTTGGTTGAGTTTTGCTGTGATGCCAGCTGGCGAAAGAGCCCTTTTCCAGTGTACAGAATCGTAATAACCTTCTTGCACAGTAAATTTATTGGTCAATCAGTTACTAGATTATGCTAACCCAGTTGTTGCTGCTGCTGTCGATGTTTGTCCATGATACTGTGTAGAAGACCTCGTGCAGGGCGACAGTTTTATGTTGACAGCGGTTGTCAATAGAATTGCTAGTTTAACAGGTACACCAGACTGGATGTTTGTTAGTGTTATAAACATTTTATCTACTATAGAAAACTAATAATGTATAAATATAATAAGGATGCAAAATACGAGGCTGGATCTCACTATAACCCAAAGACTATTACCTTTAATGCACTGGATGTTGCTGTGACAGAGGCAGCATTGTTTCAAGTCAAGGTTCCCAACCCACTGAAATCATACCTAAACCCTCCCATTAAGGATGATGCCACTGCAAAAACATGGTTGTCTAATCCTATACAGTTCTATCAAAACCACTTAAACTTTGCTATCCACTGTGCAACTACGGGATGTGGTGTGTCATATGCTGACCACATGAACCATCCAAACCAGCTAATAAAGTCTGTGTACAGGTTTCATGTGTACTGTCAGTTTAGGCGTGTGTTGTCTGAGGTGCAGGTCCCATTGCCCACTGATAGTAATTTCAATCCATTTAATAATAGGATTAACATTAAGGCTTATGAGAGGCTGTGCAATGAGTTCAATATTAATTCTAAGACCGCATTCAGACAAACACAGGACAAAAATCATGGTCTGGGAACTCTGAATTTGTGGGGTGTGCACAGGAGGTATAACTACGACTGGTAGCCTCCACATACATCTTTCTCACACGAAGCAAGTGTTGTTCTTGGATCAATAGAGCAAGAGCACAGAAATGCATGGACAACATTTATTCTTGACAAGAGTAAAGGTTGACAAGACCGGGATTAGAGAGGATTAATGAATCTGTTCGTGCATATGTGTGGTGCTTGCTTGGAGCACAGGCACAGACAAGGTCAAGCATCATCACAAGTGGTGGCACTGGGTTTGATGCACAGAAGCAGTTTCTAGCAAATCTTGAAGACAGTATTAACTCAGCTATTGACTTACCATCAAGCATCAAGCATTATCAAGATATTCTTCACTATGCAGGGTCTAAGGTGGACTTTGCTATAGGGCATGGTCTATATATGCTGCCTTCCAACATGCAGTTACAAATAGTAACAATCACAAACTACAACAACAATATTCTTATAGCTGGAGATGAGGTGCAGCTTGGCAAAAATGAAAGCGTAAACAACACACCGGCAGCAGTAGTATCAGTAGCACCAGCAGCGGAGAGTGTAGCACCAGCAATGGAAAGTGTAGCATCAGCAGCGGTATTCGCCTGCCAATTAAAAATCCGGTGGGTCGAGTTCGGTGGGAAGCAAAAGGGCAGTTTGATTAGAAGACGAAAGATGATTTCAGGATGCCAAGTTATGTTTTGAAATTATTTTCAAGATTCGAACGAATGCAATATCAACATTTTCTTTGCCAGGTTATTTGTTGGTATCATATTATGACCACCTGAGATTTGTTTATAAGGTAGTGGTTTTGAGCTCGATGCTTTGAATGTTGGGATTGCAAAAGTGATTTTGTGGAATAAAAAATCTGTGACACCTCTTTATTTCCCTTTATTGTTTAAAAATATGCATTTCTTTGCCATGAAGATTAGCAGCCTAAAGTATAAAAGGACAGTGTCGCTTAAGGTATAATATACGTTGCAGCCTTACTGCATCGTAAGTAGGCTGCAACGTTTACTACACCTTAGGCGGCCCTATACCTTAGGCTGCATCGCATATTATTGTCAGGACAGTATTCCCCAGGCTGGTCTACACTGTCGCGCAATAGCGGCCCGCAATATGGGGCCCGCGCAATAGCCGGCTAACCCCCTCTCACAGCCATTCTTGCTTTAGGTGGACTTGCTTATCTTTATCTTAGAAAGTAAAACACCAACAACTAACATTGCTTAAGCCCACAAATGCTCTGCCATAAATCCCACAACCTTACTTGCTGTTGATAACAGCCAGCTAACAACAGAACCAAATATACCAGGCAATGCCTTTGCTACTTTGGTAGCTAGATTTTTTTTGTAGGTCAGCTAAGTGACCCATTTGTTTTTTAATCCAGCCTGTGCCTGTGGGTGAGGAAGGTGGTGGCAGTGTGCTACTAGGGCCACCTGTCAGTGCATACACAAGTGTGCTTATAGCAATCCCAGTGCTGTGGTTACACTGACAAGTGTTATGCCTTGCTGCGAAACAGTGTACGAATTCTTTCCGCTAGTGTTTTGTTTTCATCAAGAATGTGGTGGATTGTTTCTTTTATTCTGCTAACCTGAGATTGTAGTTGTTGTCTGTTATTGTTTAGTGCCTCTAATCTTGCTTGGTGTTCATCTTGCAGATCTTTTAGAGGCTGTGTAATTCTTTCTTTCATGTCAGATTTGGAATTGTTTGTCTGGTGATTTGCAGTCTGTGCATTGGCAACCCACGTGGTGAAGGAAAGGAGAACATTATTTTTCCTGCAGGAAGTTTTCAGACCCAGGAAGAAATTCTTTGTTGTCTCTGTGGAGCCTGTCACTGTACGACAACAACCACTTAACAACATAACATAGGTGGGTACCCATTGTTGTTTTGTTGGGCATGCACACACACACATGCACACACAACTCATGCTCATTCAAACGCGCGCACACACACACAGGCACGCACACTCCACACACTGGGCACAACACCATACACCCATACAAACGGGCCACACACTTACGCAAACGCGCGCGAGCGTGCGCGCACACACACACACACAACACTCAACATGACCCACTAAGCACACACACACGCGCACACACTACACACAACACAAACCGCGCGCACGCTAACCATACACATGCACTGATGCCCTACGCAGGTCCCAACATTTTAACACACAATTATATCTCAGACTCTCTCTGTCACACTCTTTCTCACCTCTGTCTCTCTGTCACACTCTCTCTCTCACACACACACACACATACATAAATACAGACATACATACATCATACATACATACATACATATAAGTCTGATATCTTTATTTAGTGGAAGGGTGGTAAAATGAGAACTATTTGGGGGGGGTGGGGATGGGGTGGTATCATATCCCAGCCATTGAACAACAAGCTTTGTGCAGATCTGCCCTACTTCTATATGTTTGAGAACATAATATGATAAATATGCAGTCACAGCTGGGTTGGCCTTTCTAATGTAAATTGTTATGCAGAGTAAAAGTTGCTGAAATACATGAAAAAGTTGCATACATTTCAACTCTGTCATATGCAGCTTTAAAATGATGTTGTTGTGTGCTGATGTAGGCACAGTTTGGTGGTAATGCTTGATAAACACTCCACACCCTACCATTATGGGTCAACTGATAATTAAGTGGATCTTGACTCTAGAATCTTAACTGAAGAATATGAAGATTAGTGTGATGATGAAGTTGAGACCTTTGCAACAAGTTTTTTACAAAATCTATTTCAGAGTTCATTTTTATAGTGCTGGAAAAGGCAAATGCATTAAGGAATGCCCTAATACTGTTCCTTAAGAAACACACAGAGAGCAAACAAAAGCATGTAGCAGATCCTATAATTAAAACACAGCACCTATATTTCTATTGACTGACTTCATTTCTCCCCTAACTCTGAAAAATCGTTGGGGGCACTACACTACATTTTTCAGGTAGGGTAATCCAGACAAGTCAAACGCCATGGAGCCCATATTTCTCCAGTACCTAATGCAATGCTAGGTAAACTATCATGTCATCAACCCACTGCAAAGCTGGCCTACTCTACGACAGAACGTACTTCTAACAGAATAGAAAGACATCTTCATTATAAGGTAAAACTAAAGAAATTAAAGGTGCTCCCATGACCTATGAGGTCTATAGGGGAGCGAGATGTCAGCAGACCTCAGCTTCACCAGGGCCAGCTACTTGCGGGCGCGTCCAACTCCCTCCCTCGCGCTTTACCTACCCTGACCTAAAGAGGAAGGTACCTTTATACAGCAGGATAACTAGTAGACTGTACTGAAGCCAAGGCAACGCAAACAATCCACACATACTATTGGAACCACGCTCAGGGCTGCTTAATCTAGCTTGGGGAGAAGGGAGTGTTTCAACCACTGACTATCCCCGTCCCATCCTCATTATCTTGGTCCTACAATATGTCACTCATGGTCACATCACTGCACTTACCAACCAGAACAAGACACCTTCACTTTAAGTCTCTTCTGTTTTCCCTGTTGATTAATACGCAGACAAATTTCAAGTCAGCAGAAGCTGCTTTATCTAGTCTAACCAGAAAAAGGTGTATGTGTTTGCATCGGTCTCGCCAGTTAAAGGGTATCACACCCCAGGCCATGTATAAAAGAAAAGTGCATGAGTTTAATCAGAGCTTGACTATTCTACGAAAGCAACAAAGATAAAGCAGTCATTACTGACGTCCTAGTTTTATTAACAAAGTAGGTTTCGTCACAGCACATGAGTTAGCATTGCAACTGGAGAAGTTGTTGTTGTTGTTGTTGTTGGTTGTTGTATTTTAACGTAAACACGTAATGTACAATTTAAAAAAATCTATATTAAAAAAGATATAAAGTCGGACAAATATTGTGTGAAAAAGTATTTATTTAAATTGAAAATGCCATGACTCCAATAAAGTTACAAAACGAGAAATTGACGAATTTTTGCATCAGATAGGTGGTCGGATGAAAGATTTAATGTCTTATAACGCGTTTAAATTAAAGAAAACAAAAATTCTGCCAGAATAACTTGAATTCGAGGTAAAAAAAGATTATAGTTATATAGTCCATCAAATCTCAAAATCAACAACCTGACCCCATTCAGCTAAAATTACTCCCTGAAAAAAGTGGTGAGGTGCTATGTGACACATTTCGTGGTGGAGGTCACTTCTGGTTGTGGTTAATGATCTGTAGTATACAGAAACATTGTATGATACAAAAGAATCAAGTGGGGGTGTGCAAATAAAATGGCATAAGAAAAAAGCTATGGATGTGGATGTGCTGGAGTGCAATTGTTGAGAGCTTATGCTGAAACAATTGATTTCCATGTGCTCAGTGCTTTGCTTCCATGTCTTGAAAACACAATTGACACAAAGAATAGCTTTAGAACAACAAATAATTCCTAAGATAGAAGAGAAATATAGAGGATGGGCGTATCGAAATTTTGACTTTATCATCTCAACAGGAGTTCCACCAATGATGCATCCACTCACCTCAACCTCTTTATATAATATATAATACACAGGGCAAGTCATGAGAGAGTTTGACAAAGAAGACAGGGGAATCAGGATATGTGGCAGAAACATAACACATCTACAATACGCTGATGATACACCACTACTAGCTGACAAAGTCACTGACATGAAGAATGTATTAAACACAGTAGATGTAACAGGAAGAAGAGCCGGTCTCAAGCTCTATGCCAAATAGACAAAAGTAATGCATAATATTGGCAGAACCAGTTGCCAAACAGAGCATGAAATAAAGATTGGCAAAACTTTAGAAAATGTCAAAGACTGTGATTGTATAAAATAAATACAAACAAAAAATGATGGAACATTTACCAAAGATATAAAAACAAGAACAGGCGTGGTTAAAAGCAGAATGATCCAAATAAAACATTATCTGGAAAGATTTCAGTATTCCTAAGCAACTGAAAATAAAAATAGTGAAATGCTTAGTTTGGCCCGTCATGTTAGGTAGCTTTGAATCCCTGACATAGAGAAAAGACCATGAAAAACACAATGGCGGTAGCTGAGGTGTGGGTTTTAAGAAGGCTGCTCGTGGTCAGGTGGGCAGATAGAAGAACCAATGAAAGCATACTATACGAACTGGGAACAACGAGGAAAACCTCTAACATTCGTAAATGACAGAAAATTAAGCCACCTAGGCCATACACTACAGAACCAAAATGCATGAAGACTGTCCTTCAAAGCAAGACCGAGACAAAAAGAAAAAAAAGGCAGACCACCTGCTTCTCTTTGACAATATCACCAAATCTTGTGGCATGAGAACCCATGAAGTCTGTAGGGCAGTACAGCGAAGACCTGATCAAATAGGGAGAATCATGTTGTTGTCATTGGGTGCAGAGGCGACCATTTTACGTGATGATGCTGACAGGTGAGGGGAGATCAGCTCTATACAATGACTACAAACCTCTACTACAATTGGGGTTCTCTTTTTAATAAATAGCTATTTTACAACCTTCAGTGGGGGGGGGGGGGGGTGTATGAGAAAGACAGACAGAGAGACAGAGAGAGATCATATATATATATATATATAATGATCTTGTTTTGCTGCAAATAATACTTTGCTTCCCTATTGAATCCACAATTCATTCTGTTTTCAGCTCTGTTGCCTCATCATCCAAATGATCACTGCTGCTCACACCAGGACCCCACGAATCTGACTCTGTGCAGGGGTGGGGGTGCTGGTGTGTGTTGTGGGGGCTGTCCCACACGACGACACCCGGCCTCCCCCCAGGCCCCGACCTGCCCTGCCCCTGCTGGGCCACCTGCACCTGCAGGCCAAGGAACCACGGCCCCAGTTCAGTGAGGTGGAGACGTCAGTAGGGACGTGGTTTCAGTCTCTACCTGGAGGGAGGCTGGTGGTGTTCTGGCCAGCTATTCAGCCATCCGTGAAGCCCTGTCACCTTCGCCTGACGTCCTTCTCCGACGGCCTCCACACTTTTTGTGTGGACTAATTTGGTAGAAAAAAGGGAATAAAGGTGATATCTTACCTTTTGGCGTTTTTATTCAAATAACCCGTTATCCTTAGGAACAGGTTTATGTCCTTTCCCAATGGCCTATTGGGCCTCTGAATTGCTTATATCCATGAATATCCTTTTCCATTTTTTTGGATAGCTCTTGCCACCCCCCTACCCCCCCCCCCCCCTGCCCCATTTTAATAGCTTTTTTGTGAGTTCTGAAATAAGCCTTTGCGTTTTAGGATCGCTGTAGCGTCTGGATAAAATAATCACTCAAACAGAAAAAATTAAAATGATAATGACAGGTGTGTTAGGAACTGTTTCATAATTTCAATCATGTAGTATATACACATCTGTCTCCAACCTACTTCCATAGTTTTTTTCCATTATCAACGCAGATGGTCATATCCCGTTACTACTAACATTCTACTACTACTACTACTACTACTGCTGCTGCTGCTGCCTGCTTGCATGCTTTGCTTCTCGCTGCTGGCTTCTGCTAGCTGCTGCTGTGCTGCTGAAGATTATGATGATGATGGATATGATGATAAGGCTGCCTCGCAGCTGATGATTTTATGATGATTATGATGATAATGCTCGCGCTGCTGCTGCCTGCTGCTGCTGATAAAGCTGCTTCTTGCTTCTGCTGCTGCAGCTGCTGATGAAGATGATACTGGATAATGCCTGCTGCTGGCTATTCTGT
Organism: Rapana venosa; assembly: GCA_028751875.1. Classification (NCBI taxonomy): domain Eukaryota; kingdom Metazoa; phylum Mollusca; class Gastropoda; order Neogastropoda; family Muricidae; genus Rapana; species Rapana venosa. The sequence goes on along the minus strand of CM054140.1, from coordinate 11,193,727 downwards.
ATTACCCCTGCTTGACTGCGTGCAGCAGATGATGATGATGATGATGATGATGATATGATGATGATGAGATTCTACTGCTCCTTCTACTTCTCCTACTACTACTACTACTACTACTACAACAACTACTACAACTCCCTGACTACTACTACTACTACTACTCCTACTACTACTACTACTACTACTACTACTACTACTACTACTACTACTACTACTACTACTACTACATTACTACTACTAGCTACTGCAACTGCTGCTGCAAAATGTCAAAAGAAATGTACAATGTTTATGTTTAAGGTCAAATATAATGTCAGAAAAGATCAAAATTTGAAACCTGATGCAAAAGTCTGACAGGGCCTGTTTCCAAAGGTACAAAGCTTCTAGGAAAATGCGCTACTTTCAGTGCACTGCTGTCAAGGATAGATAGAGAAGTGCCTCTGCAGCACAGATGTCTCACAGACGTCAGGGGGGTAGGGAACTAAGCAAGCCTACACTCTAGTACACTTCCAGTGCATTCTCTGTCCTATCAATGCAGGCGTCGTGCTTGCGTCTGGGCCTACGTGGAAGGAACAGCGCAAGACCTCCCTGGAGATTCTCCGTCAGATGGGCATGGGCAAGAACGTGTTGGCTAGAAGAACAGGAGGAGATCACTCACGTACATCCGGGCTATCCAGACTACAAAGGGGGCCCAGTGGACCTTCAAGAAACAGATGACTCAGGTCAGCATCTCCAACAACATCTGTTCCATTGTCCTGGGGAAGCGCCTTTGACTACAATGACCCAGATGTTTGGAAATACATTTCAGCCATTCATGAAATTTGCTGTGCTGCCAGGTAGTTAAACTCTCTCGTCTCTGTCTCTCTCTCTCTCTCTCTTCTCTCTCTCACTCTCTCTCTCTCTCTCTCTCTCTCGCGAATCTCCTCTCTCTCACCTCTCACTCCCCTCTCTCTCTCTCTCGTCAAATATTCTCATTATATCATTTCATTTAATGGTCATTGATCTTCCTTTGAATGTATCTAAAGCTGCCGATTATTACAGTAGGTTTTTTGCATTGTGTGTGTTTGTCTGACTGTTGCTGCTGGTTTGGTTTCGGTTCTGTTGTTTTGACTATGTTTGTGTGTATGTGTGTAGTATTTTCTTGACTGTTTTTCTTCTTTCTTTCTTTTTCTTTTGTGTAGAGCATGGTGGAAGAAGCCCTTACATACCCATTTACTCTCAATTTACATTACGAGTTCGAGTTTTTCTGGTGGGGGGGGGGGGCGAAGGGGAGGGGGGTGGGGGTTGAGGGTAGTGATCACGTGATGTGAAAGGGGAGATGTATTGAAATCGCTCTTGTAAGTTTGTGAATTGTTTACTAGTTTTAAGTGGCTTCACTAAGTGCAAAAATATAGATAGGGAAGATGTCATCATCCATGCAGTTGTTCAGAGCCGTCTGTGGAACACTTGCGGCAGGATACACTTGTTTCTTGTTGAAAACGAGCATCTGATCACAGAGGGTGAAAAGTGTCCCTCAAGGATTTGGAAAGAAATGAATAAGACTGGCAGGCCCATATGCACATCACTCCCTACACCATGTTAACAGGGGGAACAAAACCACACAGACACCAACAGGCTTATGGTGCCCACAAAGTCAGGGTCTCACAGGCCCGCAGTCTATTCTTCAAGATTTGTCTCACTCTGTTTCAAAGTTAAATGCAGTCTTTGAATAAAGGTATCAGCACGAAAGTAGCTGTATGAATAGTTCCCTTGTTGATCTTGATCATGGTGTCTGATCAGTTCAATGAAAATGTTGATTGTGTCATTCTAGTTGATGTAAATGACTTTGATTTTGGCAATGTAAATAATAAAGCTTTTTCTTTTTGTCATGGAGCATTAATGGGTTGATTTCAAAACCCTCACACAAACAGTTTGTATCTTACGTGCATATTTGCACCTTTGATTTTGGTTTGCCTTACAGAATCGATTCTGTAAAATATTCAGCCACATGTTGCTATTGGCTATCAGGTTTTGGTGATTAGAGTTAGCCCTTAAGGGAGATGATTCAGTGGCTTAGTCTTCTTGATAAGACATAATTTTTCTGCCCTTGTAAAATGTTAAGATGTCCAAATCCCCAACACATGTATTTTTGTTACTTACAAATGATTACTGTGTACTCTAAAAATGAATGTGTGTATATGTGAATACCATCTTCTGGCTCTCTTGTTGTGCTGAAAGAATGCTTTAGGTTACCTGTATTGTAAATTAATGGTGCAAAACTACGATAGAAAACATGGATTTAATTATCTTGACATCATAAACCAATAAATTTTGTTCTTGATTATCCAATTAAAGTAAGTCATTTAGTATAGCCACTGTTACAAAGACTAATGTCATTAGTAATGATGTGCAAATAATATAATAATATTGCACTGTACTGTTTATACTTCTAAATGCAGTAGGCTGACCTGTGACTGCAAGAACCTATGTAAAAACTCTGATTGGAGATCAGAGTTGTTTTAAAATTTATATATATGAATTATTTTCTCAGATCATTTTTTATTCTTGTGTGTTACTGAACAGTTTGACTTTGATCACTTTCATGTAGAATTACAATTTGTTGTATTATACCATGATCATGAGCAGGCAGTTGTGAACAAATATGGGTGGGATAAAAACAAATTGTCTATTCATAAAGAAAATCTTTGTGAAAAACATGTATCAAAACATTTGACTGCCTATCAGATGACTGGTGAGAGCTGTAATGCTGCTTTATGTAAACTCAATGACTTCATAAAGTCCACTGCTGAATTTATAAAGAAACAGTTGAAGACTTAACAAAAACAAGTAAGAATTAAGACAAAAACCTACAGTGCTTTAACAGAAGGGAGTATAATACATGCTTGAAAGAAAAAAATCAATATAACAAGACCTTACTTTCAGATATTATGATGACATCAATCACTTCATAAGTCTAGTGCTGAAAAGTGTTAAGAAGGCTTCATTCCGAAAAAGTCAGCCCAAAATAGTATCTCATTTGACAGATGGTTTCAGAAGGCTTTAAGAGAGGATACTCCACTATAGATCACATGATTACTCTGTGTTTGTAGCAAAACAGTTTGCCCATTACTGTAAGCTCTCTGTAGCGTTTATTGACTTTGAAAAAGCATTTAACTCTGTTCAGAGAAACTTATTCTGTCATATTCTCCCCGCAAATTGTGTGAAAGGTAAATTATTGCAGTGTCTAAGAGCCAATGTATCCAAATGCAAAGTAGAATTAGATGGGAGCTAAGCTGAATGATATGATAAACAGGACCACTGGTGTTAAGCTAGGAGAAGTATGTAGTGCTTTGGTGTTCTCTGTTCTTATAAATGAGTTAGCCTACGTATGGAGGACATTAACAGATGTAAACGTGGTGCCACATTTCCCCAAGACTCCACAGAACTGTTTAATTCTTCTGATTGCTGATTCTATCTCACAGCCAAACATACTTCTATTTTTATAGTGTGAAAGCAGTAGGAGGAACTTGATCTTATTGCATAATGGTATGACTGAATTTTGGAGCTGTGTGACTGCTTCAAAAACAAGCGAAAGATCAGGGAATAATCTCAGATTTCAATTGCAGCTGTATTTCATAATGAACATTATCACACATTTAACAAAATAGCCACCTCAAGACCACCACAGACAATGTACGTTCACAGATAGCTGTTCGCTAAGGTGTTTTGTTCTAGGTATGGGAGGTAGATTATTTCATATTGTACTGTTTCTGCAGGAACAGCTGCGATATTATTCATGCCTGCGTTACGCCATCTTCCTGGTGATCTCTTCCTCGCGAAGAAAAAGATGGCCTTTGATAACGCAGTGATGACTTCTTTGGGGTGCCTCCCTGGCAGAACCCACCATAAGCAGCTGGACAAAGACGAGGACACAGAGGAACATTACGGAATTACAACTTCTCTTATCAGCCAGAGATGAGGAATCGTCTTTCCGACATGAAGCCAATACAACACTGAACGTATTTGTACTGCATTCTCCTCTCTCACTCCTCGTCTCTCCCTCTCTCCTCATCTCTCTCACATACACTCTCTCCGACACACTCCACTCTCACTCTCTCCTTCTGCGCTCACTCTCGTCCACTCTCTCCTCACCTGTGCGTGCGTGCGTGCGATGCGTGTGTGTGTGTGTGGTGTGTGTGTGTGTGTGTGTGCGTGCGTGCGTGCGTGCTGCGTGGTGTGTGTGAGTGTGTTTGTTTGGGTTTGTGTGGTGTGCTTGTGTGTGTAACTGTGTGTGTGCTTTGTGTGTGTGTGTGTGTGTTCCAAGTATTGAAATGGGTCTATTATTATTCCAATGTTAAATAAAGATAATGTCCAAGTAGTTTTGGAGGCACTTCCTCAACTGGTTTAAGCTGTAAATGATTTAGTTCCGTCTTGAACTCAGGAATGGGATGACCAAAACAATACCACTAGGAAATGTCGATCTGGATTTAAGTAACAATCATTCCACGTGCCACAGTTGCTCATACCGTTTATATTATTGGTAGCCATTTAGAAACGGTTCACGTACATTAAGACGTTAAATGTAGCTTCCATAGCTCTTGAAAACGTGTTTGACTCTATCTCACTAACACTTATTCATCTGTTCTATTCAAAATAGTATGAAAAGTAACTTATTCCAGAGTGGGATAAATATTCTGATGTTGTAAAAAAGAACCCAGTGGTTCGAAGTGTATCGCAGTTTACTGATCAGATCAACTGTTTAAATGGTGTTAAGCAAGGTGACCTACAGAACCCTGATCTTTTGCTCTTCATTTAGCTTGATCTTGAAATAATCAACAAAGGTGAAAATAGTGTAAATATTAACAAAAATTAGCGATTTACTCATTTTTCTGTATACTATGAATCTGCCTTATCACCAGGACCTATGATTGCTTTGAAAATACAGCTAATCATTCTGTACAATGCTATATCACAGCTTAAGCTAAATGTTCCGCATGAATAATAGCAGAACCCGTAATATTTAGAAAGGGTGGGTTTCTTGCAGCTGGGGAGAGATGGCTTTGTATCATGGCTGAACTGAGTGTTGTAGATTCTTATGGTTATTTATGGGGTTTTCTTTTTTTATATTAAATTGAGTTTTCCTAATGCACGTCATTCTTTGGCGCGTAGGGGTAAACAAGTAGTAAATAGTATTATAAAACGGTTGTGTAGACTTCATTAAAACTCTTAACTTTGTAACTGAACTTGTTTGATGCACAAATGCTGCTTTTGCCACTGTACAGTGCAAAATTCTGCAGGTTAGACAAAGCTTTATCAATCTTCAAGAGAGCGCGTGCACATCTATTTATTTAGAAAGAAATCTTGGTGTCAGGGTGCACGCTCCAAATGATTAATTTATGGAGAAGTAGGCAGGTTTCCTTTGACTGTCAGTGCCAGCGTTTGTTGCATACAATATTGGCTGAAGCCTGCATTTTTGGATGTCGTGAGATTGCCATTTATGAAGTCAACATGACGCTGTTAGGAACGGGATAACAGAGGGGGAAGATACATTGGGCTTCTAGAATATGAGATCATCAAAGGCCTCTGATTTTCTACGTTTGGGAATATCAACAGAGTGGACAAATAAATCATTTCATGAGAGTAACTTATCCTGGATGGCAGAACTGGAGTTATCGTATTGATTCCAGTGATAGAAGCCAAAGATGTCTCATGAAGAGAACATTGATCAACTCAGATTTCATCTCCACTGGCGACCTTCCGCCTCGATTTGAAATGTCCGTTGTAAAATTCCTCAAGCTTTTTCAGGCACCAGCCATCTACCCTTCTTCTTCTCATCGCTGAATTCATGTTGTACCCCCCTGGTGCATGGCTTGCATACCTCAAGACATTGCTGCAAGACCTTTTCTACTGCACAGCTTCCAGTGCTCCCGGCATCTTGCATCCCTCTGACTTTGCTTCATGGATCTTCTCTTGACCAGGGTCTCCACAGTGCCAATGTTTTCTAAGGTGATGGCAGAAACGCGCTGACCAAGACGGTTGTCATTTTCCTGGTTCTGTCTGCCCCACCAGAAATCCCTGTGGCACCACAGAATGACTCTGTATACAACAGTCACTCCTAAGGGTTTCCAAACTTTCTTCCAAACCAGCCACTTTCAACACTTCCTTGAAGTCAAACGATCCAGAAATTGCGATTTGTGGGTTGCATACCTCCATGTCTAACAGTGGGTGGATAGTAAACTTTACAAACGATTTCGGTAAAACCGTCAACCACTGAAATGATATAATGTTGTATTTGACCGCATATTGTCAGACGCCTAAAGTATGAGAAATCTGGAAAATGCACCTTGTGTGCGTGTGTGTTTAACTCAATCGTTTAACACACTTACCCAATAGCCTGGCTAGTGTGCATTGTTACTGGCACAAAGGGTTTTAGGATATATAGATTCTTTGCCCAGTTTTTGCAGGCTGTTTTCACGACCGAAAAGTAATGGAAGCTGAACTAAAACCTGAGGGTTCTATGATACAAGGATTCTTTCCTGGATTGGTGGTCTAGAGGTAACGCACCTGCCGAGAAAGCGAAAAGTCCGGGCTGGAAGTGTGCGGTGGTTTGAACGTTTGGGCAAGACACTTTTACCCCATCCGCTAGACCACGAGTGGTAATCTGGGTGCTAGTCTTTCGGATGAGACGATAAACCGAGGTCCCGTAAGCTACGCAAAATGTTGTGTGTGTGTGTGTGTTGTGTGTGTGTGTGTGTGTGTGTGTGTGTGTGTTGTGTAGTGTGTGTGTGTGTGCGCGTGTGTGTGTGTGCGTGTGTGCACATTTGGACTTGATGGAACTATTGCTTGTCACTGGTTGTATGACTGTGTAAGAATGAGTTGAGTGCAAGCGCTTTGATTTGTCTCTGCAAGATATAGCGCTATATAAATTCCATTTATTATTATTATTATTATTATTATTATTTAACGCAGGTAAAAAACCCCACGGCAACAAGGGATTGTCCCGGGCAAAATTCTGTAGACATAAGCCACTCTGATAGGGAAACAAACACAGTTGCAGACAGGAAAAGGAAAAAAAATGGGTGGCGAAGCTCTTGGGGGGGGGCGAACAGCCAGAATTTCACGCAAAAATATCTGCCACCACTTGAAAGTGGTATACAATACAATGCAATGCAATACTATACTAATACTAATACTATACTATACTATACTATACTATACTATACTATACTATACTATACTATACTATACTATACTATACTATACTATACTATACTATACTATACTATACACAGTATCTGCAGATTTTTTTCACGTCGAGAACTTAATAAAAGCTTAAATTAATAAAACTTACAGTTAATACATACTCATCAGATTCGATTGAATTTTCATGAACTCTAAGGATTTCTGGACCAACGAACTGCTTCTAATGGAATGAGATTATTTTGGGTTTTTGTGTCCAGAGGAAAATCTTCAAAGGATTCTTCAAGAGCTTTTCGAGGCTGGAACGATCACTACAGCCACGGCTCTGTGCTGGGCCCTGCTCTTCCTCCTCCACCACCCCCACGTCCAGGACAAGTGCTTCCAGGAAATCTCTGACGTCATCGGACCTCACCGCCCGCCCGCCATGAGTGACAGAGCCAAGATGACGTACCTGGAGGCCACCATCTGCGAGGTGCTGAGGAGAGGGGACGTCGTGCCATTGTCGGTCCAACACACCGCTGCTCGTGACGTCACGTTCCGTGGTTACGTCATTCCCAAGGACAGCATCATCATCCCATCTCTGACCTTAGCTTTGCAAGATCCGGACATATGGGGAGATCCTGAGAACTTCCGGCCTGAGAGATTTATCGGCCCTGATGGAAAACTTATACGGCAAGAGGAGTTGATTCCTTTCGGTACAGGTAATTCGATGGTTGTCGTTTCTTGTCTGAAAACTGAAGGAGCAAACTGCCTAACAGGTTGTTTCGGTGCTATTGAATAGTGTTGAAAAGCGATCATATGGATGGAAAACGAAAAGGGAAAATGGCATTATTACAATAATAATAGAATATTGCCATTATTACAATAATAGAAATCATCTACGCTAGTAGTTAGTTCTAAAATAGCAAAAAAATGTTCACAATGTTTGTTAATATTCAGATTTGCTTAAATCTTCTGGTCAGTATTATACATACATACATACATACATACATACATACATACATACATACATACATACACATACATACACATACATACATACATACATATTAATTTCAAGCCCAAAGATTAGGATTGAAATCATATTTCTATGCCTCTCTCACTTGTATATGCATACATATGCACATTGGTGGTTGGGTTGGCATGTTACTGAGACAGACAAGATTCAAGATTCAAGATTTTATTTCAAGAAAAAAACCCAAGGGGTACATGAAATTAAAAAAACCCACAACTTTGCGGATGTGGGCGTGTGAAAAATACTCAGACACATAGTCAAAGAGTTACTGAGAGAGACAGACAGACAAACATAGTCAAAGAGTTACTGAAAGACATAGGGTCAATAAACTTGGGACATGATATTCTGCATTAATTGCTAAACGTGTTCACATAGTAACTTATTCCCATCTTGTGTTAATAAAGTTGTTAACAAAAGAAAAGCTTTCTCTTTTTTAAAAGCTCGTGCACTTGTAGAAGAAGCCTCTTGCAATGTGAATTTAAATGTAATAGAATATGTAGAGGCAATAAAAGGTCTGCCCAATAATCATGAAAAATTTTGTGTGCGGCGTGCGTGCGTGTGGGGTTATGTGTGTGTGTGTGTTGGTTGTGGTGTACCACTTGACAGGCGACGTATTGCCGGGGGAATCGCTGGCGCGGATGGAACTTTTCCTGTACCTGGCCACTCCTTTCAACACTTCCGCTTCCTGCCCCCGAAAAAGGAAGCTGCCATCTTTGGAAAGGGAGCGGGGAAATAACGTACGCCCCACCGCAACCAAAATTCGAGCAGGGCCAAATGCCAAGTTAAACGCCAAAAAGCCCTTATCATTTCAACAGTCTTTTCCCCCCCCTGGTGCTTGAAGTTTTGATATTTTCCGGGGTTTATATTCCACGTTTTAAAAAAAGAAAAAGAACCGCATGGTAAAAAGGGAAAAGATTAAAAAAGTTTGTCACGAATTTTCTTTCCGTGAGCTGAAATGAAATGAAAAAAAATATGTGGTTTTAATTAGCAGAATTTCCTAAAAAGAAACGAAAGGGTGCTTTTTTAAAAAAAAATTTTTTGTTGGGGGTTCGAGGGGGCTGGGGGGGGAAATGGTGGTTTTTTAAAATCCAAACAGCGTGACGAAATTTTTTTTAAAAAAAGAGAAAACCAACTTACCTACTAAACCCTCACCACTGAAAAAGTTTTCTTTAAACGCCCAAAGCATGAAAAATCCTTCTTTAGCTAAAATTATTCACCCCTCATCTGACAAAACATGGAATCTTTGCAGTCCAGGTTTTTTTCCCTCAAAAAAATTAAAAATTAAAAATAATAAAATGTAGGGAAATTTTTATTAGCGCGAATCTGTAAAGCAACAAATCAAACGTAAATGCAAAATATGCAGACTCTTCTTGACTACAAAAAAAACCCCAAAAAACCATTGTTTAAAATGGTTTTTGTTATTTTATTCAAAACTTATTACTTTTGCACATAAACAAGGGGTTTTTCTTTTGGGGGAGTCGGGCCCTCGAGGAAAAAAAAGGGGGGGTTTTTAAGGGTGCGGGAAAATTTTAAATCTGCTCGTTAGACCCCAAATCTAGGCTTACGTCTCATCAGAAAGACTTTCGGGAAGCAGATTGGGGAAGGGGGTTGAACCCCAGGAGGAAAATTCCCAAAGGGGCGAATCGGTGTAACTTAAAACCGGCACCAAAAATTTGCGAGGTCAAGGCTGAAAACCACCGGGTTTCCTGCCCCCAGAAAAAAAAAAAAACGTGAACCTGATGGGGCACGGTCGGGCTGGCCCCTGCCGCAGGGACTGTCTGCCCTTCCCGGTGGAATGGCCCCCACAACCGACGCGTCCCAAATAAACACCTAGGCGTCTGCTCAGACGACAGCTGCCAACCAGGCTGACAAGAAGATCGACAGGGACCTTGTGGGGCAACTTCATCTACTGCCTTTTCAATTAGGGGGAGGAATACCTGTGGGTTGGAGGCTACAGTTGTGATTTGATCCGCTGCCCCTAGACGTCGTTTACGGGGGTGTTTCCCTGGATCAAATATCAGTAAGACTCCCCCGCGTAATCCTTCAAAGAAACTAAAACCAGGCCCGTGCGTAGTTAAACGCATGTAAAATCTTTTGTGCTCCCTTTAAAAACCCGTTTTGACTTTTGGAAGAGTTGGGCCCTTTTATGCTGGTAAAGAAAGGATAACCCCAAAAAAAAACGAAAACAAAGAAAAAGAAGAAAAAAGACAGCTTTTCTTTTTTAAAAATAAAAAAACCCATGCACGCTTTTTGGGGTTTTAGACAGTAAACCAAAATCAAAAAAAAAAGTACCGTAATTAAAAAAGGGGCAAAAAAGGTTGCATATGCAAATCACCTCAGATAGGCTAACCCATTATTTCCTTTATTTCATATTTTATTTCATACCACTTTTAAGTACGGCAATTTTTCTCGTGAAAAATTTGGGCTGCTTCCCCGGGGAAGGGTATACCACAAAAGCAGCGCCACCCCTTTTTTTTTCCCTTTCCTTCTGCAACCCCGTATTTGTTTTTCCCTATAGAGTGGCTTTTCTCAGAATTTTGCCCGGAACAACTCTTTTTGCCGGGGTTTTTTTACGTGCGCTAAAAAATAAGTGTAACCACGGACCTCGGTTTTTCGCTCATCTGAAAACAGCACCCCAAAAACCCCACTCTGTCTAATGGGGGGGGAAAAAATTTCAGGGCCCAAACGGGGTTCCTTCTCTCTCTTTCCCCTTCTCTTCACGGGTCATTGAGACACCCCGCGAGAGCTGTTCCCAATTCCCCCCTTTCGGAGCTCTACTAAGAAACCCCCCCCCCCCCAAAAAAAAAAAAAAAAGGGCAGTCAAAAAGGTCAGTCCCTTACAGGATATTTATTCCCCCTCGTCGAAACGCTCCAGGAAACCTTTTTAACCAAACCTGGACACTTACAACAATTTTTAGCGCTGTTGTCATAAAAATCCGTAACCGCCAATGACGCCGTCGGGTGAGACAAAACCGAGGGCCCGTTTTCGAAAACACGCAGAAATTTTTGCACACATTAAAAACCTTTCCCCTTTTCGGAAGAGTACCATTGGGCCGGGGGAAAAGATGACAAAATTTACAAAACCGCAACACACGGGGGCTGGGGGTAAAAAGCAATGATGCTTTCCATTAACCGCATATAAAAAATAATAAAATAAAAAAAATAAATAACCACCGCCACTTCGACCCGACTTTCGCCTTTTTAGGGAGGCGCGTTATCCTTTGACCACGATCCCCACTGGCCAGCGCCTGGGGTCAGGTAGTTGGGGAATGAACCACATAAAATACATACTTTTGACATCACAAAACACGAATTTGACTTCCATTTTTTAGGAAACTCACATTTTCAATATATTTAAAATTTTTTACACGTAAATTTAAAATGAAAAAAAGCATAACTATTGTATACGTTGACGGTACAAGTACTGTTTGGTTTTTTTGTGTTGAATAGTGTGTATATAGAAGTAGTATATATAGTAGATTAATTTTCTTACCTTTTTTCTCATCTTCATCATCCGTTGATCAAATAGTCGTCGGGGGACGTGTTAGTCAACTTTTCTCCAATGGGACATTGTAAGCAATGCATTTGTGTGTGGGCGCGCCGCGCAAGTCAAGTCAAGTCAAATCAAAATTTTATTTCCGATGGTACATTGAAAAAAGCAAAGCATTTGCTTTTTTTCATAACCCTCTATCTAAAAAAACAAATTTTTTAAGTTATCAAAACCACATTATTGCTGTTTACCAAAATTTAAACCGTAAAAAAAAAAAAAAAAAAGGAAAAAAATTTATAGGAAATTCATTGAAAATACAAATTACCACATATACTATACACGCACACACATACTCATCACAAGAGCGGTGCGCCTCACGCCCCCTCCGTGTGTGTGTGTTTTTGGGGGTGTGTGGGTGGTGTTGTGTTTCCAGGGGTCTTTCCCCCTGTGCTTCCCCAAGAATTTAAAAAAATAATTTATAGGAATTTATAACCCTGAATCTTGAAAAAAAAACAACAAAAAATCGAAGCGCTTGCCTCAATCATTTACAGGCATGCAACCCCTTAAACAAATAACAACAGTTTCAAATCTCGCGCGCACGATGCACGCATGCACCACCCCAACGCACGCGCAAAACCCAAAACAAACCCACACACAAACCACCACACAACACAACACACACACACACACTGGGAACAACACTTAGAAGGTAAAGATGTGTTGAAAATTAGGACAGATATTTGGGAAAATCTCAGGTGGGAAATAAGTGGTTTTGGGGCGGATTTGAAGATCAAGTGGGGTTTTTGTCGAATGAAAAGGGGGAGGTATTCCGGTGGATGGCCCCAGAAAAAAGAGGGCGAGGGCCAACTGGTTTGTTTAAACTGGGTTCGAAAGCACAAAGTACTGCGCTAAAACGAAGGAACGGGATGAGTGACAGAGAAGGCGTTACAGAAGGGGGTGCGTTTTGGGGAAATTTGAAAAAAGGGGTATGATTTTATCTCCAGTTTTTGTGAGACAGGCACCGTAAAGGGATCGCGAGGGGATGAGTTTCAGTTTTTTTCTTTCTTAACCAGTCAGTGCATTTTGTATGCGTTGAAGAAGTGGATAAGAGTGGTAGGCCAGCCAAAAGGAATTACGTAGTCTAAACGGAAAGAATGAGAATGTGAAAGCTTGGAAGTTGATCGGGGACAGATATTTGCGAATCGCGCTTATGCGCCGAATTGATAGACAAGCGGGGGTCGGGGTGATGATTTTTTCAAAGAGTGTGTTGTAAAGAACTACTCCTAATATTCACAATTGGGAAAAAGGGAACTGACAAATTGCCAAATTTTATTGAAGTTTTTGCGATAGAGGAAAGTTTTTTTGGGGCCCCTTTGGCGGGCTCGGTTTTTATCAGCATTAAGTTTAATTTTGTTTGAGTCATCCATTTTTTGAATGTCTTGAAGGGCAGTAAAATTATTTTCAGGGGGAAGGAAATTTTAAAACAGTATCACTGACTAAGCTGATATCCGCATAAAAAATGATGTCAATATGGGGGTTTTTTTTAATGTGAAGTGAGCAGTGTAGAGAGTAAAGAAACAGGGCCCAGGACTGATCCCGCGGACTCCACATTCCTTTTTGACAGGTTTTGTTTGAATTTTGTTCAAAAAACTTTCTGAACCGTCTGGGGGTATAATTAAACCAGGTGAGGGCTGTGCCTTAACCCCAACTATTTGGAGCGAAAAAGAAGAATGAGTGATCTTGTACAAAGGCTGAAGATAAGTCAAGAAGGGGGGGGAGTTTTTTCCGCACCCGGGAAAAAGTAGAAGTTTTTCTAAATGGGACTAGGGGGGTTTTTGGTGCGTGGGGGGGCGATAGGCAATTGAAAGGGGGAAGGAAATTTTTGGAAAATGAATGACTGTTGAGTGTGGGTAGACTATAAACCGAGGCCCCGGGCAACGAACGCCGCAAACTTCTCGCGCAAAACGTTAAAAACCTTTTCCGTTTTTCTTAAGAGTAGGCCATTGTTCCCGGGTGGAAAGAAACAAAAATTGACAAAACTGAGGAAACGGGAACTGGTTAAAAAAAAAAAACAATGATGTTATCCATTTTTCTCGATATAAAAGATTTTTTTAAAGGGTTAAAATAAATCAATAAGATTTTTTTTGGAAGACGTATGTGCGTGCCCAAACCACCCCGCTCCTCCTTGACAACAACATCAACAGCCAGAAGGGTTTGTTGCGTGGCCCACCCTTTCATACTATCACCCTTGCCCCACGACTCCTTGGCTCTTTTTTTGTCCTTCCCGGGGAGGGGAGAAGCCTTCTGAAGGGTTTTGACTTGGGGAAAATAGCTTTCCCTTTTTTTTCAGTTCGGCAGCAAGGTCCCTTTTCACACCCGTACGCAGTATGGAAATGACGAATGACTGATAGCGGGTGACAAAATTTACAAAAAAAGCTTTCAAAGGGGACTGGATTTAAAAAAAAAAAAAAAAGCACAGGCGCGTCATTCCCTTATCCTCGAAATAAAAAAATGATGAGAGATGAGATGATGAAAAATGATGATGATGGATGATGAATGAAAAAAAGAAGAAACCCCCAAAGAACTGGCACATGTCTGCAGATCAGGGAATAAAGCAAACAAAACCAAAACAGCCCTACAAATCGAAAAAGGATGAATTTTGATAATCCGACGACTATATCTGTGCTGCTATTTTGGTACTACTACTTTGTATCTGCTGCTGCTGCGCTACTTTCTAAATACTACTACCTTTCCACTACTAAATACCAATACTAACTATACTACTACTAACACCTTGTATCTGCTGCTACTACCAACTACTGCTACTACAAAACCACCCCACCCCCCAACCCCCCTCCTTCTCCCCTACTTCCTACTTTCGGGTAGTTCCCAACACGTGCTTTTCAAATCTTGAAAAAATTTTTAGACGACAAAAAAGCACAGCCCATTTTCGTTCTCTCAAAATCTGGGGGGTTTTCAGGCAACAAAGGGAAAAAAGGATACCGCGTTTTCCATTTTTTTTCTTTTTTTTGGGAAAGGGGGGGGGGGGTGGGGGGGGGGGGGAAATTTAAAACTAGAGAGCAAAAAAAGTTCAACCTTTATCGGGGGAAATTTGCAACACAAAACGCACAACTCTTTTTCGTTCTCTAAAAATGTATTTCATGGGGGGCTTTCCTTTACATGGCCAAAAAAAATGTTTAATAACTAACCCTTTGATTCATAATACTTTTGGAAAGAGGTTTTTTTGAATTTTTTTTTTTTATGGGTTGTTTTTTTGGGTGATCCGAGATCTCCCTATCTTGTAGATCAAAAAGAAGGCTTTTTACCGAGAAAACGAACAATTTGGGAAGGTGCGGAGCATAGGCGTAAAGGGGGCAGCTGCGGACAACACCCGAGCTACTATCCCACACAAAAGCGCAGTCCCACCCCAGGAACTCTGACGGGTTTCCCCAGTTACACCCGGGGGTGAGACGGGCTTTTGCCTTCTCCCCTTCGCCCTTTGCATTTAAAATGGCCCCAGATTGAAAGGAGGCCAACCCAGATCCTGAGGCCTCAACGAACTCATGTTTGCGGGGAACCGGAAATAATACTAGCAAAAAGGCACAGCTCCAGGACCACAGACAACTCAACGCACCTGCCAGCCTAGACATAAAAAATCATGTCAGTAAACCGAGGTCGACAGTCAGCCACCCCACCCCCTGGGCATCAAAATCAATGGGTCCGTTTTAAACAAGCAGCGAATTTTTAAAACTGGGGGATGTATTTGCAGAGAAAGGGGAAAATTAGACCTTGAAAAAGAAACAAGATGTCAGAAGGTAAGCGGTCAGTTACCAGCCGCCCCTTTCCTGAAAACTCCCCCGCATCCCCATGGGCCAAAAGGCAAACTGATTAAAAACCCCTTTCCCCCAACGCTCACACCAGGTTTTAGCTTTTCCCCCACAAAGGCCCTCAGCGTAAACTATCCTGTGAAATGAAATCCGAAAAGAGCAACAAGACCCGAAGGACAAAACGAAAAGAAGTCATCAAGACATGGTAGTGCAACCCCTACCACAAACCAACGACCACAGGGATCAAGTGGGTTTGGGCACCGACACGGATGCCTCACAACCACCAGCCCTTGGGGTACAAACCCGCACCAGGATGGAAAACCAAAGAAAAAGATGAAATATTCCGGGCCGACACCCCAAAGCCCCCGGGGATTTCCCTCCTCCAGCTACACCCTCGCTGCCCCAGACAGCTAATCTCTCCCCGCGACAACTCCGATATAGCGGAAGACAAAAATAAATTTAAAATAAAGTAAGTAATTTTTGGGTTGGGTTTTGTTGTTGTTTTTTCCCGGGGGGGGGGGGTTGCTTTTTTGTTTTTTTTTTTGGGGGATGGGGGGGGGGGGATTGTGTTTTGTTTAGGGTTTGTGGGTTTGGGTTTTTTTTTTTTTTTTTTTGGTTGTTTTGTTTTTGGTTGGATTTGGGGGGGGGGGGGGGGGGGGGGTTTCCCAAAAACATAGCTATCTAACATTTTTTGTTCTTTGAAAAAAGGTTTTCGAGGCCACCAAAGATAAAATTTTGCGTGTCGACCGTTAACCTTTAATTTGAACTACAACCCCTCTACAGATTTTTTCCTGACGGATACTACCTTTTATGGGAATCGTTAAAATGTCTCAAGTGACTGGACCGACTACAACTATTCGTTTTTTTCTGTGCGAGTCCAAAGTGAAAAAAAATGAAAAAGACAGAAAAAATATCTCGTAATATATGCCTGTTCGCGAAAGGTTTTTTGTTTTTGGGTTTCAGCCCAGTGAGTAGCCCAAAAAAGCAAAACACCCTCTGTATAGAATACCTTTCCTTGTGGAAAGTTGAGTTTTAGTCTTTCTGGGGTTTGGGTGTCTGTCTGTCTGTCTTTTCTATTTTTTATGTATGTATGTATGATGTATCAGGTAGGTGGGAGGAGGAGGGGGGTATCATGCATTTGTATGTATTAAATGTATATATGTATGTTGTATGTGTTTGTCTTCTTTAGCAGTATTGAAGGGTTTTTGGGCAGCATTAGTATGTATTATGCAGTTGGGTAGGAAGTAGTAGTATTTTGCTGTCTATCGTTAGCATGCATCCCATTAGTAGTATGTATTTGTATGTAGAGTCTGAAAAGGCAGAAAAAAAGCAGAAAAAGAAAGGAAGAGAGAAAAGAGAGAGGAGAAGAAGAGAAGAGAGAAGAGATTAAAAACCAATTTCCAGAAGTGTAGAACTTTTGTGCGAAAGATTCCTCAGCATTAAAAGGGACCTCTTAGCCCTACTTTTTACAAAACAAACCGAACCTGGTTGTGAAAAGACAGGGGAGGGGGGGGGGGGGGGGGGGATCGACTTTAAAAAAATGGGGATGTGGGGTAGATAGAAGGATGGTTTTTTCCTAGAACTTGACCGACCCACAAAAAAGGTAGGACAATTGCATCAAAAATTTTTCATGCAGTTTTAAAAAATAATTTTTTTTAAAGAACGTCGGAAAATAGGCAGTACATAACTGCAACGATCACAGGGGAAAGTAATGATCTTATGATGCCTTTTTCAAGTCCTTTTTTTCCCTTCTTCGATGATAATTGTTTCGGTAAAATCAGTATTAAACACAGGTGTTACATTTAAAAATTTTCTCCCATCCCCCCCACCCCCACCCCCCCCACCCCCCCCCCATAAGATCGGGTTCCAGTAACTTAATAGCCCTAACTACACTTGCTAGTGTTACTTGTTTTTTTTGTGCTCCCAGCTTAATCTGTCCTGGGGTTTTTTTTCTTTCAAAACATCGCGAGCGGACCAGTTCTTTTTGTTGCTACTTAAAAACCATCAGAAGGTATTGCCCCGATCTTTAAAAATGAAAATGCTAAAAAACAAAAACCTTTAAATAGTTTGGCGTGTAACATTTGTCCCTTCATAGTAAAGACATAGTTTTTTAAAATTACCACGTTTAATTTTTTTTTAATTTTGTCTCTTTTTTTAAACTCAAGTTATTTTCATACATTACTTAGTTTTTGTTGTTGTTTGGGGGTGATTTATTTGAAATTACGCCCAAAAATGCACTGGGAATACAGATTAAAAGTAGCTCGTCTTACACTTTGACAGCATTCATGTCACTCCACACACCACGCACACGGGGCGCGCAAAGGACACACAAACACACACACACAACACACACACCTTTTTCAAAGTAGGGAAATTTTTTTATGTTTAAACATTTTAAAAAGAGACATTACAAAAAAAACCCCCTGGGGGAGTTGGGGCCTGTCAGAAATTTAAACGCCTCCCCCTTTCATGAAATTCTGGCTGGGAATTCCTCTTCCTTCACCCCTCTTTGTACTAACTTGTCCCTTTTTTTCCTGCACCCCCCTTTGTCTTTTTTCTGCCTTCGGGCCCCATTCTCCTCCCTTTAAGGACTGAAAGAGAACAATTCCCCCCCGGGCGAAATCGGCGCGAGCCGACGCCAGGCTTTTGGTGGGCCCCGCAACGCTTTCGGGTCTTTGACAGCAACGATAGCTGCGCCCGAGCGTTCGTCGGAAGAAGAAAAAAGAAGAAGGTACAAAAAAATTCATGTGAACAACTTTCAGTCATCACGCCCCTTTCATTCAGTTTGGAATATCCCACAATGCCCGGGCCCCCTGAAAAAGACAGGACTGCCTGTCCGACAAAATAAAAATAATAAAATGTGTGTATTTGTATAGCCTGAATCTTGTAAAGCAAACAAATCGAAGCGCTTGCGTTCAAATCATTTACACATATCAACCTTCCACAAAATTTTAATTAACTAATATACAAATGTATGCTCACAACACGCCCACATACTCAAAAAAAAAACAGACAAAAAGACAGAGGAAAGACATCAGATAGGAAATAACGCCTTTTGGGGCCTAGTTTTGAAAGGAAAATGTGGGTTTTTTGGGCAAAAGGATAAGGAGGTCATTTCACGTGGTTTGGACCAAATTTTTGCCACAACACATAATCAAAACGAGTCATGCAGGCTACCCTCGGGAAAATTTTTGAAGAAGAAGTGGGCCATTTTGTCATCCCCTTCAAGTAAAATTTAAACGCAGCGACCAAAATTTGTGAGGGGCACTACTTAGGGGTTGGACTTCGACACATTTCCGTGCCCCAAATAACAAAACGGAACGCTTTCATCAGCAGCCAAAAACAGTGCTTTTGTGTCGAAAGTGGCTATTGTCCAAAAGTGAACGGGCCAACACCCTGCTCCGTCTGGAACTTTTTTTTAGAAACTACCCTTTTCCCCTTTTCCCTTCTCCAGGTGGGGGCCAATGCACAAATGTAAATCCAAAACAAACCTTTCCCAAACCTACAAATTTCCCTTTTTTTTTCTTTGGGCCTGTGAGTGGCCCGGAAATGAACAGAAAAGACTTCCCAGGAAAGTTGGAGAATTTCATCCGACTGAGATTTTATTTTTCAAATTAAAAAAAAAAAAAAATTATATATATATATTATTTCTTTTCATGCCCAAATTTTGGGGCGGTTTTTTTTTTTTTGTGTAAAGAACGATCCTTAGCGTTTTTAAAAAAAAATTTTTCGTTTTTTTTTGGACCGGCTCGCGCAGGGAAAACTTTACCCTTTTGGGGCAAAAAAAACCACATAACGACAGAAAACCCTATATTTCGGTAGGGGGTTCGACAGTGATATTCCTCTCTTTTATTTGGTTTTCTTTGGAGAAAATATTTCTCAGTTCAGCCATTTTGGATAAAATTTTCTGAATGGTTTGGTTTTTTGTTTTTTATGGAGCATAAGAAAAGACGGTTGTGAAAAAGTATGCAGGACGCACATGAATTTTTTCGACCCTTTTAATCAAGATTGTACTGAAGCATGTCAGCCATACTTTTACCTCTTTCCCCTCAACACAGTAGCATCGATCCTTTCTTAATTTAAAATAAAAAAAGTTACACCCCCCCGTAAGAAAAAATAAAAAACTCCCTTTTAATGCTGGGGACATGCTAGATTAAATTTGGTGGTGTTTTTTTTTTATATTTATTTTTATTATTTTTTTATATCGAGTAATGGGAAAAAGCACTCATGTGCTTTTTTTAATCCATCCCCTGATTTTTGGGGAAATTTTTACCTTTCCCCCCGGCCCCCCCAAAGGTCTTTTCAAAAGGGGGGTTTTCGAAGTTACAGGTTTCCCAGTCATACTCAATCAAAGGGGGCCCCGGTTTTTAGGGGGTTTTTTTTAAATTTTGTAAAAGTTCCGGTTTTTCCCGCCAAACCCCCTGGTTTAAAAATTTTGAAAAAAATAAACCCCAATTTTTCAGGCGAAAAAAATTTCCCTAAAAGCGGTTTAGACAAGGGAACATTTCCCAATGTCCCCAAAACCTGTACGATCATTGAAAAATAAAGATAAAGAGAGCTCAGCTTCTCTAAACCCCCCATGTTGAGGGCAGCACCCCTCCACCCCCCTCGCTGCTTTATTTTCCCCTTCCCTAAAAAAGGGGCAGGCCCCCAAATTTGCAGCTGGTGAACTGGGAGACTGTACCGAACCAAAGGGGCCCCTAAAACAATCACCCAAAACCGCGAGGACCCACGCTTTAGTAACGCTGCTGAATTTAGCGGGGGACACCCAGGCGCGCCCTGCTGACTGCCTCCTGCGGGCTTTTTTACCAGCCACCCCCTTTTTTTTTGAAATGGAGTATACCAAGCCCCCAAACGACTGTGCTGCGGGGAAAGGGGTGGGGGGCTGTGGGGTTTTTGTGGTGGCTGTCCACACAAGGGCCCCCCGGGGCCTCCCCCCGGGCCCCGGACCTGCCTCCCCCCTTGCTGGCCACCTGCAACCTGCTGGCCAAGGACCCAGGGCCCCCCATTTTCTGGAGGGGGAGACCAGTGGGGGGAAGTGTTCATCTCTGCCTGGGGAAAGGGTGGTGGGTGCGGCCCAAACCTATTCACCATCCGGGGAACCCCTGGTCACCTTCGCTGACGTCTTCTCCCATGTCCCTCGATGTTAAATCAGGGAAAAAAAATCAGAAACAAAGGGGGTGAGCCCCACCCCGAGTTGGGTTTTGCTTTTTCCAAGCCCTCCATGGAGTGGGGACAACGTCAAGAAAGATCCAAGTCCTGTTTGTGTGTGTGTGGGTGTTGGTTGTGGTGTTTTGTGTGCGTGTGTGTGGTGTGTGTGTGTTTTTCTTTTTCCCTTCTCTCCTGCCGTGCCTGTGCTGACATGCCCTTTTCCACTTTTGTTCAGGGGAAACTTTTTCCTTTTTGGGGTGAATTTTCTTTTATATTGTTTTTAACATATGCAACCCTACCCCTGGGCCTTTCTGCAACTCGAAACGGGGGGTTTTGCGCTCTGGGATTTTTAAACCCCAGAGCGCAAAGCCTGGGTAAGTAAGTAGGGAGGAAAAAGCTTTTTACCCATCCCAGAAGACCCCCCCCCCCCCCCCCCTTTCCCTCCCCCTGTCTCTGGAAGGGAAAAGGGAAAGGCAACCCGCCGATACATGGTTTCCAATGCCGCCGCAGGATTCTGCCAAACGTTGCGTATACACCCTTTCGGACTCCCTTTGGGGGCCTCCAACCGCGATTTTTCATCGGGTTTTCCCCCGAACCCTTTTCCTATGAGTGGGTTAGGGCCCAAAAAGGGCAGCGGGGGTTAAAACATTTTTCCCCCATCCTAAATAAAACTGTTTTTCCCAAAACTAAATGAGCCCCCATCTCCCCCACTTTACCCAGGTAGTACGGCTTACATGGTTACCAAGTGACTTTTGTGCCCTACAGCATATTGTTTTTTTAAATTCAAGCTTCCCTCTTGATTAAACAATTGACTTTTTGTGATTAGCCTATTTTTGCTACACCAGAGACCCAAGCATCAAACAGTTTTTTTTAAAAGCCCAAATTTGCTATAAAATTTTCCAAAAAATTTTATCCCTTTATTTTTGTATCTACGCTTGGGACGTATTTTCCTTTTTTAAAGAGCTTTTTTATGAATACGTGAAATTGTGTAAGTAAATAGTTTATTGATTTAAAAAAAAAGAAGAAGTTTTGTGGGTATTTTTTTATAAAAATTTTCCCTACATTTTAAAAATGACTTTGTGGTATATTTTTATCTTTTTTTTAGTGTATGAAAAAAAAAAAGGGAAACGGATTTATATACTGTGTTGAAAAACAGATCGTTTTTTTTGCAGTTTCCAGACAGCTTTTGAAATTGACTTTTAGTTTTTGGTTTCGTTTTTTTTTGGGGTTTTCCCCTTTTCATTTCAAAATTAAAATTTTCTCCTGTTTGATTATTGAATAAAAAACCTACAAAAACGGGTTTTCAAATTTTGATAGTTTACTTAAAGTAAAAAACAAAAAAAATATACTAAATTACCAATCAACCCGACATATATTATTTTCCTCTAACTTCGACAAGGGGGCCAACAAAACGGGGCCTTTCCGAGTGGGGCCCCTAAATATCAACAGTGCAACAAACAAAAGAATGACATTGAAAAACCAACTATAAAAATTTGGAAATCATTTTTCTTTTTGTTTTGTCAAACCCTGAACCCCGATTTTCTCCAAATGTAACAGTTTGCAACACATGAATATTCCGGGGGATCAAATCTTCCGTGAAACCCTTTAAAAACCCAAGCCCCCGGGGTTTACTTACATAATACCCCACGCTCAGTTTAAAAGAATATTTTCCTTGATTTATAAAAATCCATTGGTTTGGAAAAAAAAATTAAAACACAAAAACCAAAAATTAATAAAATTTATATACAGAAACCCTTTTAGAAAACCAAGCCTGGCTAAAAAAATTTTAAACCCCCTTTAAAGGACAGGTAATAATTTTTTTTTTAAACAATGAAACAATTATTTTTGGGGGATTTTAACATAGACTTATTAAAACCAAAACCCAAAAATGGACCAAAAAACATTACTAGTTTTTGGGGTAGAACAAAAAATAGAAAAGACCAACTCGGATAAAAAATAACCCCCAAAAAAAATTTAAAAGATCATATCTACCTACTAAAAAAACCAACCCCATAACGAAGTTTGCTCCCTCATTGGAAAGCAGTGATCATAATCCCCGTGCTTTACTTGGGTTTTAAAAAAATTTATCAAAATACCTAAAGTAGGGCAAAAAAACTATTTTTTACAGGAAATTTAAAAACTTTAACGACAAGATTTCCTTTCAGACTTGACAAACTCGGGCCCTTACATTACATATACCAAATTTAGAGGGCCCCGATGAAAAACTGCTGAAATTTTTTTTTTAGGACAATTTTTCTTTCCCGTATAACGACAAAAAATGCCCCTTTCATAAAAAAAAAAGGTTTAAGAAAAAAACAAAAACCCCTTTGGGTAACAAAAAAAACATAGAATCCGAAATACATAAGAGACTATTTGAAAACACATTTTCAAATGAGCATTAGGGGACAAAGAAACAAAAAACTTCACTAAAACCAAATCAAAACGGGTTACATTCTA
This sequence comes from Rapana venosa, assembly GCA_028751875.1. Classification (NCBI taxonomy): domain Eukaryota; kingdom Metazoa; phylum Mollusca; class Gastropoda; order Neogastropoda; family Muricidae; genus Rapana; species Rapana venosa. Next base: position 11,170,614 of record CM054140.1, on the reverse strand, counting down.
AGTTTTTTAAATTTCATTTCCAAACCCACTCTCGACAAGTATGGGAAAACCCCTTAATACATTTTTTGGGAAAAAACCTATTTCAAAAAGTCAAACCCGACAGTTAAAAAATATAAACACTGATGAATTGGGAAAAACCACTTCTCAAACAATTTCGGACAAAATAATACAAAAGACAAGTCAAATAAAAAAGAATCCCATTACTTAGAACAATATAACGAATCAAAAGAAAACAATTCCCATTTTTTAAATACTTCTGCCAAAGGGCAATCACAGACGTCCCTTTGGAAACCTGTCTCTTCAAAAAAAATTCCAGAACACTGGGGTTTTGACAATCAGATTGGGAAAAATAATTAAGCTTTGTGGTAAAATTATAGCTGAACACGACCCTACTTGTATAACCCTTTTGCATAGAGAAAAACAACTTTCCTGTCAAAATTTAAAAAACCAAAAAATCATACCATAACAAATCGGTGAAACTGCTGCCTTCAAATTACAGAAACCCAAATTTCCCCTTTTTGCTTCTTATCAAACCCCTTTTTGAAAAACAATCCAAAAATCCGTAAAATTCCTTTTGTAAACAACAATCTATTAAAAGAAATTTAAACCCGGTTTTTCCCTAAAAAAAAAATTCCTGTCACACACTCTTACACAAATTAAAGTCCCCTACACAAATCAATGAAAATAAATATACGGCCCTTTTTTTTGTTGTTTTGAAAAAGCATTTGATGAAATCAATCATTCCTTTTTATTGCGAAATTTTCACTTGTAAAACTAACACCAAAACGATAAATTTTTTTTTGAAAAGTTTTTTGCGAATAGGCACACATAACTGCAAATAATCAAACTCAAATAGTGCCTATTAAACATGGGTACCAAAAGGGGTCATAGGGGGTCCACTTCTATTTTAAATCTAGAAAATGACTTCCCCAATTTCTAAAGTACTGTGAAATTTTGCTGTGACACTCCCCTATTGTAGTGATTCTGACCCCACAGACTTAAAATCAAATTTAAACCCAATTTTTGACAGTTTGGTTACTTGCCCAGCTAAACCATTGTCCCAAAATACCGAAAAACAAGGTAGATGTATACAAGACAAAACAGACAAAAAATGAAAGATAAATTCCAACCTCTTTGATAGTAAAAGAAATTGAAAAATTTTCCCCCACAGAATTCGGGGAGTAATTATTGACAAAAATCTTATTTGGGAAATGACCAGTGAGGCCTAAAAAACGTCTTTTTTTACAACTACTCAGTTTCAAAAAAAAAACATTTTCTGAAAACCATCTCGCAAACTTTTTTTTTTGCCCCATTTTTTTCCCTTAGTTACAGCTTCATCTTTTTGGGGGACAGCTGCTGTACAAATTTAAAAATTGATTCAAAAAATTTAAAAAAAGACACTGAAACTTTTTACAAAAAAAGCCCCAACCCATCAACGATTATAAAAAACAAAACCAAACCCTTTAAAAAACAATTTTCTAAAAAAACTCTTTTTCCAGAAAGTTTTCAATGGAAATGCCCCTCCAAAGATCACCAATGCTCAAAATCAAAAACACGCATAACACTACTAACATTTCCGAACCAAAAAATAACTTTACAAAACAAGCTTCTTGTACCAGGTAGTCTTATGGAACAACTCCCAAACCTTTAAAAATTATCAAAACAAAAATCATTCAAGACACACTAAAAACCACTAATGCATGAATGCCTAGGATTAAACTAATAAGGCAATCAACCATGATTAATACGGCAAAATAAACCAAAACTTACTTTACCACACTAAGGGTATTCCCTTTACAACAAAAAATTCAAGTATGTCTTACTGTGACTAGAAATTCTACAGTCCACATGTAAGGGGTGTGGAGGGAGGGGGAGCGGGAAGAGGCACACTAATTATGCAAAGAAAAAAGAAAAACCTAGCAAGCTAGTAAATAATCTCAATGTGAAACAAGGGAAAAGGGAAAATTTTTTAAAAATTTTTTTTAGAGACCTAAGCTTGATAGTGTTCCCTTCTCTCTCTCTCTCCTCTCTCTCTTCCCCTCTTCCCCCTCCTTCCCTCCTCCTCTCCCCTCTCTCTCCCCCCCCTCCCTCCCTTTCCTCTCCTCCCCCCTTTTTCCCCCTCTCCTCTCCCCTTTGTTTTGTCTAATTCAAAGATTTTATTGTGGATTTTTTTTTAAATGCAGTTAGAGATAATTTTTTATACTTATAACATACTGTTTTGGTTTGAAATTGTTTTTTTTTGATAGCCTGGTTTATGGGTTTTGAATTCTGAAAAGTATAGGGGTTTCTACTTTTTTGAATAATTGGTTTTTTTTTTAAAATATTAATTTTCTATTTATGGGTGTATTTCCCCTTCCCCCTTGATACTCCCCCCCCACCCCCTCCTTTTCCAATGCTTTTCTGTTTCTGTTATGTTGTTTTTCTCTGTGATGGGGGTCTTTTTAAGTTTCTCATGGTGATGGGGGATTGTTGTTATAATTGAACTCATTTTGAAACATTATTGTAATCTTATTTGACTTTTCTTGCTTTGATAGTTATTTTTGAATATTCATTTTTTTTAAACGCGCATTGAAAATTGACGAAAAAAAAAAGCACACGTTTTTCTGGTGGGAGAGAGGAGGGGGGTCTTGAAGGTAAATTGTATAATGACGAAGCCTAGTATTTTCTAACGTTTTAATCCCGACCCTTTTTTTTTCTAAAGTATAAACTGAAAGAATGGGTGAAACATAGGTGAATAATTTTTTTGCCTGACGTTTTTGATTTTCTTTTTAATTCTTTAAAAAATTTTTTATTTAAAAGGGGTGTGGGACTGAGCGCGCACCCTCAGAAGCAAGCAAGTCAAAATTTTTTTTCCAGATGGTACTTGAATAAGCAATCATTTTGCTTTTTTTTATCAAGCCCTCTTCTAAAACAAATTTCGTAATATTAACTAAACACTACATTATTGCATCTTTACCATTAAAATTTAAAACCGTTAAAAAAAAAAAAAAAAAAAAAAAGGAAAAATCGATAAGGACAGGTGTGCAGATTGTGGTGGGGGATAGATATTGGTAATTTGTATTTTCAATGTATTTCCTTTTCGATTTTTTTCCTCTTTTTTTTTCTGGTTAATTTAACGGGAAATGAGCAATAATGTAGTCTTAGTAAATCATTTAAGAAAATTTTTTCCTTAGATAGATGGTTGATGAAAAAAAGCAAATGCATTGCTTATTCAATGTACCATCTGGAAATAAAATTTTGACTGACTTGACTTGACTTGACCAATAGCAGAGGAGACCTCTGACCTGACAAGGAACATATGCTAAATAATTATATGAACACAGGAGCTCTGTTTATTATTTCAGCTTAAAGACTAGCACCCCTACTACTGCTAAGTGGATGAAAGCAAACAAAGTCTAGCCTCAGATGAAATCAAATCTACCAGCTCTTGCCATGTAGACGGGTTCTTTTCTACCAGACGAACGATCCACCTTAATTTGTTTTCCTTTTTCTTCTCTCTTAGTTGTGATGGCATTCGGGTATTTCCAGGTATTGTGGGGTCTTCAGGACTGATCTGGAAGGAACAACGCAAGATCTCCCTGGAGATTCTCCGTCAGATGGGCATGGGCAAGAACGTGCTGGCTGAGAAGATCCAGGAGGAGATCACTCACTACATCCGGGCAATCAGGAAACACCAGGGGGCGCCAGTGGACCTGTGTGAGCTGACGCAGAGGAGTGTTTGCAACAACATCTGCTCCATTCTCTTCGGCAAACGTTTTGAATACGATGATGCAGCCTTCTGCCAGTATATTCATGATCTCGGCCAAAGCGCTAAACTTATCGGCAGTAAGTACATTAGGCTGTAATAACGTGCCTTGTATTGTAACGTGAATCAATCAATCAATCAATCAATCAATCAATCAATCAATCTATGGTTTATTAAGTAAAAGCCTCCACTCCCTAAGACATGATGGCAATGCCAGAGAAAAACCAAAAAAAATTGCTGCAACAAGTTTAATTCATTGTCATAAATAGGACACTTACTAAGCCTTAAAAGGCCTTAAACGACGAGTTGCAGCTATAAAAACAACATCCCAAAATTATTTAAACACTTTAATTATTGTGTTCAGTCAAAGTGAAACTACTGGTGCTGTTAGCTGATTTTCTCTCCTTTCAATCGAGTTATTTCCCGTTAATCTGTCAATGGCTATGTGGTATGCTTTTTTGGACTTGGGTCTTACACCACAATGAGTTGCTGATTTTTCCAGAGGAAAATGGTGAGAAAGAAGAGGTACATGCTGAAAGAGGCAGTGTTGGCAGAGTTTACTTCAAAAGTGGTTCCTGAGCCTGAGGAAACATCACTGTGTGTGACATCAATGTCATTCTTTCTTGCGGATTTGCTGATTGATACTTACAAAGTCTGGTTGAGGTAAACCTCTGTCCGTGTTAAAAGGGTTGTTGGGTTTTTTTTTGTTTTGTATTTTAGAGTACCCTGACTTACATTAGGGCAAAAAAACAAAACCGGGGGGGAGAGATTGTGGACAAATATATTTGTAAATCCTGAAAAGTATTTCAAATAAGCTTTAACTTTGATATATTATATGTTTGGTTTTATCAATATGTGAAATAGATTGTCGCTGGTAGCCTGCCGTTTGTTTAGTTGGTTTCTTCTCTTTCTTCATTCTTTCTTTTTTTTTTTTTTATCTGTTCCTATCTAGTTTTCTGTTCTTCTTCACTTGTCTTTGGTAGCTTCCCTTGCTTGGTTGCCAGCAAGACGCATTACTCAGCAGCTGTTGTAAATATTACTGTTTCTCGTGTATACCAGAGTCAGTATGCCAGTTGAAGGATTCCCAACCACTCTAGAATGTCTTTTGAATGCTGTGTTACGTGACAATACCGTGTCATCCTTCAAAATCGACGGCAGAGGCAGTCAAACTACGGTCGTTTTGCGACTGACTAAAAACACTTCGTTTCATCACCCTGAGACAGCAGACAGCAGTGTTACGTATCGACGAAAGTGCCCGTCGCAGGTCAGCAGAGACAGAAGGAGGGCTGAGGCTTACAGAGCAGACTGTGAAAAGAAGGCAAGTGTTTCATCTCCTTCAGGACTCTTCATGCCAACACCACCCAGTCTCTGTTATGTTGCTGACCAGAAGACACCTTCCCCTGCTGTGACTGACTTTTCCCCTTTTGTGCCATGCACTTCCTCCGCGCCACTTTCAGGTGACAATCAGCAAGGTAAATCACAAATAAACATACCCTCATGTGACATGGATAAACAGACAGTAACAATCAGTTCTGATATAGAAACAGTCTGTGACATTGATGAGGAAATGTCGTGCAGTGGGAGGGTTCTGACGATGGGAGCAGGGGGTGGGAGTGTGTCAGACCTTGTAGTTAATCATTCTGATGTAGACTGTGATGTAGATTGTAAAAAGGATTCTGAACATTCAAGGAACGTTACTGAGTCCGAAAACACAGGTGCAAAATCAGAATTGACTTACAGTAATGTTTTGAAATGCTTTGAACGGTTTAATGACAACATAAACAAACAAATGGATCATGTCAGTCATGAGCTGAAAGAAATTGTAGCCATTACTAAAAATTGTTCGAGTGAACTCCTTTAAAGATGTGTCATAGCTGCTCTGTTGCTCACCCAGTCATTCATAGTGTGAGTGAAAGCACTGAGACATTGTAAAACATGAATTTGTTCCATGATGTGGATGCCATGCCATGCTGATTATTTCAAATGTTTTGAATATGTCATGTTTTGAAATGTTTTCTTTTTTCACTGCCCCCTCCCGACTGTCCCCATGTGAATGGGCTCACATAAGCCTACCACATTAAACCATTTTCAAGTTTCAAGTTTTTCAAGTTTCACTTGTCTTTGTTTCGTAAGCCAATCAATCAATCAATCACTCACTCAACAAATCAAGCAACCATAATTATCTGTGTCAAACTTTCAGATTCTACGGCCTTGAATTTCTTCCCTGGGCTGGAATACCTGCCGGGGGATGTTTTTTATGCCAAAGAGGCGATGAAGTACGTGGGTTCTGTGCAGTCTTTCATCCGCCAGCAGACGTGCTGGCACCGGGAGAGCTACAGCCAGACACTGCAGTCCTCTGACCTGATCTACGCCTACCTGGGACACATGCACAAGCGTCAGGGGGCGGCTGCCACCACGATCAACGGTGCCGTGCTTACTCTTCTATCTCTCTGTGTCTCTTTGTCTGTCTTTGTGCGTGTTTCTTTGTCTGTCTGTGTCTGTCTGTGTCTTTCTGTCTGTGTTTCTGTCTGTGTGTCTCTCTGTCTCTGTCTGTCTCTCTGTCTCTGTCTGTCTCTCTGTCTCTCTGTCTCTGTCTCTGTCTGTCTCTGTCTCTGTCTCTGTCTCTCTCTGTGTCTGTCGTCTGTCTCTATCTCTGTTATATATATATATGCAATATATATATATATATATATATATATATATATATAATATATATAAATATATATATATAATTAGCATATAATAGAGAGAGACAGACAAACAGACACACACAGAGAGACAGAGACAAAGACGCGCGCGCGCGCGCGCGCGTGTGTGGTGTGTGTGTGTGTGTGTGTGTGTGTGTGTGGTGTGTGTGTGTTTGGTTGTTGTTGTTGTTGTTGTTGTCGTCGTCGTAGTCGTTGTCTTAAATTTAACGTCTGTTCACTCTAAGTGATATTAGACGAATGTGTGTGTGTGTGTGTGTGTTTTGTGGTTTTGTTGTGTGTGTGTGTGTGTGTGGTGTGTGTGTAAGATGGTGCTGCACTGGATTGCTATTTGCCCACTTAGGTACGGCACAGCTCAGTGGTCAGATCACTCGCTTTCCCGAAGCTAGAGTTAAGGAGCATTGAGCGTGGTTACCAAGTGGATGGGTGACCGTTTGCGCGCCTTGCCTTCAGTACAGTTCCCCAGTTCGCCCAGCTGTAGATGGGTACCTGCCCTCTTTAGGGTCAGGGAAGGACAAGCAGCGAGGAAGAGGAGATGGGCGCCGCCCTCAATATGCTGGCCCCTAGAGAAGCTGGGGTCTCAGGGAGTCACAGGGAAAGTCAAGTCAGAAGTGTAGGACTCAGGGCGCATGGATGACCCGAACATACCCAGCATGCACGCTGGAGAGGAGTGGACTCAACCAGATTCATCTTTGCTTGAAAAAAAAACTCATGCAGTGTCCCAACAACTCTTCACAAAGGGAAAGAAGTCAAGTCATTGATGGGGGGGAGGGGGAGGGGGGAGAGGAGGGACGGCTGGATAGCCAAGTGGTTAGAACGTTGAGGTCACCATCTAACGGCGTGGGTTCGAGCCACCACCGAGGTCGAGAGTTTTTTTCCCCTTGGAGTTCACATCAGTACCGACTCCACTCCACCCCCACCCTCCCCCGAAAGTCTTTAGGAAGTGATTATAAACCGAGGTCCTGTGTACGCATACATGCAGAACATCTTTCGCACACATGAAAACCTGTTCTGCATTCAGAAGAGTAGGCCATTGCGTGCCGGTAGGAATGACGATGTTTCAAAAGCGCAATGCACAGACAGAGTGGTGTGGCGTTTAGACATCATCCCTGAAGGCAGAATGCGGCTACCTTAATGGATCGGCGGTCTAGAGGTAACGCGCCTGCCGAGAAAGCCAAAATTCCGGGTGTGGAGTGTGCGGTGCTTTCCCCCCACCCACTAGACCGTGAGTGGGGGTGGTTTGGGTGCTAGTCTTTCGGGTGAGACAATAAACCGAGATCCCGTGTGCAACACACATTTAGCGCACGTAAAAGAACCTACGGCAACAAGAGAGTTGTCCCTGGCTAAATTCTGTAGAAAAAGAAAGCCACTCTGATAAGGTAACAAATACAGTTGTAGACAGGAAAGGAAAATTTAAAAACAATAATGGGTGGCGCTGCTCTTGTGGCGACGCGCTCTTCTCAGGGAGAGCAGCCCGAATGTCATGCAGATAAATTTGCCCCTGACTTGAAAGGGGTATACATGAAATGAAATAAATGAAATAAGATAAATTAAATGAAATAAGATAAATGAAATGAAACTAAAAATGAATGAAACTAAATGAAATGAAATAAATGCAATAAGATAAATGAAATGAAACTAAAAAATGAAATGAAACTAACTAAAATGAAATAAATGAAATAAGATAAATGAAATGAAATGAAATGAAATGCAATAAGACAAAATGAAATGAAATACACGAAACGAAACCATAATGTCACCTCAACCTTCAATGTCTGTCCTTCCTTCCTTCCTTCCTTCCTTCCCTCCTTCCTTCCTCTCTTCCTTCCTTCCTCTCTTCCTCCCTTCCTTCCTTCCTCCTCCCTTCCTTCCTTCCTTCCTTCCTTCCTTCCTTCATTCATTCCTTCCTTCCACTTCCACTTCCACTCCACTCCACTCCAGAAGCCAATCTGATGGCGACCTGTTTCGACCTCTTCGCCGCCGGCACAGGGACCTCGTCCTCAGCCCTCACCTGGGCACTTCTCTTCTTTCTGCACTGGCCCGAAGTGCAGGAGAAGTGCTACAGGGAGATCTGTGACACGGCGGGGCCCACACGTCCCCCTAGCCTGCAGAACAAGGGGGACACGCCCTACCTGGAGGCCACCGTCCTGGAAGTGCTCCGCAAAGGCAACGTCGTGCCCCTCAACGTCATGCACGGGCTGGCTGCTGACGTCACCTTCAGAGGTTACGTCATCCCCAAGGACGCTTTCGTCATACCCTGTCTGGAGATGGCGCTGCGCGACCCGGACATTTGGGGCGACCCGGACAACTTCCGGCCTGAAAGATTTCTGGGCCCTGACGGGAAAGTGAGGCGGCTTGAGGAGTTCGTGCCCTTTAGTATGGGTAAGGAAGAAAATAAGAGAGAGACAGACAGACAGACAGACAGACGGACAGAGAGGGGAGACAGAGAGAGAGAGAGAAGCAGGCAGACAGACAGACATACAGAGAGAGGGAGAGACAGACAGACAGACAGAGAGAGGGAGAGAGAGACATACAGACAGACAGAGGGAGAGGCAGAGAGAGAGAGAGAGAGAGGGAGAGAAAACAGACAGACAGACAGAGGGAGAGAGAGGGAGAGAAACAGACAGACAGACAGACAGAGGAGAGAGAGAGAGAAAACAGACAGAGAAAAGACAGACAGACGAGGGGACACAGAGAGAGAGAAGCAGGCAGAGACAGACAGACAGACAGAGAGGGAGGGACAGATAGACAGATATACAGAGGGAGACAGACAGACAGAGGGAGAGGAGAGAGAGAAACAGACAGACATACAGACAGAGGGAGAGAGAGAAAGAGAGAGAGAGAGAGAGAGAGAGAGAGAGAGAGAGAGAGAGAGAGAGAGAGAAGAAACAGACAGACAAAGAGAGAGAGGGAGAGAGAGAAAAACAGACAGACAGAGGAGACAGACAGACAGAAAGGGAGAGAGAGAGAGAAACAGACAGACAAACAGAGGGAGAGAGAGAAACAGACAGACAGACTGACGGAGAGACAGACAGACAGACAGAAAGAGAGGGAAGAAAGGGAGGGAGAGAAAAGGGGGAGAGAAACAGACAGATAGACAGGGAGAGAGAGAGATAAAAAGAGATAGAGAGAGAAAGGGAGAGGGAAAGAGGGAGGGAGAGAGAGTCAGAGAGAAAGAGAGAGAGAGAACAATGAACACAATTTATTCTTCAGGCCTCCAGCTAAACAAAGCAAAGCAAAAGCAAACCATTTTCGTTTGTGGCGACTGCCAAAACTAGACAAAATGGGGACATGGTTCCTTTCTACATGTACTACACGAACCACCTACTAACGTTAAACACTCGTATTTCCTTGTCAGTTCACCAAATCCTCAACCAAAACCCTGTCATCTTGTTAAGGCATTGAAGAGATGTGACCTTAGATTGACAGAGCGAGAGACAGAGACAGACAGACAGACAGACAGAGACAGACAAAGATAGACAGACAGACAGAGAGTATGATTATTACCAACAGCACAACCCCCAGTTGTAATCATAAAGAGCAGCAGTTACAAAGGACTTCTTGAGTTAGTATAATATAGAGTTCTCGCTGCTGCTATACAAAATGGCTTTGATGGTGGTGGTGGTGATGCGCGTGCCTGTGTGCATGAACGAGGGGGGAGGGGGGTGTTTCCTTAAGCAGACTCTTCTTTGGATTTTCACTCATTTTTTTAACAATTTTTATTTTCAGGTCGACGTGTGTGTCTGGGGGAGTCCCTGGCCCGGATGGAACTGTTCCTGTACCTGGCCACTCTCATTCAGCACTTCCGCTTCCTGCCACCGGAAGAAGGGCAGCTGCCATCTTTGGAGGGAGATCTGGGAATTACATACACGCCCAAACCCTTCATGATCAGGGCCCAGATCAGAAACTGATATGCAATGTGTGTGTGTGTGTGTTTGTGTGTGTTTGTGTGTGTATGTGTGTGTGTGTGTATGTGTGTTTTGTGTGTGTGTGTTTGTGTGTGTGTGAGTGTGTGTGTATGTGTGTGTGTGTGTGTGTGTGTGTATGTGTGTGTGTGTGTGTTTTAGATAGAAAACACGAGGGTGGGCACAAGATCTCCATCCTGCACTGTGACTTGTAGGGATTGTCAGGATTGTCGGGATTGTCAGTATTGTCGGGATTTTAAGGATTATCGAGATTTTAAGGATTGTCAGGATAGTCGGGATTGTTGTCAGGATTGTCGGGATTTTCAGGATTGTCGGGATTTTCAGGATTGTCAGGATTGCTCCTCAATGACTCCCCAAGGAGTTAAGGGAGAAGTCCAGTGAACTGAAGTAGTGACAGCCGTGGACAGTTAGTTTTTAGTATTGCTGATCAAGGCTTCAAAGTGTATCGCTGCCACCCCCACCCCCACCCCCACCCGCCAAAAAAAGAAAACATAAAGTCCGCATGTACACGGAGACTGGATGTAAAAAAACCGCATGAGTACTTATTCCATTACTACTACTGCTACTCGTACTGCTGCTGCTACTACTACTACTACTACTACTACTACTACTACTACTACTACTACTCCTGTAATGCTACCAGTAATGTTTTTGCACACAAGTAAGTAGGTAGGTAGGTAGGTATGAACTTGTTCGCACGGTGTGTGTGTGTGTGTGTGTGTGGGTGTGTGTGTGTGTGTGTGTGTGTGTGTAGAGGTCTGTGTGTGTAGGTCTCTGTGTGTGGTGTGTGTGTGTAGGTCTGTGTGTGTAGGTGTGTGTGTGGGTCTGTGTGTGTAGGTGTGTGTGTAGGTGTGTGTGTGTAGGTGTGTGTGTGTGTAGGTCTGTGTGTGTAGGTGTGTGTGTGTGTAGGTGTGTGTGTGTGTGTAGGTGTGTGTGTGTTAGTCTGTGTGTGTGTGTGTGTGTGTGGTAGATCGTGTGTGTAGGTGTGTGTGTGTAGGTCTGTGGGTGTAGGTCTGTGTGTGTAGGTGTGTGTGTAGGTCTGGTGTGTAGGTGTGTGTGTGTAGGGTGTGTGTGTGTATGTATGTGTGTGTGTGTGTGTGTGTGTGGTTGTAACAACGACAAAATAGTTCTTTTGCCACATTGTGCCTAGTGCGTCCACTTTTGATAGAACAACAGTAATAATGATAGTAATAATACTACTCCTACCACTACTACTACTGCTGCTACTACTACTACTACTATAACTAACTAACTAACTAACTATGTAACTAACTAACTATTCATTAGCTATTACCTACTACTACTACTACTACTACTACTACTACTACTAATACTACTACTACTACTACTACTACCAGTACTGCTACTGTGTGTGTAATATTGATATATTTTTATTTTATTAATGAATGATTGCATAAGTGTAAATGATTTGAATGCAATCGCTTTGATTTGTTCCTTTGCAATATTCAGTGCTACATAAATGCCATACATTATTGTATTGTTATTACTTCTGCTGCTGCTGCTGCTGCTGCTGCTGCTCCTCCTCCTCCTCCTCCTCCTCCTACTACTCTACTACTACTACTACTACTACTACTACTATTAATACTACTACTATTAATACTACTACTATTACTTCTAACATCAGCAACAACAACGGCAACAACAACAGAAACCGTAATCATAATAATGATAGTCACTGCTTTTATTCCATATTATGTAGTACAAATTGTATATTGACAGATATATAGAACTCTCATACATATACATGATACTCGGAACAAGTGGCAAGTCATGGCGATGGTCATCAGTATTTGAGGTGATATTCTTCCCAATGTTTTCTTCAAAATTCTGTTGACCACACAATAATAAAGAAGAAGTACAATGCCACTATGTGAATGTGCGCGCGGTCGGTTTATGTGTGCGTGAAGGGGGGTGGGTGGGGGATATGGTTGGAGGGAAGGGGTTGTTCTATGCACTGGGATGAGGGGACAGGCAAGGTGAGAGTGATGGACCCACAGGAGTTGGTTGTGCATGGCAGTGCCGGTCCCCAGGGCTGAGGGGCCAGGTGGCAGGCGCTGTTTGAAGACACCGACCTGTGTGCCATCCACGCCACACGTGCCACCATTGTGCTCAAAGACATCCAGCTGGCTGGCTGTATCTGTGGACAGCGTGCATAAGATAACGGCACAGACAGGTTCCCATAGTATCGGCTTAGTAACAGAGGTAATCTCTTAGTCGCTTGGCGGCTTATCGCCAGCCATGCATTAAGACAATGGGTGAAACAGATCTCAGTGTGATCCCACTAACCACAGAGGTAATCTCGCTTGGCCGCTTATCCTGACCATCCCTGAAGATGACGGAATAAACAGATCTGGGTATAATCTAATGGACAGAGGTGATCTCTTAGTGGCTTGGCGGCGTATTGCAGCAACCTGTAAAGTTAATGGGTTTTGTTGGGTTTTTCCTTCCTTGGCTAACCTCTGAGGTTCACCAATGGTGTTTTGTGTGTGTATGCAACCCCACCCCCCCACCCCTCTTCCACCATTTAGATAGCCACATCCTTTTTCAGGGATGGTGTCTAAACACTGTTTATAGTGTGCACATTGCACACCATAATGTTTGAACTACAGTTCCCCCTTTCCTACCCTCTCCCCCCCCCCCCCCCCCCCTTCTAAAAAAGAACTGTTCAACCTGGTTAGACTTCATGATTTGCTTAGGTCAGCAATTCCAAAGACAGAGCTAGGTTTCTTTGACAACCATAGTTGTGGGCTGAGAATTCTTTTAATCCACTTGAGACTTTAGCTAGGGAGGCCCATTGGGGTCTGTGTTGGCTTCCAGCACCTGCAGGGCCCTTTTCTTCCTTTTGGTGTCCAGCATGTCTGGTGAGTGAGTTTGGAGCATTGGCAACCAATCCATATGTGAATTGTCACTTCTCTTAGCTTAGGTGTCCTTGAGTGTCTCAGTGGACTGGGAAGCCTGGTAAACAAGTGAGGCCTAGGTACTGTTGCACTATCCCTCACCTGAAGTGTCCAACATGTCTCCCTGAGCTAGAAGACTTGGCAACTTACTTGTGATGTTATAGGTAAGTGGTATTACACATAGACCTGTAGTCCTAGAGCTAGGCCCCCCCCCCCCCCACCCCCCACTGTGAGTGATCTGAATAAATGATAGAATATATAAATAACAGGAGGTTAATTGAAGATGCAAGATCCTCGCTTGCGTGTGTGGGAATGAAAACGAAACAGCAGAGCAACATCTGCTATCCTGTCCCCGTTTATTTATTTATTTATTTATTCTTTTATATCGAGGATAATGGAATAAGCACTCATGTGCTTTTTTTACATCTAGTCCCCGTGTGTATGCGGTTTTGTAAATTTTGTCTCTGTTTCCCCGCACACAAGGGCCTACCTTCCAAAAAGCGGAACAGGTTTTAACGTTGCGCAAGATTTTCTGCATGTGTTCGCACCGGGCCTCGTTTTATAGTCTCATCCGAAGGGCTTTGACATTCATTTTGATTTTTTGCAAAAGGGAAGAAAGGGGGAGGCTGGGAACGAACCCAAACCTCCGGTTTCTTTTTGGCAGGCAACGTCCCTTAACCATCCTGCCACCTTTTTTCATCTCATCGAAACGCTGTACGTGAAATGCTGTCGTACACCTGGGAAAAATGAATCCCCGTTGATTTAATCTTTAATGTAAGTTTTTAAAAAATTGTATACACTTTTTTCAAATCAACGCCTTTAATTAACCACCAAGAGTAAATTTACGTGTTCTTTTGACAACAAGGGATGAGGATGGGCTGGACAAAGTAAAGAAATTTTTTGAAAAGGGTTTTCAGTTAGTTAGCAATTTCCCCAATAACGAATAGTCAAGACGACAAAAAGCATTTTGGGAAAAGTCATTCATCCCGTTCTTGTTTTTCCCCTTTATAAAAATTTAGGTTTTTTTTTTTGATGTTTGTTTTTTGTTTTTTTTGCGCTGCCGCTAGTTTTTTTTGGTTTTTTTCGTTTGTATTAAGTTAAAGAAAAACCCATCTTTGTTTTTTTTCTATAAACATGATTGCGGGCCCAAAATACTAGAAGGGGTTTTAAAGGCAAAGTATTTCTTTTGAGCCAGAGGCCCATAGGGGCCAAGCTTATCCCCGGGTTTTTGTGCGTTAAGCAACTGATGGTTTTTCACCACCCCTGTGACAGGGCGCTAGTCTTCGCCCGATACTTCCCCCCAG
>CM054140.1:11146426-11155516 GCA_028751875.1 Rapana venosa | reverse complement strand
TTTTTCCCTTTTCTCAAAAACCCCCCTTTACAACCCTACTTTTCTTTCTTTTTGCCTGTTATTTCTTCAAAACTTTTTACCTACACCCTTACTTTCTTTTCTTATTTTTACCTCCCAACCTCCCACCTACCACCCTCTCTTCCCCCCCCCCCTCCTGTGTGTTGACAACTTTCTAGCTTTCAACACCAACTTGTGGCTTACGCATAAACAACCTGCACCTACCTCCCACTCCCACCCTTTCCCCTCTCTTCTTCCCCGCTCCTTCCTCTCTCTCGATATTGTTGATGTTTCTCTGTTTTGGTTTTACTCGACGTGGATTCTTCAGTCCTTCATGCTCTCTCTCTCTCTCTCTCTCTCTCCTCTCTTCCCCTTCTCACTTCTCTCACTTCTCTCCTCTCTCTCTCTCTCCTCTTAATCATTTATGGACATACATTTGAAAATAATTATGTCTTATGTCTAAGTTTAGACTTGGTGTATCAGTCATAAATGTTCATAAATTTAGATATACAGAACATGATGTTGATGACCTCAGGTTGCTATGCCCATTATGTAAGCAAGCAGTGGGAGATGAAGTCCATTTTGTGCTGTGCCCATAAAATATAGTAGACAGCCTACTTTATTTAGATTCTGTCTACTCATGGCATCTAGTCACCCTGAGATTGCGTGCAGCCTTGCTTTATACTTGTGTAAAGCCTTTAGAATAAGAGATATTTTGGTTTCTTAAGTCATAGTTTTTTGTAACTGATTTTTTATTGTGGTAGTTGTGGGAATACATTAACTTCTTTTTTTGTTTTGTTTTTTGTTTTTGTGTGTTACTTATTTTTCTCACTAAAATACTAACCAGTTTGGCAACCTCCACCCACCCCCCTTCATGTTTGGGCCAATGGCCTTTTTGTAAATAAATCTTCGAGTTCGAGTTCGTGTTCTCTTATTCAGTTACCCTCACAAAAGTACCCCACACCCCCAACAAAATATTACGGGTTTAAGTCGAACTGCTGTACACACACAGACTCTCTCTCTCTCTCACCTTCACAAAATTACTCCCCCCTCGTGTAGAGTGTATGTAACACCATACCTCCATAGGGGAATGACCCCCCTACCTACCCCCCCCCCCACTTTGCGAAAAAAGACTTTGAAATAAGTAACTAACTTTTTGTTGTTGTTGCTAAAACAAAAAAAAGACTTCAAAAAAAAAAAATTCACTCCCATAACAAAACAAAACAAAAAACCCTTGCGCCCCCCCCCCCCCCCCCCCCCCAAAACCAACCCCCCCCCAACCCCCCCCACCCCTCCGTCCCGAAACTAACTGAAGTTGCAAGGGAGACGGGCAGACGACTACACTAGATGGAGGGCATTACAACGTCCCTTCACAGCTCCTTCCCAGTCCCCCAAGCCTGCAGTGGAAGAAAGGTGCGAATAGAACTGTCTCCATTTGAATGCTAATGCACTATAGAAAACACTTCGTGCCACCCCCCCCCCCCCCAACCTCCCCCCCCCCCCTCCCTCTCTCCGCGAACCCCCGGTATTTCTCTTTCTCACTCCACACTTACACGATCTAGAAGACAATCTCTCTCTCTCTCGCTCTCTCTCTCTCTCTCTCTCTCTCTCTCTCTCTCTCTCTCTCTCTCTCTCCTCACTCACTCAGCAGACACAACCACAGAAGACAACCCTTTAGTTCCGGTAGTCGTTTGAAAAAAAAAAGAAGAAAAAAAAACACACCGGACAAAGGCCCAAAAAGAAAAAAAACAAAACCCCACCTCTGAAAAGACAGGCAGGTACCATAGGTGTGATTCGTCAGTGACGCACAACTGTAAAATCTGTCCTATGCCAACTTGTGGGACTGCCAATATCACACTCCTGCCCCCCCCCCCCCCCTTCCTTCCTTCCCCTCCCCACAGTACCGCTAAACTCTCTCTCTCTCTCTGCGTGCGTGCGTGCGTGCGTGTGTGTGTGTGTGTGTGTGTTTGTGTGTGTGTGTGTGTGTTTGTGTGTGTGTGTGTGTGTGTTTGTGTGTGTGCCTCCTTCCATTATCACACCCCTCCCCACAGTACCCCTGGCGGTTAACTCTCTTTCTGTCTCTGTGTGTGTGTCTCTCTCTGTGCTTGCCTCCTTTCCTCCTTTCTGTCTCACACAATTTTCAGGCTAGAACTTTATATATATATATATATATATATATATATATTATTTAACAAAATTTTTTTAAATAGATGTTTTAAATTCTTAGTGCCCAGCAGAGAGAGAGAGAGATAGAGAGAGAGAGAGAGAGAGAGAGAGAGAGAAAAGAGAAGAGAGAGAGAGAGAGAGAGAGAGAGACATAGAGAGGATAGTGAAATAAGCACTCATGTGCTTCTTTACGCCCAGTCCCCCCTGTGTATGCATTTTTTGTAAAAATAAATGTTGTCATCCGTTCCTACCGGCAGAAATGGCCTGCTCCTCTTCCCTAAGAAGGCCAGAGAGAACTCGAACTCGAACTCGAATATTTTAATGAGGGTAATTGGATAAGCCAGAGGCTTCTTTACACCAGGCCCTCATGGGGAAAAAAGTGAAGCAATCATAAATAAACCAATTTATCAACAAACAAGATAATGTCAAAAAGCAAAGAAATGAATCATTCAAATTGTCATTCAATTATTGACGGAAGTCATGAAATCAATGAAAGAGAGAGAGAGAGAGAGAGAGAAAGAGAGAGAGAGAGAGAGAGAGAGAGAGAGAGAGAGAGAGAGAGAGAACTCGAATTATTTATTCACAAAGAGGCCATTGGCTCATACACGAAGCGGGTTGCCGAACTGCTTAGTATTTTGGTGCGGGGTAAAATCCAATAATAATAACAACAACAATGTTATTGTATAACACAAAAAGTTACAAAAATATAACTTAGGATAACAATATCTTTCTTGAGAGAGAAAGAGAGAGAGAGAGAGAGAGAGAGAGAGAGAGAGAGAATTCTCCATGAATTTTTCGCGTTTTCTTTTGCAATGGGTATCCCCCCGCCCCCCCTGTCACTGTAAGTGATTAAATAAAACACAAAGATAAAAATCTCCTCCATGAAGAAGATCGCATGCCGACACACAAGCCATCAGACTGCAGGGGCAGGTAACTCAATCCCTTCACGCCGCATTAATAGAAACAACGCCAAAAAACGGCCCAAACTGGAACGTAAAGATACTCCTTTCTTTTTTGCCTCCGTCCCCCCCCCCCTCCCTTCTTTTTCCGTTAAAATATAGGCTTTGTCTCTTGGTGTATGTGTGTGCGCGCGCGTGTGTATTTTATTTCTATTTTCTTCTTTTATATCAAGGATGAATGGAATAAGCACTTATGTGCTTGTTTACATCCAGTCCCCGCGTGTATGCGGTTTTGTCAATTCTGCCATCTGTTCCCACCGGCACACAATGGCCTACTCTTACGAAAAGCGGAACAGGATTTTAACGTGTGCGCAAGATGTTCTGCGTGCGTTCGCACACGGGCCTTGGTTTATAGTCTCATCCGAAGGACTTTTGGGGAGAGTGGAGTCTGCACTGATGTTAACTCCAGGGGAAAATATCCCCTTGAACGGGAATCGAACCCGGGTTGTCAGATTGCGAGTGCAATGTTCTAACTACTAGGCTATCCCGTCTCCCATGTGTGTGTGTGAGTGTGAGTGTGTGTGTGTGTGTGTGTGTGTGTGTGTGTGTGTGTGTGTGCGCGCGTGTGTGTGTGTTTCTTATCTCATTCAGAAGGTTTTGCATTCTGATTCAGATTATTACAATCATTTGCGCAGTTTCCAAGTCAAGCATGTGATGACTAGGCAAACGTCAAATCAAGTGCTCCCCTCCCCTTCCCTTCCCCCATCCTCTCTCTCTTTCTCTCTCCCCCCCTCTCTCTCTCTTCTTGCTCCCACTGTTACACTATTATAATTGGTGTGGTTTTCGAGTCACGTAGGCGATAGCCATTTATCAGACTCCATTCCTCCCTCTCTTTCCCCCACCTCTCTCTATACTGCTGTTTATCAAAAATTTTTAAAATAAAAAAAAGCTTACATCGTTGTTGCTGTCATTATCATTATTGTTGCTGTTGTTGCTAACTTCTCCCCTAACTGCCCGAGGAGTTGCTGACACTCTTCAAGCACTGTGCTCTGGGCGACAACACCCCCCCCCCCCCTCCCCCCCTTTACATGACCTTGTCTCTCTTCTCCTGGTCTAAGAGTGCACACTGCAAATCCTCGCATCACCCACACCACCAACCCCAAAACTGGTCTTCCTATTAACGTGTGAGCTATGTGTTACGCGTTGCGATATCTCTCTTAACAGTCTCATCTGAAGACTATGCTGAAACTGAAGCAAATGGCAACTTCAGTGGTGGGTGGTACGAAAGGGGGGGTGGTGGTGGTGGTGGTGGTGGTGGTGTGTCTCAAACGGAAAGCTGAATGGAGATTGGAAACCATGCGCTCCCGTTACTTCAGATCACGAATTTGCTGTCCTAACCACTAGGCTGTTCCCCCATCGCTGCATTGTACACACGTGGCTGGTTAGAACAGTGAACATGTGCAGCAGAGTCAGGGGTCGTGAACAACCTTCTGCATCAACCAGCCCTCCTGGTTCTGGCCCGGGCCCAAAGCTTCCAAGCCAAGAGCCGAGGCCTACATCAAAATGTCATACTGTGTATATAACTCTATACACTTTTATGTGGTGGTTATCCTCAGCCTCCATAAACTGTTCAGCGTACCAGCCTGCGCTCCCTTTTACAGGACCGGAGAAAAAAAAACCCCTGAAGTCAGAGTACGGGTGTCCATGTGGCGAGGTACTTGGAAATAAACAAGTCATACAGGCACACTACTGTAGTACGGGGATTTTTAATCGTCCTCCTGGTTTTGCCCATGTGGGGCATAACACCAGCTGTTTATAGTCTGAAAAACACAAACTTTTCTATCGTCAGAGTGGTGGACTTTCAAACCTCACAGTGATTCATTCTCAGGGGGGAAGGGGGGATATTTAGAGGCAATGTCTAATAATAATAATAATAATAATATCGGGGTTTGACCCCCAGGCTGTTAAAGCTAGCCGGAGAACACGCGCCAATAACAACAACAATACCTCTCCCCCCCCCACTCGGCTGCTGACCTTGGGCCCACAGTGGACCATGACCACCTTGCCAGTAGCAAGACAGGATTATGCTTCGTAGTCAGTGTTAGGACTTGATCCTCTTCCCATATCAGCCATATTTGAGCTGCCTGCCGTTCATCCTTCCGTTGTTGTCTGTTCTTCCTTCCTTTGCTCTTTTCCTCCTGCCTTCCACTAGCTTGTCTCCTCCCTCTATACTGGCCTCCCCCGTTTCTCCTGTTTTCTTGCATTTCCTCTACGTTTTCAAACCGACCTTTCTTTCTTGTTTGGTACTTCTGTTCTATAAGGTTTAATCTAACCCTTCCTTCCTTCTTTTCTTTCATTGCACATATGTGTTTGGTGGGGCTGGGGCTGTGGATTGTTTTTCCCCTTTCCATTAAGTGCTTCACACACCCCACTTCCTCGGCAAACAATAAATAAACACGTAAATAGATTTTAGAAAAAGGATAGGTGGAAAGTTTGCAGCACCCACTGTGATAGACTCAGACATAGATACACTGACGAATAGTTTCAATACAGCAGTGACTGAAACAGCAAGCGAGCTTCTTGGCAAACACCGACCAGTCAAAAAACCATGGGTCACACCTAACATCCTACAACTATGCGACAAGCGTAGAGAGTTGAAGAAAAAGAAAAATGAAACAAAAGAAAGAGCAGAACAATATAGGGCAGTCAACAAAAGAATCAGGAAGTCCATGACGGAGGCAAAAGAGAAATGGATCGGTGAACAGTGCCAAGACATTGAAGAGAACATCAAGAAAAACAATAGCAAGAAAGCATATCAGCTGGTGAAAGACCTGACTAGCACAAAACAGGGAAAAGGTTTAACAATCCAAGACAAAAATGGAAGTGTCTCACTGACGACCAGGATATTCTGAACAGATGGACAGAATACTGCTCCGACCTGTATAACTATAGAACCGCAGGAGATCCAGAAGTCCTTAATGTACCAGCAAGCAAAGACACAGACAGTCACCCTATCCTCCGAGAAGAAGTGGAAACAGCAGTCAGATCGCTGAAAAAGGGAAAGTCAGCAGGGGCTGACAACATTCCAGCTGAGTTGGTTCAAGCTGGAGGGGAAGCCATGATCAGCGCCCTACTAAGAATCTGCAACAAGATCTGGCAGACAGGAAAATGGCCAACACCATGGACACAGTCACTCATCATCACCCTCCCCAAGAAAGGAAATCTACAAAAATGCCATAATTACCGCACAATCAGCCTCATATGCCACCCAAGTAAGGTCATGCTGCAGATAATATTGAATAGACTGAAGCCACAAGCAGAGACCATCATTGCTGAGGAACAAGCAGGTTTCAGAGCAGGGCGCAGCACAACCGAACAGATATTCAACCTCAGAATACTATGTGAGCGGTACCTTCAACATCAACAAGACCTTTACCACGTATTTATCGATTTTAAGAAGGCATTTGACAGGGTGTGGCATGCAGCTTTGTGGCAACCATGAATTTGTACAGCATCAATGCAAACCTGATCAGTCATCAAACAGCTGTACAGTGAGGCCACCAGTGCATTTTACTACAACAACAACATTGGAGAATGGTTTCGAACAACAGTTGGAGTAAGGCAGGCTGTCTACTCTCACCCACTCTTTCAACATCTTCCTTGAGAGAATCATGGCTGATGCATTGGAACATCATGAAGGATCATCAGCATTGGTGGCAGAACGATCACAAACCTCCGCTTCGCAGATGACATTGATGGAATAGCAGGATCAGAAAAAGAGCTTGCCAGCCTAACAGAACACTTGAATAAGGCATCCAAAACATACGGCATGGAAATCAGTGCAGAGAAGACCAAAATGATGACTAATAACACCAACGGCATTAGCACTGATATCAGGGTTAATGACCAGAAGCGGGAAACATTTTCAAAGCTTCAAGTACCTGGGAGCCATTGTATCAACCAGGATCCAAGCCAGAAGTAGTATGCAGGACTGCACAGACAATAACAGCTTTGTCAAAAAAAAGCACCATCTGGAGAGATAAAAATATCTCACTTATCTCCAAGATCAGACTAATGCGCTCCCTTGTCATATCCATATTTCTGTATGCCTGTGAATCATGGACCCTGACTGCAGATTTGGAGAGAAGAGTACAGGCGGTAGAGATGAGATGCTTTCGGAGACTCCTTGGCATCTCCTACAAAGACCACATAAGCAACGAAAGCGTGCATAACAGAATCCAGCAAACCATTGGACCCTATGAGAACCTTCTAACGATCGTGAAAAAACGTAAACTTAAATGGTATGGGCATGTCACAAGATCCAAAGGACTTGCAAAGACAGTTTTACAAGGCACTGTCCAGGGAGGAAGAAGAAGAGGCAGACCAAGGAAGAGCTGGGAGGATAACATCAGCGAATGGACAGGCCTAGAACTCAACAAAACCCTGAGAAAGGCAGAACAGAGAGAGGAATGGAGGGAACTGGTTGTTGAGTCTTTGAGGGTGCCCCCACGGTCGTCAGACTACGGGACAGATAGAGATAGCATGTCAATTCACAAGCTCTCAACAAACACGAAGGAAATGACGGAACGTGAACACCTTCACCTTCGCCTGTCCCTTAGTCTAGTAGACCGTTGGAGCACCAGCGAAGATTTTTACAACCAGCATAAATAATCTACGAAAGGAATAAGTTCAGAAAGCCAGAAACGCACAAACAGGTCAGAGTCTAACAAACCATATACGCTCATCACAAAGGACATCCACAACCACAGCTTGGATGCATGTTGGGCATGCTGGTGTCATCAGCCCCCCCCGCCCCCCTTATCCACAGATGCTCTGGCCTACTATTCCACAAGAGACCGATCAGATTTCAATGAGTGTGCAAAATGTTCTGCCTACATTTACGCATGGGGCTTCAGTTGATAATCTTACCCAAAGGACTTTCGGGTGAATGGAGTCAGTACCTTCTTTTTTCTCGTTCTTGGGCTAGAGCTCCAAGGTTCACCAATGGTGAAATTTTGCGTATGCGACTAGTTTTTTCCCCCCCACCATGAAGGTATCCGCATTCTGACTTCGGGGATGTATGCTTGTTAAGTTCATGGATCTTTAACGCGCATGTTTGATCTTCTGCATGTGTATGCAGATACTATATATACACAAAGGGAATGAAGGCACTGGCAGGTTTGCGCTAGAAGTTGACCTGGGAGATCGTAAAAAATCCCCACCGTGAATTCACCAGACGCCGCCGAGATTCGAACCCGCGACTTCATGGACCCATGGGCTTGAAGTCTTAACCACTGGTTATAGCGTCCGTCAGTACCAACAGTAACCCCCCTCAAAACAAGCCACACACAGGGGATCAGAAACTGGAACCCCACACCCCTTCAGTGACCCTCAGATCAGGACTGCCACGCTCCAACCACTCCGCTCTTCTGCCCCCTTAAGAATACTGTATTATATATAGCACGTCAGTGTATAATTCAATCTCTGGCAATATCCTCTCTCTCTCTCTCTCTCTCTCTGTGGCCGCTTTTCAACTCATATCACAGCATTCCTGGCTGGTTGGTCACAGGATTTTATGACTGTTAATGCCGGGAGTCAATAGCCCCTGGTAGAAGCCCGTTTTGCCGGCCCGGTTTAACAATTAGGGCCGTGACAGGGGGACTACACCAGGCTTAGTGGAGACTGGCTATCATGACCACACTGACACTGCGCCCTGGTCCCCCTATCTGCCAATGAATCTAGCCCCTTTTTAAAACGACACCTACCTACTAAGAGGCTGATAGATATACTGCTGTGGCGGGTTATGACGATGACACTTTTAGGAGTTTAATGCAGATTTTTCGTCTGATATCACTGAGAGTGAACAGACGTTAAATTGAAGACAACAACAATCCAGATTTTGGAATGTGGCAGAAACAGGAGTGAGGGGGTCACCTTCACTGTGTGTGTGTGTGTGCGCGCGCGTGCGTGTGTGTGTGTATGTGTATTAATACAGGACGTAAGCGAGAGTGAGTGTGAGTATGAGCGT
>CM054140.1:11118926-11138926 GCA_028751875.1 Rapana venosa | reverse complement strand
GATGATAAATCGAGGGCCCGTGTCAATCTGGTTTAGAGCAGGAACAGACCCCCACGTCAATAAAGTGTCCGGGCATAAACGTGTGTACACCTTTGGCATCTTACCGCGCCGCACTCCTGTGGCAGTACACATTAGCTTGCTTTCTCTCTATTCTTTAGTTTAGTAGGGAAACTCGAATCACACCGATTTTTAAAGTGTAGAGGGTGTATGGTTTCTTTCGGGGGCAGCCGTCACAAAAAGTTGACATGACTGGGTGAATGTTCATATCGAAGGTTGTGACTGCGTAGTGTGAACTATACATAAATCAAACTGTCAAAGCAGCGCAGATGTGTCTATAGATTGGGTAACCATGTTTCCAAACAAAATGAATGGCTTCCTCCTTTCTTACAAGTCACCTGTCTACAGTGTAGTTGTAAAGTTGCTTGATGTGCGTGCGTGCGCGTGTGTGTATGCGCGCGCGCGCGCGCGTGCGTGTGTGTGTGTGTGTGTACATGTTTGGTGCACTTTTTGAGTCTACAATTATTGCAAGAGTATTGCACGATGTAAAAAAAAAAGATGTGATACTATTCCTTTTTTAATTTCCTTTTTTTAAACCCCTCTCTTTGTTTCTGCCTTGTTCCTTTTCTTCCTGTCACCTCCCTCTTCTCTAGTTTCTGCCTTATAATCCATCCACCTGCCTCCCCCCCCCCCCCACCCCCCCCCAATTAAAAAAAACAACCTGAAAGATAACAGTTCTCTCCCACGACGAAGTCGGATGTGCTGGGCCTGACTTGTCAGGTGCTTAACGGCAGCGCAACGCGTTTTCGCTCATATGACAGACAACAGTAGTTGCTGTCTGAATGTTCGACGACAACGACGAAGAATGTCGTCATCATCATCATCATCATCATTCTTGTCGTCGTCGTCATCATCATCATCGTTACCACCACCACTACTACCACCACCACCACCACCACCACCACCACCATCATCATCATCATCATCATCATCATCATCATCGATGTTCTGAAGACGACCTCACCTGCCGAAGCTGCCGGGTAGGTAGTCCAGAAAGGTGTCGTTGAGGTACAGGTGGGTCAGGTTCTGCAGTTGTGTGAAGCCCTCTGGGAGCCTGTCGACACACACACACACACACACACACACACGTTGGTAGTTGTGGGGGTGGGGTTCTGGTTTATTTTGCTTTTTGTTTGTTTTGGGTTTAGGGTGGTTTTCTTGCGGAGGGGGAGGGTATATTTTGACTCTTTTTCTCGTCTTTTGTTAGTTCTATAATGTTCTTCATTTGTCTTGGCTGTTATTCTTGTCCTATGTTAGTTATTGTCGCTGTTGTTGTTATGTACGTATGTTTGTGTTTGTTTGATCGTTTATTTCCTTGTTGTGGTTGTTCTTGTTGATTCATCTTTTTTTGTTGTTTTGTTCAGTTGTTTGTATGATTGAAGGTTTTGTGTGTGTATGTGTGTGTGAGGGGGGGGGAGGGAAGCAGTTAGTGTGGGTTTTTTATTTTTATTCTGTTTTGTCTTCTTTGTTTGTTTTGGTTTGGTTTTCTTTGTTGCTTGCTTGTTTGTTTGTGTTATGGCGGATATTTTTTCAAGATTTTTAAATTATTTGAATTGTATGGTCTAATATTTTTTGTTTTTTTGTTTTTTTGTTTTTAATTCCACATATGCATATGTTATTGTTTTTCTTGTTTGATTTGTATAGTTTATCATAGATTAGATTTTTTATTCTATGTCTGCATATACATTATCTTTTTTTTCTCGCTTTTTTTTCTTTAGATAGATGGCTTGATGAAAAAAAGCAAATGCACTGCTTATTCAATGTACCATCTGAAAACAAAAGTTTGACTTTGAAAAAGTTTGACTTTGACACACACACACACACACAAGCACACACACACACACACACACACACACACACACACACACACACACACACACACACACACACACACACCAGGGTCATGATGTAGATCAGATCTATATACTTTAGCATGTGAAAGTAGCCTACACGTGTCTATGGTTGGCTTTAAAGCCACGTTTCAAAAAATAAATGGCCCCTTCCTTTCTCACAGATCATCTGTCTACAGTGTAGTTGTGAAGTTGCTGGATGCTCGTGTCGTATCATGCCATAGGGGCATGGAAGATTCTTTGAGGATTACATGAAACAATGTCAACAACAATAATGTAATGTATACATATTTATTTGTTAAATTTCTATTTTTTGTGTGTATTTCGATGGTAATGGAAGTTCAAGCCCTAATGTGACTTTTTTTTTCTACATCCAGTTCCCGTGTGCATGAAGTTTTGTAAATATTGTCATCCGTTCCCACAGGCACAGCAGGTCTACTCTAAAAAAGCGGAACAGGTTTTAACGTGTGTGCAAAGTGTCTTGCGTTTATTTACACACGAGATCTCTGTCCTCCCGGCCCTACCCCTCCATCTCCCTCTCTGTCTTTTTATTTGTTTCTCTCTCCACTACTTTTACTGTCAGAGAATAAGGAATCATTTTCATTCTCTCTATCCCTGCTCTCTCCCTCCCTCCCCTTTCTTTCCACCCTCTCTCTCTCTCTCTCTCTCTCTCTCTGTCTGAACTACACCAATACTGTTTAAAGGTCTCTCCCCCCTCTCTCTCTCCCTTCCTCTCTCCACCCTCTATCCCCCTCTCTCTCTGTTTCACTGTGAACTACACCAATACTATTCAAAAGCTATATATATCTCCCCCCTCTCTGTGTGTGAACTATACCAATACTATTTGAAAGGTCTCTCTCTATATATATCTCTCTCCCCTCCCCCCATCTCTCTCTGTGAACTATACCAATACTATTTGAAAGCTCTCTCTCTTTCCTCTCCCCCCCCCCCATCTCTTTCTGTGAACTATACCAATACTATTTGAAAGCTATCTCTCTCTCTTTCTCTCCCCCCTCTCTCTTTGTGAACTATACCAATACTACTTGAAAGCTATATATATCTCTCTCACCCCCCTCTCTTGTGACTATACCAATACTATTGAAAGGTCTCTTCCTCTATATATCCTCCCCCCTCCATCTCTTTCTGTGAACTATACCAATACTATTTGAAAGCTTAATCTTCTCTCTTTCTTCCTCTTTCCTCACCCTCTCACCTCTCTCTTGTGAACTATACCAATACTATTGAAAGGTCTCTCTCCCCCCTCTCTCCCCCCTCTCTCTTTGTGAACTATACCAATACTATTTGAAAGTCTCTCTCTCTGTGAACTATACCAATACTATTCTAAAGCTCTCTCCTCCCCCCTCTCTTGTGTGAACTATACCAATACTATTTGAAAGGTCTCTCTCTCTCCTCCCCCTCCCCTCTCTCTCTGTGAACTATACCAATACTATTTGAAAGCTCTCTCTCTCCCTCCCCCCCCCTCTCTTTGTGAACTATACCAATACTATTTGAAAGCTTCTCTCTCTTCTCTCTCCCCTCTCTCTTGTGAACTATACCATAATACTATTGAAAGGTCTCTCTCCTCCCCCTCCGACTCCTCTTCTCTCTCTCTCCTTCCTCCTCCCTCCCCCCTCCCTCATCTTGTGAACTACACCAATACTATTGAAAGGTCCCTCTCTCCCCCCCCCCCTCTTAACATCCCATCCCCTCCCCTCTCTCTGTAAACCACACCAATACTATTGAAAGGTCCTCTCTCCTCCTTCCCTACTCTCCTCTCTCCTCCCTTCCCCACTCCTCCCTCCTCTCCTGTAAACCACACCAATACTATTGGAAAGGTCTCTCCTTCCCCCCCCCCCCCCCCCCCCCTCTCACTGTAAACCACACCAATACTATTGGAAAGGTCTCTCTCCTCCTCCCCCCTCTCCTCCCCTCTTATCTCTCTCCCCCCCCCCCCTCCCCACTGTAAACCACACCAATACTATTGGAAAGGTCTCTCTCCCCCCCCCCCCCCCTCACTGAAACACCCATACATTGAAGTCCTCTCCCCCCCCCCCCCCCCCTCACTGTAAACCACACCAATACTATTGGAAAGGTCCTCTCCCCTCGCCCCCACCCCCCCCTCCACTGTAAACCACGCCAATACTATTGGAAAGGTCTCTCTCTCTCCCTCCCCTCTCTCCCCCCCCCTCTCTCTGAGTCTAGCTACACCAAGACTATTGGAAAGGTCTCTTCCACTGATACACTCCTGACTTTTAAGACCTCAATTCAGTCTGTTGCCCACGAGGTCAGGAGTCTCGTAAAAGATCCTCTACAAAATCCCCCCCACCCCCCCACACACACACCCTTCTCCTCCTCCTCCTCTCTTTTCCCGATTAATGTCCGTTTGCCTCGATCATGGGAACAGACTGGAGTGCCATTCAGGCAGACCTCAGTCCATAATGCTGGGAGATTTGTGACCAAAAGGCCACACGTTTTAATGACACACGCTCTTCACACGCCCAACAAAGCGTCTTCGTGGTGGTGTTTTAAATGCTATGTGTTGTGTATAAAGTGTGTGTGTGTATAATGACGTGTGTGTGTGTGTGTGTGGTGTGTGTGTGTGTGAGAGAGAGAGAGAGAGAGAGAGAGAGAGAGAGAGAGGGAGGGGGGGGGAGCACAAGACAACCGAAGCTCGGTGGTTAGAGCGTTGAAGAAATTAACACCAGCCTGAATGTTCCAGGTTTGAATCCGGCGTGTAAAG
Organism: Rapana venosa; assembly: GCA_028751875.1. Classification (NCBI taxonomy): domain Eukaryota; kingdom Metazoa; phylum Mollusca; class Gastropoda; order Neogastropoda; family Muricidae; genus Rapana; species Rapana venosa. The sequence continues at coordinate 11,134,279 of CM054140.1, read as the reverse complement.
ATAAAAAAAACCCACCAAGAAAATGATACCCTCAGTGGAATGTGAGCTGAGAACATAAAACAGTGAGCACTACACAACAGGATAATGAACATAAATGCATGTCCACGCACGTGCACACCCGCACATATTATGTACACGAGCATTTGCGTGCGCACGCGCGTTTACACGCTCAGACACTCATTTTATGGTTTAAAAATGGGGGAGGGACAGCTTAGTGGTTAGAGTGTGGCGCTCGCGATTTGACGGCCCGGGATCCAGCCCGGGTTCGAGCCACCACCGACACGCCTGTTCAAGAAACTCCCCTTCTTTATCACGACCAACATAGGCATTGGTAACAAAGGATTTTTCCCCCCTGGTGTTAACACCAGTACTGACTCCACTCTCCCAAAAGTCCTTCGGTTGAGACCGTAAACCCAGGCCCCTTCTGTCAACGCACGCAGAACATCTCATCTTGCACACATGTTAACCACCAGTTCCGCCTTTCGGAAGAGTAGGCCATTCGAGCTGGTAAGAAAGGATGACGTATTATTAAAAAAAAACACCACCACCAGCATGCCCACTGATAATTATATGTTCGTCCCCGAAGACGGAACGCGGCTGCTTTCACGGTGGGCAACAACAGTTACATGCGCTAAACCTTCACCACTGACTCACCTCGGAGCTCTGGCCCAGGAAATAAAAAAACTAACAAACCGCACGCCCACTGACGTCATGTTCTGACATCATCCCCGAAGTCGGAATGCGGCTACCTTCATGGTGCCCCCCCCCCCCCCCCCCCCCACCCCCCACCAGTCGTGCACGCAAGCAAAAATCTCACCACTGGTAAACCTGGGAGTTGTCGCCGAGGAAGGAAGCTAGCAAGAAAACCCCTTCTATTTCACCAGTCTACACTCAAAACCAACCACATCATAGTGTCAACAGCAAGGCAGCCAGCCCTCTTCAGTATAGTCTTGACTGACATAATCAGCACTACAAACGTGCTCCTGTACACAAGCACGCACACACACACACACCACACACACGCGCGCGCATACACTCACAAACACACACATACAGATGCAACACACACACAAAGATGCAACACACACTCACCACACACACACACAACACACACATGCGCGCGCGCGTGCACACAACACAACCACTCTCTCTCTCTCTCTCCTTCTCTTTCACTCCCCCCCAACCCCCCTCCCCTCCTCCCCCCCCCCCCCCCACACACAACCCAACACACACTCTCTCTCCTCTTTCTCTCCCCCCCCCCCCCCCCCCCCCTCTCTCTCCTCATCAAAGCAGCGGCAGGCACAGAGAGACTAGTCAGACAATCAAAGTCAGCAGCACCCTGTGAAGACCCCCTGACCCATTCCACACCTTGCTGTCAGCACAGCTCACCCCCCCCCTTCACCCACTCCTCTCTTCCCCCCCCCCCCCCTTACTCTTCACAACTATTGCTCCCTCCCTCCCCCCCCCCCCCCCCACCAACCTCAACCAGGACTTAGGCCCTCATTCATTGCCTCGCTCAGAAGTAAATGGTTGAGGCACGGCCCTCAATTTTTATAACAAAGTCTCTTGGGTAAGTTGAACCTGGTGGAGCCCATCCCTCTCCTCCAGGAACAGGGTGCATGCTGGGTATGTGTCTCTCGTTCCATCATCCACCAAAACACAGACACGAATCACAGAATCCTTCATCTTCCCCATGCATACTTAGCAGAGATGCGTTACATATGTTTTGGTCTTTGGTAAGGTAAGCGGGCCGTATATCTTTGATCATCAAAATAAGTGGGAAACAAACCGGCCAATGTGGTGTTTTCCCATCCCAGTATTGTAGAGGAAGATCTAAAGTATGCGTATGCCAAAATGCAAGCCGTCACTCTCTCATTTGCAGGGTATTCCCAATATTCTTGCATTAGCAACTGGACTATACATGATCGGGGTGGGGGTAGGAGGGGGGGGGGGATCAAGGCACTGGTGGGTCTGCACTTCATAAAGTTGATCCAGAAGATCATATATAAAAATCTCACCCTTGAATTACTAGAATCCACTGCTAAGTGGATCGTTGGTCTAGAGGTAACGCGCCTGCCTAGAAAGCGAAAAGTCCGGGTCGCAAGTCTGCCGTGGTTCAAAACTGTTACCCCATCCATTAGACCATGAGTGGTGGTCTGGATGCTAGTCTTTCGGATGAGACGCTAAACCGAGGTCTTGTGTGCTACACAAAACTATTTAGCGCACGTAAAAGAACCCACGGCAACAAAGAGAGATGTTCCTGGCAAAATTCTGTAGAAAAAAATACCCCTCTGATAGGGAAACAAAAACAGCTGCAGACAGGAAAAGAGAGAAAAAAAGGGTGGCGCTGCTCTTGTGGCGACGCGCTCTCCCCAGGGAGAGCAGCCCGAATTTCACACAGAGAAATCTGACTTAAAGTGGTATAAATAAATAAAAAAGATTCGAACCCACGGGTTCACGGACCCACAAGACAGACGCCAGACGTTCTAACCACCCAGCTATAGGGTCCGCCATTCCTGACCAAAGTGTGGCCTTCAAGGAAAATGACTTAGCACCCTTCAGTCCGCCCCCCTGTGATGCACAAGGCCAACAAACAGAGAGAAAAGCCACCCGGTGAACACAGCATTTCGCTCCTGATGTGTCATGAACTTGGCTACCCTGGTAGCTAGCTATACTGCAGTTCTGGTCTGGTTTTTTGGAAAAGCGTACAACAAGAAAAAAGCCAACCAAACACACAAACGGAGACTATGGCTGAGTGGATAAGCGTGTTTTGACTTTGGGGCTATGAAGTCGTGGGTTCAAGCCTCGACAGCGAGCGGCTGGTAAATAAAAGGTGGGGGATTTTAGCGCTTTGATTTGTTTTATGCAAGATATAAAAAAAAAGGTAAAGGTGTCCCATAACCTATAAGGTAGTAGAGGAGCGAGGCGTCAGAGACCTCACTTCTCTAGGGCCAGCATATTGAGGGCGGGCGCCCATCTCCTCTCCCTCGCTGCTTTACCTTCCCTGACCCTAAAGAGGTCAGGTACCCATTTACAGCTGGGTGAACTGGGGGAACTGTACTGAAGCCAAGGCGTCACCCATCCAGGTGGTAACCACGCTCGACGCTGCTTAACTTGGCTGGGGGAGAGCGAGTGCTCCGACCACTGAGCTATCCTACAGCGCTATATAAATTCAAATTTATTATTATTAATATGGTTTCCTAGACCAACCTAAAAGAGCAGACCTGCCAGTGCTTTGATTCCCTTCATGTGGATACGTGGATGGATGGGGGGGGGGGGGGGGGGGTATTTCCACTGATTCACTTCAGACTTTCAGTTCTCTCTTCATTCTCCCCTCCTCTCTCCCCCCCCCCCCCCCAACAAGACTTAACGAGGTCACAAATGCTATAAAACCCTCCACAATCCTCCCTTCTCTCCCGATTAAAACCTGTTTGCCTCGATCATGAAAACAGACTGCAGACTTTAGTCCATAATGCCAGGAGTTCTGTGACACAAAGGCCACGCGTTTAACGACATACGCTCTTTACACACACAGAACAAAAAAGTCTTCACGGTGTTGTATATAGTAGTATACTGCCATTCAGAAGAGGTTTGAAAACAGGGCAAAACAGCGAAACCTCAGTTCAGTGGTTGTAGTTCTTGAGACATAAGCTCAAAGGTTTAGAGTTCGAGTCTACGTGAATCCAAATACCTGGTGTGCATAGAAGAAATGATACACTCAAGTATCGAAGTGCAATAGTAGTGTCTTGTGCACAAAAGAGCGAAATGACAACACTATATAATCTTATACATACACACACACACACACATACACACATGCACGCGTGTACACACACACACAGACACATAGTGACATACACACATGCATATACACACACGCACTAACACACGCACGTACACACACACACTCACACATATACGCACTAACACACACACTAACAACACACACGCAATCTGACAACCCGGGTTCGATTCCCGTTCAAGGGGATATTTTTCCCCTGGAGTTAACATCAATGCAGACTTCACTCTCCCCAAAAGTCTTTCGGATGAGACTATAAACCGAGGCCCGTGTGCCAACGCACGCAAACATCTTGCGCACACGTTAAATCCTGTTCCGCTTTTCGTAAGAGTAGGCCATTGTGTGCCGGTGGGAACAGATGACAGAATTAACAAAACCGCATACACACGTGGACTGGATGTCAAAAAGCACATAAGTGCTTATTCCATTATCCTCGATATAAAAAGAAAAATAATAACTCGCCCCCCCCCCCAACACACACCTTTGAATCAATTACAAACACACACACACACACACACACACACACACACACACACACACACACACACACACACACACACACACACATCCTCTGACCATCAAAGCAGCAGCATCCTCATCAGCCCCCCACTCTCATTCAGACGCTGATCAAAGTCAGCAGTGCCTTGTGAAGCAGACCCCAGTTCCATTTCATACCTCCCTGTTATCACCGCTAACCCCTCACCTCCACTTCACCACCGTCACCGACCTTCACCCGCTTTCAGCAACCCACCCACCCACCCTCCTCCCCCTTCCTCCAAAACGCCGTTAGTGTACGGTTGGTTCCCCAGGGAAAATGGCTTAGCACCCTTCGGCCTGCCTTCATTCAGCTTCCCTGTGATCACAAGCCCGACAAAATGGACAGAAAGGCCACACAGGTAACGGAGTTTTTTTTGTCGGTGATGTGCCATCAACTAGCTCTCTTCATGGGTGGCAGTTTCTCTCTCTCTCTCTCTCTCTCTCTCTCTCTCTCTCTCTCTCTCTCTCTCCTCTCTCTCTCTCTCTCTCTCTCTCTCTCTCTCTCTCTCTCTCTCTCCTCCCCCCCCCCCCCTCTCTCTCTCTCCTCCCCACTCACTCCCGCGAGTGCACGTACCTGCTTGTGTGTTATGAACCTAGGAGACTTTATGGATGAAACAATGGGAAAAGCTAGGGTTACCGTGTTTGCCTGTGCACGAGCGTGCAGATGTATGGGACTTGAGAGACTGCTCCTACATGCCTACTTCTCTTACCGAGGTTTTCAAAACTGACGAACAGTATTCCTTCATATAAAACTGAGCAGAGCGTGGTAAAACTAAAGACTGGACAGAGACAGGAGGTAGGTAGCTGACATGTCAGATGACCAGGCCTGGACATAAGGCAGCCACCTCAGAAGAAACGGGTCGGCAGTTCTACAACGGTCAATACTGGACTTTTTTTGGGTATCCCCCAGACCTTGGGAGGTCAACAGAGTACTTCTCTTGATGAGACATAGGCCAAAATAACCATTCTAGTGAATACTGTTTTGTTTCATTTTCTTGTTGTTGTTGTTGTTGTTGTTGTTATTGTTGTTGTTGTTCTTTTTCTTCTTCGTCGTCGTCGAACACTCAGACAGCAACTATTGTCTGTCACATGGGCAAAACTGCGTTACGCTGCCGTTAAGCACCTGACAAGTCAGGCCAAGCGCATCCGACTTCGGCGTGGGCGAGACGTGTTACTTTTAACTTAAGTCTTTCTGGAAAAAAGTGCAAGAAAAAGGACCAAGAAGGTAGAAAACAGCCAAGGATGAGGTGACAAGAAGAAAAGGAACAAGGGCAAGGCAGAACCAAATGAGGGGGATAGAAAAGAGGGAATTCCTAGCACAGAATTTCCAGAAGGCGGGGATGCTATTTATACTGACCCCCTCTTTTCCTTCTCTCTGATTGTCTTCTCTGTCTTCTCTCTTCTTCTCTCTGTGTTTGGGGATGGGGGGGCGGGGATGTCAACCCTGACACACATCACAGTCGGCTGGGCTTTAAGTTTAAAGTTATAGGGCAGAAAGATCAGCATGCACAAAAAATAGACGACCATTGTCCCTGTCCTACGAACCGTGCAGAGGCCACACGGAAGGACAAACGCCAGAGAACATGGACACAAGATTCCCACGGGCCTGCCTGCCTGCCTGCCTGCCTGCCTGTACCTGGCTCTCCTATTATCTCAGTCTAATGGGCGAGTGTTCCTGTGCGGCCTGCCGTGAAATGATTAGGATCCACACGGAATCTGTTGTGCAGCACTGATCAACAACACAAACAGCAGGTAGGCAGGAACAGTAAAGCACGTTCACTGACAGGCAGGCAGACAGGTAAAGACAAGACAAGACTCATGAGCGCTCGCACGTACGTGCGAGTGTGTGCTGCGCGCACACATACGCTCATAAGACACACGGGGGACTGAATGTAAAAAAAAAGCGCATAAATGCTTATTCCATTATCCTCGATATAAAAGAATAAAAAAAAAAAAAAAAATAAAGACACACACACACACATGTACACATTCTCGCACGCATGCACACACACACACACAGGCGCGCGCCCGCGTGACAGAGGAAGGGAGGGGAGAGAGGGGGAAGGAGGGAGGGAGCGGGGGAGGAAGAGAAAGAGAAAGTTGGAACTGTTTATTGAGAGTAAATGGATAAGCTCAGGGCTTTTTTTTCCTACACCATGCCCTCAAAAAACCCCAACCAAACAAACAAACAAACCAAACAGTAATTATCAACATTTTTTATATACGCGGAAAGAGAGAGAGAGAGAGAGAGAGAGAGAGAGAGAGAGAGAGAGAGAGGGAGGAGAAGAGAGAAGAGAGGAGGAAAGAGAGAGAGAGAGAGAGAGAGAGAGAGAGAGAAGAGACAGACAGACAGAGAGAGAGAGAGAGAGAGAGGGAGAGAGAGAGCAGTTGACTGGACAGCAAAAGTAAGGAGGTGTCACACGACTGTGCGTGTTTTTTCCCCGCTCTGTACAAAACCATCAAGCCATACCAAACAGCTACCCACAGCCGGCACGGAGTTCACACACTGCAGAAAACCTCCGTTAGCTCACGTACAGCCTTTTTCTCCAGTTGACAGGCCAGCGGCAGATCATTACACTGTTGTGGGGAGGGTGCTAACTCGGTTCCCTTAGAGTGCGAACAGGGCTGTTCACCCCTTCCTGCTCCCAAATGGCTGTGTCCTTACTTAGCCACAGACAAGTTTTGGTGGGCTGTTTCCGGTCTCAATGTCTTGGAAAAGCAAGCAAACCAAAAACATCCCCCCCCAAAAACCCACTAACCCACAAACAAAACAACCAACAGCAAACACCCCCCCCCCCCCCAACCCTCAAACCACAAGAAAATAACATCTACATCAACGAAACAAAAGGAACAAACAAAAATCTAGACCACTGCCCTTGTGCCCGTCTGCGTTCAGTTAGTGTTACCTGCTAGTTGGTGTGTGCGGTGGTTTATGTGTGTTCGATGCGAACCAAAAGCCATTTTTACCCACCGCTGGGGTATGTTAAAAATGCAGTTCAATGCTTGTAGCCGTTTGTCCAAGAATGGCCGAGTTTTAGCTAACAACAGGAGTTTATTACTTGGTTGTTATATTTTTTTTTAGCCCATTATTGTTATAGAGGTTTAGTGGTTACGTTAAAGTCCCAGCGGAGGGTTTTGATTTAGGGACTACAACTCAAAAAGCAACGGGGCGAGTGTATTATTATTATTATTATTATTTTATTTTTTATAAAGCTAATGTTCAGTTACAGGGCTTTTACTTTTATTTTGCTTGCAGCTGTAAAGGTAAGGAGACTGCAGGAAACCTAAACTGGGGCAAAGTGATGCGTTTTTAGTGTACTCCGCGACTAGGATGGTATTGTCGTCAGTAGCGGAGTTGGTGGGTGTATACATGTTAGCCTGTGGCGAGTCTGTGTGGAGGTTCACAGGAGAAGGTCGTTGGATGGACAGTTTGGTGGTAACCATCCTGGGTGGAAGTCTCACCCAGTCTGGCTCCGTGACTGAATACTGTCGTCATTAAGGGGCTTAGCAGGTTGTGTCCTGCAATAGCATATATTAGTTCAGAACAGGTACTGCTGAACATCACCAAAGTGACCCAGCAGCAGCGCAGGGCACCCCCTGGCTGGTGACCAGACGGCGGCCTAAGATTGACAGGCTTGGTGTGGACTTCCGACCCTGAGGATGTGACATGAGGAGCCAGGGTATGGCTGAGGCAGAAAGATTGAAACAAAAAGCCAGGAATCAGCAGGACAGGAACGTCACAGAACAGAAGGCAGCACAAAGCAAAAAAACAAACAAACAAAAAATACCTCAAACACATGAAAACACACACACAACACACACAAACCAAACGAAACAAAAATCACACACACCACAACAATAACTCAAACCAACCAACCAAACCAAACAAAAAATCCCAGCTTCGTGTTCGCTCAATGAACAGACGACAAGCAGTAGAGGGGAACAACGATTGAAAAAGTTGATAGTAGCAGTCTGCTGATGACCTGGGGGAAGGAGGAGTGAGGGATTCAGATTCAGAGTCAGATTCAGAATATTTTATTGCCATTTAAGTCAAGTAGACTTATTTGACACAACAACAAAGGGTGTGAGTGAACTGTGATAGAGGTAGGACATGGAACAGGTCTGCAGGGATCTGTCTTCACACGAGGCACCGCTGACTTTGATCGTCTGACCAGTCCGGGTCTGTACTGATCTGCCGCTGCTTTGATGGTAGGGGGGACTGTACTGAAAGTGTAATCAAGGGAGGTACAAGGAAACGGAGAACGAACAGAGAAAGAATGGTGGATGTTTATCGCACACAGACACAGAGACGGGCTGACACAGACACAGAGACGGGCTGACACAGACAAAGAGAAGAAAGATACTACCTGGTAACAAGCTTTACTGCAGCTTTGCTTTTTGTGTGTGTTTTGAATGGAAACAAATCCAATCCCATCCAATCCTGTTGTTTATAGCCCCGCCGACCACAGAGGCCACATCAGGGCTGTCCTGGAGAGCATGACTGATGGAAAGAAGAGGGGAAAGTGAGTAAAACGAGGGGAAAATAACGATAAGTTTGGCCCATGAAAAAACATTTGAATCAACCAAAGAAAGGGGAAAAAAGACATAGGCAGACGATTAAATTTTCATAAAGCAATCATGTTTTCAGACCTAATATCCGACTTGTCTGTAACCTTTTTAACACAATTCTTTCCTCCGTCCTCCCCCCCCCCCCCACAAAAAAAAAAAAGCAACAAGAGACAAAGAAACAAACCCCAAACCTAAATATAGTGTTGTTATTTGAAGTTAAGTTTTCCACGATTCTATCCACATTTTTCATCCTGCTTTTTCCAAATGTCTGCAAGTACACCCCTCTCTTCCGTCTCCAAAAATCAAATGTACACAAGTTTTATAAAAATGTGTAAAGTGAATCCTCCCTCCCCCCCCCCCAAATACTGCTCTTCCTCCACATTATCATCTTAACAACAACTAACAATCATAAAGTATCAAGCGAACGGCTGGCTCAGTGTGCTTGGATACACCTACAAAAACAAAAGCACCTTTTTTTATATATTAAAAAACCAAAGACTAAAACAGAAAGCAAACAGGGCACACTGGTGAAAAGAACGCGTGTAATGTGAAAGGACAGTCTCCCACTCACAAAGTACGCATGTCATTTTATGACACCGATTAACATATCAACACCATCCTATTTGCTCTGTTCGCCTTTCTGTCACCATAGATGATCCGAGAAAGAGAGAGCGAGAGAGACACAGAGAGAGAGAGAGGACAGAGAGAGAGAGAGAGAGGGGGGGGGGGCGGAGGGAGAGAAGAGAGAGAGAAGGAGAGGGAAAGAGAAAGGAGGGCGGGGGAGATACAGAGAAAGAAAGAAAGAAAGAGAGAGAGGAGAGAGAGTTAGAGAGAGAGAGAGAGAGAGAGAGAGAGAGAAGAGAGACAGAGACAGAAACAGAGATAGAGACATTATTCAGTTTTTCAGCAAGCTTTATAAATGTATTTGAGAAAATCCCATCCTATTGCTTTTATCACGCGGAGGAAACTTTCAATAAAAAAAAAAAAGAAAAAAAAGGGGGGGGGGGGGGAGGGGGGAGTAGGCAGGGGGTGTGGTGGTGGTGCGGGGATGATCGTAAGGCACACCCTGCAAATCAGAAGGAAAGACGCTTGAGCACGAACTCATTCAGCGCTTGGCGGAGCGGAGAAAGCTGTTGTATGCGATACCATTTTTGCCCGCCATAAAGGTAACCGCATTCCGACTTCGGGGATGTATGCTGGGCATGTTCGTGTTTCCGTAACCCGCCGAACGCTGACATGAATTACGGGATCTTTAACGTCATCTTCTGCACGTGATGAACACGAAGGGAATGAAATATCTGGCAGGTCTGCATTTGAAGATGACCTGGGAGATCGTAAAAATCCCCACCCTTAATTCACCAGAGAATGCCGAGATTGGAACCCTTGACTTTATGGACCCATGGGATTGGAATCAAACGGCCTCAACCTTTCGGATATGGCGTCCGTCGGTACTGATGTAAAATTCGAATTGGAAGGGAAAATCCATTTATTATTATTATTATTATTATTATTATTAAAAATCCCCTCGAACGGGCGTCACAGTGGTGGCTCGAACCCGGGCCGTCAGATCACGAAGTCCCCCGTGGGGATGCCGGGGGCCTGTCAGTATAAATAGCATCCCCACATTCCGGAAATTCTGTGTCCTATACAAATAAATATCCATGGAAATTCTGTGCTAGGAATTTCCTCTTTTCTATCGCTCTCTTTGTTTCAGCCTTGTTCCTTTTCTTCCTGTCGCCTCCTTCATGTCTATTTTCTGCCTTCTTGGCCCAACTGCTGCCTTTTTTGTTCTTTCCAGGAAGACTTAAAAGATAACAATTCTCTCTTATGCCGAAATCGAATGCGCTGGGTCTGACTTGTCAGGCGCTTAACGGCAGCGTGACGCATTTTGGCTTATATGACAGACAACAATAGTTGCTGTCTGAGCGTTCGACGAAGAAGAAGGAGAAGAAGGCGGAGGAGGAGGAGGAGAAGAAAGTCATGAGCGCAACGCAGAGAGGACTTAAAAAAAATTCTTTTCTTTCGAAGATAATGGAATAAGCACCCATGTGCTTTAAAAAAAAAATCCAGTCCCCGTGTGTATGCAGTTTTGTAAATTTTGTCATCCGTTCCCACCGGCACACAATGGCCTACTCTTCCGAAAAGCGGAACGGGTTTTAACGTGGGCGCAAGATGTTCCGCGTGCGTTTGCACACGGGGCCTCGGTTTACAGTCTCATCCGAAAGACTTTTGGGGAAGAGTGGAGTCGGCACTGACGTTAACTCCTGAGGAAAAATCCCCTTGAACGGGATTGGAACCCGGGACAGCATATCACGAAAGCATCACTCTAACCACCAGGCTACCCCGTCCCCTCTGGAGGATTGAGGATGGAGGCGACAAGCAGCAGCATGATCAGAATAACAACATGTGTGTGGTGGAGTTAATAGACTGGTCACGCTCATTTCGTTTTTCATTAGTCTCTTCCCCCCTGCCTCTCTTTCCCCTCTCTTCCTTTTGTTTCTGTGGACACAGAACAGCTGCCACGGGATTAAAACAACAGCGCTCGTGCGCTGGATGTGTTTGAAGACAGAGGGAGGGGGATGAGGAGGGGGGAGGGAGTGAAGGAGGGGAGAGAGAGGAGAGAGAGAGAGAGAGAGGAGAGAGAGAGAGAGAGAGAGAGAGAGAGAGAGAGAGAGATGGAGATGGGGGGGGGGGGGGGGGGCGAGAACAAAGTTTATTGCTATTTAGCAATCAAGCCTTATAGCGTTGCCGCGCGGTAACGATATCGAACGCGACGCGACTTCAGTGACATGGAAACCATGGCAGTAGTGGTATGTACATCAAGATTCGATACATTATTGTCCGTGTCTCAGTTTTCAAAACAGCCTTTCCTTTTCCAGTCTGCAGCCAGCGAAGTCAGCCCATGTAAAACCGGATCATGTCCCGAAGAAGATGCAACTCCCTTTCAGCGCATGCCACTGTCTCTGCTTGTTGTGTGTTAGGACGCTGCTTCCCTTTACGAAGTCTGGCAAGCCTGACAGGTTCACAGAGAGAGAGAGAGAGAGAGAGAGAGGAGAGAGAGAGAGAGAGAGAGAGAGATGGTTGTAAATGCCTACAAAATCCCCGAAGTCGGAATGCGGCTACCTAAATGGTGCGGGGGGGTTAAAAAAACAACAACAACGTCCGCACATGCAAAATTAATGGTGACCATCAGAGCTCTAGCCGAGGAACGCATAAAATAAAATAAAATAAAATAAAATGTGCACAAAGAGAAGGAGAGACAGCTCTAAACAAAAACACAGGCAAACCGAGAGAGAGAGGAGAGAGAGAGAGAGAGAGAGAGAACTCTGAACAGAGAGAGAGAGAGAGAGAGAGAGAGAGAGAACTCTGAACAGACAGAGAGAGAGAGAAGAGAGGAGAGAGAGAGAGAGAGAGAGAGAGAGAACTCTGAACAGGAGAGAGAGAGAGAGAGAGAGAGAGAGAGAGAGAGAGAACTCTGAACAGACAGAGAGAGAGAGAGAGAGAGAGAGTGAGAGAGAGAGAGAGAGAGAGAGAGAGAGAACTCTGAACAGAGAGAGAGAGAGAGAGAGAGAGAGGAGAGAGAGAGAGAACTCTGAACAGAGAGAGGAGAGAGAACTCTGAACAGAGAGAGAGAGAGAGAGAGAGAGAGAGAGAGAGAGAGAGAGAGAGAGAGAGGAGAGGAGAGGAGATGAGAGAGAGAGAGAGAAACTCTGAAGAGAGAGAGAGAACTCTGAAGAGAGAGAGAGAACTCTGACAGAGAGGGAGAGAGAGAGAGAGAGAGAGAGCGAGAGAGAGAGTGAGGAGAGAGAGAAGAGAGCAGTTACCAAGAGAGCTGGAGACAGGCAAAGTTCCCATCACTTTTCCGAAGTGTATAACGTGTGTGTGTGTGTGTGTGTGTGTGTGTGTGTGTGTGTGTGTGTGTGTGTGTGTGTGTGTGTGTATTTTTGTGTGTGTGTGTGTGTGTGTGTGTGTGTGTGTGTGTGTGTTTGTGTGTGTGTGTGTGTGTGTGTGTGTGTGTGTGTGTGTGAAACAAGAACATTATAAATCAATCAATCTCTCCCTCCCTGTCTCTCACTCTCTCCCCCTTCTCTCTCTGTCGAAGTGCATTATTCTGAGTACCCCCCCCCCCCCAAAAGGTATTACTAAGCTGGTTAAACGTACTACTACAACAACAACAACAGCATCAATAGCCACAGCATCAATAGCCACAGCAGCAGCAATAACAGCAGCAGCAACAACAACGACAGCAGCAGTAGCCACAGCAATAGCAGCAGCAGCAATAACAACAACAATGATATTCTAACACGTATAATTTTCGCTGTGTCACTAACGAGAAGGGTCACGCTGACCTAAGCTGTAGTCACATCTAACCTCCCCCCCCCCTACCCAACCCAAAGAACACCCCCCCCCCCCACACACAAAACAACAAACAAACCCAAAAAATCCCAAACAATAGTGAGGAGGAGGACCATGCATGTTGACATGGATGTTCCGCTCTGGCAAGTTGGCCTGGAGGATTACAGGCTATAGTGTGGTGTGGTGTGGTGTCCTGTAGTGTCGTGTAGTGTCGTGTAGTGTGGTGTCCTGTAGTGTCTGTAGTGTGGTGTCCTGTAGTGTCGTGTAGTGTCCTGTAGTGTCCTGTAGTGTGGAGTAGTGTGGTGTCCTGTGGTGTCGTGTAGTGTCGTGTAGTGTGGTGTCCTGTAGTGTCCTGTAGTGTGGTGTCCTGTGTGTCCTGTGTGGTGTCCTGTAGTGTCCTGTAGTGTGGTGTCCTGTAGTGTCGTGTAGTGTGGTGTCCTGTAGTGTCCTGTGTGGTGTCCTGTAGTGTCTGTAGTGTGGTGTCTGTAGTGTCGTGTAGTGTGTGGTGTCTGTAGTGTCCTGTAGTGTGGTGTCCTGTAGTGTCGTGTAGTGTGGTGTCCTGTAGTGTCCTGTGTGGTGTCGTGTAGTGTCGTGTAGTGTGGTGTCTGTAGTGTCGTGTAGTGTGGTGTCTGTAGTGTCCTGTAGTGTGGTGTCTGTAGTGTCGTGTAGTGTGGTGTCCTGTAGTGTCTGTGTGGTGTCCTGTAGTGTCCTGTAGTGTGGTGTTCTGTAGTGTGGTGTAGTGTGGTGTCCTGTAGTGTCCTGTGTGGTGTCTGTAGTGTGGTGTCTGTAGTGTGGTGTGTGTGGTGTCCTGTAGTGTCCTGTGTGGTGTCCTGTAGTGTGGTGTCCTGTAGTGTCGTGTAGTGTGGTGTCCTGTAGTGTCGTGTAGTGTGGTGTCCTGTAGTGTCCTGTAGTGTGGTGTCGTGTAGTGTCCTGTAGTGTGGTGTCCTGTAGTGTGGTGTAGTGTGGGGTCTGTTCACCACTCTTCACAGTGGACGTTCTGACAATGCTCACCTCATTTGTCAATGTCACTCTGTCGAATCCAAACAAAGAAAAAAAAAAGTAAAAGAAAAGAAAAGAATGAGGTCGAGAGAGAGAGAGAGAGGGAGAGAGAGAGAAGAGAGAGAGAGAGATGAGAGAGAAGAGAGAGAGAGAGAGAGGGAGGAAATGGATGGGTGGGGAGAGAGAGAGGGGGGGAGAGAGAGAGAGAGGGGGGGGGGAGGAGAGAGAGAGAGAGAGAGAGAGAGAGAGGGAGGGAGAGAGAGAGAGAGAGAGAGAGGGAGGGAGAGAGAGATAGAATGACTGTATGTGTTTTATTTAAATCTATTCATTGTTTTCATTCATTTCATTCCAGGATAAGTGGAATGAACACTCATGTGCTTTATTATTATTTGTTCATGTCTAGCTCCCGTGGGCATGCATTTTTACAATCTCTTGTTACCCGCTCCCACCGGCACAAATGGCCTACTTTTCCGAAAGGCGGATCCAGGTTTTTAAACATGTGAGCAAATGTTTTTTTGAGTGTGTTCGCACACGGGGGACCTCGGTTTATATGATAATAGATTTATAGTCTCAGCCGAAGGATATGTGCGTGGGCGCGCGTGCGTGTGTGCGTGCGTGGGTGTGTCTCTGTGTGTATGCGTGTGTGCATACGCGAGAATATGTGTGTACAGATCTGTGTCTCTGAGTATGTCTCCGTATACACACAGCAAAGAGCGAGCTTGCCTAACTTGCTTAGGGCTAGGCCGAACTCGAATTACAAATCAACCACGACTTTCAGAAATCTGCCCCCGTTCAGTAAACAAAGTCACCCCCAAAAGAATTCCAGTCACGTTTCACTATGAATCACACAGTTCTATGACAGTGTGTCTGTGTGTCGGTGTCACTGATATGAAAAGCCGGGTGGGAATCCCACGTAAGGTGATACGCCTAGAGCTGACTGCTCCTGAACCTATCCCGTAATCATTCTTCTATCTGCTGCTTTTTCAAATTCTTCTTCTTTAAACGCTCAGACAGCAAGTATTGCTCTCTGCACTAATGAGCGAAAATGCGCTGCACTGACGCTACACGCCTGTCAAGTCAGGCCCAGCACATC
>CM054140.1:11111426-11113926 GCA_028751875.1 Rapana venosa | reverse complement strand
GACAACCAATCTTCTCCTGATGTCAAGCGTCTTCTCTTTCTTTGTCAAATCACTCTCTTTCCCAGCTTGTGAATGAAGCAACACACAGATCAGGTCTATCTTAGACTGGCTCATCATGATGTTTCACAAGATCTTGTACCTCTATCTCCGTCACTGACCAACTGCTTTCTGATCATTCTGCCATTCTTTTCTTCCTTTAAACATTGCAAAACCTATCAAAAAAGAAGAAGTGCATCACCCGTCGTAACCTCAAGGCTATTGAATTCAAACTTTCTCATCCCAAGCTCTGAACGCCTATCACAAACCCCTGAAGCACTGACACTTCTGAACACTATAACGCTATTCTCAGCCAACTGCTTGATGAGCATGCCCCTCCCACTGACCATATTCTGCCTGATAGGCCTTTCGCCCCATGGTACACCCATGATATCCTGGTGGCAAGCGCAAACGCAGACAACTAGAACGGCAGTGGCGAAAAACAAAAACTGAAATAAAAAAACAGCTCCTTCGAAAACAAACCAACAAAGTAAAAACCTTAATCCACTCAGCCAAGACAAACTACTACTCTGCTCAAGTTCTCAATGCAACATCCATGAAATCTCTTTTTTCCCTCACTTCAACTCTTCTTGGATCTGCAAGGACAAGCCCTCTGCCTACTGTTCACAGTCACTCTGAACTTCCTGATATATTTTCTTCGTTCTTTTCAGACAAAGTCCGTAACATTCGCTCCAGACTGGATCAGACTCCCTTCCAACCTGATCCCCAATTCACTGGCACTCCTCTCCTCTCCTTTCAGCCAAAAAGTGAGGAAGAAATCAGGAAAATTATAAATGAAATGACCATAAAATCATGTGATCTTGATCCTATGCCTGCTTCTCTTTTCACGCAGTGCCTTCCGCAGCTTATACCAACTATCACGAAGATTGTAAACTCATCTCTTCTTTCGGGAATTTTTCCTTCAGAACTCAAAACTGCAATAGTTACACCTCTACTAAAAAAGCACGACCTCGACCCTAACATACTGAAAAATTACAGACCTGTTTCTAACCTACCTTTCATCTCCAAAGTCCTTGAAAATGTAGTTCTGAAACAACTCAACAGCCATCTTCATTCAAATAGTCTCCTTCCCGCATTTTTAGTCTGCCTATCGCGTCAACCACAGCACGGAAACCACCTAGTCCATACGTTAAACACGCTTCTAAACGCTTCTGACTCAGGGAAAATCTCTCTTCTCACTCTTCTCGACTTATCTGCAGCATTTGACACTATAGATCACTCTATCCTTCTCTCCGTCTCCAAAAACGTCGGTGTTACTGGCACAGCCCTTTCCTGGTTTAGCTCATACCTCACTGATCGATTCCAGACAGTTCAGTAAACAAAATTCAATCAATTCCTGATAAAAATAGAATGTGGAGTCCCACAAGGATCAGTTCTGGGCCCTGTCCTGTTCACTCTCTACACTGTTCCACTCTCATACATAATAAACCGTCACCAGATCAACCATCATTTCTACGCTGATGACTCTCAGATTCAAAGCAGTGACACTCCTGAAAATCTGCCTTCTCTCTTGACAAATATGTCACTTTGCCTTCAGGACATTCAAAACTGGATGATACAAAACAAGTTACAGCTAAATGCAGATAAACCGAAGCCATGATTATAGGGACCAAACACAAACTCTCTTCCATCACAACTGATTCAATAGAATTTGGCAGTACATCAGTTCCGCTATCCAGTGAAGTTAAGTATCTAGGTGTTGTTATTGACAACACCACTCTCTATGCAAAAGTTCATCACCCATACCTGTCAGTCCTGCTACTATCAATTACGACGTATAAGTGCAATCCGAAAGTACCTGTCCACTGATGCAACATCCAAACTTGTCACATCTCTTATTCTTTCACGTCTGGACTATTGTAATTCTCTTTTGGCTGGTCTGCCAGCATCATCTATCCACTCCCTTCAACGCATACAAAACTCTGCAGCTCGATTAGTCCTCAAAAAGAAAAAATCTGAGCATATTACTCCTCTCCTGCAATCTCTCCACTGGTTGCCTGTGCCACTGAGAGTAAAGTACAAGATCAGTACCCTCTGTTACAAATGTCTCCACAAAACAGCACCCTCCTACCTCTGTGAATGTCTTCACCTGTACACTCCTTCTCGTTCCCTCCGCTCTGCTGCAGATACCTTGTGCTTACGAATACCTAGATTCAACCAATCCACTGTTGGCGTCGCTCTTTCTCTATTTCTGGTCCATCAATCTGGAATGACCTCCCTCTCTCCCTTCGTGAAAAGCCTACTTACGACAGCTTTAAATCCAGCCTCAAAACATACCTATTTCAAACTTAAGATTTTTTCCCTCTTGTTTCATCTCATGTCTGTCCTGCCTTTGAAAGCCAAAATTCCATCACCCTGCTGAAATGTACAAACCTGTGTGTGTGTGTGTGTGTGTGTGTGTGTGTGTGTTGTGTGTGTGTGTGTGTGTGTACATTTGAATTTG
>CM054140.1:11103926-11106426 GCA_028751875.1 Rapana venosa | reverse complement strand
TGACTAAGCTTACAGGTAAAGATCTTGAGAAGGAAGGGGCCAAGGGGACCAGAGGGGGTGTGGTGGGGGTGGGGTGGTGGTGGTGGTGATGGTATAAGGGGTGGAGGATAGGTAGGTAGGCAGGCATAGCCACTGTAAAGTGTAAAAACAAAGAATGTCTTTAAAGAGATAGAAACAGTAAGAAACACAAGGCAGGTATTCATACAGAGAGAGGCAAATAGGCAGGCAGAGAGAGAGGGATAGGGGGAGGGAGAGATGGAAGGAGGGAGGAAGAGAGAGAGAGAGAGAGAGAGGGGGGGGGGCAAAACACAGAAAATAATTTTAAAAAAACCCCACTCCCCTCAAAAATAAAAATAATACGCATCAGTAATGGTAAGCGTAATGTGTGAATCTTTCTCCTTCACGACACAGTATACTCAACTTCCAATCTTTTTTTTTTGTCCAGGAAAATGCATGTGGGGTGGTGAGATCGGAATGAGTCCTGTGGGAACAGCGGGACTGATACGTCACTAAAAACTCCTTATTTTATATAAAAAAAAGTAACTCTCTGAAGTCGGAATATGACTACCTTCATGGTGGGCAAACCCCCCCCCCCCAACCCCCCCCCCCCCCCCCCACCACACAAAACAACAACAACAAAAACCCAACAAAAATGGTCGCATAACAAAATCTCACAAATACTGAATATGAATCTGGGAGCTGGAGCTCTAGCCAAAGACCAAGAAAAAAAAAACCAAAAAGAAAAAGAAAAACCAACAAACACGGTGTATGCACTTACAGTCTTGCACAACAGGAAAAAACCCCCCAACATATTTTGACAGAAAAGTGCCACCATACATAACCTACATATTCTGACCCTAATAGAATTCCATAAGGTATAAAGTAGGACAGTGATCAATCCCAATGCAGCAGGTTTTGAGCTTTGGCTGATAGGAGGAGTTGTTTGCTGGCTGACCGTCCACACCCCTGCCCGCCCTTCCTTCCTTCACGCCTCCTAATCCCTCTCTCTGACTGACCACTCGCTGCTACTGCTGCAGTACTGGTCAATCTCTGCTGCTGGCCACCCTCCCACCCAAACAGGCTTGGAAAGTACCAGAGGCCAGTTCAGCTGCAGGGGAAATGTTCGTTGCACAACCACCACAATAAAGCAAAGCATTCAACAATAATACCAACAAAAAAAGGAAAAGAGGGAAGAAAAAAACGAAGAGACACAGACACACACGCGCGCGCGAACACACAAACACACGGGGACTGGATGTAAAAAAGCACATACTCAGAGGGAATGAAGAATCTGGTCAGCGACACAAAATGTTCACAGCAGAACTTGAAAGGGGAAAACACACACACACAAACGGGAACTGGATGTAAAAAAAGCACATAAGTGCTTATTCCATTACCCTCGATATAAAGAATAAAAATAATGTTTTTAAAAAAAACACACGACCACCACCACCGACAAACAAACAACAACAAACAGAAACAAAAACAAAAACCAACACCAAAACCCTGTTCAGCCATAAGAAAATACTGTTCACTGTACAGCCAAACCAAACTCAGAGGGAATCAAGAATCTGGTCAGCGACACAAAATGTTCACAAGCAGAACTTGACAGGGGAAAACAAACACACACACACACACACACAACACACACACACACACACACACACAAATGTACCATCTGAAAAATAAAAGTTTGACTTTGACGCAACAACAACAACAAGTAGATATATACATCATGCCTGTACATTTGTAGTCACTAGTGGACATTTTGATATCTGCAACACCCTTGTGAATTATGTTGGGAGTGGGGGTTCATTTGTTAAGTCTGTGTCACAGTGTGTTACAATCCTTAAGGTTGTTTCTTCTTTGCGTCTTAATTGTTTTTTGCCTTGTCGAATCATTCGTATTCATGCCGCCCACTCATCCAATAACTGGAAACCGGTACTAGCATATACATGGATTGTATTACATGTTTAACATCAAAGACAATGAAACAACAACCCCCCTGGCGCTTTCGGTGCAGTACTTCATTTTTACATTCATGATTTATTTCCTCCTCTTACATGTGTGTGTGCGTTTGTGTGCGTGCGTGTGTGAGTATACATTTGAATTTAAAAAAACCCCCACCTATTAATTGTTAACTGGCTGCATGTGAATGAGTAGGATGAACGAAAGGCTTTGATTTGTTTTTTGCAAGATATGGCGCTATATAAATTCCATGTCTTATTATTATTACTGTTATTATTATTACCCTTTATCTGTCTCTGAGTGTGTGTGTGTGTGTGTGTGTGTGTGTTTATGTGTGTGAATAGTAGTAGTAGTAGCAGCAGCAGCAGCAGCAGCAGCAGTAGTAGTAGTAGGAGTAGTAGTAGTAGGAGCAGCAGCAGCAGCAGCAGCAGCAGTAGGAGCAGCAGCAGCAGCAGCAGCAGCAGTAGTAGTAGTAGCAGCAGCAGCATCAGCAGTAGTAGTAGAAGTAGTAGTCTTTGAATTAACGTCCATG
>CM054140.1:11056426-11081426 GCA_028751875.1 Rapana venosa | reverse complement strand
ACGATACTGAAATACCACATTATTACAACCGTTAACAATAAAGTGTACCAATTAAAAAACAACACCCGAGGAAGACCAATCCAGTAAGGGGCTTTAAGCGATCCAACAGGGGGCAGTACTGACCATTCTTGCTGAAGTCCAGCTCCTCCAGATGGTCAAGACTGGCGATGGCAGGAGGGATGCTGGTGATTTCGTTGTCGCTGATGCTCAGCTTGCGTAACCCGTGACAGTAGAACAGCTCCTGTGATGAAGACAGTATTGAAACCCCAGTGACATCACAACAACAAACAGTGATGAAGTCAGTATTGAAACCCCAGTGACATCACAACAGTGATGAAGACAGTATTGAAACCCCAGTGACATAACAACAACAAACAGTGATGAAGTCAATAATGAAACCCAATAACAATAGTGATGAAGACAGTATTGGGACCCAATAACAACAACAGTGATGAAGTATGTTCTTTCGAGCCAGAAGGCCCATAGAGCCGGAGCTTATCCCGGTTTCTGTAGCGTTAAGCGAACTGATGGTTTTTCACCACCCCTGTGACAGGACGCTAGTCTGTCGCCAGATACTTCCCCAGCAGAGCTGGTACCCACTCGTACACCTGGGTGGAGTGAGGAAAATAGGAGTAAAGTGTCTTTCCCAAGGACACAACACCGAGCCGAGCGGGGATCGAACCCGCGACCTCTGGATCACGAGTTGACCGCCTAAACCACTCGACCACGGTGCCTCCTACAACAGTGATGAAGACAGTATTAAAACCCCAATGGCATAACAACAATGATGAAGACAGTATTGAAACCCCACTGACAACAACAAACAACAAACAGTGATGAAGACAGTATTGAAACCCCAGTGACAACAACAAACAGTGATGAAGACAGTATTGAAACCCCAGTGACAACAACAAACAGTGATGAAGACAGTATTGAAACCCCAGTGACAACAACAAACAGTGATGAAAACAGTATTGAAACCCCAGTGACAACAACAACAAACAGTGATGAAGACAGTATTGAAACCCAAATGATATGACAACAACAAACAGTGATGAAGACAGTATTGAAACCCCAGTGAGATAACAACAAACAGTGATGAAGACAGTATTGAAACGCCAGTGACACAACAACAAACAGTGAGGAAGACAGTATTGAAACCCCAGTGACAACAACAACAAACAGTGATGAAGACAGTATTGAAACCCCAATGATATGACAACAACAAACAGTGATGAAGACAGCATTGAAACCCCAATGATATGACAACAACAAACAGTGATGAAGACAGTATTGAAACCCCAGTGATATGACAACAACAAACAGTGATGAAGACAGTATTGAAACCCCAGTGATATGACAACAACAAACAGTGATGAAGACAGTATTGAAACCCCAGTGATATGACAACAAATAGTGATGAAGACAGTATTGAAACCCCAGTGATATGACAACAACAAACAGTGATGAAGACAGTATTGAAACCCCAATGATATGACAACAACAAACAGTGATGAAAACAGTATTGAAACGCCAGTGACACAACAACAAATAGTAATGAAGACAGTATTGAAACGCCAGTGACACAACAAAAAATAGTGATGAAGACAGTATTGAAACCCCAGTGACATAACAACACACAAACAGTGATGAAGACAGTATTGAAACCCCAGTAACATAACAACACACAAACAGTGATGAAGACAGTATTGAAACCCCAATGACACGACAACAAACATTGATGAAGACAGTACTTAAAACAAAATTCTTTTATTTCGAGGACAATGGAATAAGCACTCATGTGCTTTTAAAAAAAATCCAATCCCCGTGTGTATGCAATTTTGTAAATTCTGACATCTGTTCCCACCGAAACACAATGGCTACTCTTACGAAAAGCGCGCGGAACAGGATTTAACGTGTGCGCAAGATGTTCTGCGTGCGTTCGCACACGGGGCCTCGATTTATAGTCTCTTCGGAAGGACACTATTAAAAGCCCAGTGACATGACGCCAACAAGAGGAGGAGAGATGGCATAGTAGTACGTCAGCAGAGTACACAGGATAAAACAAGAGCTTAACAAAACAACAGCCCTTCAATGGCTTAGTGATTTCTTTTTTTTTATATACTGGGGGTGAGCGTGGGGGTAAGGGGGTTGCGGGTGTTGTTTTTGGATATAATTTCCCCCTTAGAGTTAACATGTACAGCTAATGGAGCACTCTGCCGGCAAGAAAAAAAAAATCCCCGATTCTTACACAGGCATAAAATTACACGCGCTCAGACACAAACACACACCCTCACACACACACACCCTCACACACACAGACACACACAGCCTCACACACACACACCACCACCTCACCCCCCAAAACACACACACACACACACACACAGACACACACACACAATACCACCTCACCCCCCAACACACAGACACACACACTCGCGCTGTTTTGAACAGCAGAAGGAGGGAGGAGAGAAGGAACAGGAAGATGTCATTTGTTGTTCTCTTTGTGCCCAGTGGGATGTATTAAGGAAAGGACAGGCTGCAGAAAAGTGCATGCTCATTTCTCATACCGAGACGCACGCACGAATGGAGACACAGACAGACACTGAGACAGACAATGAAGACAGACAGACATGTAGACAGAAAGACAAAACAGGACAGACATACAGACAGCGTGCGCGCGCGGGCGCACAAACACATGCACGCACGCACACACACACATACACACACACACGCATGCACGCGCACACACACACTAAAAATTCATACTGTTACGCAGTTGTTTGATGCGCTAATAATACCTATTTTAACAAAAGGAAATGAAATATGGTTTCCTTATTGTTGTAATGTAAAAGGTAACTTCAAAATAGATGATTTATTCAAAATGTGTTTAAGTAGTCAATTTCCTTTTGAAAACATCCATGCAAAACTTTGCAGACAGATATTAGGAGTTCACAATGAACAATGGCCTTACCTGTCTTAGGAGACTTAGGCAGATACCCAGTAACGTTGAAAGTTATTAGTCATTTAATCAATATTTTGATCCACATAACAAACTGTACAGATTGTTTAGGAATCAACAATAAAGCTATTTTTTAATTTGAATTTTTACAACTCTGTTTCTCATGTTTATAGATTGGAGCCATATCTATTGATATGCAGGAATGAAAACTATAGGCGCATATTCAGCAGATTTCGCACCAGCTTCCGTGATTTAATAATAGAACAAGGGAGATATACAAATATGCCTAGAGAAAAAAAGAAAATGTAAGTGGTGAAACAAAATAGAAGACGAATGTCACTTGCTTGATGATTGTAAACTATATGACGATTTAAGAACGAACTTTTTATCTAATGTTCAAAATAAACACATGAATGATATGAATAACAACGAGAATAGGAGTAAGTTTTTCAACAACGAGGATTATCTGTTAGACATGATCAAATATGCTCATGATATTTCCTGAAGAGTGAGAGCATAGACAGATTACATCATCTAAGAATCTACATCTTTTAGGAAATGTTGAATACGTTTATGTTTGGTGTCAAATAAGTCTCGTTCTGACTTAATGGCAATACAGTTTTCTGACTCACACGCACACGCACGCACACACACACACACACTCACACACACACACACACACACACACACACACGGCGCGCTCGAATCCCGTTCATGGGGATTTTTCCGTCTGGAGTCAATATCAATGCCAAATCCACTCCCCCCCCCCCCTTCCCTCCTGAAAGTCCTCGGATGAGGCTTTAAACCGAAGCCCCCTGCGCGAACGCACGCAGAACATCTTGCGCACACTTTAAAACCTGGTCCGTTTTTCGGAAAAAGGAGTAGGCCATTGTGTGCCACTGTGGGAACGGATGACAAAACTTACAAAACCGCATGCACACGGGGACTGGATGTAAAAAACCCACATGGGTGCTTATTCCATCACACACGTTCTCTCTGTCTCGTTCACTCACTCCCCTCCCCCCCGCCCCCCCCCCCCCCCCCCCCTTCCACACACACACATACACACCAGAAAGACGAGTTAAGCGCACAGAGCCAAACCTGCACTCCCTCAGTCTCATAACTCCCCCCCCCTCCCCCCTTTTCACCCTGAAAGTGTGAGCTGGAACGAGGCGACTTCGTACCTACCCATACTTTTTCACCTCGCTACCCCCCCCCCCCCCCCCCACCCTCCACCATCCCCTGGACTTTTATCACGTCGTGGAACTTACCTGACCTCTTCATACCCGTTTACATGTCTACCCCGGAGGTCAGAACACCCCCCTCTCCACCCCACCCCATACCCCTACCCGGCAGACGAACAGGTGAGAAATTGTCAGAGATCTCAACAATGTGTGTGTGTGTGTGTGTGTGTGTGTGTGTGTGTGTGTGTGTGTGTGTGTGTGTGTTTTGTGTGTGTGTGTTGTGTATGTGTGTGTGTGTGTGTGTTGTGTGTATGTATGTGTGTGTGTGTGTGTGTGTGTGTATGTATGTGTATGTGTGTATGTATGTGTATGTGTGTATGTATGTATGTGTGTTGTGTGTGATGTGTGTGTGTGTGTGTGTATGTGTATGTGTGTGTGTGTGCGCGTGTCCCTGCCCATCTGTGCCAGTTGATAAACTAGCCACCGACAAAGCAATGACTGACACTTTAACTGCCGCTGGCCTAAGGCTCAGCTTCTGTCCAATGTGTCCTGTTTTCGGAAGCTGGAAATGCCGTAAAAAAACCAAACATCCCAACAGTACAGGTTTTATTAGCGAAATAAACATTCTTCTGTACGATGTTAAGCGATTTCGTTTATCTGACAGAATTTCTGAAATGCCCATGCCCTTACAAAATAAGAAATGGAATGCTTTGCCGCCAAAAAAAGGGAATAAAAATGGAAAGAGAGAGAGATAGAGAATCCGTCTCCCTCCTTCACACTACATCTCCTTCCCTCCCTCAATACACACAAACGGTTACACACACACACACACACACACACACACACACACACACACACACACACACACACACACACACACACACACACACAATTCATCTGCTATCACAACTTATTAAAAGACGTTAAATGAATTTGAACGCACACACCCAAACACACACACCCCCACCTACCCTCCCCCCCACCTCCCCCACCCTACCCCCACCACCACCACCCCACCTTCTCCAGCCCATCAACTCACCCTGGGTAGATCACGGATTTGGTTGGAGTCGGTGTAGAGTTCTTCCAGAGTTCGTTCGAAGTTGAAGACATCTCCGGGCACGTCGGTGAGACTGCTGTGGCGGTAATCCAGCACCCGCACCTCCTCCTCTATCTTGGGCCGCAGGCACGGGCATTTGCGTAGAACCAGCTTGGCCGCCATCACTGTCTGCACACACACACAGAGAGAGTGTGGGTTTAGTGGTGGTGGTGTTGCTGTTGTTGTTGGTATCCTTATCGTCGTCATCATCATCATCATCGTCAATGATATCATCATCATTTTTTATTATTATTACCATCATCATCATTATTATTGTTTTTATTATATTATTATTATTATTGTTATTATTATCATCATCATTATCATCATCATTATTATCATCATTATCATTTATCAACTATTATGTTTCTTTGGTTTAAACAAAATCTGTCCGTTATTGTTTTTGTTTTGTTCTCGGCTACAGCTCGGAAGTTCACCAAAGGACAGATTTTTTTGTTGCGTATGCGACCGTCTCCCCACCCACCATGAAGGTAGCGGCATTCCGACTTCGAGGATACAGTTGGGAATTGAGGATACAGTTGGGGAATTGAGGATACAGTTGGGAATTGAGGATACAGTTGGGGACTGAGGATACAGTTGAGGATTGAGGAGACAGTTGGGGATTGAGGATACGGTTGGGAATTGAGGATACGCTTGGGAATTGAAATGGCTAAGATTGACAGGACAGTCTGGCAAGCACTCCGCTGCTCTTTCCGATTTTCAACTGTCGTGGGTTCTTTTGTCGTGCACAAGTCCTAAGTACTTAAGCACATTCAGCTCGACTGGTTTTTGAATCTCTCCAGAGGACTGACATCCAGTTCGTTTTTCCCTCCAAGTATGTGTGATTAAGATTATTTCAAGGATGAGAGAAGAGAGAGGAGAAAGTGAGGAGAGAGGAGGAGAGAGAGAGAGAAGAGAGAAGAGAGAGAGAGAGAAGGAGAGAGAGAGAGAGAGGAGAGAGAGAGAGAGAGTGTGAGAGTGAGAGTGCATGTGAGAAGAGGGGTGTGAATGAGGAAGTAGTGTTTACGAGAATTTTTTTAAGAGATGTATAAATGGGTGTGTTTAGGATTTTCATGTTCAGTTTTTAGATACTTTTAGCCTATAGGATTGGTTTTACTGTAGTGTAATAGCCTGAAGAAGGTTTTAAATTAACCAAAAATTTGCTTTGCCAAACACTTGGGTGTTGTGTTTTTACTTGTCTGCTATTATTTCTAAGTATTGGAGTTAAGATTGTTTCTTACTCCGCCCCCCCAGTAAGTCCTTCGAAAGAGACTAAAATCGGGAGCTCCGTGTGTGAACGCACACATACAATTTGGCGTACACGTTAACAAATGCATCCATCATTATCGAAGATGAGTAGGCGACCAACTATATAGCAGGTGGCAGGAGCATCGCAAACATTATATAATCTATCTATCTATCTATCTATCTATCTATCTATCTATCTATCTATCTATCTATCTCTCTCTCTCTCTCTCTCTCTCTCTATCTATCTATCTATCTATCTAATATATATCCATTCCTTTCTAATCCAATCCAGTTTACAGCACCGCCGACCACTATAGACCATATTTATTATCAGGGCTGTCCCCTGGATGACATCTCAGATCGACGGATACTATAGGCTATAGCCGAGTGGATCCATGGAGTCGTGGGTTCGAATCTCGGCAGCGTCTTGTGAATTAAGGGTTGGGTTTTTTACGACCTCCCAAGTCAACCTCAAGTGCAGACCTGCCAGTGCCTTAATTCCCTTCGTGTAAATATACATGCATACGCAAAAGATCAAAATTAATATGCATGATAAAGATCCCGCACTTCACGACAGCATTCGGTGGGTTACCGAAACTCGAACATACCCTGCGTACATCCCCAAAATCGAAAAAAAAAAGAAAAAGAAAAAGACAAAAAATCACCGATCCCATTTTCCCTTAATCCTTGGTATATAAAGTAAAAAGCAAGATTTGGAAATATTCAGTCACGTCGTCTCAACGACACAACCACACACCACAACACACCAACACACACGCAAACCTCACAGCAACACACACAGGCACACGCAACACACCAGTGACACACACACAGTGACACAAACCACACAACACACACATAATAACCCACACAGACACCCACACAGACACACCCCACACACACAACAACCACACACACACAACCAAACACACACACTCACACACACCCACACACACAAGCACACACACACACACACACACACACACACACACACACACACACACACACACACACACACCAGCCAGAGGCCACAGCAATAGGCCGGTTACCATGAAGTGGAAGAAGCACGGTAAGTGTCATCGATTAGTGTTCGATTATCCTCTCCCTCTCGGGATCGATCGATGGTCTATTGAGGAGCGATCAATCAGGGGTGATCGATTAGTGCTCGATAGCGTCTTCGCGTCTGGATCAATCGATCGTCTTCTGTGAAGTGACTGATTGAGAGTGATAGATTTGTGTTTGTTTGATATGTCTATATGTCTTGTGTGTCGTGCTGTCTTTGACGTCCTAATGTATCCGAGTCCTAGTGTTTGATGTGTGTGTGTGTGTGTGTGTGTGTGCGCGCGCGCGTGCGTGCGTGTGTGTGTGTGTGTGTGTGTGTGTGTGGTGCGTGAGCGTCGCGTTGTTGGGGTGTGGTCTTTAACGTCCTAATGTGTCTTAAGTCCTAGTGTTTCATGTGTGTGTGTGTGTTTCATCGTGTGTGTGTGTGTGTGTGTGTGTGTGTGTGTGTGTGTGTTTATTTTATTTATTCTTTTATTTTGAGGATAATGGAATAAGCGCACATGTACTTTTTACATCCAGTCCTCATGTGTATGCGGTTGTGTAAATTTTGTCACCTGTTCCCACCAGCACACACTGGCCTACTCTTACAAAAAGCGGAACAGGATTTAACGTGTGCGCAAGATTGTGTGTATGAGCGTGCGTGCATGCGTGTGTGTGCATGCGTGCGCCCGTGCGTGCGCGCGTGTGTGTGTGACGTGGTGTCATTAACGTCCTAATGTGTCTGTGTCCTAGTGTTTGCAGTCTGCGTGGTCCGTGACTGGGTCAGTCGACTTGCCTGCTGACTGATAAATAATATCGCTTTTGTGTGTTCTCATCGATTTGTTTTGTGCTGTGATACCCAAGGCAGATGGGATGGGGTAGGGGATAGGGGAGGGGGATAGGGGAGTGGGGATAGGGGAGTGGGGATAGGGGAGAGGGGCAAGGGACGGGGACGGGATATCCTAGTGGTTAGAACGTCAAACTCGTGATGCGAAGATGAGTGAGGGCACAGGTTCGAGTCTCCTCCTTCACACAGTTTGTTCAAGGAAATTTTTTCCCCTCTCGTCCTTTACACAGTTTGTTCAAGGAGAATTTTTTCCCCTCTCGTCCTTTACACAGTTTGTTCAAGGAGATTTTTTCCCCTCTCGTCCTTTACACAGTTTGTCAAGGAGAATTTTTTCCTCTCGTCCTTTACACAGTTTGTTCAAGGAGATTTTTTTCCTCTCGTCCTTTACACAGTTTGTTCAAGGAGAATTTTTTTCCTCTCGTCCTTTACACAGTTTGTTCAAGGAGATTTTTTTCCTCTCGTCCTTTACACAGTTTGTTCAAGGAGATTTTTTTCCTCTCGTCCTTTACACAGTTTGTTCAAGGAGATTTTTTCCCCTCTCCTCCTTTACACAGTTTGTTCAAGGAGATTTTTTTCCCTCTCCTCCTTTACACAGTTTATTCAAGGAGATTTTCCCCCCCTCTCGTCCTTTACACAGTTTGTTGAAGGAGATTTTTTTTCCTCTCGGAGTTAACATTAGTACTGACTCTTGACACTCCCCCAAAAGTCCTTCGGATCAGACTAGTATGATAATACATATAAAACAAGATCTCGAGTGTGACAGACAAAACGATGGGAAGACAACATCGGAGAGTGGAATGGCTATGAGTGGAACGATTTGCTACGGAAAGGGAAAAAAAACCCCGAGGAGTGGAGGAAGCTAGTTGCAAAATCTTCAGGGGTGCCCCCCACAGTCCATGAGATTACGGGATAGGTGAAGGTGAAGAGAGTGAACATACACAGAACATCTCGTGCAGACATTAAACCGCCTTCTCCCCATGGGGATACTGGGGGCCTGTCAGCATGGTGGCATCCCCATCTTCTGGAAAATCAGTACTAGGGATTCCCTCTTTTCTATCTCTCTCTTTTATTTTTGCCTTGTTCCTTTCCTTCCTGACACCGCCTGCTTGTCTATTTTCGCATTCTTGGTCCATTCTCCTGCCATTTTTCCAGAAAGACTTAAAAAGATAGTTCTCTCCCTCGCCAAAGCGGGGTCTGACTTGTCAGGCGCTTAATGGCACTGTTGCTTATATGACAGACAACAACAGCTGCTGTCTGAGCGATCAACGAAGAAAAAGAAGAAGAAGAATTCGCAGAAGTAGGAGAAGAAGAATGCACAGAAGACGAAGAAGATGAAGATGAAGAAGATGAAGAAGAAGAAGAAGAAGAAGAAGAAGAAGAAGAAGAAACGCCTTCATCTTTGACAGATGAGCAGGCCAGCTATGGCCGTTGGCAGGGATGACGCAAACACGCCCAGCATGCATCTTGCTATCTGAATAAGGATATACTCCACTAGAACTAACACACGACACACCGCCCGAAAAAGAAATTGAGTGCAATGCAGCGCCCCAATGACTCCCCAAGAAGTTAAGAAAGAAGTGGGATCAAGGCCAGACACCACTACATACCGATTAGATAACCAGCCAGTGATGGTGCGCTAGTCAGGATTACATCTCAAATCGACAATACAGCAGTGATCTTTTACTTTCGGAAAAAACCCCAAGACTACATGTTGGAATATTTACAAAAATCGACGGTTTGCTAATAACAACTTAAACAAAAAAAGAGTGTGGTCATTGTTTTGTTTGTTTGCTTTTAAAGAGAGACATGTGTGGGGGGGTTTTTTCCCCTGAAAAATCAAACAATCCATTTCTGAAAGGGTTGTCTTTTTAAAAGTTTTATTTTGAGCGAAAACATTTGCAGTGTCTAATATGCAAATGAAAAGTAAGTAAAGCGAGTGTGTGTGTGTGTGTGTGTGTGTGTGTGTGTGTGTGTGTGTGTGTGTGTGTGTGCGTGTGCGTGCGTGCGCGCGCGTAATTTTTTTACTTCGAGGATAATGGAACAAGCACTCACGTGCTTAAAATTTTTTTTTTTTACAAATAGTCCCCGTGTGTATGTATGCAGTTTTGTCAATCTTGTCATTCGTTCCCACCGGCACACTATGGCCTACTCTTCCAAAAAGCGGAACAGGTTTTAACGTGTTAATGTTTTAACGTGTGTGTGTGCGCGCGCGCGCGCGCGCAAACACACACGCACGAACACACACGCACGAACACACATACACGCCCACACATACACGCGCGCGAACACACACACGAACACACATACTCGCACACACATACTCGCACACCACACACACGCGCACACATACACGCGCACACACACACACACACGCACGCACACACTGGAACATAGCTTATGTCATGGGGAGAGCGAGGCTGCAGGAGCAGG
This sequence comes from Rapana venosa, assembly GCA_028751875.1. Classification (NCBI taxonomy): domain Eukaryota; kingdom Metazoa; phylum Mollusca; class Gastropoda; order Neogastropoda; family Muricidae; genus Rapana; species Rapana venosa. The sequence goes on along the minus strand of CM054140.1, from coordinate 11,070,615 downwards.
CAGGCAGGCAGGTGGAGAACTGGGGGCCAGGGCTCGGCAGAAACAAAGAGAACCTGGGCTGCAAGTGCTGACTCAAAACAGGGGAGCGAGGGAGGGTGTGTGTGTGTGTGTGTGTGTGTGTGTGTGTGTGTGTGTGTGTGTGTGTGTGTATGTGTGTGTGTGTGTGTGAGTGTGTGTGTGTGTGTGTGTGTGTGGTGTGTGTGTGTGTGCGTGTGTGTGTGTGTGTGCGTGTGTGCGTGCGTGTGTGTGTTTGTGAGTGTGTTTGTGTGTATGTGTGTATGTGTGTGGTGTAACCATAAATAAACGAACGGGAAAACGCAGCTCGCGCGATTTTGCGCGCGCGCGCGTGCGTGCCCGCACACACACACACACATGTATGTACAAACACACGCACTCACGCTCACAACGTACACGTACTCACGCACACAACGTACACACACACACACACAATACACAATGACACAACACACACACACAACTTGACACAACAAACACAACACACACAACACATGCGACACAACACATACAACACACAACATAATCAATACACAATGACACAACACACCACACTGACACACACACACACACTGATACACAGCTGTGACACACAACAACACACAACAACAAATCACCCACACACTGTGACACACACAACACCCCCCACCCCTCACACACACAACACCCACACACACTGTGACACAACAACCCCCCCCCCCCCCCAAATGTGACACAACAAACACGCACACATACACATATAAACAAAAAGCCAGGGCAAATGTAGGGGCACCGAATTAGCAAGGCCGGCAGACACAATGGAAGGGAAGAGCAGGCACCTCACCACACCTCACCTCCTCACCTCACCCAGCCGTGTAAAGTTACCGCGGACTGTGTTCGCACACACTACATACAAATTACAACTCACTCTCCCAGCCTATCTTCTTGCTCCCTACAAAAAAAAAAATCTACCAGATAACAATAGGAGATAATCCTCTTTTTTCCCCACTAACCATATTCCCCCACTCTCTCTCCTGTAACCCCCACCCCCAACCATTCATTTTGCATAAATTTCTCTGTCTCTCTCTTCCTTTCCCCCCTTTTTTCCAGTGTGTGTGTGTGTGTGTGTGCACGCGCGTGTGTATCTGTGTGTGAGAGTGTGAGCGCGCGCGCGCGCGTGTGTATCTGTGTGTTGTGTGTGGTGTGTGTGTGTGTGAGAGAGGAGAGTGTGTGTGTGTGTCGCGCGTGTGTGTATCTGTGTGTGTGTGTTGTGTGTGCGCGCGCGCGCGTGTATGTGCACGCGCAAATACATGCGTATAGGCGGAGAGAAAAAGAAGAGGGCAGGCAAAAATAATCTACACCCTTTTCAGACGAACTTCGACTGATTCAAGGAAGACTGCATAATTTGGCTCACAGAAAAACTGTACACACCACACCACGCAAAGTAAGAAAGTAAGGCCGGTAAGAAATCTCTTCACTTCAAGGATGGAGTCCTGAAAACCACCAGTCTGTTGGCGGTTCTTTGCTATGCTAACGCGTTCTTCTGTATTCTGCAGGGGAAAAAACATTCGCACAGGGAAACATATTTCTGTAGAAAAGAGCCGCTCTTGTAGGGGAAACAACTACATTATAATTATATATTAATTATGCTTACAGGAAAATTATAATGCTGCTGCTTCTGATGATGATGATAAGAATGATACTAATCCTGATCATAATTATACTACAGATGATGATGATTCTAATGGGTGGCGCTGCTCTTGTGGCGACACGCTCTCCCTAAGGAACTGGAGCCCGAATTTCACGCAGAGGAATCCTCCTGACTTGACTGAAAGCGGTATACAATACAATACAATAGCACGCATGCTCGTATTTCGCAACACGAGGAAAGAAACCTGAACATAGACAGCAACAGCTGCACTGACAAAGGCTACATACAACCCATTACACACACCACACACACACACACAGAGAGAGAGAGAGAGAGAGAGAGAGAGAGAGAGAGAGAAGAACATAGACAGGTCTTTCTCTTTAACGTCGACGTGAAAAACAGCATGCACTGCTTCTATCAATCTTTCGGTACGCTCTCCAGACATGCCTGAAAGAAACCCAAGAACAGAGCACACCTTTGCTCAGGAAGATTCAGGCTTTGGAACTAAATTGTTCGGGAAGAATATAATTGTTATTGCGTATGCTCACCACGGTAAAGTTGGATGCACTGGCCTGACTTGTCAGGCGCTTAACTGCACCGCAACGCGTTTTCGCTGATATGACAGACAACCACAGTTGCTGTCTGAGTGTCTGAGCGTTCGACGAAGAACTTCACAATACTTTCGTGACATTCTCTCTCTCTCTCTCTCTCTCTCTCTCTGTGCGTGCATACAGGGACCTGGGAGCCTGAGTGAGTTGGACGTGTGAAATTGCTCTGCACTTTTTTGCTGAATTATACCAGTTTGAGCGAAGTAGCCCATGCGATACTTTGCAGACTTGTACATAAGGTGTGTGTCCAGCTGAACATGTGAACAGTCAACCACAAAGGTCAGTCGATTAGTCAAAATTAGTATTTTACTAATCATATAAGAAAAGAAAGACCAAGTTTGTTTTCATTGGGACAACAATTCAAGTCCAGTGCTTTCCAGATATTGCCCTCAACATCAAAACTCACTTTGCACGTGCCCAACTGGAGAAAACTCCCAAAGTGCTGGTGTAGGTGAAGGTTATATTCTAGTTTGAAGTGTGAACTCTGTTGAGAAGCAAAATACACAGGCATTTGAAAAGATTATCAAAAGTTCTTTTATACTAGCTCACATTTGCATCAAGTCTGTTGAAACTAGAATGAGTGCCTACTTGTAAACTGTTGGCAGCAAAGTGTACCACAGGCGCCTGGAAAATGTCTGAGAATAGTTACGCACCCCATCCAGCCAGTTTACTGCAGATGATTGACTGGCGCCTGGCACAGATGCAGCAGGGCTTTGCCCTTCACTCTGCATCAATAAAAACAAACATGGATGAGAGATTCTGCTCCCTTGAGGACAGTTTCTCACGTTTCTTCTCAAAGATTTCTCATCTGGAAGAAATGGTGACCCATAACAGTGATGAACTAAAAGAAATGAAAGAAGACAAAGACAGTATCATGGACAGACTGGATCAAGTAGAGAGAAGACTTGAAGCCACAGAGCAGAACCTGAAAGCTTGCAGTGACAAGATCATGAATGTGGAGGAACAGCAGTGGGAGGATGAATATGCCACCACTCAAATGGTTGTTGACCTGCTGAATGACCATGGCCAGTGCTCTGGCTGGAGTGAAAAAGACATTGCCAGAGCTTTCCGGATAGGGAGGCAGAGACCACGTTCAAGTGACCCTCGTCCCATCCTTGTCCAGTTCTATCGGTGGATGGACAAGATGGCGGTGCTGGGTGATGGAGATTTGAGGGACAGCCTGAGGAGACGCGGTATACGGGTGGCCTCTGACCTCACCACACGACAAAGGGACATGGTTGATTTCCACAGAGGGCAGGGGAAAATAGCCTACATCCGAAATGGAAAGCTGCAAGTCAGGGACAGACAACCAACTGCTTCATCCAGGTACAGCACTGAATGGCACTACACCCCAAGGGATAAAGGACATGTGGAGGACTGGCCACAACTACAGCCAGGCCAGAGAAATAGATGGTCCTGGAAGACAGAAAGTCTGCGTTTCAATAGACCTATGGCAGGAAGGGTCTACGGAAACCAGAATGGCCACCAACCAAGCAGGTTTGAAGTCAGCGAGGTCCCTGAAGATGACATGAACTGGTCTGAAGACAGACGTTACAAGTTCAGTTCGTCACAGCATCACCACCAGCTGATGCCCAGAGAATCAGAAGTAAGGAAGAACAATACAAAAAGCTACTCAGATGACAGAGAGGCACATGGCAGGTGGAACAAAAGATGGGATGACAGACCAAGAGACTGGGAGTCTATTCAATATCCAGAGTCAAGGAGAACATCCCCCATACCAGTGGTTCCCGGTACCCAGTCTTACAGTGAAGCAACACGATATGGAAGGCTCTCACAACCTTACAGCACGTCAGACCACAGAAGGGTGGTCATGTTGAAAAACAACCAGAGGGAATCCAGTGCCTCAAGACGTCCTGCCCAGATGTCCAGAAGGCAGGAACCCAGCTGCAGGAACAACGGGAGAGAACCTGTCAGACAGACTATCAGCCTTGCTGAGGCTGATGATCACAGTGACTTTGACCACCATGACAATGACAGACTCAACCTGATGGACAAGGATGACAGGCACTCTGAGCTAGAAACACAATTGAGTGAAGATCTTGTACATAGACCTTTGGGCAAACATCTGATTGACAGAAAGGAAAGTGACAATGAGGACAGTGTTATCGTGGATGACGTTTCAGTGAGAGATAATGATAGTGCTGCAGATATCAGAAGAGAGGAAGGGATTACTGATGCTCATGTTGAGGTGCATGTTGAGGCTCATATTGAGACTCTTAGGAATAATGACAAAGAGCAGGAAATGGTTGACAGTAGTGAACCTCAACAAAGTACAGAACAACAGAGTAAGGACATGGCATGTGACAATCATAAAAAGACAAACAATATTGACTCAGACAATCTGATAGGACCTGACATGACTACCGACCAACCCCAAGAACAAAGCAGTCACTGTGAAGTTAATGGGAGTGGTAAAACAGGCACAAAAGACAAAAAGACAAGATCCTCTGTGCGAACACTACGTAAAAGACGTGCTATCTCTAGTACTGGATTAACTAGTCATAGAGGAGCTAAAACCTCTACAAGATCCAGTAGTCAAAACAGCATTGTTGACTCCTTCAGAAAAGTACGACCACATGAACAAGCAAATGATTTAGACAGGCAGTCCCATATGTCTCAGTCTGAGCAGGAAGCAAATGGGATTCCATGCACTAGCAAATAGGGACTCAGCCAGGCCACAATACCTAAGAAGCAGTACATAAGAAAACAAGTGCATGATGTTGAACAGGACACAACTGTAATGCAAGCAAACAGTTCAGCAACTCAATCAGCTGGTTTTAAAAATAGTGTAAATAGTTATCAAGTCAAATTTCTAAACTACAATGTAAATGGCCTCTTACCGAAGCTAGAAAATGACCACTTCGTAAATTTCCTTCTTTCTTATGATTTTGTATGCTTGACAGAAACTTTTCTTGCAAACAACTTTGATTCTCCTATTTTCAAAGATTATATTATCTATACCTCAAAGGCAAAAAAACTATCCCGGAAAGGACGTTACTCAGGGGGTGTCATTGTCTTAATTAAGAAATGTTTTGCTAGTTTTGTGGAACAAATTTTCTTAGAAGCTGAAAATACTATAATTGTCAAAATAGATAAAGAACTCTTTAATACAAGCAAGGAAATTATGCTTGTTTGTTCCTATATTCCACCAAATGAATCCCCTTTCTGGAAAAATCATGAGGGTGTGCATGGTATAGAAATGTTAGAACAATGCCTAGTAGATCTATATGAAAAGAGGGATGACTTTTACATTCTATTAAATGGTGACTTAAATGCAAGAACTGCATCAAAAAATTACAGTTATCTTGGTGGTGATACTGATTTTACAGATACAACTGTTTCAGATGACAACAAATTCCCGGAAATCTCAAGATGGTGGGGTCAATCTTTTTGGTGAGCAGTTATTAGAACTATGTAATATGTTTGATTGCATTATTTTGAATGGGCTCAGTGAACACAACTTTGATGACAGTTGTACATATATTTCAGCTTCTGGAACAAGTACAGTGGACTATTTTATTGCATCATATGATTTTGTTTCATCTGTTAATGTTGTGTCCCTTACTGTTGAAAGCTTAACTGAATCAGACCATCTACCAGTTGTTTTGGAATTACAGATTAATAAAAGTTCAACAGATAAGAAATGGAAGGTAGCTGAAGATAAAAGTCTGGTTCATGAGAAAATTGTATGGAATGAAGAATATAAGAGTGATTATATTACAATGATGCAAAGTAAAGATATCAAGGACAAACTGATTCTGGCCACAGGTACTCTGGATAGAAATGTGGACCAAGCCTTAGAAATTTTTGTAACATGTCTGAAAACTTCTAGTCAGTGCATGTTAAAGTCATTTCATACAAACAGGAAGAAAAAATCTGAATGGTTTGATAATGAATGTAAAATGGCAAAAAAGGAAAGTAGGAAAAAGCTAAACTGTTTTAGAAAGTCTAGAGCAGATGAGGATAGACTAGTATATATAGAAGCAAGAAAAAGGTATAAACATTTACTGAGAGATAAAAGACAGAGATTCAGAAAACAAAAAACTGAAACTCTGGCGAGAGAAATGGATAACTCTTTTCAGTTTTGGAACCAACTAAGAAGTATGGGTTGTGGAGGAAAAAAGAGAATTGATAACAATATCAATATAGAAGAGTGGTTTAACCATTTTAAAAAACTATTTCAAAACAGTAATGGAGAAATAGAGCAGAGAGCTATTGAAGCTGACTTATCTGAAGGAAACAATCATGTGTTAAACAAACCCATATCAGAAGAAGAAGTCGCTCATACCATTAGGAAACTCAAGAAAGGTAAAGCATGTGGGATCGATAATATTTCTGCAGAAATGCTACAGGTTGGTGGGGAAGAAGTATATTTATTTTTGACAAAACTATTCAATACTATTTTTGACCAAGGTATCTTTCCGCAAGAATGGTCAAAAGCTATTATCATCCCAATATATAAAAAAGGGAATCCTGAAGTGGCTGATAACTACAGAGGAATATCCCTACTTAGCATTATTTCAAAGTGTTACACAACTATTCTAAACAAAAGACTGTACACCTGGCTAGAAGATAATGATTTACTTTCAGATTCTCAAGCAGGATTTCGCAAAAACCACTCTACTGTCGATCATATTTTTACATTGTATGCCACAGTTCAGAAATATTTGAGTAAAAAGGGCAGAAAATTATATGTTGCATTTGTGGATTTTAGAAAAGCCTTCGACTCTGTTCGACATAACAAACTTTTAGAATGTATAGATGCTCAAGGTGTAAAAGGAAAATTCTTTGCTTGTTTAAAAGATATGTATCAATCATTATTGTCATGCATATGCATAAATCATGAACTGTCAGATATGTTTGAATGTCCTATTGGTGTACGGCAAGGATGTGTTATGAGTCCAACATTATTTTCCATTTTTATTGATCAGATAGCACACAACATTAAAGAAAAAGGCAAACATGGAGCACTCTTATTACCAGATTATATGGAGCTGTTCATATTGCTGTTTGCTGATGATGTTGCGTTACTTTCAACTACCCCTACGGGCCTTCAAACTCAACTTAATGTGTTGTACGAATGTTGCCAAAACATGAAGCTAAGTGTTAACTCTGAAAAGACAAAAGTGATAGTATTTAGAAAAGGAGGGTACTTAGGTATACATGAAAAATGGTTCTACAATTCTAAGAAATTAGAGGTGGTTAATAATTACTGTTATTTGGGGTTTAACTTTACCACGATGATAAGTGTTAAAAGGGGTACTACACATTTAGCAGCAAAGGGAAAGAAAGCAGTTCTTCAATTAAATAAGGTGTTTCAAAAGTATAAAGAGATGACCACAAATGTATTCTTCAAAATTTTTGACGCTAAAATTCGATCGATATTATTATATTCATCAGAAATATGGGGATTCCAGAGACTAGAGCACGTAGAAAAAGTTCATCTAATGGCATGTAAACGTTTTCTAGGAGTCCCTGCAAGAGCACCAAACAAGATGGTTTACGGAGAGCTCGGAAGATATCCCTTATACATTCATTCTTGTGTTAATTGCTTGAGATACTGGCTAAAACTGCTACAGATGGATAGCAATAGACTACCCCATAAAGCGTACACCATGCTATTTGAATTAGATAGATCTGGAAAAGATTGTTGGGCTACAAGAGTTAGAGAAATTTTGTGTGAGACTGGATTTAATATTGTGTGGATGCAACATGGTGTTGGGGATGTAAAAATGTTTTTGTGTGCATTTAAACAGAGGCTAATTGATTTGTTTGTACAGGAGTGGGATGGAACCATTAGAGACCGTAAGAGGTATGATTTATATCGAACATTTAAATCAGTTTTTGAAAAAGAAAAATATATCTGTGATATGGAGACATACTGTTTTCGTGTTGCCATCACCCAGTTGAGATTGAATGTACTCCCGCTTAAGAATAATGTAAATCGATACAGTGAGGCAGCACAGGATAGAAACTGTCCATTTTGCAAAGACAAAACTGAAAACGAATACCATCTTATTTTTGACTGTTGTATCTATAAAGACTCGAGGGAAAAATTTCTAAAAGAATCAGTAAATGTTCCTGTACATGTGCTTTTGAGAGCAACAAATAGAAATCACAGACACAATTTGTCCAGATTTGTCTTCCATGCAGTAAATAGGAGGCAAAGTGCGATTCTTTAAAATCCTCTAAAGAAGATGAAAGTAGTTTTTTTTTTCTCTTTATATTAATGCATTTGATTTGATTTTTTGAAAAGGTATTAGTTACTTTGAGGTGTTTAATCTGCATGCTGCAAAGTGCAGATTCATACTTTCATGACTGGGAAGATCGAAAATTGCCATTTCATGTTATACACATTAAATTTTTGTCCTAACATGTCGATGTATTGTGGCCAAAGGCTAAAGTACATTAAAATCTTTGAGTTCTTTGAGTTCTCTGTGCGTGCGTGCGTGTGTTGCGTACGTGCGTGCGTGTGTGGTGTGTGTGTGTGTGTGTGTGTGTGCCTGCGCGCGCGCGAGAACTTCTTGGTATCTTTGATATGGACCTACTTGATCTTATATATGCATCGAGGTGTCTGAAATGTAGACAACTGACCCTGTAGGTTACCTAATGATCTTTAATGTCCACATATATATACATGTGTATATATATTATACTATATATAACATAATTCGATAGAGTCAGTACCAAAGTTAACTCCAAGAGGAACACCTAAGCGGAGACTTTGTAAAGTTTCTTGTGGCTATAATTATATTTTATGTCCTAGCAGCAATTTCCCTTTTAGGGACTGTTAAGCGGAGATATGAACCCACACCCCAAGTCACCACCAGATCCACGAAATACAACACTAAAACCCCACTAAGCTATTTTTCTCCCGTTACCAAAAACCCCACCATTGTAACCTGTTCACCGAATCTGTGAGCGCGTCTAGTCTAGCCTACAAACGATGTGTGCACCGCACTGCACTGTAGTGTAGTGTAGTGTAGTGTAGTATAGGCCGAGTATAGCAGCCCGTACGTTTCAGCCGTGGCTATAATATAACTGTAGAGCTAGGCTAGGCCTGGCTAATGGCAATCCATCAAGTCCACAATGATCCAATCTGCCCCAGACTGTGTGTGCAAACGGCAGGTGCTGATTAAACAAGGCCCCTGGCGCCGGCAGTAGAGAGGACTGGGAGGAGGAGGAGGAGGGAGGCGAGTGGAGCTGTAGGTGAAGTTCACGCTAGCTCCACAGTCTCAGCACTGCAGGCGGCGGCGGGTTGATTTGTTCACTTGGATAGTTCTGTGCATTGTTTGTAGGCGCTGTGGGTAACGAGTCTAATGGCTGGCTTCATTAACGAGTAATCCGACCACCACCACCACCACCACCACCGTCATCATCATCATCATCATCATCATTGTCGTCATTATCTCTCAAATTAATCATGTCGTAAATTATCATCATCGTCGTTTTCCGCCAGCATTCTTATAACCATCTTCGTCGGCGTCCTGTCATCATCATCATCATCATCATTTATCATCATCATCATCTTCATCATCATCTTCTTCTTCATCTTCTTCTTTTTCTTTCTTCTTCTTAAAAACGACTTGTTTATCAGCGTAAAAGTCTTCTTCATCTTAATACGACTTCTGTTGTTTGAGAGAGAGAGAGAGAGAGAGAGAGAGAGAGAGAGAGAGAGAGAGGAGAGAGAGACAGAGAGAGAGACAGACAGACAGACAGACAGAGCTCTAGACACAGAAGGAGGTGGGGAAACAGAACTTAATCTTTCACCCTCTCATTTCAATAATACATAGATGTTCTGAAGGAGAACTGAAAGAAACGCAGTTTCACTTTCCAACGGTTCAGTACTCTCGTCTCCTGTAAATTTAAGGCGTCGCAGCCTCTTCCAGCTCAGTGCATTATCAATTCACAGCACTCACAATGCATGCACCTTCTGAGCTCGGCCTACCCAGTTTTGGGAGGCTTCAGTTAATATCACCTTTTGCTTCACTGCATCTGATTATTTCAAATATTTTAGGCGTATTCGTTCTTCTTCTTTTTGATTTGAAATAGAGTATTATTTTTTGCATTCAGTCATTTTCTTTTGTTCAAATGGCTTTTCAGCCACACTGGAATTGCTTGGGGTTTTTTCCTTCACAGCCACACGGAACTGTGGAACAATATTGATCTGGTCACTGATTGTAATATTCTATATTGTGTCAGTTTCACACTTTCGTAAATCATAAAACCAAACCAACGTTATTCCTTCGGATGAGACTTTAAACCGAGGACCCGTGTGCGAACGCACGCAGAACATCTTTGCGCACACGTTAAATCCTGTTCCGCTTTTCGTAAGAGTAGGCCATTGTGTGCCGGTGGGAACAGATGACAACATTTACAAAACCGCATACACACGGGGACTGAAATATAAAAGAGCACATACGTGCTTATTCCATTATCCTCGATATAAAAGAATAAAATGGAAAAAAAATGGAGGGAAGGAGAGGTGGCACAAAAGTACAGGAATATTATTCAAAACAAACCCGGGAGAAGGTAAAGGCCTGGCATGGTTTAACACCTCCCTGAACTTCTTGAGGAGTCGGCGGAAAACTGCACTGAATTTTTCAGGCAGTGTGTCGCGGGCACACTTGAACCTGACGCCAGTGACGGAGCCCATCTGTCTCCAGATAGCAAAGCGCATGCTGGGCAAGGTTTGGTCATCGCTCTGTCAGGCTGGCCACAGCTGGCTCAGTTATTGAGTTAATCTTCTACAGACTCTATGAGTCGAATGTGCAAGATGTTCTGGATGTGTACTCCCACACAGGATCTAGGTTTGAATTACCATCGGAAGGACTTTCAGGGGAATGGAATCAATAGCACAGTAAACCCCAGGGCAAAAAAAAAAAATCCCCGTGAACTGTCACACTATCGGAGACTCGAACCCGTGCACACAGTTACCGTGAGATCACCAGTTCTACCCCCTAACCACTACATTACTTTAACACCCACCTCACGATATCCTCCAGAACTCTTATGATCAAAACGAAATGTTTTAGAGATGACAGATGGGAAGAGCGGAGAAACGAAGAGGTTGGGAGGTGGGGATAGGAAGAGATTGAAATACAAATAGATAGATAGATAGATAGATAGCTAGATAGATAGATGAGATAGCGAGACAGGCAGATGAGAGATAGAGAGAATCAGAGGGAGAAAGAGAGATAAATAGATTACAGATAGATAGATAACTACATAGATAAAAACTGAGAGAGAGAAGGATAGATAGATCTATAGATAGATGGATAGACAGCTAGATAGAGAGACAGAGAGCTCTAGAGAGAGCTCTAGTAGAGACCAAGAGCGAGAGGAGAGAGAGAGAGAGAGAGAGAGAGAGAGAGAGAGAGAGAGAGAGAGAGAGAGAGAGAAGAGAGAGAGGACAGAGAGCAGAAACAGAGAGACAGACAAACAGACAAAGACTGCAAGAGCTCAAAGATAAGGGAGGAGGAATATATAAAAACAACAACTGTGTGTTGAATGTACATGACACTCACCTAGAGCACGAAGTGAAAAAACGAGGCAAGGGAGATAAGATTCCTCAACCGTTTTCCCACTCCATTACACAGCCGTCACTGGTGTATGCTGTCGTCTGCTGAAATCAGATACAATACATCCGACGTGCACTTCACTGTGTTTCATAGTTAACCGACCGCAACGACAGAAAGAAAGAAAGAAAGAAAGAAAGAAAGAAGAAGAGAGAGAGAGGAGAGAGAGAGAGAGAGAGAGAGAGAGAGAGAGAGAGAGAGAGATAGAGAGAGAGAGAGAGAGTCAGAAAGAGACAGAAGGACAGAGACAAACACAGAAGGAGAGAGAGAGAGAGATGGACAGACAGAGACCGAGAAACAGAAAGAGACAGACACAGAAGGACACAGGGAGGGAGGAGAGAGAGAGAGAGAGAGAGAGAGAGAGAGAGAGAGAGAGAGAGAGAGAGAGAGAGAGAGAGACAAAGAGAGACAGAGATAGATACTGAAGAGACACAGCCAGAGATACTGGGAGGCAGAGAGATTAGGTAAGAGGGTTAAGGGGGTTAAGACTTAAGGGTGAAGACAGCCACCACTTAGACTGCAATGACCCAGACTTGAGACAATTGACTGACCAGTATCCAGGGCTACGCGATGTAGCCAAGACAAAGAACGTGGACACAGCCAGACTGAACTGACTGACCCTACAGATCTGAACTATAATTAATTATTGTCTACACTACACTGGAGGCCAGCATGGTGAGCAGCAGAGTAGCATAGTGTTCTCACGAACTGACCGTACAGAGGACAGGGGTTCGAATCTCCGCTGATATATATACGTGTCTGTTCATAGGGAGTTTTCGTACCTAAATCGGAAATCCCTGCTGGGAGCTAATATCAATCACAACAACAACAACAAAGGGATTTTTCTCCTGGTACCGACCCTTCTTCCCTGACAGTCCTTCGGATGAGAGTACAAACCCAGGTCCCGAATTCATGCGAGTACGTATACATGCATAACATCTTGCAGACACGTTAAAATTTTCATCCACGTTTCGTTGGAGAGTAAGTAAGCCAGATGTGCTCGACAGGACAGATGACACCAACATACCCAGAATGCATCCTAACAAGGATAAGGATGGGTTCCACCAGGTTTGATTTTCCCAGTGCAATGTTCCGATGTACCTCAGGGAGGACTCAAGCCACCACCTTCACCTATCCCGTAATCTAGTGGACCGTTGGGGCACAGTTGTAGATTTTGCAACCAGCTTCCTCCATCCTCGCGGTTTTCAACTTTCCGTAGCAAATCGTTCCACTCAAGGTCAGTCCACTCTCCGATGTTGTCTTCCCATCGTTTTCTCTGCCTGCCTTTGTCTCCCTCCTTGTACTTGGCCAGTGCCGACGTTCGTGTGACCTGCTCGCTCCACTTCAGTTTGCAGCTTTTTTGTTTGTTGATGTTGTTTTTGTTGTTTTTGTTTTTTTAACTGAAGCCAGGAGCTCTTCATGGACTTAAGCTGACCTCTTGCATCAACAAGTACACAAAACGACATCAACCTGAACACAGTAGGTACACAACACTGTTAGCGATTTGAGTGAAATGGTACATGTATGTCTTTCAATAAGCAAACTTCGAAATTTAAGGACGACAACATGTGTTGTTGTTGTAGTTTCAGTCTCCGCTGTCCTGGACTTTGTATCGTATCGTAATTTCTCCGGATCCCTGTTGTCCCCCAACAGAACACTGACACAACAACAGTCACTGGCTTCTGTAGCTGCGCTTACTAGAGCTGGAAGCAAGCGAAGCGACATCCTGTATCAAAGTCCTGACTATTCCTTTCTGCAGCATGACTAGACAAATCCTAATTTTCTTCTCTCCCTCTCTCTGTCTCTCTCACCATGCATGGTTTACTGCTTTGATGCATGTACGGTTACAAGGTCACAGTTACCACTGCGTTCTAAAGACAATTCATTCTCTCTCTCTCTATCTCTCTCTCTCCCCCTCTCTTTCTCCCTCCCTCCATCACACACAACCTTTCCATCTCTTCACCTACACCCCCCCCCCCCCCCCCCCCCGCCCCTCACCTCACCCCGCCCCTCACCTCACCCCACCCCCGGACACACCAGCGTAACAGAATTCTCTTTAAAACCAGACAGGTCAAAAATCACCCCAGGTTAACCAGTACAGTCCTATCTTCACTCAGCCTGATAATAAATAATTCTGGACAACAAAGCCTCAGCTGTCACGCTGACCATCCAGCTCACCACACTACCACTACTGGGGCAGGAAGCGAAGGACAGGCCAGAGGAGAGAGAGAGGGGGAGAAAGTGGCTTTCGTGAACGAGACACGAGCACTACTACAGACTGTGTCAACAGCCCATCAACAATCCCCGCTATCAGCTCCCGACACAGACAAAAGAGAA
>CM054140.1:11041426-11051426 GCA_028751875.1 Rapana venosa | reverse complement strand
TTTGGGGCGTTCATTTTCTTTTTCCTTAAATTCTTCAACACCGTTTTTTTTGCTGTTGCTCTTTTTTCAAAAATATAATTAGCATTTTTTTGTAATTAGATCGGATAAAAAATCTACACCCGGTAAAAACTGTAGGGGAACTGAGTAATTTAGCGTTCTTTTTCCCGGGCTTGCACGTCACCTTCGTCGGGATATTCTTTCCCGTCATCTTCATTTATTTTTGCTTTTTTCTCCACCTCCCCTCACCATCCTCCCCACCACACAAACCCTTGAAAAACACTATAACATGAAAAGGGTACATCTATAACAAAACATAACTTAAAGCAAGGGCAGAAATTTTTGCGTAAAATTCCGGACTCTCTAAAAAAGAGTGCTCGCCCAAGAACAGCCCCAAAAATTAAAAAAAAATTTTCTCGGGTATACCTTACCAAGGCAAAATTTTTGGGTTTTCCCCCTTTCCACAGCATTTTTTTTCATGAACGAAAACAACCTTTCCCGCGTAGCTCTTTTTGCCATTAAATTATTCGCACGTGAGGCAAACCGTTTTGCTTCATCAAAAAGACCACATAAATTTTATCTTTTTTGCTTTCGATGACACAAAAAAAAACGATGGACCTTCCCTTTTTGTAACAAGTCCGCTTCGCACTGGGAATGGAACCCCCAAGACTTTCCTTCTTCAACCCATGCTTACTCTCGACCCCCACCACTTCTAAGTTTCTAACACAACCCCAACTGCCATCCTTTGCTCTGATATATTCTCGTCTTGTTTACATCACATCAAACCCACCACCACCCCCCACCACCACCACCACCACCACCACCACCACCCTCCTCCTCCTCCACCTCCCATTGATACTTTTCTATTTAAAGCATGATTTCCCCCCCGTGTCCCCTTTTACCACTACGGGTAGGGACCCTGCAGTTTCATGTGCACAGGGGGCCAACCACCTACCCACCTGGGGATTAACGTCAGGACGTATGAATAAAGGGAACCTCAGACCGCCGCCCCCCGCACTGTCTTGCCACGTAACGGACCCCCCGGGCATCACGTCAACACCCTCGCAAAATTGGGGGCAAAAAGAAAGTAAATACTCCCTTCCCCTAGCGGTCTACCTACTGGCTCTCCCCCCCCCCCCCCCCCCCCCCCCACAAGTTTTTGCTCTTTACCCCAGTCCACATACTCATCGCTGTTGGTGTTTTTTTCTTCACAATTACAACCAACAGAATACACACACACACAACACACACACACACACACACACACCACACACGCGCGCGCGCGCATACCGTACACAGCGACACACGGAATAGATACAGACACATACACACACACAGTGTCACAGACACCCCACACCAGATGAGAGAGAGAGTGGGAAAGAGACAGAGAGACAAGAGGCAGAGAGAGACAGAGACAAAGATACAGAGAAGAGAGAAGAGAGAGAGAGTAAGAGAGAAGAGAGAAGGGGGAAGAGAGAGAGAGAGAAACAGAAACACACACAGACAGGCAGACAGAGACAAAAGCTAGAGGTAATGGGATCAAAAATACGAAGCTGGTCTCTCTGCTGAAAAGAGCCCTACATTATACTGCACTTTGAGTGTCGGAAACAGACGCCTACACTGCACTACACCACATCACACTACATCACACCACACTACACTACATCACACCACACCACACTACACCACACCACACTACATCACACCACACTACACTACACCACACCACACCACACTACACCACCACACTACACTCACCCCCACCACATCACACTACACCACATCAACCATCACACTGCACTTCACCACATCACACGACATCACACACACTACACACACCACACCACAACAGACATCACACTACACTACACGACATCACACTACACTACACCACACCACATCACACTACACTACACCACATCACACTACACTACACTGCACTACACCACATTACACTACACCACACTACACTACACTATACCACACCACACACACCACACCACATCACACTACACCACACTACACTACACTGCACTACACCACACTACACTGCACCACACTGCACCGCACTACACTACACTGCACTACACCACACTACACCACACTACACACAACACTACACCACGCCACGCCACACCACACCACACAACTCTACACCACACTACACTACACTACACATCACACTACACCACACCACACTACACCACTTTACACCACACCACACTACACCACTTTACACCACACCACACCACACTTCACCACACCACACTTCACCACACTACACTACAGCCCTGAGCTAGGTGTGACCACTATTGCAGGCACTTGACCCAAGACTGCTATATTATATTATCTCACACCAGTTGACAATGGAATTCCACTTTACAGCTTAGTCTTTAGTGATCGACTATGACTCTCTGACTAGGAGGCTTGACTCGCACAGTCCTTATGTGCTGCAGCCCTGGGGGCTGGTTGGCCTTTGGAGAACATCTCCAACGCTGACTGTCCTTATGCCCACTTGGCCGAGAGAGTGGGGATGTACTGTGGGCAAGGCATCTCCACTATAATCAAATTTCTGCCCAGTTTCCGAAACAGCAGCTGCCTCCTCTGCTGTTTTGGAGGTCATCGTCGAACACGACGGACAAACATACACACACCAGTTGACACAGGCTCAAACTCGTCTTCAGACAGGTTCACAAGTCCTCTCCTCACACAGCCTTGTCACTGAAGCAAAGGGTTAACAGGGTCCACGATAACTATTATTATACAAGATAATTATCTTCTCCTTCGGATGAGACTATAAACCGAGGCCCAGTGTGCGAACGCATGCAGAACATCTTGCGCACACGTTAAATCCTGTTCCGCTTTTCGAAAGAGTAGGCCATAGCGTGCCGGTGGGAACAGATGACAAAGTTTACAAAACCGCATACACACGGGGACTGGATGTAAAAAAGCACATGAGTGCTTATTCCATTATCCTCGATATTTAAAAAAAAAATGTCATCTGAGCGCTTTGATTTGTTGCTTAACAAGATTCAGCGCTATATAAATTCCATATATTATTATTCTCCAAAGTCGGAATGTGGCTACCTTTATAATGGTGAGCCAAAACAAGTCGCATACGCAAAATCTCACTATTAGTGAACTTCAGAGCTCTAGCCATACAAAAAAACCAAACCAAACCTCCCACCCCCCAAAAAAAAGAACAATTGCTGAGACCCAGGCATTGACATACAACCGCCATAAAGGGAGACTAGACAGGCGGCATAATTTTCGTGAGAACAGCGCCCTCGACAATCATTCTCGGTGTTAAGGGACCAGAGAATTATAATGTGGTGGCAATGAGGTTAATGATCAGTCATGCACATGGTATACACATATGGTATGTGTATTTCTCCCCCCCCCCCCCCCCCTCCCCCTCATCCATGACAGCGTAAGTGCAAGTCACAGCAGATCAAACGAACGTTTCGGAAAATAGTGTTTGGTCGTTGGAGCGGCACAGAATTTTGAGGTCTTCGAGAATCGGGACACACAGAGCGAGCAGGCAGAGCAGAGCAGCAGAGCAGAGAGAGAGAGAGAGGAGAGAGAAGAGAAAGAGAGAGAGAGAGAGAGAAAAGGAGAGAGAGAGAGAGAGAGAGAGGGGAAAAGAGAGAAAAGAGAGAGAGAGAGGGGAGAGAGAGGGAGGAGAGGGGAGCGAGAAGAGGAGAAAAGAGAGAGAGAGAGAAGAGAGAGGAGAGAGAGAGAGAGCAAGAGAGAAAGAGAAGAGAGAGAGAGAGAGAGAGAGAGAGAGAGGAGAGGGGGGAAAAAGGGCAAGCAGAGAGGAGAGAGAGAGAGAGAGAAGAGAGAGAGAAAAAGAAAGACAGAGTATAAAGTTCTCCTCAGTCTATGCAATACATTCTTCAGAAAGTAATCCCCCCACTCCCCCCCCACCACCACCAACCACCTTTTACATTCCACCTCTCTCACTTTACCCTCACGACAATAATTCACACCCACCTACACGCGATTTCATTTTTTTGGTGAACGTTTTGTTTGTTTTGCAAGCCGACCAGCCCAGCTGCTTGAGAAGTCAGGTAGGACTGACTCCTCCGCTGGCTTTAGCTTTGTGACATGCTCAGAGAGAAAGGCAGCAGCGGAACTATGCCAAGCCAAACAGGGAGAGAGAGCGCTCTCTGTGTTGTGCTGATCCCGGAGTGACTGTTTTCCTCTTTTGAACTAAACATGTTCCGTTGGATTCTTTCTTGCACTTCCAGTCAGTCTGCCCGCCTACTGACCGTCGGTTTAAAGCGCTTTGATTTTGTTTTCGCTTGGCAAGATACAGCGCTATAAAAACTCATCCATTGATAATATCAATATTTTCTTTTTCTTCCTCTTCTTATCACATTTGTATTATTATTGTCATTTATTATTATAAGTATTGTTTTTATTATTTTTGTTATTACTATTACTATTCTTCTTCTTCTTCTTCTTCTTATCATTTTTGTTATCATTATCATCTTCATTATTATTATCATTATTGTTTCATTTCTTCCTTATGAAAAGTCAGGGAAGAAAATGATTTTAAAAAAACCCCCACCCAAACAACCCCAGCTTTATTCCGAAACCTGTTGTTGACAGGTCAAAGTAAAACCTGACATATACTGGGAATCTGGGCGAGTTTTGAACTACTCTAGGAAAGCGTTTAAATACAAGCCAGGTGTAGATAGAACGCTTCCATGTCGATAACAGACAGAAAAAAACCCTCAATGGATCTATACTAGCCTCTGGTTGACAGTACGTGACGTTTGGTCATCCAACTCACCGCTTCTAAGTCATAATGGAAGTTCTGAGCCTGGACAAAAATAGTTGACTATGACTTTGACTCTGAGTATAAACTGCTTATTTCCAGATAATTATATATATATATATATATATATATATATATAATATATATATATATATATATATATATATTTAGTATATATATATTTTATAATTATATTATACTTATTATATATATTGCAGGTTGTTTTTTTTGACATCAAACTTCACTAAGCTGCTATTCCCATATATGTCTGTGGAAATTTGTTTTTTCGCACATCAAACCTCACCTTACTAATGGGTAAAGACAAGTGTGTATGTGGCACACACACACACACACACACACACACACACACACACACACACACACACACACACACGGGGGCGAGATAGCCTGGTGGTTAGCGTGATGCACTCGTGATCTGCTGACCCGGGTTCGATTCCCGTTCATGAGGATTTTTCCTCTGGAGTTAACATCAGTACCAACTCCACTCTTCCCAAAATCCTTCGGATGAGACTATAAACCGAGGTCCCGTGTGCGAACGCACGCAGTAACATCTTGGGCACACGTTAAAACCCGTTCTGCTTTTCGGAAGAGTAGGCACTGGATGAAAAAAAAAGCACATGAGTGCTTATTCCATTATCCTGGAAACAAAAGAATAAAAATAATAAAAAAAATACCCCACCCCCCTTCCCCACAAAACTATTCACATCCCCACAACAGCAATTACAAACTGGAGAATTTCGAGCGAAAGCGCCAGTCCACAGAAAAAAGCGTGTCGGTCGGCAAAGCGCCCTTTTGACTGGCAGGCAAGGAAAAGCTATTGATCGTTCAACACGATCAACGCAACCTGAGTGGCTGATCAATTCGTGGCCATGTTTAGATCCACTCTTCCGCTCCGGTGGCAGGCAGAGAGAGGCTATTGAACTTCGATTAAGAGGACTGAATTCTGATCTCCTGCCTACCCTACCCACCCGCCGTTTAGAGCCCGACAGCGAGAGAGAGAGAGAGAGGAGAGAGAGAGAGAGAGAGAGAGAGAGAGAGGAGAGAGAGAGAAGAGAGAGAGAGAGAGAGAGAGAGAGAGAGGGAGAGAGAGAGGAAGGAGGGAGAGAGAGAGAGAGAGGAGAGAGAGAGAGTAAAGAGAGAGAGTGAGAAAGAGAGGAGAGAGCGAGAGTGAGAAAGAGAGAGAGAGAGAGAGAGAGAGAGAGAGAAAAGAGAGAGAGAGAGAGAGGAGAGAGAGAGAGAGAGAGAGAGAAGAGAGAGAGAGAGAGAGGAGAGACTGTTTTATTTCTAAAGGCAATAATTCCTTTCCCACCGAGTCACCGATTAAAACCGTATTTAAAGTGTCGGCCGATCTTATTAGCAGCAGTATTGAGTCCCTCCGTGCGTGAGATAGAGAGAGAGCAACGTACGTGCACGTACATAAGCAGGCACACGTGTGCGCACACAAACGCGCATGCACAAAATAATGCAAACATACAAGCGCGTCCCCACGCGTACACACGTACATGTCTGTGTGCGTGCACGCGCAGTAGGAAGAAAGGGAGGGAGCAAAACAATGGAGAGACGACTGGCCAGGTGGGAGGGGGGGGGGGGGGGCAGTAGTGTATCCACACACACAACCAGCCCACCCACCCCTACCCCGGCCACACACACACGCACAACACACACACACTTAGATACGCGCGCGTGTACACAACAACACACTCACATCACTCACTCACAGAGTACACACACACACACACACACACACACGTAGATACGCGCGCGTGTACACAACACACCCCTCACTCACTCACAATCACACACACCCCTACACACACCACACACACACACGTAGATACGCACGCGTGTACACACACACACTCACTCACTCACAGAGTACACACACACACACAACACACACACACACACACACACACACACACACACACACGTAGATATGCGCGCGTGTACACACACACCACCTAACCACTCACTCACAGAGTACACACACACACACACACACACACACACACACAACACACACACACACACACACAACACAACACACACACACAAACACACACACACACACACACACCTCGTTTTCCTCAGAATACTTGTCGTTCTTAGAATCAAGAAAAATTCGCTACCAGTTACTAGGGGAAGAAAGAACCAGGGCTATCAACATTCAGCAGCGCATTACCTTGTATTTGGCAGTGCTAAGATGCACCCAGAGGCGGGGGAAGGTGAAAAATGGCTCCGAAAATTCATTTGTCACACTGTAGTGTAGTGCAGTGGAGTAGAGTGGAGTGAAATGGAGTAAGTGAGTGGTGTGGTGTGATGTGGGAGTGGTGTGTGTGGTTAGTGTAGTGTGTGTGTGATGTGGTGGAGTGTGGTGTGGTGTAGTGTGGTGTTATGTGGTGTAGTGCGGTGTAGTGTGGTGTAGTGTGGTGTAGTGCGGAGTGTGAGTAGTGTGGTGTGGTCTGGTGTGGTGTGTGTGTGTAGTGTGGGTGTAGTGTGGTGTAGTGTGGTGTTGTGAGTGCAGTGCAGCTCAGTGCAGTGTTGTGTATGCAGTGCAGTGCAGCTCAGTGCAGTGCAGGGTGTAGTGTAGTGTGATGTAGTGGGTGTCAGTGTGGTGTAGTGTAGTGTTGTGTAGTGTGGTGTAGTGTAGTGTGGTGAGTGTATGAGTGCAGTGTAGTGCAGTGTATATGCAGTGAGTGTTAGTGCAGTGTAGTATAGTGCAATGCAGTGTAGTGCAGTGTAGTGCTGTTAGTGCAGTGTAGTGTAATGTAGTGCAGTGTAGTGAAGTGCAGTGTAGTGTAGTTTAGTGCATGTGTGTGTGTAGTGTGTGTGATGTGGTGTGGTGTAGTGTACACTGTAGTGTAGTGTAGTGTGGTGTCGGTGCAGTGTAGTGTAGTGTAGTGTAGACTGTAGTGTAGTATTGTGTAATGTAGTGTAGTGTTGTGCAAGTAGTGAGTGTGTAGTGTGGTGTGGTGTGGTGTAGTGTAGTGAATGTAGTGTAGTTGTGCAGTGCAGTGTAGTGTGGTGTAGTGTGATGTGGTGTAGTGTAATGTAGTGTAGTGTAGCGTAGCGTAGTGTAGTGTAGTGTATGTAGTGTAGCGTAGTGTAGTGTTGACTGTAGTGTAGTGTAGTGTGGTGTAGTGTAGGGTTAGGGTAGTTGTGGTGTAGTGTAGTGCAGTGTATGTAGTGCAGTGTAGTGTAGTGTAGTGTAGTGTAGTATAGTGCATTGCAGTGTAGTGCAGTGCAGTGTAATGTAGTGTACTGAGTGTAGTGCAGTGTAGGGTAGTGTAGACTGTAGTGTAGTATAGTGTAGTTAGTAGTGCAGTGCAGTGTAGTGTAGATTGGTAGTGTAGTGTAATGTAGTGTAGACTGTAGTGTAATGTAGTGTAGCGTAGTGTAGTGTAGCGTAGGGTAGCGTAGTGTAGACTGTAGTGTAGTGCAGTTCAGTGCCGTGCAGTGCAGTGTAGTGTAGTGTAATGTAATCTAGTGTAGTGTTGTGTAGTGCAGTGTAGTGTAATGTAATATAATGTAGTGTAATGTAATGTAGTGTAATGTTATGTAATGTAATGTAGTGTAGTGTAATGTAGTGTAGTGTAGTGTAGTGTAGAGTAGTGTAGTGTAGTGTAGTGTAGTGTAGAGTAGTGTAGTGTAGAGTAGTGTAGTGTAGTGTAGTGTAGAGTAGTGTAGTCCCCTGCTCATTTTCCTTTCCCACCCTGCCACATGCACATGTCCAATAAAAGCGCTAAAATATGTGTGCGCGTTTGTATAATATGTAGTGTGTGTGTGTGTGTGTGTGTGTGTGTGTGTTGTGTGGTCGACGTGTGTGATGGCGCGCGAGCGCATTTGTGCGTGTGTGTGTGTGTGCGCGCGCGTGCATGTGTGTGTATGAGAGAACTCCGAAACGATTTATTGTATTTCGGCCTTTGGGCGAGAGAGAGAGAGCGAGATCAGAGAGAGAGAGAGAACAGAGAAGAGAGAGAAGAGAGAGAGAGAGAGAGAGAAAGACAGAAAAAAAGAGAGAGGGAGAAAGAGATCGAGAGAGAGAGAGGCACACAGACAGGCAGACAGAGAGAGAGAGAGAGAAACAGAGAAAGACCTCCCCCCTCCCCCTCCCCTTTTGTTCCTCCCCATGAAGAAGGCTGTAAATGTAATAAATCTCTCTCTTGCCGAATGTATCGCATGACCAACACGGAGAGAAGCGCCACCTACATATATCCGTTACTCAAGTCCGGGGTAGACAATGAATAAGACACGGCGAGCAGAACAGACGAGGAGACAGGAGACAGACAGATAGAAGACAAGCAGGCAGAGAGAATAGAAGACAGAGACAGAGGCAGACAGACAGAGACAGAGAGAGAGAAGAAACAGAAGAGACAACTTTAGACCCATGAATAAGGCTGTTTTAATACATCTCTCTCTTGCCAATGTATCGTTAATTAGAACTGAGTGAGGCCCTACAATCTCCGTACTCAAGTCGTGTCAAAGTGAGACAGGCGAGCAGACAGACGAAGGCAGCAACAGATAGCACACAACAGCGCAGCAACGGACGACAAACGACAAAGACACGAGACAGACACAACATCACAAGACAACAGACACACTTTCCTTAGATCTTGTCTTACACACACTCTCTCTAAACGATTCGTTAGATTAGAACTAGTGCACAATCGTCGTACACACGCGTGACTAGGACTGAAGTTATGCATAGATTGACAACAAGTGCACAGTCGAGCGCACACGCACACACACACACACACGACAGTCACACAGCACACACACGATACACACACACAACCCGCATGCACACACAAGCACTAAGATAGTCAGCAGACACAGAAAACACACACTCACACACACACACACCACACAACACACACGTCACACACAACACACTGACACAGAACCAAATGCGGTATACTTACGGACACACGATCACATCAACGTCACCACCACACACACTACACAAACATTCGTATGATACGTGTCTAACTACGCTCCACCCCCCCCCCAGACCACACACATGCCCACACTGACTTACAGTATAGATCTTCCCGAATTTTCAGTCACACACACACACACACACAACACACACACTACACACCACATCACCACA
This sequence comes from Rapana venosa, assembly GCA_028751875.1. Lineage (NCBI taxonomy): Eukaryota > Metazoa > Mollusca > Gastropoda > Neogastropoda > Muricidae > Rapana > Rapana venosa. The sequence continues at coordinate 11,041,512 of CM054140.1, read as the reverse complement.
CTCACAACACACACGTACCACACTTCTTCTCCTCTCTCTGTCTCACACACACAGTGGCACACACTCTTATCTCTCTCACACAAATG
>CM054140.1:11033926-11036426 GCA_028751875.1 Rapana venosa | reverse complement strand
ACAGAGGCCATATCGGGGCAGTCATCTCGTAAAATATACTAGCACCCAGACCATCCCTCACGGTCTTGTCGGTGGGAGGTGAGGACGGAGAACCTTGATTCAAGTGGTATTCGAACTGAGAACCTTACGCTTTCAAATGTATGGAATAGCATTACAAACCACAGACCACCGCGCCACTAAACGTCTAGCGAAGCTAATAAAACCAAAATAATACCGTTACGGTTCAGGTCGCTGAAATGTATACATGAATACTAATGTCCCACGATTTCTTTGACCTTTTTTTATATGTTTGGTTGGGGCTTTTTCTTCTTCATGCGTGCGATTAGCCATTGGGATCGTGTTTAGCTGACTACTAAAACGGTGTAGAGTCTTACACATTGAAGTTCCAAGCTTCCCCAGTCACAAAGAACTTCGTTATAATAATAATAATAATAATAATAATAATAATGGGCTCTGCTTGGGACGTTCTGAACTTTGTGAAAGGATGGCACAAAAACGATGGTGTTGGCCAAGTGGAGCCTTTTGAGTTAAAGGACTAGAAATCGTATTTGCTGGAGTCAATGCTGTGATGACAATGTAGTAAAGAAGTCTCCCTATGTGGGAATGCGGTAGAAATTTCCTCTTTTCTATCACTCTCTTTGTTTCTGTCTTGTTCCTTTTCTTCCTGTCACCTCCTTCTTCTTGTCTATTTTCGGCCTTCTTGGTCCATTCTCCTGCCTCCCCCCTCAGAAAGACTTAAAAGATAACAATTCCCTCCCACGCCGAAGTCGGATGTGCTGAGGCCTCACTTGTCAGGCGTTTAACGGCAGCGTAACGCATTTTCGCTCATGTGACAGACACAGTTGCTGTCTGAGCGTACGAAGAAGAAGAAGAAGAAGAAGAAGAAGAAGAAGGAAGACGAAGAGGAGGAGGAGGAGGAGGAGGAGGAGGAGGAAGGAGAAACCGTAGTGCAATAACCGAAAAGTGCTAAGTTACAGGTTTGAATGTGGATTCCATCTTGTGTACTCGTTAATACTTACCTGATACACACTGGAGATTGCTATTCTAATGACTACAGCAGTTAGCTCTAAAAACGGCAAAGGAAGGCTCACCCAATGAAACACACCTGGCATATATAGTGTGGATCGGTGGTCTAGAGGTAACGCGCCTGCCTAGAAAGCGAAAAGTCCGGGTCTGAAGTGTGCGGCGGTTCGAATCTCGTTTGGAACGGAAACTGTCCCCCAATCCATTAGACCATGAGTGGTGGTCCGGGCGCTAATCTTTCGGATGAGACGATAAACCGAGGTCCCGTGTGTTACACATAATTATTTAGCGCACGTAAAAGAACCCACGGCAACAAGAGAATCGTCCCTGGCAAAATTCTGTAGAAAAAAGCCACTCTGATAGGGAAACAAATAAAGTTGGAGAAAGGAAAAAGAAAAAAAATGGGTGGCGCTGCTCTTGTGGCGACGCGCTCTCCTCGGGGAGAGCAGCCCGAATTTCATGGAGAAATCTGCCGTGACTTAAAGAGGTATAAAAAAAAATTAAATCTGTATTTGCCATTTCTGGCATCTTTGTTTTTCCGGATAAAACTGATTACTTTTATCCCCAAATATATAGCAAAAAATATCACATGTTTGTGTGGCAAGTGTATCATCAGCATACATATAATATATATAATTTTTGAGTGGAAGAATCTAAAACCTTTTTTTACACATCTTTTTTTTTAAACGTCCCCGGATAAGACATTCAAAAGTTTGAAGCTGGCATACATGGTAATCGTTCCTGGATAACCCCACATAATTCCTGAGTACATATCATATCAGAACAGACACCATTTTCATTAATTAATATAGATCCCCTGAGTACCCGCTGACCCAAACAATTCCAAAAGGCTTATTAACAAAAAAAAGAAAAACAAGAATTCCAACCCCCAACCCCTCCTCTCCCATGCTTTTTCTTCTTCTTATTTCTTCTTCTTTCTTTTTCCTCCTTTCTTTCTGCAGACGATTACTTCAGACAAGCCTGACCTTTCCCCTCTGGCCGCCACCTGTATGTCGTGAACACAAAACGCTGCTCCTGAACACAGACACTATATATAACGGCGAACGGAAGAAGAAAAGTTTTGTAAACGGAGCGTGGCGAGTAGCCGAGCGTGTCCTACTCGGCAAGCTTCCTTCACCTGCTGACGGGGGGGGGGCACAGGAACCGTGACGTGACGTGACGTGACATAGCTGGCAGGTGAGGGGCCGGCACCTGGGAGATGAGGAGGCTCCTAAAAGGTGTGCGGCCACTGCATTAGGCTACAGGCTGACTGCAGCCATAACCGGACATGTCTGTCTCACCTGACCTCACCTGACCGGCAGGCTGGTCGGCCATTCCAACCTTCGGCTGTGTTTTTTTTTTTTTTAAATACATTTTTTGTTCTGGATTCTTCTTCTTCTTCGACTTCCTTCTTTCTTTCTTTCTTCTTCTTGTTCTTTTTCCTTCTTTTTTTCTTCTTCTCATCCTCCTCCTTTCT
>CM054140.1:11006426-11031426 GCA_028751875.1 Rapana venosa | reverse complement strand
CACACACACACAACACACACACACACACACACACTCCACACACACACACACACACACACACACACACACACTCACACTCAACAGCTCACACACACACATCACAAACACACACACTCACACACACACTACACACACACACACACACACACACACACACACACACACACACACACACCCACACACACACACAACTCACACCACTCACACACACACTCAACACACTCTCCTCTCTCTCCCTCTCTCTCTCACTTTTTCTTATGGTCCATTCTATTCTTCACCCATTTCTTCTTTATTTTTTCCATTCCTGCAATTCTAGCATACTTACTCCCTCTCTCTCTCTCCTCTCTTTCTCCTCTCTCTTCTTTCTCTACCTCCCTCTCACGCCCACATCCTCCCCCACCTACTCTCTCTCCTCTCTGTGTGTCTCCTCTCCCTCTCATCCCCCACTTCTCTCCCCCCTCTCTCTCACTCACTCACTCCTCACTCACTCTCTCTTCTCTCTCTACTCTTCTCTCTCTGCTCGCTCTCTCCTCTCTCCTCAATCCTCTCTCTCTTACTGGTGGTTATGACCGTCAGAAAAAAACCACACACAAGGCAAAAATTAACACAGAATGTAAAAAAAAAAAAAAATGCCATCCTACTCTCACATTTTCTCTTGAGGTTCATGACCCCCTATGATCCCCCCTCCCACCCCCACTCCTCCAGCCACCTAACTCCCAACATTCAATGTTTCACTTTTTTTTAAGGGAGGGGGGGGCGGAGGCGGGGGGGGGGAGGGGGGGGGTTCCAGATTCTAAAAAGGGGCAGTCTTGACTTATGCCTCTTGGTTCCTTGGGGAACATAGGGCTGCAACAACACCCCTCCAACGAACTCGGTTTTGGGAGATCCTCTTCAGCTCGGCCCATGTCATTCCGGCTGCCTTCGTTTCTTCGTCAACACTTCTGCGCCAGGCCTGTTTTGGTCGACTAACTTTCCGCTTCCCTTGTGGATTCCAGTCAAGGGAAAAAGGGGCAGTAATATCGCCCCCCCCCCCCCCCCCACCCCCCCAAAAAAAAAACCACAAAAAAACAACCCCCCAAAAACCAACCCAAAACAAAACAAACACAAACAAACAGAAAATACAACAAACAACAACCCCAAAACAACAACACAAAAAAACCCAACACACACCCCCTCCCCCCAAACCCCTCCCCCCCCCCCCCCCCAACAAAACAACAAAAACCCACCCCACCCCACCATGACCCCACACAGTGATTTTTGAGCAGCCACCCTGTGAACTACACCACTGACTGGGTGACTGATTGACGGACGGACGGTTCGATCACCCAAAAGCCGTTTACACATGACAGCCCACAAAGAAAGCCAACCTTAAAGACCTTTACTGTCATGGAGTGATTGAGACCACTTTCACGGCAACTACGAAATCAGGACAGATCGAGATTACTTCTTGAGTAAAAAAACCAGTATTGGATTAAATATAAAAAATAAAAAAGGGTTGGAGAGGAATGTAGTGTCCTTAAATGACATTATTGTGCCTTTTTTGAGAATCAAGACCACACACACATACACACACCACACCACACACATACCACACACACACCACACACACATACACCACAACACACACACCACAACCACGCACACACACCACACACACCACACCCACCACACACACATACACCACACACATACACACCACACACAAACACACACACATACACACAACCACACTAGCACACACACACACCACAACACACACACACACACACACACACACACACACACACACACACACACACACACCACCATGGAGTTAGCCTTATTATTATTGGTTATGGTAATAATGTAGTTAGAATTGATCAAGTTTTTTTGTTCCTAGATAAAGATGGCTAGATGAAAAAAAAGCAAATGCATTGCTTATTCAATGTACCATCTGGAAATTAAAAAAATGACTTTGACACACACACTTACCACACACATAACACCCCCCCCCCCCCCCCACACACACACACACACCTGATGTTTGTTTTTAGCAGACTGACCTTCACAAGCGTTATTAAAACGAGTTGAACACGGTTAACAATCCCCTGCTGGCGGTAACAGTAATTGCCTTCAAACCCCCTTTCTTTTTTCCTGTTAAAGAAACCCCACTCTCCTTATCTAAGAAAAAAGAAACATATATTGCACCGTTTTTCACGATACCAAAGAACTCTTCTTCAGCATGCACATTAATTAAAACACACAGGTTCTCACCAGCTATCGCTTTGAAGTACGGTGAACCCCGCAGATCTAGCAGAGGAACGAACAACCCCCCCCCCCCCCCCCCGACCCCCCCCCCCCCCCCCCCCCCCCCCCCCATTGCTATCACTACGACTCAAGTTATTTTTTCTACCTCCGAGTTTGAATCGGTGAGCACGACCAGAATAAATCAAGCCAGAGGTTTTCTGCTTTTGTGAAGGTTTATCCAACACAATCTAAACCAGAATAGAGTATGATACATCTTCTGATTTCAATCCCAAGAAACAGGTCCCACTTTTCCCTAGTAATAGTAGTAGTGAGACTGGCAATTCAGGTTTAAAAAAAAATTATCCCAGGTGTCGGAATACAGATACCTAAATGGTGGGCAAAAAGTATATGCACCCCCCCCCCCCCCCCCCCCACAAACAAAAAAAAACCCACACCAAAAAACCCAACAAACAAACCCACAACAACAAACAAACCCAACAAACAACAACAAAAACGCATGTATAGGCACAAATCTCACCATTGGTAAACTTCGTAGCTGTGGCCACGAAAAAACAGGAAAAGCACAACAATGTTGTTTTCCCTGGACTTCACTCTTTTTGTGCCACTTTCTATAAAGTATAATTTCAATACAGTTCGTCTCCTGATACACACACACGCACATCGCTCACACACACACACCACACACACACACACTGGGAGACGTGGATGACCAACCTCCTGGGAAAAAACCCACCACAACAACCCCCCCCCCCCCCTCCCGCCCCAAGAACCCTATAAAACAAGTTTAAAGAAACTTTCTCTCTCTCTCTCTCTCTCTCTCTCTCTCTCTCTCTCTCTCTCTATATATATATATATATATATATATATATATCAGGAGGCGCAGAATGATCAACCTTCTGATGACTTCCTCCTCTCCCCCTTAAATAAACAAAAAAAGACTTGAAAAACAACAAACAAAACACGAGAAAGGAAACTGTTTATACGTATAGCACTGTAGGTGTAACGGGGAAAGACGCAGACTGCTCAGCCAGGGTTCAGACACGACCTCAGTGGCCTCACTCCCAGGAAGGTTGGGCTCTAGAGCATAAAACAACAGCTAAAACCTCGATGTCAACGGCCAGGTTTAAACACCTCATCACACCTGTCTCCTTTAACTTCACACACGCGCTTGTGCACACTCACAAGCAAGCAGGTAAGCACATTGCACACACACACACACACGCACACAAACGCGCGCGCACACACACACAAACAACCCACACACGCACGCACGCGCGCGCACACACACACACACGGGCACACACGAGCACGCCCGCACACACACAAACAAATGCACAAACACACTCACAGAGGACGCGCGCACACACTGACCCCCTCCCCCCCCCCCCCCACACACACACACTCTCTCTCTCTCGCTCCACACACACACAAACACAGTACACACACACACCCACGTACACACACACACTCACTCTCTTCCACAACCACACACACACTCACTCTCTCTCTCACACACACACAACAACACACACACACACACACCACACACACACACACACACATGCACACACTCACCCTCTCTCTCTCACACACAACTTTGATGTGAAAAGGAAAGGGGGTGGGGGGTGGGAGGAGCTGAGGGACGGTGGAGAAAAGTAAGCATCTGATTACGCAAATGGAAGCAAACTGACGTGGCGGAGATGTAGATCTAGTTAAGCGTCTGATTACACAACTTGAAACTCTTTCTCTTTTCTTTCCTTCCTTCCCTCCTGCCTTCTTTCTTTCTCTCTTTCTTCAGAACCTTCTCTTTCTTCAGAATCATCTTGCTTTCCTTTCTCTCTCTTTCTCTTTTTTGTTTTTTTAGTGGGGGGGGGGGGGGGGGGGGGGGGGGGGGGGGGGGGGGGGGTTGTTTTTTTTGTCTTTGTATTCACATCAGTGCCCCACTCCATCTCCCGAAAGTCCCTTTGGATGAGATGAATAAACCCAAGCCGTTGGGAACGCAGCGAAAAATCTTGCGCCCCCGTTGAATCCGTTCCCCTTTTCGTAAGAGAGGCAATTGTGTGCCGGGGGAAAGCGACAGAATTTACAAAACCCCATACACACGGGGGCTAGTGTAAAAAATTAAAAAAATAATGTTATTCCTTATCCCGTTTTAAAAAAATTTTTTATAGATAAAAAATAAATAAATGTCTGGGGAAAATTTGGTATGATAACTCAGTGGGGGGGGGGGGGGGGGGGCAACCCAACAAAAAACCAAAAAAATGGAGGGAAAAGGGGGGGGGGGGGGGGGGGGGTTGGAAATAAGGGGGGTAGGGGTAAAAAAAAAAGTTATTTTTTTTTCTTTTCTTTTAAATTTTCTTTTTGTATTTTTTTCGGAGGAGTGTGTGTGGTGTTGTTTGTGTGTGTGGTGTGTGTGTGTGTGCGTTTTTCGTGCGTGCGTGCGTGCGTGCGTGCGTGGTGGTTTTTTGTGTGGTGTGTGTGTGTGTGTGGAGGGGGGGGGAGGGGGGAATGGTTTGTACTTGTTTTCTTCCGTAATCAAGCCTTTAAGAGATTTTGAGAAACTTTTTTTTTCTCTCTCTCTCTTTAGAACTATCTTTCTCTCTTTTTTGGGGGCGGAGAGGGGAGAGGGAGAGGGGTGGGGGGGGGGGGGTGGGGGAGAAGGAGGTTCTGTTTGTTTTCTTAGTTACGTATTCAAGCCTTGAAGAGATTTCGGACACCACACTGTAACTGAAGGGGAGACAACCACAAAGAAAGGAGGGGAGGGGGGGGGGGGGTGGGGGGGGGGGGAGAGGAGGGGGCAATAAGGGGTACGGGGTAAAAAGCCTTTTTTTTTCTGTACTTCTTTCTTTAGAACTTTTTCTTTCTCCTTTTTGAGGGGGATGGGTGGGGGATGGGGGGGTGGGGGGGGGATGGGGGGGTGGGGGGGGGGGGGGTGGGGGATGGGGGGGGGGGGGGGGGTGGGTCTATCTGTTTTCTTACGTATTCAAAGTCTTGGAGAGACAACAGACAACAACGGGAAAAAAAAAAAGAGAGTGGTGGGGTGTGTGGGGGGGGTGGGCTGTGGTGGTGGTGGGGAGAGGCTATTTAAGGGAAGAGGTAACAAAAAACTCCTAGTAAGATAGATGCAAGAGGAAAGGAGGAGGGAAAACCCATTAACGCTTCGACTGCTCAGTTCAGTGAAGTGCAACCGTTTTGTTCCTTGCTTGCAGACACCAGACACACCCCCCCCCCCCCCCCCCCCCCCCCCCACTCCACCTCCCAGCCCCAGTTTGCCCTTACCTATAACCCCCTCCCCCCACCTCCGCCCCCTGTCCCTCTCCATCTCCTCCTTTCTCCCCCTCCCTCCCTCCCCTGCCCTTGCCGTTACCTTTACTTTACCTGTCCTTCTCCTGTTTGCTTTTTATCCAGGTGAAAGGAGTGCGGGTCTGATCTGGAGAGGTGTTCTATACAAGGCTGTCCCACGCCAGAATTCCAATCTCTGTCGTTTGAGGACAGGGGCAGTGTTTGCACTTCTGTTACTCTCACTCTCTGTCTCTCGCTGTCTCTGTGTCTGTCTGTCTCCCCCTGTCTGTCTCTGTGTTAATCTGTCTCTCGCTGTCTCCTTGTCTGTTTCTCTCTCCCTCTGTCTGTCCCCGTGAGTGTGTGTGTATGTGTAGTACGTGTGTGTAGTATGTGTGTGTAGTGCGTGTGTGGTGTGTGTGTAGTGCCTGTGTTAGTGTGTGTAGTGTGTGTGTATAGTGAGAGAGAGAGAGAGAGAGAGAGAGAGAGAGGAGAGAGGAGAGAGAGAGAGAGAGAGAGAGAGAGAGAGAGAGAGAGAGGGCACAGTCGTAAACTGTAATGTCATAATTATCGTAAATGTGTTCAACCATAGGTGGTGTATACCAAACTTGTTATACAATAATTATTTATTATTATGTATCGTTTCCCCTTGTAAGTAAAACAAACAAAACAAACATACATACATACGTACATACATGCATATATACATGATATATATACATTCATTAACATCCATCCATCCATCTAGCACATGTACATAAAAAAACACCCCCCACCCCCTTCAACAAACGAAGCACCTTACAGGCCTACCTTCCACATTAGTTTTACAAAAACTCATTTTAAATAATTCAGACAGATCAAAACCTAATGTTTTAATCACACCCACTCAATCGTTTCAGAACGGTATCTTCACTCTTATGAAGATCACATTATTATTATTATTATTATTATTTATCATTATTATTATTATTATTATTATTATTATTATTATTATCAGTACTATCATTATTGTTGTATCCACCGTTACGTTGTAGTATTAAGGCGTAAAAGGGAAAAAAATACAGCACACAGTAAGAATAACATTTCAGCTGGTATCCCTCGTATACACAGCAGGAACGCATGCAGAACATCCCGAGCACACGTTTTAAAACCAAACGCCATGCACTTGTCTTTGAAGAGCAGACCAGCTACGGCCTAGCTGAAAGATTCAGCCCACTACCCTACTGACTCCTTGAGAAGTGAAGGGGAAGAGTCACAGAAGCAAGAGAACTGTGTACAGGTCTTGTCTTCGGTCAATAAATGAAAGGTTCTGTTGGGGTCTGTCCTCGTCCTCACCTGCAATTTGGGGGGGGGGGGGGGGGGGGGGGGGTGTTTCTTTACAGGGGGGATTTCTTTACAAAGGGGAAGGGGGGGGGGGGTCTTTACACCTTTATCTATAAATTTCTGTGTTTTGTTCATTGTGCATATCATTGTTTATTGTCATTGTTCAGAGTGTCAGAGACAAGACTGAACTCGCTTGAAAATCTAGCCTGTTACAGTAGGTACTCGTTTTACTTACAGACAATTTTAGGTAATTTTTTTCCCCAGCAGTTCCCTTGTTTCTGCTCATTTCATCAGGGTTTGGAAGTTAACTACACAATTTACCCTTGATGATGTGATGATAAACAATACGCATATATCTATAGAGATTGTCAGTAGTTTGTGATCAGTATGTGGACAGTTGAATATGATAAGGAAACTTGGTACTCATCATGTATTCCAGTATGTATCATATCTATCTATAGAGACTGTCTATTTGAAACTAGTATGTGGCAAATTGACACTCATCATTTATTCCATTTGTAATTCTAACGCAAAACTGGCTAAATATCGATATCAACACAAGCGAACGATAATGACAGATTAAAGAATAAGCACACAATAACCCACACAATGACAACAAGACTATGTCAACAGGAATGAGATTTGCGCGCGTCCCCCTCGCAAAATTGACGTTCACAAAACAAATGGCGTCTTGTTTTCATGAATCAAACAAAGTCCCCTATAGTTTCGGGCGCGATTATTTTTAACTGCTGACGACTTGCACTCCCTTTTGCAGGGTTGGGGCTGGGGTTGGTTATGAACAAAAGCCGCAGTCATCTCTGCTATGAATGAGAGCCTCACTAATGTTAACCACGGTGCATAGAATTCCTTATTTCAAGGATCTATGCAAGTCCAGATGAGACTTCAACGCTCACAAAGCTGGCACACACACCCTGGAAAAAATCGTCTTTGGTAGATGAGTAGATCAGCTATGGCCGGCAGGATAAATGACAGCAATGTACCCAGCATGCATTCAGCCACCCTAAAGATGGACGGACTCCATCCCAATCAACTATCCTCGACAAACTAACTGAAAAATTCCATGCAGCCACTCCCCCCCCCCTCCCCATCCCCCCAATGATTTTTCAAGGAGTTAAGGAAGAAGTCAAAAGAGTCATACAGCCAGAATCAGTTGGGTGATTGGGGGGGGGGGGGGGGGGGGGGAGGGGGGGGGAATGAACGCAGGTGGGGCATGGAATGCTTGAAAATTTGGTTAGTATCAATCATAAATATAAACCACAACAAAAAAACCTTTCGAGTCAACGGTGAGAGAGAGAGTGAGAGAGAGAGAGAGAGAGAGAGAGAGAGAGAGAGAGAGACAGAGACAGAGAAGACAGGGTCAGAAAGAGAAACAGACAGACGGACAGACAGACAGAGAGTAAGGCAGTGAGAACGACACAGTTCTAAACTAACCCAGAAACGGTGAAAATCGGAAGAGACAACTCCCGCCCTGAAAAACACAACAAAGCAAAATAACAACAAAACAACAACAACAAAGACAAAACTCCCAGAGACTCTCTCCCCCCCCCCCCCCCCCCCCCCCCCCCCCCCGCCCCAACCCCAGTCCACATCCTCCCCTTTCTTAAACAACCCAAACCAACCAACCATCCATCCAAACAAAACAAAACAAAACAAAAAACAACGCACCGCGGACTCAGTTGCACGAGCAGTCTCACGGTCAACAATATATCATAAATATAATTTTCTCTGTTCCAAGCAATAATAGTGCCAGCCACTCACTCACTCACTCACTCACGCACAGAACAATTCCCACAAAGGTCAGACTAACGCGGATTTAACTGAACGACTCAAGCGCAACGGAGTCCGTGGATCAAACGTCACGCTTCAATGAACTGCAATCATCCGACCAGTGCGCGCCTCCTAATCCAATCAGCCAGAGATCGATACATTTCATCTTTATTATTATTATATGGTGTTGTTTTTTACTTTGGGGGGAAGGGTGTTATGCTGCTATGAACGGTTAGGGATGCGTGTGTTGTTAATGAAATCTACACGTAACTGTCATGGATCTATGCTGCTGCAGGAATAGTCTGTGGCGTGGACTAGGAGATTGTTTAAATAGGTATCTGGTTATTCTCTTTGTTTAAATAGGTATCTGGTTAGAGAGAATTAGGCACGTTACATTGAAATCAGGGTTGATCAAGAGCAAGAACAGGGTAGTTGTGGCTTAGGGAAGGGAAGGAGAGTGTTCTAACTTACTTAGTTGTGTGTGTGTGTGTGTTGTGTGTGTGTGTGTTGTGTGTGTGTATGTGTGTGTGTGTGTGTGTTGTGTGTATGTGTGTGTGTGTATGTGTGTGTGTGTGTGTGTATGTGTGTGTGTGGTGTGTGTGTGTGTGTATGTGTTGTTTGTGTGTTGTGCGTGCGGCGTGCATTCAATGCCGTGTGTGTGTGTACATGTATGTGTGTATGTATATGTATGTATACATCTATAATTATATTGTATACATATATGTATGTATCACATCCTTCGGATGAAACTATAAACCGAGGCCCCGTGTGCGAACGAATGCAGAACATCTTGCGCACACGTTAAATCCTGTTCCCCTTTTCGAAAGAGTAGGCCATTGCGTGCCGGTGGGAACAGATGACAAAATTTACAAAACCGCATACACACGGGGACTGGATGTAAAAAAGCACATGAGTGCTTATTCCATTATCCTCGATATAAAATAATAAATAAATACATACATACATACATACATTCCCGTGTGTGTGTGTGTGTGTGTGTGTGTGTGTGTGTGTGTGTGTGTGTGTGTGTGTGTGTGTGTGTGTGTGTGTACACACATTTGGACTGATTAGAACTATTAATTGTTATTGGTTGCATCACTGTGTAAGAATGAGTTCAGTGCAAGCGCTTTGATTTGTCTGTGCAAGATATAGCGCTAAATAGATTCCATTTATTCATTTATTATCATTATTATTACTATATGGATACATGTACGTATACATACGTGTATACATTTATCGATTTTACTGCCTTCGCTCCACGAGCATACACACCCTATCCAAATTCATCAACAACTACTACCATGTTCCTGATCAGAGAGGGATTCACTCAGCTCCCCCCCCCCCCCCCCCCCCCACCCCCGCCAGGCATTGTTTAACTCACTCCCTGCCCAGAACGTTATCAGGGAAATTACATTTCCAAAACCTAAAACAGGCCGACCCCTGATCATTTATTTCCTCAGATATGACAGGCCGGTCACAAAAGGCGAACCGCGAATAGCCTGCACATCTAGATAAGACACATTATTTTGATCTGGGGAGAAGTTTTGAAAAAGTTAAGGCATGTATATACTGAGGACACAGTCGTTTACTTTCGGTACAACGCTCGTTCGCTACGGTTTTTGCCAGTTTCACAGTTTTGATTGTTGAAAGACTTAAAAAAATTATATATATATATATATATAAGTCTATCTTATATAGATAGATAGAGAGAAGAGAATAGAAGAGAGAACGTCTTGAGAGAGAGAGAGAGAGAGAGAGAGAGAGAGAGAGAGAAGAAGAAGACGAGAAGAAGACAAACAGACAGAACAGACAGACAGACTGACAACAGAAATAACGACAATGGGAAACAAAAGATCTAGACGAACAGACAGACAGAATCAAAAACTACGGGTGATAGCTAAATGTAAAAGCCTATCAATTGCCTCTTAAACAAATAACATTACATAACTATAATGACATATCATATAGTAATATACGCGTCAGTTTTGCTAATCATAATTACAAATAGTAAATATTGTACAGTGACTGAGTGAGTGAGTGAGAGAGAGAGAGAGAGAGAGAGAGAGAGGAGAGAGAGATGAGAGAGAGAGAGAGAGAGAGAAGAGAGAGAGAGAGAGAGAGAGAGAGAGAGAGAGAGAGAGAGAGTGTGGTGTGTGTGTGTGTGAATGGTCAGAACGTTGTGTTCATGAACCGTGAACGCAGCTTCCAGTCTCCACACAGAGGTTCCTTTCTCTAAGAGGACCATTCCCTTGGGAATAACGATGATTTTTACTTTGACACTTCCCTAAAAGTCCTCTGGATGAGACTGTAATTAAGTGTAAACCTCTCCCCGTGCAGATGCCCGGAGCTTGTCAGTATAAATAGCATCCCCACCTTCTGGAAAATCTGTGCTAGGAATCCCCTCTTTTCTATCCCTCTCTTTGTTTCTGCCTATCTCCTTTTCTTCCTGTCACCCCCATCTTGTCTATTTTCTGCCTTCTTGGTCCATTCTGATGAGACTATAAACCGAGGTCCCGTGTGCGAACGCACGCAGAACATCTTGCGTGCACGTTAAATCCTGTTCCGCTTTTCGTAAGAGTAGGCCATTGTGTGCCGGTGGGAACAGATGACAGAATTTACAAAACCGCATACACACGGGGACTGGATGTAAAAAAGCACACGAGTGCTTATTCCATTATCCTCGATATAAAAGAATAAACAAAAAATAAAATTCTCCAGCCTTTTTTTTTGCCCCCCCCCCCCCCCCCCCGAGACATAAAAGATCATTTCTCTTGCGCCAAAGTCAATGGGCTGGGCCTGATTTGTCAGGCACTTAACTCCAGTGCAACGCATTTTCACTCATATGACAGACAACAGTATTGCTGTCTGAGGGTTCGACGATGACGATGACGACCACGAAGAAGAAGACTGTACATAAGAGGTCCCGTGAGCAAACGCACGCTCGCAAAACATCTTGCACAGACGTTAAAACCCCATGTGCCTTTTGCAGAAGAACAGAACAACTACTGCCGATGACATGGGTGATTCGAACATACCCAGCATGCACACTGTTACCTGGAGAGGGATGGGCTCCACCAGGTTCGTTCTACTTGCCCGCGACACAGAACCTGAAAAATTCAGGGCAATGCTTTCGGCTCGAGGTTAACGATTCCTGAGGGAGAAGTTTAAGGAGCTATGAAATCAGTCAAGTGGTGTGTCTAACACTAATATTGTAACAAGGTATTTTGGTCACTGACGAAACACTCAATAACCAGCCATTTCAAAAGTCTATTCAAAGAACCTGCACCGATTTCTGTTAGAACTCTCTCTCTCTCCTCTCTCTCTCTCTCTCTCTCCACACACACACACACACACACACACACACACACAGAGTCGTGCGTGCATGACCACACATGCTCTTTTGTATGCGTCTGTGCAAGTGCATGTGCGCGCCTACACAAACGTGTGTGTAGCCACGACACGCACATCTTAAATTATATATTCATGCTTGCGTATGTATACATGTATATTTCCTCGCGGGGGTCGGGTGTCATACCCAGCCCTGTCTGAGCGTGCGTGTGTTTGCACACGCGCGCGTAACACCCACCCCGCCCGCCCGACATGAAAAAGCAGGTGACTGACTAACACACGTTTTCAATCAGCAGTCATAATCAGCCTCCACCACTTACACACTGTCAACATACACCGACACGTAAACGCCCAGCCACCCCCCACCGTCACCCTAACAAACAACCCTCTCCCAACACCCACCCCACCCCCACCCAACGAAATCTACCCTGTCCAACAACCGCTATCAAGCCCCCCCCCCCCCCCCCCCCCCCCCCTCTCTCTCTCTCTCTCCTACACACACACTGAGGAGGTAGCTTTTACAGCCGGGTAGGACAGGCTGGCCTACGCACTTCAACGGTGAATAACAGTACCCGAGTGGTGCAATTCAGGGTGGAAGTAGTACCCTTCGGCTTAGCTGTCGTGGAAAAAGGGTTTTTACAAGGGGTGGTTTACTACGTCTTGAAACAAATCTACAAAGACGCGTTAGGCTTTAGGGGGGAATAAAATCCAGCATTCTTTGCCGGGACCTTTTTTTAGTTGTGTGTGTGTGTGTGTGTGTGTGTGTTGTGGTACCTACCTACCTACCACACACTACCTACAGGCTATCCCCTTGTCTTGTACAAACCTGTCTGGAAACATGCTTGACTCCTGACTTAGCTTCTTGGGAAGCCACTGAATTTTTCAGGCAGCGCAGTGAGGGCAGGAAGAACCTGGCGGGGGCGCCCATCCCTCTTCATTTTCCCCTTTTTATTTCGAGGATAATGGAATAAGCACTTATGTGCTTTTTTTTTTTACATCCAATCCCCGTGTGTATGCAGTTTTGTCAATGTTGTCATTCGTTCCCACCGACACACAAAACGGCCTACTCTTTCGAAAAGCGGAACGGGTTTTAACGTGTGCGCAAGATGTTCTGAGTGCGTTCGCACACGGGACCTCGGTTTATAGTCTCATCCCAAGGACTTTTCGGGAGAGTGCATGCTGGGTACGTTCGTGTCGTCCAAACCACCCGCCTCAGCTTGTCCACTCTTCAGGGTTAAGACGGATGGGTCTTTTTACGTGTGCGCAAGATGTGTGTGCGTTCGCGCGCGCAAAAAACAAAACCCAACAACACATTTTTAGAGTTTCACCCGAATGACTGTCAGATGAACGGAGTCAGTACCAATGTTTACTGCAGGGCAAACAACAACAAAAAAAACCCCAACCCTCAAAGTTATGCACCCTGCTACGAAAGAAGGGTGGGCTTCCGACAAGTTCAACTTTCCCACGGCACGCTGCCTGAAAAATTCAGTGCACTGCACAGCCTTACCAACTCCTCAAGAAGTTAAGGGAGAAGTCAAGATATGGTGTGCTGCACCAGTAATGCTGATGGGCTTGGGTCTGAAGTTTCTGTCATGGTGCATTTTGGTACGATCCTGAAAGAACCTTTCCCAGGGGGGATGACGCACAGAGGCCTGTCAGTATAAACAGCAATCCCATCCACTGGAAACTGTGGCGAGGAATTCCCTCTTTTCTATCCCTCTCTTTGTTCCTACCTTGTTTTACATTCCTTTTCTTCCTGTCATCTCCTTCGTGTCTATTTTCTGCCCTTTTTCGGTCCGTTCTCTTACCTTAATTTTCAAGAGAATTAAAATATAACAATTCCCTCCCACGCTGAGATGGGATGTGCTGGGCCTGACTTGTCAGGCGCTAAACCGCAGCGCAACTCATTTTCACTCATAACAGACAACAGTAGTTGCTGTCTGAGCGTTCGACGACGACGCCGAGGAGGAAGAAGAAGAAGAAGAAGAAGAAGAAGAAGAAAGAAAAGAAGAAGAAGAAGAAGAAAGAAACACAAGTTTCACTACAACAGTATAAACTCAGCTTGGTTAAAGTGGAAAGGATACAGGAAACAGACCCCCCCAAAAAAAAACACACAAAAAAACAAAAAACAAAAATTCCTTGTGTGTACTTACTCCCCCCCCCCCCCCCCCCCCCCTTATCCCTTTCCCCTCATCTCTCTTTGTCCATACTTTTTCTTTGTAGATAACAAGCTAGCCCCATGCAATGCAACATTAGAGAAGGTTTTCTGGTCTTGTAAGGGCAGACTTTGCGTGCGACCTTTCTTTTCCTAGTAACGTGGATTCATGACACGGCAATACAAGGCAATTAGGCTTTCAGTGAAAGAGTGAGTAGCTAGTAGTGGGAGTTTTGATGGTGGGAGATATACATGTACAGTATAGTACGTAAAGGCTGTAGGCCTAGAGACTACACTAGTTGCTGTCTGAGTGTTTGACGAAGAAGACGTCGAAAAAGAAGAGGAGGAGGAGGAGGAGAAAGAGAGGAGGAGACGAAGAAGAAGAAAAGTAGTAGTAGAATAGTAGTGGTAGCAGCAGCAGCAGCAGCAGCAACAGCAGCAGCAGCAGCAGCAGTAGTAGTAATAGTAATAGTAGTAGTAGCAGTAGTAGTAGTAGTAGCAGCAGCAGCAGTATTAGTAATAGTAGCAGTAGTAGTAGTGGTAGCAGAGTAGTAGTAGTAGTAGTAGCAGCAGCAGCAGCAGCAGCAGCAGCAGCAGCAGTAGTAGTAGTAGTAGTAGTAGTATCAGCAGCAGTAGTAGTATTAGTAGAAGTAGTAGCAGTAGTAACAGTAGTAGTAGTAGTAGTAGTAGTAGTAACACCAGTAGTAGTAGTAGTAGTCGTAGCAGCAGCAGTAGTTGCAGTAGCAGCAGCAGTAGTAGCAGCAGCAGTAGTAGCAGCAGTAGAAGCTGCAGTAGCGCAGCAGCAGCAGCAGTAGTAGTTGCAGCAGCAGTAGTAGTTGCAGCAGCAGTAGTAGTTGCAGCAGCAGTAGTAGTTGCAGCAGCAGTCTTAGTAGTTGTATCAGAAGCAGCGGCAGATGTAAAGTGGAGGCAACAGCAGCAGCAACAATACCAGTTGACAAGTATCGTAGAATGTATAATTATTTCATATATTGTCCTGCAATATTCTACGAGAATCACACTCTTGCACATACACACACACACGCGCTGCGCACTCGCACAGACACACATGTGCGTCCATACACACACGCGTGCACACACAAAATGGGAGAGGGGGGGGGGGGGGGGGGGAAGAGGAAGGGACGAAACATACAATAGACAAGAATAATGAAAGACAACAACAGTCGAACAAAAGCACGACAGACCTCCTGGAAAAGCAAAGTGGGGAGCAGAGGGAAGAAGGACACAGTCTTAAAACACAGCCCTCAGTCAGTCGTGGGACACAAGTTATGGATAAATCTGCCAACACTCACTGCCCACCCCCCCCCCCCCCCACCCCTCACACACACTTAGCATATAGGGTACACACCACAGCCATGAATAATCATAATCACATCTCCATGGAAGTTACCACCACCCCCACCCCTCTGTCATCAGAGCCACATGTGTCACATTATGTCATCGGTTAGGACTCACCCCCACCCCTCACCCCCACCCCACCCCACCCCCAGGACTGAAGCAGAACGAACGTATGTACAGACTTGCCAGATGTTTCTTTGTGAGGACCTGACTGCTAGATGATGTTGTATTATCGAAACATCTAGAGTCTACCCGGGGAAAGCGGGTTAAAGTTATGGTGTAGGCAAAACGAACATTAGAGCGCAATCTGCGCGTTATCTAAGAAGTCAAGGACCGAAACACACGCTAAGGGAGCAGAGGAGAGGCGTATTTCGAACCTCCCAAAATCTTTCCCCCCCCTGTTTATTTCGAGGATATATAATGGAATATACACTCATGTTTTTTTTTTTTTACATCCAGTCCCCGTGTACATATATTGCAGTTTTGTTAATGTTGTCATCTGTTACCACCAGCATACAATGGGCTACTCTTCCGAAAAGGGGAACAGGTTTTAACGTGTGCGCAAGATAAGATGTTCTGCGTGCGTTCGCACACGGAATCTCCGTTTACAGTCTCATCCGAAGGGCTTTTGGCGGGAGTGGCGTCGGCACTGATGTCAAGTCCATGGGAAAATATCCCCTTGAAAGGGATTCAAACCTGGGTCAGCAGATCAAGAACGCTATGCTCAACCCTCTAACCAACCAGGCTAGTCCGTCTGGAAAGGTATGACGTCACCAGCAACACTGGTCTACAGGCGTCTACATTTTTTTCTCCACTTACGGAAAACGCTGACTACTGAACAGGCAATGATGCAGAGTTGATGTGCACATGATATAAACAGGTAACTTTGGTGTCCCATAACCTATAAGGTCGTAGGGGAGCGAGGTGTCAGAGACCTCAGCTTCTCTAGGGACCAGCATATTGAGGGCGGCGCCCATCTCCTCTTCCTGCTGCTTTACCTTCCCTGACCCTAAAGAGGCAGGTACCCATTTACAGCTGGGTGAACTGGGGGACTGTACTACAGCCAAGGCGCGCAAACAGTCGCCCATCCAAGTGGTAACCACGCTCGATGCTGCCTAACCTTGGCTGGGGGAAAGCCACTGAGCTATCCAGTCCCCTGTGATGTATACATACTACACTTTTTTTTCCAGTGGAAAGGGAAAATGTATGTTTTACAGTCAAATTGAATGTGGAAGTTGCCGGTGACGTCACATATGATCCCACGTCAGGAGAGTTAAACGTAATACCTAAGAAGGCGTTTCTTCTTTGAAAACGGTTGTGCCGCTCTTCGCCGAGTTCCTTCCTTTCTTCTATTGGTCAGAACCACGAGCACAGAGAAAGAGTGATCACCCCTGATCAGACAGACAAAGACCAGACAACAACAGTTCCTGTCTGAGCGTTCCACAACGAAGAAGAATGAGACGGAGAAGAAATAATCATGTATTCATTAAAAACTTCCCAGGATTTAAAGTGTTGCGGCCGCACGAAATATTGTACACACGTTGTTTCACTTGTTCCAAAGCCATCAAAAGCACAATATGCTTAACTATTCAAATGTGTATACAATCCACTGCTGGGGCAGAACAGCCTAGTGATTAGACTGCCACACCCCGACCTGAAGCTCACTGAAGGCGGGTCGGGTTCGAGTCTACGGTAATGTGTCCGTTTGAGGGGGCTGTTCCCCTGCTGGAGTTAACATTGTACTAACTTCGCTTCTCCAAAAGTCTGGATAAGGTTATAACCAAGGCCCCATGTGCAAACGCATGCAGAACATCGTGCGCACTGTATGCTGATTAATAAAACACCATCCCACTTTTGTAAGAGACTTAGGCTAGCCATGGCCAGTGACATAGTTAACACGAATACAATGGACTCCTTCTTCACCATCGAACGCACGGACAGCAACTATTGTTGTCTGTCATATGAGCAAAAATGGGATGCACTGCCCTTAAGCGCCTGACAAGTCAGGCCCAGCGCATCCGATCTCAGCGTGGAGAAACTTGTAATCTTTTAAAGTCTTTCTGGACAAAGGCAGAAGAATGGACCAAGAAGGCAGAAATAGACAAGAAGTGACAGAAAGAAACACAACAAGGCAGGAACAAAGAGAGGGACAGGAAAGAGGGGATTCCTAGTACATAATTTCCAGAAAGTGGGGATGTTGTTTATACTGACAGGCCCCGGGCATGCCCAGAGGGGGCAGTGTAGGCCTATACTGTATACACTACGCCGTGGAGAGTGATGGGCTCTGCCAGGTTCAGCTTGCCCACAGCACACTGGCAGAAAAATGCTGTGCAGTGCCCCAGTGATTCCTCGAGGCCAGGAGCTAAGGGAAAAGTGAAGTGAAGTGAATAATTCAATGAAGTCTGAGTTATGTAGGGCAGGTGTCGTGTTGCTGCAACAAGCTTTTGTTCAAACAGGAAAATGTAAAAGTATCACCATAAAAATTTAACAGAGCCGCAACAACACGCTGACAGCTTATGCGGTCTCAAACACAGCTTAACATTAATTATTTCAGACAGCTGGCAAATGTTGCGAAGTACAGCATTCAAATGAAAACAAAACACATGATTTTTTCGATGTATTTCCCATTGTCACTGAGTCAATAACGCCCTTCCTTCAATTAAGCTATCTTTATTTTTGTGTTGTTATATCTTTCTTTCGAAATATAACTTTTAAGTCCTCAGGAAATGAGAATTGACTTGACATGTCACTTAACTCTTTAAGATGTTGGTAGGGCACTGCATGCTCTTGTTTTTCAGGCGGTCTGTTGTGCCTAAGTTGAAACTGGCGGAGCCCATCCCCCTCCAGATAGGTAGAAGGGTGCATGCATGCTGGGTATGTTCGTGTCATCTATATCATCAGCCATTGCTGGCTTACTCTTCTACGAAAGGTGGTTGAGATTTGAAACGTGTGCGCAAGATGTGCGTATATTACTGTTGTTGAAGTTATTATAAAGTCCCAGTGAAAATTTCAAACTTAGGGACTATAAAGTATAAGTTTTCAAAAGTATTTGCAAGATATAGCGCTATATACATTTAATTTATTATTGTCATTAACCTCACTTTGCTGTCGCCCACAAACTAGTAATGATATGCGGATGTGTTGGCACATAGGCTCCTGGTTTGAGTCTGATTCGAAGAATTTCCTGGTGAGTACTTTCAACGTTAGTTCCACAGGAAAAATTATCTCGAACCTTCATCAAAGGCTTGAACCTGCACCAATAACACGACTGACTTACAGTACACTAACCTTAAGGCTATCTCACCCCCCCCCCCCCCCCCTCTTGATGAAGTGTATGAACTAGTATTAAAAAGGTAAAGGTGTCCCATAACCTATAACGTCGTAGGGGAGTGAGGCATCAGACACCTCAACTTCTCTAGGGGCCAGCATATTGAGGGCGGCGCCCATCTCCTCTCCCTCGCTGCTTTACCTTCCCTGACCCTAAAGAGGCAGGTACCCATTTAAAGCTGGGTGAAGTGGGGGACTGTACTGAAGCCAAGGCGCGCAAACGGTCACCCATCCAAGTGGTAACCACCCTCTGTACTAAGGTTATAGATGGGGGAAAGCGAGTGCTCTGACCACTGGGCTAGCCCGTCCTCACAAGACAACTAGTCGATACAGGCTCAGCGATTCTGGGGCTGACTGACAGGTTCGCACACTGTTTCGCTGTGCGCCAAAAACAGAAATCTGTGACTGGACACTCTCCCGAGACCGGTCATAAATCTGCCTCTTCATTCATGCACTTGATTAGTGTTTGTTTATAGCCCAGCTGACTGCAAGGACAACAGTCAGCGCGAACAATACGTCACGGAGAAGAGGAAAACGAGAAAGAAAGAAAATGATACTGATGATGATCGGAATACTGGGCTACTGAAAATAGTGAGGAACGTTATAGCTGAGTGGTCAGAGCGCGTGACTTCCACCCCTGTGGGGTCATGAAGTCCTGGGTTCGAATCTCGGCAGCGGTGTCTGGTGAACATAAGGGTGGTGATTTTTAAGATCTCCCGGAGTCAACCTGAAGTGCAGACATGTATGCCAGTGAATTCATTCTCTTCGCGTGTAGTGTACAGAAGATCACAACTCCACATTTAAGATCCCGTAACTCATGTCAGCGTTCTGTGGGTTAACGGAAACATAAACATACCCAGCATGCACCATATAAATCAAAAGGGATGGGCTCAACCAGATTCAACTTGCCCAAGACAAACGGGCTGAAAAATCCAAAGCAGTGCCACGACGACTCCTTGGGGAGTTAATGGAAAAAGTGAATTAAAAAAGAATTGAAAACTTTTTATTGGGTTGCTTTTAAAACAAACGGAAAAACAAATTAAAAAAACAACAACCCAGCTTACATTCTTGTTCCTGGAATAAATACGGCAAAATACACCATTCTTCACCTAACACTCAGCTGACCAACATACTATAGCTCTGCAAAATAGCCAGTACAGTGGATTCTTCTTCGTCGTCGTCGTCGAACGCTCAGACAGCAACTACTGTTGCCCGTCACTTGCGCAAAAATGCGTTGCGCTGCCGTTGAGCGCCTGACAAGTCAGGCCCAGCGCATCCCACTTTGGCGCAGGAGAGTTTAACAGTTATCTTTTTAAGTCTTTCTGGAAAAAAAGGCAGGAGAATGGACCGAGAAGGCAGGAAATAGACAAAGAGGTTGTGACAAGCAGAAAAGAAACAAGGCAGAAACAAAGAGAGGGATAGAAAAGAGGAAATTCCTAGCACATAATTTCCAGAAGGTGGGGATGCTATTTATACTACTGACACAGTGACAGCCCCCACCCCTCCCCCCCTCCCCGGCATCCCCACAGAGGAGTGCAGTGGCTCAAACTATGGACCAGTTGAAGTTTTAACCGAGTCAGCAAGCTGTAACCAGGCACATGATAATAACAATAATAATAATAATAATAATACTGTGCTGACCACGGCAACACACTTCAAGGAGATGGACTGAATGAAAGTCTCATTTAAAGTTTCACAGCTTGGGGAGCGATTCCTATAAGACCACGATGTGACTAAGCAGAAACAGCCACATATGACTAAGATGTGACTAAGGAGAAACAGCGGCAGCTAAGTAAGCTCCAGAGAGACACAGCCACAGTAAGTACTACATGAAAAGCTGCCTTACACACAATAACTGAATAACTAACGATAACGGGAACCCTCAGCGCCAAAGGGAAAAACAGCCGGCTTTTGATAAAAGGCGAGTTGAAGCGTGTGGTCAAGACTTGATAATGTCCTCAGCCGAACACGTGGCTGTAAGTGTAATGTCCTCAGTTGAAGAGGACATCTGTTGTTTGTCAGGAAGTTTTGTAAACAGTTAATGCCACCTTCAGGATCGGTTCATCCGTCTCTTTATGGTATCGGAGGCTTGATGTATAGTTTGTTGTTAAGTAAGCTGAATGGGCTGATAGGATTAAAAACTAGTCACCCCAGCTTCTACTACAAATATATAACCATCTCTGATAACTGGACTAGGACTGAGGAGGGCGGAAAGGTAGGGGGGGGGGGGGGGGGGGGGAGGCACAGGGGAATTTATTCAGCAGGACTACACTGCAGCACATTACACTACAATTCATCACACTACACCACACTTCACAACACTACACTATACTACGGTACACTACACAACAATAAGCTACACTACGCAACACTACAATGCACTACACTACGAAGCACTACTTTTTACAACACTTTACTATAGTATATACTAAACTACACTACACTAAACTACACAACACTACAATGCACGACACAATACTACACTACACTACACAATACAACACTATGGTACATTACACTACACTACGCATAAGTACACTGCACAACACTACACTACACCACACTACACAACACCACACCACACTACACTACACCACACTACACCACACCACACTACACATACACCACACTACACTACACAAAACTACACAAAACTACAATGCTCTACACTACACTACCTTACACAACCAGGAATAACTTCTTGTTTGCTGAGGGTTCTTTTCCCTACAACAAAAGACAATCAATGTCTTACTCGCATCCTAGTGCCTATAATTATTCTCAAGGTCAGGTCATACCGAAAGAAGGGAAGTGAAGGAAGGGGGGGGGGGGGGGGGGGGGGGGGGGGCTGCCGATTCAATCAGTGTACCTTTCGTATCGTGGACGGCTGCGTAACATCTAAGCTGCCAAATCAAACATTATTGCGTTTGTCTACACGGAAAGAAAGGGAACGTGCGGGTGGAGGAGAGGGAGAGAGTGTGTGCGCGTGCGTGCGTGCGTGTGTGCGCGCGCGCGCCTGTGTGTGTGTATGTGTGTGTGCAAGACCTCTGCTGTAGTGAATTCAATAAACTAAAGTTGTCTACAAAGTAAACGAGGGAAAGGGGGAGGGTCAGGGTTGGACAATGGTGCATATGGTGAGCACTGCGAAAACGAGAGAGAGAGAAGAAAGAGACAGAGAGAGAGAGAACTCTGAACTCTGAAATTTAATGAATATAGGCGACACAGAGGGAGAGAGAGAGAGAGAGAGGAGAGAGAGAGAGAGAGAGAGAGAGGAGAGGAGAGAGAGAGAGAGAGAGGAGAGAGAGAGAGAGAGAGGAGAGAGAGAGAGAGAGAGAAAACTCGAACTCGAAATCGAATGATTTATTCACAAAGAGGCCATTGGCCCATACATGAAGGGGGTTGCCGAACTGCTTAGTATTTTGGTTTAAAAACACACACACACACACACACACACACACACAGACAACATGTTACTGTATAACAAAAAGTCAGCTACAAAAATATCACTTAGGATAACATTATCGAGAGAAAGAGAGAGAGAGAGAGAGAGAGAGAGAGAGAGAGAGAGAGAGAGAGAGAGAGAGAGAGAGAGAGAGAGAGAGATACAGACAGACAGACAGACAGACGTAATACAATGTATAATTATAATGTAGGTTGCTGACCTAACATCTCGAAAATTAAATTCACCGCACGCCTGCCCGTGAATAAACAATACTGATAACATGAACACTACTTGGCAAGTCTGTTTACCTGCACTTCTCAGCGATAAGAATTTTCCAGAACACATACAACGTACAACGCAAGTGTCACACAGAGTCTAAACCTGCTGTGACTTTAAGCGGTATACATAGTATACAACACCATACAATGTAATGCAACTGACCGCTCTCCAGGGATCGGGTAGGTGGTAGGTTTGATTGCCATCCAAACCTGAACCTTTTCCCTACCCACTAAAACGTGAATGGTGGTCTGGGTGCTAGTCTTTTAAGATTGAGACAAAAAAACAACCGATGTTACGTATGTAATATACACTTAGTACACGCAAAAGAACCAATGTCAAGAAAGGAACTGTCCTCGGGAAAAATTAGGTAGAAAAAAGGCCTCTCACAGGGACACAGTCTACGCATGCAGGGAGGGGGGGGGGGAGGCACGGGGGGGGGGGGGGGGGGGGCAGGAGGGGGGGGGGGGAGGCAGGAGGGGGGGGGGGGAGGAGGGGGGAGGGGGGGGGAGGTAGGGTGGTGAGTGCTGCTGCTTGTTTTGTAACTCTTAGACAAGCTTTTCCCCAGGGAACAGAACCCCAAAGTTCACGCAGGCAAAATCTGCCTTGATTCAAAGAAACCGAGTAGTAACTGGTATACATAGCCGGATAGGCTAATACAAGACAGCACGATACAAACAGTGCGTATCTAATCTATCTATCTATCTATCTATCTATCTATCTATCTATCTATCTATTCCATTTCAACCAGGCTGCATGCGCATGATTAAATTAATAGGTATATACTGAACAACTTCAAATTCTTTTCTCAGTTATTATCCACAGAGAAAAATGAGAATGGGGGTTAAGTTCAGTTATTATTAGTAGCATACAATGGTTAACTTTACTGGAAGAAGCCTAAGAGATTTGTTCAGTGACAGTTTGATGTGGAGTAAACTATTTTCGCTCTAAATACTATACAAAGCATACAACAGTTAACTTTTCTGGAAGTAGCATAACAATTAACAGATTTGTTTAATGATAGTTTGACGTGGAACAAACTATTTTCTTTTTAAATACAAAAGAACCAAAACTTCTACTGCCTTCTTTTTGTTGTTGTTGTGTTTGTTTGTTTGCACTCCTTACAATAATATTTCCACACCAACATTGGCTATATATACTGCTCCTCATAACACAGCCAGTGCTATTGACAGCCACTTCAGCCGACTGAAACGAGACGCCAGCACCTTAAAACACACTCACTGACTCAGTGTAAAGTCTCTGTGACAAAGTAAGTCAAACCACGAACACCGTCAACAGAAGGTTGGGCGGATTTCTGATGTTTTCTGAATCATTATTCGAAGAAAACTTGTGAAACTTCAGACAACTTTAGAGATGAAGGGTAACATTATTTGCTAAAATGGGGCTTCTTGACCTAGCCTGAAGACATTGTGCTCTCTCTCTCAGTGACTCACACACACACACACACACACACATACACACACACACACACAACACACTTCTCTCTCTCTCTCTCTCTCTCTCTCTCTCTCTCTCTCTCTCTCTCTCTTGTTCCCTACCCATAGTATCTTGTGTAAATGGGCTGAAAAGCTTGACACATTATGATTATACCATATTGTCATTGCCATTCTCTCTCTCTCTCTCTCTCTCTCTCTCTCTCTCTCTCTCTCTCTCTCTCTCTCTCTCACGCCCCTCCCCCCCCCCCCCCCCCTTCCTCAAATCATACACTAAACAGTGGTGGGTAGGGATTGAAGAGGGGACCGAAGAAAAGGAAAGAGATAGTAATACTGAATAGTAGTAGTAGTAGTAGTAGTAGTAGTAGTAGTGGTAGTGGTAGTGGTAGCAGCAGCAGCAGCAGCAGCAGCAGCAGCAGCAGTAGCAGCAGCAGCAGTAGTAGTGTAGTAGTAGTAGTAGGTATCATCAGCTCTGAGCTACTCGCTAAACACTACCACGTGTTTTATATACCTACACATCATGTACACACACATGCATACACTCCACGTTGCTGGAGTTCATTTGGCAACAGCCTAAAGTTTTGGCCCCTCGTTTTCAGGCCTTCAAACAACACCACTGTTGACAGACTTGGCGTCGACCGCTTTCTCGCCAGGTCCTTTTGTAACCCCCAGAAGGCGATGGACTGTTTGCTTTAAATCACTGCCTGAGTTAGAGCCTTTCCTCTGGTCTGCAAGAGGTGTTGAAAGGACACCCCCCCTCCCTCCCTCCTCCTCCCCCCCTCTCTCTCTGAGTCTCTCTCTCTCTCTCTCTCTCTCTCTCTCTCTCTCTCTCTCTCTCTCTCTCTCTCTCCTTCTTCCCAATTATTTTTTCTCGAAACTTCGCTCCTCCTTGTTACACTGTGTAGTATAAATCTCTCTCTCTCTCTCTCTCTCTCTCTCTCTCTCTCTCTCTCTCTCTCTCTCTCTCTCTCTCTCTCTCAGCCCTTATTTTTTTAAAATCGAAACCTT
>CM054140.1:10991426-10993926 GCA_028751875.1 Rapana venosa | reverse complement strand
TTATCTCCCCCCAGGGTCTTATACATGTTTTCTGTGTTCTTTATTTTTTATACTTTGCATTTTTTGAAAAAACTTTTTTCACTCATTGTTCTGTAAAATTTCTATGAAAGATTAGTTTCTCTGAAATTGATGGAAGTTCCTTGCTTTAATCTTTAAGGCAGTTAGGAGCCCAACCCCCCCTTTTATATCTTTAAAATTTTCCCACACCTTTTCAATCATTATAAGTGTTTAAAATTCTTGAAAGCAAAAAAAAGCCAAAATTTTTACCTTTTTTTTGTTCAACCCTTTTTTTTACAAAGCAAATTTTGCCTTTTTATAAGAAAAGTTTTCTGACGTTTTATTTTAAAAATACTTTTTAAAAGGGAGCTTTTTTGTCATTCACAACTTTTGAAAGTAGGTTCCACCCTATATTTCCGGAAAGCTTTTTTGACTTCATGGGGAATCTTAGGATAGAACTATCAGCTTTGCAGTACAAACTTTTTTTAAAATTTGGATAAAAAAAATTTAAAATAATTTTTTTATATTTTCAATATTTAT
Organism: Rapana venosa; assembly: GCA_028751875.1. NCBI lineage: Eukaryota > Metazoa > Mollusca > Gastropoda > Neogastropoda > Muricidae > Rapana > Rapana venosa. The sequence goes on along the minus strand of CM054140.1, from coordinate 10,993,389 downwards.
CTGTATCAAAATATCTTTAAAATTATTCAGTCAGATAACGATAAATTTTACTTTGGGATAAAATTTTTTTCTACGTCATTTGAAGAACATAATTAAGAGTGATAGCAATTGGAAAATGATCACTTCTAAAATATACCTTCTTTTCCGTTACAGTTGGAAAAAAGTGATGGAGAAATGAAAGATCGATCTAAAGACTGGTCTTTGATTGAAACATCTGGGATTCTTTTAACTTTTCCACGCACGCCCCCAAAACCCCACACAACAACCCCTTTCCCTTATATCACATTTGTGGAAAGGGGTTAAACTGAAGAACTACTATACACACACAAACCCCCAAAACACCCCAAAAACACCCCACAACACACACACACACACACACACACACAACACACACCCCACACCACACACACTTTTCTCCTCTCTCTCTTCCCCAACACACACACACACACACACCACACACACAAAACCAACACACACACAAACAACACAACAACACACACACCACCACAACACCACACACACACCACACAACACACAAAAACCCACCACACACTCTCTCTCTTCTCTCACTCACACCCCACAAAAACACACAAAACACACAAAAAACACACACACCAACACATCACACCACACACCACTCAACCACAAAACTCACTCACACAGCCACATCCAATACTCAACACACACTAACCCCCACACTCACACACACACTCACCCCACACACTATCACACACCTTTCTCACACACACATATCTAAAAACCACACTTTTTTTCATTGTTAAAAGGATGGGGAACGAAACTTAAAACAAGGATAGATTTCTGAGGATTTTGGCACCTTGAACCAGTTTATTCTTTGACTCAATTGCCTTTCCTTATTAATTTTGATTGGGTTTTATAGGTTCTCTGTTCTCTCTGTCTGTCTCTCTTTTGTTGTCGTCTGTTGTCTGTTTCTCTCTCTCTCTCTCTGGGGAGGATGACAACTTTTTGGGGCTGCTACACACGGGGGCGCATGTAAAAAAAAAGCAACGAGTGCTTTTTTCCCTTATCTCGAAATAAAAGAAAAGAAAACCTAAACAGATTTTCTTCTTCTCTCTTTTCTCTCCTTTTCCCCTCTCCCCCTCTCTTCTCTCTCTTCTTCTCTCTTCCTCTCTCCCCTCTCTCTTTTCTTTACTCTCTTTCACCTCTTCACTCTCTCTTCGCCTCCCTGTCTGTCTGTTGTCTGTCTCTGTCCTGTCTCTGTTTTTCTCTCTCTTTTCCTCTCTTTCACTCTCTCTCACTTCTCCTCGTCTCCCTGTCTTCTGTCTGTTGTCTCTGTTCTGTCTCGCTCTCTCTCTTTCACTCTTTCCTCTCTCTCCTTCTCCTCGCTCTCCCTGTCTGTCGTCTCTGTCCTGTCTTGTCCTCTCTCTTCTCTTCTCTCTCTCTCTCTCTTTTCTCTCTTCTCTCTCTCCCTCTTCTTTCTCTCTCCTCTCTTGGCATGTGCAATTGAAAAACTCACGGCATACATAATGCCCCTTTTCGTTTGACTATAAAGGAAAGTTTGATACCCGTCTTTTGCTGCTTTTGTTTCGTTTTTGTCCCCCCCCCTCCCTCTCTCTCTGTCTCTCTTCTTCCTTTTGTCTGTGTTCTTGTCTCTGTCCCCCTTTTCCGCCCTGTTCTCTTTCTGGTCTCTGTCATGTCCTCTGTCTTTCTGTCTCTTTCCGGCTTTCTGTCTTCTCTTTTTGGCTGTTTTCTTGTACGTGGGCTATCTGTCGTATGACTCTTCTCTTTCGTTTTGTTCCCTGTAATTTTGTCTTCTCTATCTGCTCTTTTCTTTTTCTGTTGTCAGTCTTTCTGCTGTCTTATATGTTTTCGTCTGTCTCTCTACCCCTTCCCCCCTTTTTCCTGCTGTCTCTGTCTCGTCTTTTTTTGCTGTCGTCTCTGTCTGTCGTTTTTTCGCTCTTCCTTCTCGTGCAATAAACAATTG
>CM054140.1:10978926-10981426 GCA_028751875.1 Rapana venosa | reverse complement strand
AAAACTGACTGTGATCTTTGAAGGCAAATTGGCCACTTGTCATATCATGCATTTCGTGCGTGTGGTCTCTGTTCTAGCATCACTATACCCCCCCTCTGTCTGTCTGTCTGTCTGTCTGTCTAACTGTTTGTCTGTCTGATTGTCTCTGTTTTTGTCTGTATGTCTCAGTCTGTCTCAGTCTGTCTCTGTATGTCTGACTGTTTGTCTCTCTGTCTGTTTGTCTCTGTATCTCTCTATCTCTGTGTCTCCGTCTCTGTCTGTCTCTGTCTCTCTCTCTCCGTCTCTTCTCTTTCTGTCTCCGTCTTCTGTCTCTCTGTCTCTCTGTCTCCGTCCGTCTGTCTGTCTATATCTCTCTGTCTCCGTCTCTGTCTGTCTCTGTCTGTCTGTCTGTCTCTGTCTCTCTGTCCTATCATTTGAAATTTGTCTTTCTGCCTTCCCCGTTTCATATGGCAACTGAAGTCTGAAGTCTGAAGTCTGAAGTCTGATCTCTCTCCTCTCTCTCCCTCTCTCCTTCTCTCTCTCTCTCTCCTCTCTCTCTCTCTCTTCTCTCTCCTCTCTCCTCTCTCTCTCTCTCTCCTCTCTCTCCTCTCTCTCTCTCTCTCCTTCTCTCTCTCTCTCCTCTCTCCTCTCTCTCTCTCTCCTTCTCTCTCTCTCTCTCCTCCTTCTCTCTCTCTCTCTCTCTCTCTCCTTCTCTCCTCTCTCTCTCTCTCTCCTTCTCTCTCTCTCTCTTCCTCTCTCCCTTCCCCCTCCTTTCTCTCCTCCTCTCTCTCTCTCTCTCCTTCTCTCTCTCTTCCTTCTCTCTCTCTCCTTCTCTCTCTCTCTCTCTCCTCTCTCTCCTTCTCCTCTCTCTCTCTCTCTCCTCCTTCTCTCTCTCTCTCCTTCCTCTCTCCTCTCTCCTCTCTCTCTCTCTCTCTCTCCTTCTCTCTCTCTCCTTCTCTCTCTCCTCTCCTCTCTCTCTCTCTCTCTCTCTTCTTCTCTCTTCTTCTCTCTCTCTATCTCTCCTCTCTCTCTCACTCTCTCTCTCCTCTCTCTTCTCTCTCTCTCCTTCTCTCTCTCTCTTCCTTCTCTCTCCTCCTTCTCTCTCTCTCTCTTCTCTCTCTCTCCTTCTCTCTCTCTCCTCTCCTTCTCTCTCTCATCACTCTTCTTCATCTCTCATACTTCTCTCTCTCCTCCTCCTCTCTCCTCTCCTCCTCCTCCCCTCCTCCTCTCCTCCCCTCTCACCTCTCTCTCTCAATCTCCTCTCTCCCTCACTCCTCTCATCTCACCCTTTCCTCACTCACTCTCTACAACTCTCTCCCCCCCCCTTCCCTACCACTACATCATACACACAACTCACCATCACCCCTCCCCCTTCCCCCCCCCCCCCTCCCCCCCCACCACATACATACACACAACACCCTCCCCACTCCCCCTCCCCCCACCACACACACACACAAATGTCAATTAATCCCGACAAACCATACACCCTCATGTACACTTATCTTCCGTCATGCGCGCATCGTTTCACAGGAATAGCAACACTGCACATGACAAACCATGACATCAAGAGGTTTCTCATACCCTACACCAGATCCCCCTGTCCACACAACACACACCACATACAACTTTCACCCACCCACATCACTATTGCTGCAAACCCATCGACTACCTTTAGGACGATCTTCCATACAATCCATTAAGAGAGTATACCCCGCAGAACATCAAGACATTATTTTATAAAAACTTCAGGGGGGGGGGGGGGGGGGGGGGGGGGGGGGGGGGGGGGGGGGGGGAGGAAGGGGCTGGAGGGAAGGGGGGGGGGGGGGGGGGTGGCGGGTTGGAGTGGGGTTTGGGGTTGGGGTGGAGGATAGCCTAGTGGTTAGAGTGTTGAGCTTGAACGATCTGACGGCCCGGGTTCGAGCCCCCATCGAGACACTCGGCAGAGGGAGTGTGTGCGGGTAGTGGTGGTGGTGGTGGATTTTCCTTTGTAGTTAACACCTGTGCCGACTTCACTCCTCTTCCGAAAGTTCGTCGATTGAGACTATAAACCGTGGTCCCATGTATGTACGCAAACAAAACATCTTCTGCACACATTAAAAACAACAACCCCTCCCCCCCACCCAAACAAACTCTGTTCAAGTCAAGTCAAGTCAAGTCCAAAACACTTTAATTAATCATCTTATGAAGGGCAATTACATACTGCCAGGCACATTGATACGTATGCTTATCTCGAAAGACACAAGAAAACTACATTTCAAATTGGTATGAACATTCAAGATAACTTTAAAAAAACAACCCAACCACAAACAGAAGAGTAAGCCATTGTATACAGAAGACGAAGCCATTGTGTACAGAAGAGTAAGCCATTGTGTACAGAAGAGTAAGCCATTGTATACAGAAGAGTAAGCCATTGTATACAGAAGAGTAAGCCATTGTGTACAGAAGAGTAAGCCATTGTGTACAGAAGAGTAAGCCATTGTATACAGAAGAGTAAGCCATTGTGTACAGAAGAGTAAGCCAT
>CM054140.1:10966426-10973926 GCA_028751875.1 Rapana venosa | reverse complement strand
GCATCTACTCTCTCACGATGCAGGGAGTCACTGTCAGACAACACCAGCTCTTCCAAAACACTGTCCTTGTCACACTGACGACTTGCCTGTCTTTCTTGATGTTGTTTACTTCTTTGGACGTCACGACGGATTTGGGAAGGGCACTTCTTGCGAAAATACTGAACTCGCGAATTACGATGCAGCACTGGGTCCGCCATTTCTGTTGATACTGACTTGTCAACTGGCTTCAGTCGCAAGACGAAGACAACGCTGCCGCTCTCCCCCGCGACTTTCCAGCTCGATAGGACGTTGTCGATCAGCAGGGCGTTTAAAGTTGTTACTACAGTTGCTGGAAGGCCAGTAACTGACATTTTGAAGCTTAAATGCAAAAATTTGCAGCAGCTTACTAACAGCACGCCCTTTTAGTTCGAGAGAGAGAGAGAGAGAGAGAGAGAGAGAGAGAGAGAGGAAGGCAGATAAGAGGGACAAAATAGAAAAACAAATATTAGAAAGAAAAGAAAAGAAAAACCAGGGGGAAAGACAGACAGACAGATGCAACCCAGCACACAAGCAAACTAATGATTCACTCCATCCTCCTCCTCCTCCTCATCATCATGATCAACAACAACAAGAACAACAAGAACAACAAGAACAACAAGAACAACAACAACAAGAACAACAACAACAACAGCAGCAACAACAGTAAAAACAAGAACAACAAGAAAACAACAACAGCAACAAGAACAACAACAAGAAAACAACAAGAAGAAAATAACAACAACAACAGCAACAAGAACAACAACAAGAACAACAAGAAGAAAACGACAACAACAGCAACAAGAACAACAACAAGAAGAAAACAACAACAACAAGAACAAGAACACCAAGAACAACAACAACAGCAACAACAAGAGCAACAACAAGAACAACAACAAGAAAAAAACAACAGCAACAACAACAAGAAAACAACAAGAAGAAAATAACAACAACAACAACAACAAGAACAACAACAAGAACAACAAGAAGAAAACGACAACAACAGCAACAAGAACAACAAGAAGAAGAAAACAACAACAACAAGAACAACAAGAACAAGAACAACAGCAACAACAAGAGCAACAACAAGAACAACAACAAGAAAAAACAACAGCAACAACAACAAGAAAACAACAAGAAGAACACAACAACAACAACAGCAGCAACAAGAACAACAACAACAAGAAAACAACAACAGCAGCAACAAGAACAATAACAAGCAAACAATAACAACAACAGCAACAACAACAAATCAATCATACAATAGCTGTTTGATTTCACATGTTTTCTTCTCTTGCTTTCTGTTTGTTTGTTTGTTTATTTGGTTTTTTTTTTGCTGTTGTTTTGCTTTGCTTCTGGAAAAAAACAACAAATGTCATGAATATCGTATTTACCACGGTTTTGTTTTATTTTTGTCTGGGTTTTGTTTGTCGTTGTGTTGTTTTGTTTTGTTGTGCTCTCTTTATTCGGTTTTTTTGGTTAGCGATGTTTTGTTTTTGTCTTGTTTTGTTTTTGTTTTTTTGCTGGTATGTTGTGATCGCAAGGGAAATATAGTTTATTTAAGTGATAGAAATGGCGCGCGCGCGCGCGCGCGCGCGCGCGTGCGTGGTGTGTGTGTGTGTGTGTGTGTGTGTGTGTGTGTGTGTGTGTGTTGTGTGTGTTTGTGTGTGTTTGTGTTTGTGTGTGTTTGTGTGTGTATGTATGTGTGTGTGTTTGTGTGGTGTGTTTGTTCTTCTTTAATTTAACGTCTTTTCACATTACGTGTTTGTGTGTATGTATGTATGTATGTATGTATGTATGTATGTATGTATGTATGTATGTATGTATGTGTATGTGTGTTTGTGTGGTGTGGTGTGTGTATGTGTGTTTATAAATATATATTTACATACATATATAAACATATCTATCTATCTATCTATCTATCTATCTATCTATCTATCTATCTATCTATCTATCTATCTATCTATCTACCACACAAAGTGAAAGCATAACAACCAGCATAATAAATGTTCCCCAATATTTCGGCTTTCGCCTTCCTCAGGTTTTTTTTTATTATGACGTGATGGAATGACGTCAATCTCAATTTTACATCATTGTGAAAGTTTTGGTATGACATTTTAACTTGAACATCATACTGAGACCATGTTAGAGAGAGAGAGAGAGAGAGAGAGAGAGAGAGAGAGAGAGAGAGATGGGGGGGGGGGGGGGGATTTTACCCGGGACAATTATGGTCATATAGTTGAGGTTCACACACACACACACACACACACACACTTGCGCGCCCACGCATACACGCACGCATATATATATATATATATATATATATATATATATATATATATATATATATATATATATATGCGTGTGTGTGATGTGTGTTCGTGTGGTGTGGTGTGGTGTGGTGTGGTATGTATGTGAGTGTGTGTGTGTTCACGCGGTGTGGTGTGGTGTGCGCGTCGTATAAATATACGTGTGTATGTATTTGTGTGTAATTGTGTGTCTTTGTGTGTATGTACATGTATGTATGAGTGTTCGTGGCCTGTGCGTGCGTGCGTGCGTGCGTGCGTGTGTGTTTGTGTGTGTGCATGTGTGTGTGTATGCAGTACAGGTGAAAGCCCGAGGGGTGGGAATGTGCTGATGTGCTGACACTGGTGTCCTGACAACTTGCTTTCTTCCTTACAGCTGTGACAGAGGTCTACTTCATCATGCACGACTTAGAGCCAGCCCTCCACCCTTCCCCCAGCACAGACAGGCAGACAGACAGACAGACAGCAACACACACAGAGACACAGACAGGGAGACAGGCAGACAGGCAGCTAGTACAGACACGCAAACACACAGACACAGACAGACAAAACACACAGACACAGACAGACAAAACACATACATACACACACACCCTCCTCCCTAAACACACACACACACACATACATACACAATCAATACACACACACTCACACACGCAAACACACACATACACACAAACACGAACGCGCGCGTGCGCGCACGCACAAAACACACACACACACACACACACAACACACACACACACACACACACACACACACACACCCTCACACACCTCCCCTTTTAAAGACACACACACTCACACACACACCCCTCCCCCAATACACACACACACACACACATACACACCCACTCACATCCCCCCCCCCCCCCCCCCCCCCCCCCACCCCCCCCCCCCCTCTCCCCCTCATCCCCCCCCCCCCCCCACACAACTCCCACTCCCTCCTCCCCTGCCTCTCCCCCCTACCCCCTCCCTCCCTCCCCCTCTCCCAACCCCCTCCCTCCCCCCCCACCCCCCCCCACCCCCCACCTGGCCGACGAAATAGAGTTTGGAAAGTTAACATCTGTGTAGTACAGAAGCGTGACGACAAAAACAGGCCCATAACTATTTCACGGACCACAGATTGATATGCAGGCTGTGGCGGCTAGCTAACGACACAGAACAGATCAGAGCAGAACAGAGCAGAAGAGAAGAGAAGAGAAGAGAAGAAGAAGAGAACAGAACAGAGCAGAGCAGAACAGAACAGAACAGAACAGAACAGAACTTCAGAGCTGGCCTCTGGCAGACATCGTCATCATAATAGATCTACAAAACAGCAGCAGTAGTAGTAGTGAGCTTCCCTCTCCCCCCCCCCCCCCCCCCCCCCCCCCCCCCCCCCCCCACCATGCCCTCCTTGTGGCTTTGTTTGTCTCTTCAAGAGAGCTGGGCTACCTTGGCACACATACATACATGCATGCATACATACATACATACATACAGACACACACACAATATACAAACGCACGCACGCGCGCAAGCACACACACACACCCACTCCCCCCCACACACATGCACACACACACACATACACACACACGCATGGAAAGAATAAACTCATCCACCACCACCATTACCATCAGTACTATCATAATCATTACAACTACCACCTGCACCACTACCACCACCACCACCACCACCACCAAAAATCCATAAACAAGAATAATGAACACTTCTTCATATCAGAACTATCCCACCCTTCACTAACCCATGTCCTATCACCCTGCTAAAGTATATGACCTGTGTGTGTGTGTGTGTGTGTGTGTGTGTGTGTGCTTTTGAAAAGCATTTGACTATTGCAATTTTATTTCATAGATTTGGTCTTCAGCGTACCATGTTTGTAATATCTGTTTGTACTATTGATTATTTGTCATTGGTTGTATGACTGTGAAAGATTAGGTCGAATGCATGCGCTTTGATTTGTCTTTGCAAGATATAGTGCTATATAAGTTCCTTTTATTATCATTATTATTATTATTATTCACTGTCCACCACCACCACCACCACCACCACCACCACCAAATATCCATAAACAAGAAAAATGAACACTTCTTCACTGTATCATCACCACCACCACCACCACCACCACCACCACCACCAAAAATCGATAAAAAAGGAATAATGACCACTTCTTCAATGTACCACCACCACCACCACCACCAAACAACAAATACGTAGGGAAAACGCCACACGGACAACTAACACTACAGAATGGACATCCTGCGTCCACCCTAGTGTTTAAATCATCACTACCCTGGTGGCTAGAACAGAAACCATACAAAACAGACAAAAAATGCCATAGTATAAAGTATGACAAGAACATATTTGTCATGTTTGTTCTAAAAAAAAAAAAAAGGACAAGAGAATAGATTGGAAAGAAAGAAAAAAACCAAGAGAAATGACAGAAAGGCAAGAGGGGAAAAAACACAAGAAGAAAGAAAAAAAAGAACGTCACAGCTAAGCCCAGAGTAACAATATGACAACTGGATTTTATTTTTGGGGGGTGGGGGTGGGGGTGGGGGGTGGGTGGGGTGGAGGTTCACCCGTGGTGAGGTGTTTTGAGTACGCGACTGTTTACCCGCCATCAAGGTAGCCACATTCCGACTTCTGAGATGATTGTCTGAACACACCACCAGTGTGTGTGTATGTGTATGTGTTTGTGTTTGTGTGTGTGTAGTGTGTGTGTGTGAGTGTGTGTGTGTGTGGTGTGTGTGTGGTGTGTGTGGGGGGGGGGGGGGGGTTTAAGTTTGTTATCTGTTCCTACCAAGACACACTGGCCTACTCTTCCATAAGGCAGAACGGGTTTTAACGTGTGCCCAAGATGTTCTGAGTGCAGTGAGTTTCGTACTCGGGATCTCAGTTTGTAGTCTCATCCTAAGGACATTCGGGGGAGTGGAGTTCGCGCTGATGTTAATCCCTGGGGAAAATCCTCACGACTAGGCATCTAGGGAGACGAGGTAGCCTGGTGGTTAGAGTGATGCGCTCGTGATCTGCTGATCCGGGTTCGAATCTCGTTCAAGAGGATTTTCCCTCTAGAGTTAACGTCAGTGCCGACACCACTCTCCCCCAAAAGTCCTTCGGATGAGATTATAAACCGAGGCCCCGTGTGCGAACGCACGCAGAACATCTTACACACACGTTTAAAACCGATCCGCTTTTCGGAGGAGTAGGCCACTGTGCCGGTGGGAATGGATGACAAAATTGAGAAAACTGCACACACACGGAGACTAGATGTAAAAAAACTACATGAGTGTTTATTCCAGTGTTTAATGGCAACGCAGCGCATTTTCGCTCATATGACAGACAACAATGGTTGCTGTCTGAGCGTTCGACGAAGACGACGAAAGAAGAAGAAGAAGAAGTAGTAGTAGTAGTAGTAGTAGTAGTAGTAGTAGAGGTAGTAGAAGTAGTAGTAGTAGTAGTAGAGATAGTAGAAGTAGAAGTAGTAGTAGTAGAGATAGTAGAAGTAGTAGAAGTAGTGAGTAGAGAGGTAGAAGTAAGTAAAGTAGAAGTAGTATAGTAGTATAACTAAAAGTAGTAGTAGTAGAAGTAGTAGAATTAGTAGAAGTAGAAGTAGAAGTAGTAGTAGTAGTAGAAGAAAGTATAGTAGTAAGTAGCAGTAGTAGTAGTAGTAGAAAGCAATAGTATAGCAGTAGTAGTAGTAGTAGTATAACTAGAAGTAGTAGTAGTAGTATAACTAGAAGTAGTAGTAGTAGAATTTAGTAGTATAGCAGCAGTAGAAGTAGTAGTAGAAAGTAGCAGTAGCAGTAGTAGTAGTAGTTAGTGGGTAGTAAGTAGAAGAAGAATTAGTAGAAGTGTATGTAGAAGAAAGAAAAAGAAGAAAAAGAAGACGACGACGAGGGACGAAGAAGAAGAAGAAGAAGAAGAAGTAGTAGTAGTAGTAGTAGTAGTAGTAGTATAGTAGTAGTAGCAGTAGTAGAGTAGTAGTAGTGAAAGTGTAGGTAGTTTAGTAGTAGTAGTAGTAAATAGTAGTATAAGTAGAAGTAGTAGTAGTAGTAGTAAACTAGAAGTAGTAGTAGTAAAGTAGTAGAAGTATAGAAGTAGAAGTAGTAGTAGTATAGAAGTAGTAGAAATAAGTAGAAAGTAGTAGTACCCAGTTAGTAGTAGTAGTAGCAATAGTAGTAGCAGTAGTAGTAGTAGTAGTAGTATAACTAGAAGTAGTAATAGTAGTAGTAGTAGTAGTAGTAGTAGTAGTAGAAGTAGTAGTAGTAGAAGTAGTAGTAGTAGCAGTAGTAGTAGTAGTAGTAGCAGCAGTAGAAGTAGTAGTAGTAGTAGTAGTAGTAGCAGTAGCAGTAGTAGTAGTAGAAAGTAGTAGTAGTAGTAGTAGATAGTGAATTAGTAGAAGTGGTAGTATAGAAGAAGAAGAAGAAAAAGAAGGAAAGAGAAGAAGAGAAGAAAAGAAGAAAAAGAAGAAGAAGAAGAAGAAGAAGAAGAAGAAAAAAGAGACGACGACGAAGAAGAAGAAGAAGAAGAAGAAGAAGAGAAGAAGTATAGTAGAAGAAGTAGTAGTAGTAGTAGTAGTAGTAGTAGAAGTATAGTATAGTAGTAGTAGTAGTAGTAGTAGAACATAGTAGTATAGTAGTAGTAGATAGAGTAGCCAGTAGTAGTAGTAGTAGTATAGTAAGAGTAGAGCAGTAGTAGTAGTAGTAGAAGAAAGTAGTAGTAGTAGTAGTTAGTAGAAGAAGAATTATAGAAGTGGTAGTAGTAGTAAAAAGAAGAAGAAAGAAGGAAATAGAGCGACGACGAAAGAAGAAGAAGAAGAAGAAGAAGAAGTTAGTAGTAGATGTAGGTAGTAGTAGTAGTAGTAGAAGTAGTACAGCAGTAGTATAGTAGTAGTGGTAGTAGTAGTAAGTAGTTGTAGTAGTAGTATTTAGTAGTAGTAGAAGTAGTAGTATAATAGAAGTAGTATTTAGTATAGTATTAACTAGAAGTAGTAGTAGTAAAAGTATTAGAAGTAGTAGAAGTAGTAGTAGAGTATAGGAAGTTTTTAGTAGTAGAGTAGTAGTAGTATAGTAGAAGTAGTAGTAGTAGTAGTGTAGTAGTAGTAGGAGTAGCATAGCGTAGTTTTAGCAGAGTAGTAGTAGTAGTAGTAGTAGTAGAAAGCAGTATTGAAAGTTAGT
>CM054140.1:10896426-10961426 GCA_028751875.1 Rapana venosa | reverse complement strand
AGAGAGAGAGAGAGAGAGAGAGGGAGAGAGATGGGGGGGGGGGGTGGTGGGGGCAGAAATAGCAGTTATTAGCAAAAGAAAGGAATTGCTCTTAACAGACTGTTCGATGGTGCACACACAGAAAATCAGGCCAGCAAGCTAGCGAGTGAGTGAGTGAGTGAGTGAGTGTGTGTGTGAGTGAATGAGTGAGTGTGTGTGTGAGTGAACAATGAACAATGAACAATGAACAAATTTTATTTATAGAGGGTTATAGAATAAGCATAACAATAGCTTTTTTACATCCAGCCCTCTGAAAAAAAAAAAAAATCGAAAGTAATTAATGTGCAATACATAGCATGAAGAATGATATAAAGAAAGAAAAAATACATACATTGATGATGGACTTTCCATGCAAATTCATCCCAATCTAATTTCATACATGAAAAACATTTTTTTTTTTTAAGTAAACATAAACAGGAATAAGCCAAACATGGATAGGCACTGCTAATTAATTTCATAATGCACCCCCCCCCACACATATAATAATATATATATATATAATATATATATATATATATTATATTTTATATCCCACACATATACATACACACATACATACACACTTTATATATATATTTTAAATATATATATATATATATATATATATAATATATATTATATATAAAATATATATATATACTATAAAAATTTATATATAAACATACACATAAAATACACACACACACATATACATATATATAACATATATAAAACATACACAACAAACACACATACACAACCCATACATATACATACATAACATAAATACACACACATATACATACACACAAAACACAAAACATATACATACACACACATATACATACACACATACACATAAAATACATGCACACATACACAAAACACACATATATATATATACATATATAAACATACACATATATACAATATATATATATTACATACACACACATATATATATATGTACATAACACACACCACATACATATACATACACATACATATAATAAAGACAAAATGAGAAGTTCAAGAAAAGTTATTTCAATAATGTAAAATGGAAAATAGAAAGAAAAGGAATGCAAAGAAAAGAGAAAAGAAAGAGAGAGAGAGAGAGTGAGAGAAAGGGGACAGACAGAAGACAGGCAGACAGACAGGGAGAGAGAACAGAGACAAGACATTGGGAAAAAGACAGATGACAAAAAGAGACAAGACTAACAAAAGAGAGAGAGTAACAGAGAGAGGGGGGACAAAATAGCGAAAAATAAGATAGATAGGATGATTATTAGATAAGACGGGAAAGGGCAGGCAGACAAACAACGGGACAGCCCAGCAGCAAATATTGACAGAGACAGAGAAGTGAGGAGAGAGAAGGGAAATATAGAAATCAAGGCAAAGCAAAGGCACATCATATTATTTTTCATTATGGAATAGGAATGAAATCTTCGTGAATCCTGCTTTCCACTCCCTTGGAGGGGAAAAATAATAAAAAAAAAAAAAATCCCTTCAAATACCACACTCACAGCTTCCAAAAACCAATGTAAAGAATACTTGCATCAAAAATACAAATCTACCAATTTCCACCAAAAAAATTCAAAAACCAATTTCAAAGGGGGGGAAAAAATCTATGACAATAAATGTATAGAAAGAGAGAGAGAGAGAGAGAGAGAGAGAGAGAGAGGAGAGGGGAGAGAGAGAGAGAGAGAGCTCTGCTTGCATCCACTTCATTTCCATTTTTCTCCCTTTGGACCAAAATAAAGCCGCACACATACAGGGAAATACGTTCGCCATCACGTACTCACAATTCACGAGCACGCCACTTGGTCGCATAACACTCACATGCTTAAAATGAAAAATAATGATAAGGGCGCGTTGCTCCTGTGGCGACGTGCTCTCCCCTGGGAAGAGCAGCCCGAAACACACGCAGAGAAACGTGCCGCGACCCCCAAAACGGCTTACAATACAATATAATTCTAATACATAACTCGTACATAAAAACATATCATCTCTACATACTCTAACACTATAAAATTACACATTTCGCCCCCCTGCACGCTCGCGCTTGCCTGCTTCCCCAACACACAACACACACAAAAAACTCACACGCACACGCACACGCACACATCACACACACACACACAAAACACCACACACACACACACAAAACACACACACACCCCACAAAACACACACACACACACACACACACACACAAACCACACCCCACACAAAAGAGTATAGGGTGCAATTGTAAAGAAAGTTATTAAAAACAATGCCGTGAAAATTTTCACAATATACGTTACTTTTTCATTTGCAATGTTTTGTCATATACACTCATTACATAAAAAAGGTGATTTTTCAAAGAGCTTTTTAAAGGGAGTTATGGCAGAAATCTCTTTAAGAGATGATGGAAACTGATTCCACAAGGAACCTCCACGTAGATAAAACTTGTTTTAAAGATATCAACTCTTGGGAGAGGCACTGCTAATTTTGAAATGATGCCTGTTGTTTTTATATGGAAAAAATCTGAAATGGAAGTAGGTGCCGCTCCATTAATTACCTTATGCATCAACAGTGCCTTGTTGTAGCAGCATCTCTGTTTTAAAATGGTAAAATACCCAATGTTTTATAATCATTTATGGTCAATGAACTTGACTTAAGAAGAACTAATTTTAGATCTCGCTTGTGTAGCCTCAATAAAGGTTTTTTAGAGCATTGCACTTGCGAATCCCAAAATGTAATGCAAAGTCCATAATCGAACGAATGTGTGCTTGAAAAAACATTTACGGGCATAAAATGTTTAAAAAGTGTTTAATTTTTGATAACTGGAACACTCTTGAGAGATTCGTTTGCAAATAGAAATGTGGTCTGTCCATGACAGTTTTGTCAATAATGATACCCAGTACACGATGCGAATTGACAAATTTCCACACTTGTCCGGCAACTGAAATAGAAAACAAATGTGTTAATACATTTGTCGTTTCTGTCTATAGTTTACACATGCATTTTGTTTTTTGTGTATTTAGGCAATATGATTGATTTTGTGTCCAACGAACTAATTTGTCAATACTATTTGGGGGTTAGTTGTTAATTTACAAAGGTAACATTGTTACAATGCATGGAACTGTCATCTGCAAATATTTCCCACAATTTTGTTGCTAGATGCATTGGAAAAATCATTTTATATAATATGAATAACAGGGGACCTAGTAGGGATCCTTGAGTACTCCATGTTTAATAGTCTTGAAATCTGAAACAGAAAAGTTCACACACACTAATTTTTTTTCTATTTGATAAAAAGGAGGAAATTGTGGACTGTGGAATCTGAAAAACCTATACCATAATTTCTTTAAAAGAAGATATGGTTAATGACATCAAATGCTTAGCAAAGTCAATGAAAACAGTGCCATGAGTTCATTGTTATTTATATTTAGAAGCCATTTATAAATCATTTGGTTAGTGCTGTATGGCAAGGGGGTTTTTTCTCTTTTAACTGATTGCTTTGGATGTATCAAGTTGTATTTGTTCAGATGGTTAATTAAATGTAGTCTAATATGTTTTTCGAATGGCTTTTGACAAAACAGACAAAATTGATATGGGCCTATAATTGGATGGGTTTGTACGGTCTCCTTTTTTGAACATTGGAATTACCCTTGCTTGCTTGAAACATAATGAACATAGTTCTTTTTAATGCACAGATTTAAATATAAGTCAGTGTATCTGCTATAACAGGGGATGCAATTTTGAGTATATTTCCATCTAATTTCTCCAAATCTTTTGTTTTTGAAGGTTTTAGAGACAAAAGAGCCACTTTAACTTCTGGTACTGATATAAAAGGAATATTCACTTTACATCAATATTTTTTGGGCAGAGCAATATTTTTTTTTTTTAACATTTCTAAGTCTTTTTTTTTTTTCCCAGTCTTTTTTAAATAACAAATTATCAGCTGCATTACAAAGTAAATCGTGATTTGCTTGGAGTTATATCATTATAATTTGTCTGTACTTCAGAATAGTCTTTGTTGGTTAATTTATTGATTATTTTCTTTCCAACTGCCCTTTGACCCTTTTTTTTTGGGTTACTAAATCTTGATAATATTTAAATTTTGCTTTACGCTTCAATGTATTTTACCTTATTCTTTGTTCTTTAAATTTTGCTGTCATTTGTTGACTTCAAGTAGTTACGAAGATTATTTCTTTTTCAATCTCTTTAGTTAACCATGGGGGTTTTGGGATGTGGTGTTTTCACTCTTTTGAGTTATTAAAGGGGCATGTTTGTCATAGATTCTAGTTAAAATTTTACCCAACTTCTTTGCCTTATCAGGATCAGTATATTGGTAAACCCTGTGATAAAGAGTTAGCTAAGTCTGAAAGAAAAGAGTCCTTATTAAACTTCTTAAAACATCTGTAAGTAATCTTTTTGTAAACATGCTCTTGGAACTTAACTCCTTCTTTGACCACGTTACACAACAGGATAGTGGTCACTGCAGCTAGATAACGGACAACATAATTCTTTTGTTTTAGTTTTGACGTGACTACACATGGCCCTATAAGGGTAGACGAATTGACTGTTTTTTCGTGTCGGACAATCAATAATTTGACTTAAGTTACATGATTCATACAGTTGTACCCACTGAGTCTGACGTTTCAGGAGTCAATGGTAAAGTCACCAAACAAAATCGTCTCTTCATCTTGAAGCATCGCAGCATCCATCAGGGCCTAAAATCTTCTAGCCAACTTGATTTTTCGGGCTGGTTTCTGTATAAAAAATCCAACAAGTATTGGTTTAACAGTGTTTACTTTAATTTGTATCCATAAAGACTCTACCCCCAATCCCTCTAGCTGTTCTAATCTCTCTAGTGTGACAGACTGACTATAATACATCAGCAATCCTGTTTCCTTTCTACATTTTGGATCACTGCGAAACAGACTGTAACCAGGTAAAAACAGACATCTGAATTTCCAGGTACGGTTGTTTTGTCTGGATTTTGAAAAACAGAAAATGTGAAAATTATTTCCCGAATTTTCTAAAATGAGAGAAATCCCCCGATAACTTGTTCAAATGCATGGTTGATATTAAGATAACCCATACGTAGCCCTTCCTTTGAGGCCAAGTATTTGACGTACAAAATAACCATAATGGAATAATATTGTTGAAAAAGAGACCTATTAAGCCAAAAAGGAATCAAGAACATTTAACATATGCCACAAAAGATTAATAACAATACCACATGCCACTTTCAAGTTTTTTACAACTTATAAATCACACAGGGAAAATGTATTTAATAAAAATAAAAAAGAAGAAGAAATGTTACAATGAAAACAAATCTTATACGAGAAAAAAAATCAACAAACTTGACACAATCCTTCAGTAAAGGCACTGGAAAGATATTAAATAAACAAATCAATAATCAAGAGAATAATTCCCTCTCTCACAGCAAAACAGGTTGTACGTTTTCAATGAACACTCAAGACTAATTCAGAC
Source organism: Rapana venosa (assembly GCA_028751875.1). NCBI lineage: Eukaryota > Metazoa > Mollusca > Gastropoda > Neogastropoda > Muricidae > Rapana > Rapana venosa. The sequence goes on along the minus strand of CM054140.1, from coordinate 10,955,924 downwards.
CAGCGATGTCAGAAGTCCGTGAGAACAGCTGACTGCCAGCACGCAACCATGTCACAAACCACACACACACACACACCCCACACCACCACACACACACACACCACACACACACACACACAAAAACACACCACACACAAACCACAAAACACACACACCAAAACACACCCCACAAAAACACACCACACACACACCACACACCAAAGGGGAGGAGTTAAGTTAAGCCCCGTCTCTTACTCCCCCCCCAACCCCCCCCCCCCCCTCTCTCCTCCCCACTGTCGTATTCCCCTACCACAAACATACACTTTACTCCAGCCTTTCACTTTTAATTTTTATACAAAAACGTTTTGAGGCTGCACATACTATATGCATTCCTTTTTGCTTTGGTAATGTAACTTTTCTTTACCGATTTTCCCGGAGCTGGTATCAAGGTTGTATTATCATAAAATGCTATTACCCTGTAGCTATATCTGTAACACTTTTGAAGTTCAGGGAAAACAATCTTTACTACAAATAAGACAGCACAAAGACTCACCTGATTGTTACATAGTATTGACATTCTGCTTTTGACGAATATGAGAAGCCATACTTAGCAGTTTCATGGCTAGAGGGTGTAGCTGGTCGTTATGCTCATGAGCTTGTCTTGGCATTCTGACCTGCAACAGATTCTGACTAGATGTAAAAGGAATGAGGGTTGCTACGAACAGGGTACCTGAACGGAGCTGTCATTACAGGGTCTTCATGAGCTAATGAATTAACTTTTTATCATTCAAAGTGACATCTCCATGGAACTTTGTATGGGATTGGTTGGGGTTGGGAAGGCCAGGAACCAAAGAGGCTATCTGCTGTTGACTGACCAAGTTATCAGAAAAACAATGTGCTGGTAAAAATGGCTGTAGTGGATTTACATTCCTTCTGGGGGGTGAAGGAAAGTGGAGGGATGAGTTAGGAGGTGGACATGCCCCGGCATTTGTGGGTTGTGTCCAGAACAGATTGTGGTCATTACTATTGGTCATAGAGTGGTCATTTTGGGATGGAAAAATGTTCCCATCTCTTACGCCCTGGTAACTGTATGACTGGGCAGGTCGGGGTGACGGCCCTGGTACTGTCACCCATCACGTTATACTCCCTCCGTGTGTACTGAATAGTTAGCCTACAGTGAAAAGCCTGCTTCAGGTTTAAAGGCTAGTTTAGCTATGCCTCTTGCACTTGGGTGGGTAACACTTTGATACAAAAACTAAACGAGGGCACCGTTTTTGCTGTGAATGTGTCATAATTGTCAACAAAAGTTGACATTCAGGACTTGACAAACTGAGTAAAGATTTTTATTAGAAGGAAAGATGGCATTGTTTAAATTGTGCCACCCCTGGCTGGAATAAAAGAAAATTGCCACAACAGTTGCCTTAGGGAAATGCTTTTGCAGAGTGAGAGCAAACTTCGTCCATGTTTCTTTAGAGACAGGCCCGGCAGGGCAGCTGTTGACCCCCACATGGAGAGCCACAGTCTTCACGGAGTGTGATGACACTGACACTGACTGCAGACTGTGCTTCAGCTGGTTGACAGTCAGGCCCCGGAATAAAAGATCTTGTAAACCACCTCATCCCCTGGGGGGCCATCTTTTTTGGGGGTTTAAAGTACTTAAGCACGGAATCTCCAATGAGGAGGACTGAGGTTTTGAGGAGGTATGCGAAAAGGAGGGGGCTGGCCTCAGGGGATGAAGTAGGTTCCGGGTGGAAAAAACTTATTTATTTCCTTTTTTGAACAGGTCGGCTATTCTTCTGGTTGTGCATGCACTGGTGACTTATCTGGGTGCCTGTCACCCCCCCTCTTCCGTCAGTACCTGGAAGGAGTTAGTGAACGGGCACTGTGTACATAGTGGGCTCTACACTGGGCTGAGGGGAAACAGGGAAGTCAGATCCACTGGATCTGAGCAAGTTGTCTTCTGGATAGTGTCTGGGCAGTTGCTTTCACAGTTTCGACTTGACATTAAAGGGTCATTATTTCATGGTGGAATCAGTTGATTTGATCATGGAAGGGGTTTTTCTGTTTATTTTCATTTAGGGAGTAATCAGAAGGGGAGATTTGAGTGCCTGTGTGTGAAACAGGCCTTATTTAGGTGCGCTTTAAAAATTTTTCAGGTCAGATTGTAAAATTTCCCAGTTTTTTTTAATGAATTTGGGTTCCCTTTGAAAGGATATCTGATTTTTGGCGTAGGTCCGTTATTTCCCTTTTTAGTTTTTCTATTTCATCTTGAATAACATCTATTTTGTCAGCTGTGTATGCTCGAATTTCATTTTTTTCTGCACATTTTTCGTCACTGATAAGACGGTTAGCTCCTTCACAGATTGTTCAGCTTTTGGAGAGGGAATCAATGGGCCCATTCCAAGTTTTTGGTCTGTTTTGTTAAGGGGAATGGAGCACATATATTTGAGTGTCTAATCTTGGAAGATTTTGGGGTAAAACATAAAGTGCGTCTACGAAGTTTTTTTTACACTGTTTTTTAACAGATGATACACGGCTCTGTGGCTGGGATCTTGGTCTTCATCCCGTGTCATCAGGGCTGTTTTTCCGGGGCGTTGACCTGGGCATTAGGAGTAGGAGGGAAAATGACCCCCATTTCCGTCTGACCCCCCCTCACACTGCAGAATGCTGATGCAACTGAAGGGGGAGCGGACGCCCGGTAATGAAGTCCCCGCATGTCACATCGGTTTGGCCGCTGAGGAAATACAGGTTTGGAAGCATTGAAAAAGGGAATAGTGTTTCCAGTAAACATTTTCTTATCTTTGACGTCTCTGTTGCCAGAAAAATTTTTAACAAAATTTCAAAAACTCGCATCTTTTGTGTTCCATAAGGAACAGTCTTACCTTGGCAAAGAATTACCACGAGACGTATTTAAATTAGACGGTGGATCCTCTTAGTGGAACCACAAAATATACAATACATCTTTCAACCGTTTGGAGGTTTGGGTAATCGATCATAGCAGGCAGCTCACAGTTTCTTCTTTTAATCAAATCTGTATGTCCAAACCTTATGCAATTATTTCAATGGCTGAGTAACGATACCAAGACTGTTTCCTCCATACACATAGTCCTCTTGTTACAAAAGAAACGTTCTGAAATTGCATCAAGGGTTGGTTTCAGTTTTTGATCCCTCTTGACATCTTGCTAAAAAACTCAAAAATCTAGCGTGCAGGACAGAAAGAAAAAAAAAATTACCTGAACATTATCTGTGACTTACAGTTTTTTTCGCAAAACCTGCTTTCACATCTTACCAGTTATCCCTGGTTTAGCAGATGAAATCTTTCTGACGAAAGTGCCCACTTGTTCTCTCACCATGAAAATTCAGCAAACAACTTTCATTACATATACTTGATAGTCTAGATCACATATATTTAGGCACTTCACAAGTTTACGATGACCACAGATCTCGGTCAGCAAAGCCGTTTACATTTACATTAATTTCTGTTATCAGAATAAAGTTTATTATGGGATGATTACAATACTGTTTGGGCACTTCTGCACAAAGTAGGATACTCAAGATCCAACACAGAGGGTTGGATAAGAATCCCGATTTGCTTGCTTTTCGACCCTTGACTCATTTTCTAAGTCCAAAAAATCACATATGTAAATAATCATCACGGAAAGAGAGAGCAAAAAATATACGTCCTCTCTCCTTTGAGATCAGCTCAGCTATCCGTGGAGTGGTGGAGTTTAGTGGTGTGTGAGTGATGAGTGAGTATTGAGTGAGTGAGTGTGTGAGTGGTGAGTGAGTGAGTATGGAGTGAGTGATTTAGGAGTGGTGAGTAGTGAGTGATGAGTGATGTGTGAGTGAGTAAGTGGTGAGTAAGTGAGTGAAAGTGATGTGTGAGTGAGTTGTGAGTGAGTGAGTGTGTGAGTATGAGTGGTGAGTGTTGTGAGTGATGGATGAGTGGATGTTGGAGTTTTGTGTGGTGAGTAAGTGGTGAGTGGTGTGTGATGAGCGAAGTGGGGTGTGTGTGTTGTGTTTTGTGTTGTGTGTGTGGTGTGTGTGTGTGTGTGGTGAGTGAGTCGTGTGTGGTTTAGTGAGTGAGTGTGTGAGTGAGTGAGTGTGTGTGTGTGTGTTGAGTGAGTGAGTAAGTGAGTGAGTGAGTAAGTGAGTGAGTGAATGAGTAAGTGAGTGAGTGTGAGAGTGTGTGAGTGAGTAAGTGAGTGTGTGAGTAAGTGAGTGAGTGAGTGAGTGTGTGAGTGAGTGAGTGTGTGAGTGAGTGAGTGAGTGAGTGTGTGAGTGAGTGAGTGTGTGAGTAAGTGGGTGAGTGAGTGAGCGAGTGAGTGTGTGTGTGAGTGTGTGTGTGTGTGTGTGTGTGTGTGTGACTGAGTGAGTGAGTGTGTGAGTGAGTGAGTGATAAGTGAGTGAGTGAGTGTGTGAGTGAGTGTGTGTGTGTGTGTGTGTGTGTGTGTGTGTGTTGTGTGAGTGAGTGGGGGAGTAATAGTGAGTGAGTGAAAGTGAGGGGTGGAGATGTTGTGATGAGTGATGATGAGTGGTTAAATTGTATGATAATATGAGGAGTAGTAAAAGTGATGAGGTGTGATGAGTTTTTTGTGTGTGGTTTTGTGGTGGGGGTGTGTGGTTGTGTGTGTGTGTGTGATAGGTGTGTGCGTGAGTGTGCGAGTGAGTTGTGAGTGTGTGGTGGGCGTTGCGCCGCGTGCTTGTTTAGGAAAGACGGTGAGTGAGTGAGTGTGGTGAGTGTGGGGTGGTTGTTGTGTGTGGTTGTGTGTGTGGGGTGTGAGTGGTGAGTGTGTAGTGATGTCATGAGTGATGTGTGAGTGTGTGAGTTTGTGGTGTGTTGTGTGTGTGTTGGTGAAGAGAGTGAGTGAGTGAGGAGCGGTGAGTGATGAGTGGTGTGGTATGTAGTGTGTTGTGTTTGTGTGTAATATGTTTGTGTAGTGGTAGTAGAGATAGATAGAAAAAGAAAAGAGAAAAGAAAAAAGGAGTAGCAGTACAGTAAGCAGTAGTAGTAGTATAGTATAGTCAAAAGTAGTAGTATATAATACTCAGCAGCAGCAAGCAGCACACACCCCACACAGCAACAGCGCACAGAATAGAGATAGTAGAGAGTATAGTAGTAGTGGTGTACTGTTGGTGTGTTTTGTGTGTGGTTTGTGTGTTGTGTGTGTTGTGGGGTTTTGTGTGTGGGGTGTGTGTGTGGGTTTTTTGTGTGTTCTTTTTTTAGATCTCTCTATTCACAAAAGTATTTTAGATAAAATTTTTGATAAAAATTTTAGTGTGTGTGGTGTGGTGGGAGAGACGAGAGAGCGAGAAAAAGCGAGAGAGAGAGAGAGAGAGAAGAGAAGAAGAGAGAGAGGAGAGAGAAGAGAGAAGAAGAAAAGAATGAAAAGACAATGACAATGGCATTCAAAACCCCTTCACAAGAGACAGGGGAAAGGGGAATGGACACAAAACCCCCAATATTTAGCCCCCCCCTCCCCCAAACCCCCCCCTCCCAAACCCCTACATTCCCGAATAAGAAGAAGAGAGACACAGAGAGAAGACAGAGACACATAGACAGAGAGAGGGAGAATAAGACCGATTTAATGAGGGAGTGAATAGATGATTCTTAATACGCAAAGATACAGATTTTAGGCCAAGCCGAGTCTTACCATATGTCCTTCTAAGCATCTATCTATCTATCTATCTATCTATCTATCTATCTATCTATCTATCTATCTATCTATCTATCTATCTATCTATCTATCTATCCATAACCATCCATCCATCCATCCATCTATCCATCTACTATTCTATCTATCTATCTATCTATCTATCTATCTATCTATCTATCAATCTCTATCACTATCTATCTATCATCTATCATATAAAACCAGTCTATAAGAATATGGACATCAATAAGCAGAGAGAGAGAGAGAGAAAGAAGAGAGAGAGAGAGAGAGAAAGAGAGAGAGAGAAAAGAGAAGAAGGGGGGGGGGGAGGGGAAAGACGAGAGATAGAGAGATAAGAACTGGTTGCCCCAAAAAAAACCAACTTCATCATATAACACAGCATGTGTAAAATGACAACCCCCTTTCAAAAAACACACACACACACACACACACACACACACACACACACACAAAACACACACACACACCCACACACACACACACACACACAACACACACACACACAGGCAACCCCTAACCCCAAAAACACACACACACACCCCCGCGCCGCGCGCTCACACAACACACACACACTCCGTCTTACACACTTAAAATGAACAGACGTCACACACACACACACCACACACACACACACACACACACACACACACACACACACACACACACACACACACACACACACACACACACACACACACACACCCCACCCAAAACCACCAAAAACACACACAAAAAACACACACACCCCCCTTGACAACACCTATTACCCCCCCCTCCACACACAACACACCACACACACATCCCACCCCCACAAAAAAACACACAAGAAAACACACACAACACACACAACACACAAACACACAAAACCCACCCCATCAAAACCAAAACACACACACTCCCAAAATTTTTTCCCCAAAACGTAACCAAAAAAACGCAAACACACACACACACACAAAACCAAAACCCCACCCCCCCCCCCCCCCCAAACACCACAAAACACACACACACACACAACACAACCCCACACAAAACCCCACACACACACACACACACCACACAAACACACACACACACCCCGGGGGGCTCCATCATTTTTTCTTTTTCACATTTATTTTCTGAAACCCCGTACACACCCCCTTGAAAAACCCCCCCCCCACCCCCCCCCCCCCCCCCCCCCCCCCCCCTACACACACACACACCCCCCCCCCCGGGCTCCCATCATTTTTCTTTTTAAAATTTGTTCTGTAACACCCACACTGAACAAACAAAACACACCCTGAAAACCCCCTACCCTCCCCCCTCCCCCACACACACACACCCCAACACACACACACAAAAACACACACACACACACAAAACACTACACACACACCACACCCCACACACCCCACAACCACAACAACAAACACCTGACAAAAACCCTACCCCCCCCCCCCCCCCACCCCCCCGCCCCCCCCCAAACACACACCACACACACCCCCCACAAAACAACACACCACAGGAAAACAACACCCACCCCACACCCCACACACCCACCCCCACAAAACACAACACACACAAAACACAACCAACACAACACACAAAAAACACACCCACACACACACAACACACACACACACCACACACAAAAAACAAAAAAAACCAGGAAAAGGACCAAAAACACCCCAAAAAACAAAGGAAACCCAAACAACCAACAACCCGAGAAAAAGGGGAAACAAAAAAAAACAAACCAAACAACAGGCAAAAAAAAACACCCACGGGCCCCAAGGTTTAATTTTTTCGTTTAATTGTAAATTGGGGTTTTTTATTTTCGGTATTTCACCGTTTTTTCCCCCTTTGTTTTTAAGGGTAAACCCCAAAAATTTTTTTTTAAAAACTTTTTCGAAAATTTTGAAAAAAAACCCGTTTTATTTAAATTACCATTTTTGGTAAATTTTCTTATTTTCGCCCTTGAAACCCCCCCTTTTCCCTTCCACCCCCCCCCAAAAAAAAGGGCCCCGTTTTCTTTTTCGCTACTGTAACCCCGTTTTCTTCCACTTTTCGCTACTGTAACACCCTTTTTTCCTTCCACTTTTCGCAAACTGAAACGCCTTTTTCTTCCATTTTTTCGCTACTGAAACCCGCCGTTTTTTTCCCAACTTTTCCAAATTTGAAACAGCCTTTTTTTCTTCCACTTTTCGCTTCTGAACAGCCGTTTTTTCCATTTTTTGCCTGAAAAACAGCCGTTTTCTTCCATTTTTTCGCTACGAACAGCCTTTTCTTCCACTTTTCGCCCCTGAAACAGCCGTTTTTTTCCCACTTTTCCGGCTCGGGATTAAGCCTTTTTCTTCACTTTTTCCTAAACAAAACCCACCGGGCCCACCCTCCAAACCCGCCTCCACTTTGAAAAATGAAAAAAACCGTTTTTTTTTTCCCCTTTTTCCCCTTTTAAAACCCCCCCCCTTGCCCCCCCACCCCCCCCCCCCAACCCCTTAAAATTTCCCTTTTAAAAAAGGGTTTTTTCTTTTTTTCGTAAACGGTTTTTCCCCATTTTCTTGCAAATTTGGGGGTGGAGGGTTCCCCCAAAGGTTCAATTTAGCAAAATAATCATCCAAACCCCCCCCCCCCCTAAAAAAAAACCCCCAAAACCCCCCAAAACACCAAAACCTTTTCAGGCAAAAAATAAAAAAAAAAGTTTAAAATTTTTTGGTTTTTTGCCCCTTTCCCCCTTTTTAAAAAAATACACCCCCCCCCCCCCCCCCCCCCCCCCAAAAATCACCAAAAAAACCCCCCTTTTGGAAAAGGGGGGTCGGGGGGGGGTAAAGGTGGATTTCTTTTTGGGGGTTTTTAAAAAAGGTGGGCCCCCCTAAAAAAGGGTTTTCCAAAAAGGGGGGGTTTTGTGGGTTTAAAACCCCCCCCCCCCCCCCCCTTTGGTTTGGTTTTTTTCTAGGGGAAAACCCCCCTTTTTAAAGTTCGTTGGGGTTTAAATTTGGGTTTTGGTTTTGGTTCCCCCCTTTTAAAAAAAAAAGGGGAAAAAAAAAAAAAACCCCCCCCCCCCTGAAATAGGGGGTTTGGGGGGGGTTGGGGTTTGGGGTGGTGGGTGGGGGGGCTGGCACGGGGGGGGGGGGGGGGGGGGGGGAGACAGGATAGCCTAGTGGTTAGAATTTGTATTCCCTATTGAGGGCCCCGGGTTCAAAGCCACCGCGGGGACCCCCGTTTGGGGGAATTTTTTTTCCCTTTTTGGATTTAAACATCATTTACCGACTCCACTTTTCCTGAAAGCCCTTTGGATGGACTATAGAACTGAGATCTTTGTCGAACGCATGTAGAAAAATTTTTCCCACACACACAAAAACCGGTTAAAAAATCCGTTCCCTTTTAGAGAGGTGGGCCATAGTGCCCGCACCCGGGTGGGAAGGGAGGATTAAAATTTGGGACAAAACCGCGTCGCCACGGGTTTTGGGGTTTTTTTTAAAACCCCATCATCCTAAGTGTAAGGGGCTCCCCTTAAAAGGTGGGTAAGGGGGGGGGGGTGGCATACATCAAGTTCAGCTTTTGGCGGAACCTGGGACCCCTTTTCCCCCGGGGAAAACGGAACCCCCCCCCAATCCCCCCCAAGCCCCCCAAAAAAAAAACAAAAACCCCCAAAAACACAAAAAAAAACCCAAAAAACCCCCCAAAACCCAACCAAAAACCCAAAAAAAACCAAAAAAACCCCAAAAAACCACACCCACAAACAAAAAACAAAAAAACAAAAAAAAAAACACACACAAAAAAAAAAAACAACAAAAACCCAAAAACCAAAAAAAACCCAAAAACAAACAACAACAAAAAACCCCACCCAACCAAGCAAACAAAAAAAAAAACAAAAAAAAAACATCCCCTCCCCCCCCCCCCCCCCCCCCCCCAAATAAAGCGAAACAACCGCACTAAAAATTTCAAACCCAACCCCAGTTGTGTGGCACAATTTTGCAAAAAAAGTTTTAAACTGAATTTTTAAAAAAGGGGAAATTTAACTAAAAACAAAGGCACGTCGAGCGGGGGCAACCGTTTGGATGGGTGACCTTTTTTGCGCGCCTTGGTTTCCCACACAGTTCCCCATTCACCCGTTGTAAAGGGGTCCCCTCCCCTTTTTGGGGCAGGGGAAAGGGTTTAAAGCGGGCGAGGGAGGGAATGGGCGCCCCCCCAAAAGATGCGGGCCCTGAAAAGCTTGGGTCTCTGACCCCTCGCCCCCTTACACCACTTTGGTTAGGGGAACCTCCCTTTATCTAAAGGTAAAAGGGGCAAGGAAGCACCCCCTTTTTGTGCAACATGGGGAGAAAAACCCAAAAGTAATTGACCTGGGGTTTAAAAAAAACATTAATTTTTTTTGGGTTAGGGCTTTTTACTTTTAGTTTTTATTTTAATCAAGTCAAAAATACTTTAATCCTCCATTAAAGGGGGAAAAAAACTTATAAAAAATTTGAAAAAGGCGAAAAAAATTAGGACTCATCATCTAAAACCCCCAAAACGAAAAAAAAGCTATAAATTGATTTTATTTTTTAGAAACATTAAAAATTTTAGTTTCCCAACACACACCCCAAAGTTTTCCGGGAAAGGGTTTTTTCCCTGAGGGAAAAGAGTCAGTACAAGTGAAAAACCCCGTGGCAAAACCCCCCCCCCCCCCCCTCCCCCAACCACCCCCCCCCCCCAACCCCCCCCCAAAAAAAAAAAACCCCCCAAAAACAACAACCCCCAAACAAACCCACAACAAAAACCCACCCCAAAACAAAACAACAACAAAAAAACCAAAAAACATCGAAGGGAAAAGGACACCTGAGCGGAGTTTTTGAAACTGTGTCCTCCATAAACCAGCAACTTTTCAAAACCAAAGGCTGGTGTTCCCTTTTTGTTTGGGTCACGGGTCGTTCTTCTTCACTGCCCCCCCCCCCCCCCCTAACTACCCCAAAAAAAATTCGATAAACAAACATCGGGGTTTCCTTCCCTCCACCCCCCCCTTCCTCCCTCCCCTGTAACCCCCCTTTTCCACCCCCCGTTCTCTTTTTTTGCCCCCTCTCTGTCTCGTTGTCTGTCTGTTTCACATCCATCCCCCCCCCTCATCAACCCGAAACACATGGAAAAAAAAACACAAAAAAAAATAAAAAACCAAAAAACCAAATTCCCCCCAAACAAAAAAACAAAAAAAAAACACCCCCCCCCCCAAAAAAAAAAAAATAAAAAAAAAACCCCCAAAAAATCCCCAACAAAACCAAACTCTCTCTCTCCCTGCCCCCCCCCCCCCCCCTCCCCCCCAACTGCCCAAAAAAAAAAACCCAACCCAAAAAAAATTTTTGATTACGGGGAAACATAAAAAATTTAAAAAAACAACAACCCCAACACAAAAAAACCCCAACCCCCCAAACCCCACAAAAACAAAAAAAAAAAAACAACCCTGCCACTGGAAAAACCTTTTTTACCATTATATCCCTTTTAAACAGCAAAGAGCAGAGGAAAGGGGAAAAAACTGCACGTCATTTAGGGTGCATGGAGACAAACCCGCTTTTGGGGACGGAAAGGGAGGGAGGGGGGGAAAGGGAGGGAAAAAGGGAAGGATTTAGGGTGGGGAGGGGGGGGGGGGGGGGAGGGGGGGATTTGGAAAGAAAGGAAAGGGGTAGGTGCTCTGGTTTAAAAGCGCTTTGTCAGAAAAAAATTCTAACTACATCTAAATTCCCCCCCCCCGAAAAAAGTTTGGGTTCCCCAGTGGAGTTGCCCGGGGGGCCCCGTCGGGAAAACCCGTTCCCCCCTTTCTGTAAAATTTTTCCTTCCCTTTTTCTCCCTCTCTTCGTTTCTGTTCTGTTCCTTTTTTTCCCCGTCCCCACTCCTTGCGTTTTCTGCCCCCTTGTCCCCTTCCCTGCCTTTTTTTCCCCCCCCCAAAAAAGACTTAAAAAATAACAATGCTCTCCCAAAAGCCAGGGAAAACGGAAAGCGCTGGGGTTTTAAATTTTCAGGGGATTTCGGCAAATGCAAAACGCATTTTCGTTTATATGACAAAAAAACAAAAGTTGGGGGGTCTAAAGCTTAGAAAGGGAAAAAGAATGCGAGGGAAGAAGAAGAAGAAGAAAAAATCGAAGAAGTTGGTTGCTTAAGAAGAAGAAAAGCGAAGGGGAAAGCGAAAGAAAGGGAAAGCGGGGAAAAAGAAGGGAAAAAGGGGGGAAGAATGCGAAGAAGAAGAAAAAAGAATAAGAAGAATAAAAAAAAGAAAAAAAAGGAAAAAGAAAAGAGAGGAAAAGAAAAATGCAAGGAAAGAAGTCGAAAGAATTTTTCGAAGAAGAAGAAAAGAGAGGAAGAAGAAGAAAAAGGGAAAAGAAGAAATAGGGAAAAAAATAGAAGAAAGGGAAAAAAAGAAGAAGTCCCTTCGGGGTGGACTAAAACCAAAAGTCCCTAAAAAAATTAAAAAACCAAAAACAGCTTGCGCAAACCCCTTAAAAAAAACCCTTTTTAGAAAAGTAGACTTATAGTGTGAGGGAAGAACGGTGACCAAAAATTGCCCAAAAAAAAACAACAAAACAACAACAAAACACGGGGGTTCCCAGGGTGTTGGGGTTTTTGACATCATTTAAAAAGTCGGAATGCGGCCCACCTTTAAAGGTGGACAAACGGGTAAAAATAACCTGTCAGCAAGGAAACCTAAGGGTCCCCTCTAGGCCCAAAGGGAAAGAAAAAAAAGCCACTGTAAAAAAAATCGGGGTTGTCTTTTTTCATTTTCCCGATTTTTTTGTTTTTTGTGTAAAAAGCAGGGAATTTTTATTCTGAAGAAAATGGGGGTAATTTAATCTCGCGTAGAAAATCGAAGAAATTTGGTTTTTTAAAAAAAAAACAAAATAATTTTGAAAAAACGTACCTTCTCCTCTCCCTCTTTCCCTCCCCCTCCTCTCTCCCTCCCCCCCCTCTCCTCCCCCCTCTCCCCTGTTTTCCCCCTCTTGTGTTCCTCTCTCTTCGATATCTTTGATACCCCCGCCCCAGCGCTATAAAGCTTTTATTTCTAAATGGGAATAAAATTTTTTTCATTGTTCATTGCATTGCTCTTTTCCTTTCTTTCTCCGACTCTCTCTCTTTCTCTTTCTCTCCGGCTCTCTCTCTTTCTCTCCCTTTCTTTTCCACCCCCCTCTCCGACCTTTTTTCTCTCTCTTTCTCTCTTTCCGGGGAATCTCTCTTTCTCCCGTGTGTGTGTTTTTTTGGGGTTTGGGGGAGAGAGAGGGGAGAAGAGAGAGAGAGAGGGGAGAGAGAAAAGAGAGAGAAAAGGGGGAAGAGAGAAAAGGGCCGGAGAGGGGAGAGGAAAAAGTCGGAAAAAGAGAGAGCGGAGAGAAAAAAGAGAGGGGAGGAGAGAAAAAAGGGGGAGAGAGGAGAGAGGGGGAGAAAATAGAGAGAGAGGAGATGGGAGAAAAAGAAACAGTCTTTTAAAAAAACACAGTATCAAAAAAGAGGGTTTTTGATCCCCTTCTCTTCAAAAAAAGGGGCCTTTTAAACACCTTTCATTCTTTATTTTTTTTTCAGCCCGCGCCAAAAGTAAACCCCGGGGTAAATTTAAAAACAAGTGTTTTTTCTTACTTTTTAAAAACCCCCAAAACCCGCCAACCAGCCAGCCCCCCCAAACCCAAATACACAAACCAAAACCCAAAACAACTCTGGGTCCCTCCTAGTCCTATTTCCCCCCTTTCCAAGAGCGAAGAGGAAACTTACAAAGGGAGATTTGTAATCAACAGGTTTACGTTACTAAGTAGGGCAATACTATGGTCTGTCTGCTTCTGTCTGTCTTTTTTGTCTGCCCCTGTCCCTCCCTCCCCCCCCTTTTTCATCTCTCTTTATTCCATCTCCCTCTCATTCCCCTCTCTCTCCCTCTTCTCTCTCGCTCCTCTTTTCCCCCCCCCCCCTCTCATAGGGCTAGATGTTATCATTCATTATTTTGTTTTATTTTATTCATTCATCATTCTTTTTTTCTTTTTTTTTCTTTTCTTTTTTTTTTTTTTCTCTTTTTTTTATTTCCCTCTTTTTTTTCAAATGAGGGCCCAGTGTAAAAAAAACAAAAACCCCAAACAAATGTTTACCTTCTTGAAAAAAAAACCGTTCGTTTTACTCTCTCTGTTCTTTCTGTCTGTCTAACGTCCCGTTTTTTTCTGTTTTGTCCCCTTACAAAACTGCAAGATACGGGGGTTGGGGTGTAAAAAAACCCGAGGGGCAAATTTTATTATCCTTGAAATAAAAAAATTAAAAATTAAAAAAAAAAGAAAAAAATCGATTGTTTCATAACATATAACTGGTACCTCCTCACCCCCATGAATAAACAAAGACCAAAACAAAACAAACCCCCCCCCCCCCCCCTAATCCCAAAAAAAAAAAAAAAAAAAAAAAACCCCACAACAAATTTTAAAAAAAAAACAAAAAAACCCTAACTTGCCCTAGGGTTACGCAGGTATGTTGCCCGCTGTAGCGAAATAAATTTAAAAACAAAAAAAACAACAAAAAACACCCGTGAAGAAACAATTCCCACTACCAGAAGAGAAGGGGGCATGCATTGCAGAGAGTGCTTTGGGGGGGAATCACTGACAGAAAAATGGGCCCCAAACTTTAAAAGTAGGGGGGCGCTTTCTGCTTTTTTGGAAAACCCACCCCTTTATACTTCAATAGGGGTGACCCCCCATACCCCTTAAATTTTCAGGGTTGGTTTTTGATTGTAAACAAAAAAGGGGGGGGGGGGGGGGGGGGGGTGATGGGTGGGGGGTTGGGGGGGGGGGGGGGGGGGGGGGTTGGGGGGGTTTGGGGGGTGGGGGCGGGGGGGGGGTGGAAGGGGGGGGGGGGGGTTGGAAAAAAAAAATATCCTTTTGGGCTGAGGGGGTGTCTTGGGCGTTTCGTTAATTTTGAGGGGAGCCGAGGTTATTGGGGGTTTAATTTTCCCAAAGATTTTGTTCCGTTCTAAGGGCATTTTTGGGTTTTTTTGTTTGTTTGTTTGGGGTTTTTTTGGGGGGTTTTGTGTGGGGGTGTGTGTGTGTTTTGTTTTTTTGTGTGTTTTGTTTTCACCTTTGAGTTAAAAGTCAAAACTGAAATTTTTTTTTCCCCCCCAAAGTCCTTTGGGGTCCCAAAACTGTGGGTCATGACAATTCATGGTCAAGAGGTAAACCACCTGCCGGAAAGCGAAAAGTCCGGGGTTTGGAGTGTGTGGTGGGTTTTTTCCCCGTTTGTGCCCCAAAAATTTTCCCCCCCCCCCCCCCCCCCCCACCCCTCTTTCCCCTTTCATCGTGATGGGGGGGCTTGGAGCTAGCTTTCGTCCCAGAAGATAAAACCCAAGGGTTCCCCCTTGCTACGCATTTAGCGCTCGTAAAAAGGGTTTTCCCCCCCCCCCCCCCCCCCCACAAGATTTTTACCCGGCAAAATTCTGCTGAAAAGGCCCCTGTGATAGGGAAACTAATACACATGCAGACAGGAAAAAGAAAAAAAAGTAATGGGTGGCGTTACACTTGTGGCTACGCGCTCTCCTCGGGGAGAGCAGCCCGAATTTCACGCAGAGAAATCTGCCGTGACTTTAAAACGGTGTATAATCCAGTCCAGAGAAGTGAGGTCTCTGACGCCTCGCTGCCCTACGACCTTATAGGTTATGGGACACCTGCACCTTTTATAATCCAGTCCAGTGCAATCCAATATAATCCAATCCAAACCAATCCACTACAATCCACTGCTACGTGCTGAATATTCCATATACCCTGCACCACATCTGCAAGAAAATGAATGAGCACATGTTTCATATTAGTATAGCCATGTGCGCAGACGAAGCCTCGGATGCCTGCTGAATATTCCTCCTTGCTTACAGTGACATGTTGTTCTTGATGGCCGTTCCCCATCTTTACACTCTGGGGGTCCCCCAGAACATGCACTCTGACTCACGCTTGTTTGTTTGTATTATGATGGATATATTTTCAAGATTTTTGAATTATTTGAACTGTATGGTTTAATATTTTTCAGGTTTTTGTTTTTGTTTTTAATTCCATATATGCATATGTTATTGTTTTTTCTTGTTTGATTTGTATAGTTTACCATAGATTAGTTTTTTTTCTAATTCTATGTCTGCATATATATTTTCTTTTTTTCTCGCTTTTTCCCCCTTTAGATAGATGGCTTGATGAAAAAAAGCGATTGCACTGCTTATTCAGTGTAAGGTAAAGGTAAAGGTAAAGGTGTCCCATAACCTTTAAGGTCGTAGGGGAGCGAGGCGTCAGAGACCTCACTTCTCTAGAGCCAGCATATTGAGGGCGGCGCCCATCTCCTCTCCCTCGCTGCTTTACCTTCCCTGACCCTAAAGAGGACAGGTACCCATTTACAGCTGGGTGAACTGGGGGAACTGTACTGAAGCCAAGGCGCGCAAACGGTCACCCATCCAACTGGTAACCACGCTCGACGCTGCTTAACTTGGCTGGGGGAAAGCGAGTGCTCCGACCACTGAGCTATCCCGTCCCCCATCTGAAAATAAAAGTTTGACTTTGACTTTGACTTTGACTCATCCTACCTGGGAATCACTGTGAGACTGTAACTAACTACACACTGGATGAGAAGTTTGGGTGTATCACTGTTTTCGAGTACCTCACCATTATAGGCAGCCATCTCCCGACTTCAGAGGATTTTCTTCTCTCTCCTTTAAGGAAGAGTGCATGCAGGTTGTTGTGCTAAAATCTTGGCTGAAGACAATATCAAAACATGTTTTAAAGTATAACAACATTTTAATGTAAGCCTTGATAGTCTGCTTACATCAATAATTGTCAAGCTTTTGTTTGGCCTGCGCCAAGCCAAGCCAACAGTGACCTGATTTACGCCTTTAGACCCACATGTTTGTTTGATTTTCTGTAGGCGTTCAAGCTAGGACAGGACTATTGCATTAGCAGAATTATACATGATTTGATTTGCCATATCGTTGAAATATCTAGTGTCATTGTACTAAACAAGGCACAGACTCAGAACAGTATACACTCAAACAGTAGCTAGGGTGTGGAGGAAGCTGTTTGAAAAATCTTCAGTGGTGCCCCAACGGTCCTACTAGACTATGGGGTATGTGAAGGTGAAAAAACAACAATTTTTCATGTAAATTATTTACCGATGCCATTAATTCTGATTTTACTTCTCCCAAAAGTTCTTTGGATGAGAGGATATGGTGGTCAGATATTGTGATGCGCTAACCAGTTACTCAATTTGAGCAGTTGTAAGCTTGTGAGAATTAAAAATGTTTAAGCCTGTGATGTTAAATGTTCAAGTCTGTTGGTTTTTTTAAGGAACTTACCCTGCCGGACTAAACTCTTCCAGTGTAAACAGCTCCTTACCATCTGGAGAAATCTGTGCTAAAAAAATTCTGCTTGTTTTGTACCGTGGTTGTGTCCATCTCCACCTTTGATTTCATTCAACCTGCTTACAAAAGTTCTGTAGCCTACAAAGTCATTCTAAAAGCTTTCCCGTTGACTCGGATAATCTGGACGCTTTAAGTCCATGTCTGGCGTGAATGAGTACTTGAAACATTCGCGTAGCAGCTGGAATGTCTTTCTGTCAACACATTATCCTGAAACTAAATACGAAATCTGAAACAACGAAGGGAAGTGCTGGAAAGGAACCGGCACACCGTGAAACTGTGTCAGATCGAAACAATGAACAAAGCTGTAAAAGCAATGCATTAATCGACGACATCATCTACCAATGTTTGCAGAAATATTTCACAGCAAATTGTCTACCCTCGCGAAAGATCGGGCAAGCAAACAGCGTTAGTGGTCCATTCACGAAGCCTAGAGAGCGAAACAGCATTTGTTGTTTTTATTTCCATGGTCCACGGGAGAACATTGTTTTCCTTATCAATATTTATTCTCCCCATCTCCTTTGTCATCCTTTTCCGTGCTGTGTGTTTGCTGAATGCAATCACGCATCGCCATTGGACTTGTGCCTACTAATGGCATGAAACAAGGTGCAGCTGTGTTGCCCTTCACATTGTGTGCGGTGTCAGTGATGCGAACAGAGAGCGTTAGTGGCAGTTGACCGACAATGATTGACTGCTGTGTCAGGACAGTCAGAGGTCACTTCTTGTTGAATCTGTGGTTTCCTGCCTGCAGAAAAAAGAATGTAGAGCTATGAAGGGCTTTTAGTCCAATTTAGTCCTGTTATTTCTGAGTTTTTAACTTCAGTTTGCATTCGTCCTGGCTTTTGCTTCAGTTTGGATTCATTCTGTTTTCAAGGTTGTGTAGATTAGACACTTTTTTTTTCTTCAGTGATAAATTGCAATATTTTCGCTCTTGTTTTTCTGCTCTTTCGGTCTTTCTTTTCCGTTTTGCGTTGTTTTTCTCCACTCTTTGCCTGCCTTTTTTTATTTTGTTTTCATGTTTCTTGCTCGATTAAAATACTAGGATGGTACAGATAAAGTAATTGTCTTTTTTAAATTTTATTCATTCACCCCATCCCTTCTCTTGCTGCGAATAATATACAGTAAACTGTAATGCAAATCGATATTTTCTTGTTCCTTTTAGAGCTCAGAGGTTCACCAAAGGGGACATTATGCGTATGCGACCGATTTTGCCCTCCATTAAGGTAGCCACATTCCATCTTCGCTGATGATGTCTAAACACAACAGCATAGTGCATGCAATTCTTTAAAAATATATATTTTTTGGTCATCTGTTTTTACCGAAAGGAATGACCTAGTCTTCCGATGGTCCTTTCGGCACTGTTTTAAGGTATGCGCAAGATGTTCTGCGCGCATTCGCACACAGGGCCTCAGTTTATAGTCTCATCGAAAGGTGTTTTGGGAAGGCGGAGTCGGTAAGTACTGATGTTAGCACCGGGGAACAATCCCCTTGAAGGGGCGTCTCCCTGGTGGCTAGAACCTGGGTTTGATCCCGGGCCGTCCAGTGGCGAGCGTAACGATCTAACCACTGGGACATCCCGTTCCCCTGTACACGACAAAATTTATGCCATGCCTTGCCATACATGCATACACTATACTCCACTCCACTCCACTCCACTCCAACCCACTCCACTCCACTCCACGCCACTCCACTAAACTACATCACACTCAACACCACTCCAGCGCAACAAAACAACAAGGCAGAACAGAATGAAGCAGCAAAATTTATGTTGTGCTTGAATGAGATAGCAGCCTGTAGCGTGTTGCTAGGCTACCAGTAATCTGTTTCTGGCGCCTGTGTTTCAGCTGATGAATAAAGGAAATCTGTTTCAAACCAGCAATGCTGTTATTAGTGGACGCAGCTCTCCCATCATGACAAGCTGTTATCACACAGGTGCATTACGTTAATCAGACACACGCTGCCAAGTCAGTTGATTTGAGTAGGCTAGCACGATGTGAGGTATAGTTAAGATTGCCTTCTCTCTAAAAGCTTTAGTTTGATTGGTTAAACGCAGATCACGTGGTGTAATATATATATATATATACATTTTATAATATAATATGATATTATTCTATATTGTATTATAATAAGTTGCCATGATTTAATGATAGAATTGTGGGTTTTTATCAAGACAATTATATATATACATATATATCGGAAGACTATGGTGTTGCGCTCTAGGTGTTTATTCTGGTACAGCGTCAGTTGTGGCTGGCCAGTCCAACACGGGAATGACAGACAGTGCCTATGGCAGAGGAAGGCACAGATGAAGTCTGACAATGCTGGTCTGTCTGTCTGCCTGGGCTGCAGCCTTTCTTCTCGCTCTCTTTGCCTCGTGCTGCTGAGCAAGTGCCTCTCTTCGAACTTGGAGAGACCTTTCTGCACAGTCTGTCTCCAGGCTGACCGTTCGAGGGCTGTTGCTTCTTCCCACTTGTTCTGGTCGATGTTCAGGGCTTTCAAGTCCCTCTGTCACACCTCTCTGAATCGCAGCTGTGGTCTGCCTGTGGGACGTTTTTCCCCCGCGCAAGTTCTCCATACAGGAGGTCGATAAGGGATATAGTATGTATCGACAAATTAAAGAGAACCTGTGAGTACTAAAGCAAAATAGATATTCGATTTTCCTGACTAGTGTGTTTTAAAAACGAACGGGAGAAGAGAAAGGGAGGAATAGCCGACTGGTTAGATCATTGCGCTCGCCGTTTGAGGGCCAGCACTCAAGCCCAGACCTTAGCACCACCTATAGATGCTCTTTCCAGATTTCCCGCCTGGAAATAACATCAGTACTGACGCCACTCCCCCCCCCCTCCCCCTAATCCTTTGGATGAGACTATCCACCGACATGTGTGTGCAGACGCACGCAGAACAGCTTGCGCACATGATGAAACCCGTTCCGCCTTTCTGCTAGTAAGAACAGATGATATTTATTTATTTATTATTTATTCTTTTATATCGAGGATAATGGAATAAGCACTCATGTGCTTTTTTACATCCAGTCCCCGTGTGTATGCGGTTTTGTAAATTTTGTCATTTGTTTCCACCGGCACACAATGGCCTACTCTAACGAAAAGCGGAAACGTAACATAAACGAAACGTAACGTAAACGTAAGATACGTAAACGAAACGTAAGATAAACAATTCTGATGCCCGCTTCTGTCATCCTGTGTAGACGTTATCTTCCAAGTTGGAACGTGGTCACTGTAATGGTGGGCAAAAAAACCTCGGTCACATGTACAAAAATCTCACCATTGCATCGGTGGTCTAGAGGTAACGCGCCTGCCTAGAAAGCGGAAAGTCCGGGTCGGAAGTGTGCGGTGGTTCGAATCCCGTTTGGACCCGAAACTTTTCACCCCATCCATTAGATCATGAGTGGTGGTCTGGGTGCTAGTCTTTCGGATGAGACGATAAACCGAGGTCCCGAGTGATGCACATAATTTTTTACCGCACGTAAAAGAACCCACGGCAACAAGAGAGTTGTCACTGGCAAAATTCTGTAGAAAAAAGCCACTCTGATATCAGGGAAACAAATGTAGTTGCAGACAGAAAAAGAAACAAAAATAATGGGTGGCGCTGCTCTTGTGGCGACGCGCTCTCTCCGGGGAGAGCAGCCCGAATTTCACGCAGAGAAATCTGCCGTGACTTAAAGTGGTATAAATGAAAAATGCTGAACCTCGGAGCTCTAGCCGAGGAACAACAACAACAACAACAACAACAACGACAACAACAACAACAACAACAACAACAACATATAACAAACGAATAGAAAGAACCGACCACTAACTGTAAATGCTGGTGTCAAAAGATTTTACGAAAAGTACAGACAAAAGTAAACAAGATAATTGCAAGACACAGGTGACCAACCTCTGATATGATAAAGTAAGGTATTTACCTGTTTTGAAAATTAAAAAAATTCCTAAAGTTGGAATGCGGCTACCTTAAATGGTGGACAAAACGGTAGCAAGCACACAATCTCATCCATGGTGAACCTCGGAGCTCTAGCCAAGGAAGGAACAATAAAAGAGAACAAATAAGAGAAGACAGAATACAACATGATGTTGTCCGTGGACGTCATTTCCAGCCACCCTGACCAATAATAATATAAAGTGTTGTATCATAATAAAATGTTATCGGTTTATTTTGTTGTGTCCAATACGTCTCTGCGACATTTATGACAATAAATGTTATCTGATTTTTTTAAAATACATCTGATTTCTGATCTAAATTCGCAAAAACACACACGCACGAGTACCCGTACATTTATAAAGATGGTGGTAAAGGTGTTCCCATAACCTATGTGGTCGTAGGGGAGCGAGGCATCAGAGACCTCAGCTTCTGTAGGGGCCAGCATATTTAGGGCGGCGCCCATCTCCTCTCCTTCGCTGCTTTACCTTCCATGACCCTAAAGAGGGCAGGTGCCCATTTACAGCTGGGTGAACTGGGGGAACTGTACTGAAGCCAAGGCGCGCGAACAGTCACCCATCCAAGTGGTAACCACGCTCAATTTAGCTTGGGGAGAGCGAGTGCTCTGACCACTGAGCTGTCCCGTCCCTAATGCAAGCGCACAATAGTACAAGGAGACACACATTCTGGCCCAGGCCAAAAGCTGTGTCACTTATTGATGTCAGAGGCAAATCACCCAGACGTATTTCAAAACACTGCTCTGTTTTGAAATATTATGTTGAAATTGATCCCACCCATATTTAATAGACTCTTCTTAACAACCTGTATACTCCATTAAAAGCGAAAATCCTTTGAAGGCGGAGTATGATTACCTATAACTATAGTGAGGTATTTGACAGCACCTATACACCTAGGGAAAACTGAAAACCGCGAGGAGTGGGGATGCCGGGGGTTTGCCAGTAGATATAGCACCCCTCCTGGAAAATCTGTGCTGGGAATTCCCTCTTGCCTATCCTTCTCTTTGTTTCTGCCTTGTTCCTTTTCTTCCTGTCACCTCCTTGTTTATTTTCTGCCTTCCTGGTCCATTCTCCTGCCTTTCTTTTCTCCAGAAAGGCTAAAAAAGATAACAGTTATCTCCCATGCCGAAGTCGGATGTACTGGGCCTGACTTGTCAGGCGCTTAACGGCAGCGCAACGCATTTTCGATCATATAACAGACAACAGTAGTTGCTGTCTAAGCGTTCGAAGATAATGGAGAAGAAGAAGAAGAAGAATTCGAAGAAGAAGAATTCGAAGAAAAGAAGAAGAAGAAGAAGAAGAAGAAGAAAGAAAAAGAGAAGAGAAAAAGAAGGAGAAGGAGAAGAAGAAGGAGAGAGGAGAAGAGAGAGAAGAAGAAGAAGAAGAAAGAAAGAAGAAGAAAAAAAGACGGCGACGAAGAAGAAGAAGAAGAAGAAGAAGAAGAAGAAGAAGAAGAAGAAGAAGGAAAAGAAGAAGAAGGAAAAGAAGAAGAAGAAGAAGAAGAAGAAGAAGAATGAAAAGAAGGAAAAGAAGAGAAAGAAGAAGAAGAAGAAGAAGAAGAAGACGAAATCAGTAAGTAGCTACGGTCTCACTGTGATTCCAAGAGTGCGACATGAGAGGTCATTTTTCTGGGCAACTCCTCGTCCCCCCTAACGCCCCCCCCCCCCCTAACGCCCCCCCCCCCCCTACCCCCCCCCCCCCCCCCCCCCCGAACCCCCCACTCTAACCCCCCAGCCCCTGGATATTCCGCTGGGAAGAAACCTCTGTATTGAGAAATACAGCATTTCTGCTCGATACCAGCTTCATGGATTTTCAGGAGACTTCAACTTCATCTGTATTTTCTTTACCTCAGACTTCCTATGACAGTAATCATGCCACGGTATATATGGACTATCTGGCTGATATTGACGATTAAACCCTGGACATCGTGAATCTATTATTCATGTGACTGCAAACAGTGCCAGGAAGCATCCTCAAAAGCAACAGCAGCAGCAGCAGCAGGGAGAGAGAGAGAGAGAGAGAGAGAGAGAGAGAGAGAGAGAGAGAGAGAGAGAGAGAGAGAGAGAGAGAGAGAGACAGATAGACAGACAGACAGAAACAGAATGAATGAATGAATGATCTTTATTTTCCAAGGGTTACAAAGTAAGTACTCATAAGAGAGAGAGAGAGAGAGAGAGAGAGAGAGAGAGAGAGAGAGAGAGAGAGAGAGAGAGAGAGAGAGAGAGAGAGAGAATGGATGATTTTTATTTTCCAAGGGTTACAAAGTAAGTACTCATAAGAGAGAGAGAGAGAGAGAGAGAGAGAGAGAGAGAGAGAGATAGAGAGAGAGAGAGAGAGAGAGAGAGAATGAATGCATTGTCTTTATTTTCCAAGGGTTACAGAGTATTAGAGAGAGAGAGAGAGAGAGAGAGAGAGAGAGAGAGAGAGAGAGAGAGAGAGTGAGAGAGAGAGAGAGAATGAATGAATGAATGAATGAATGGATGATCTTTATTTTCCAATGGTTACAGAGTAAGTATTCATAAAGAGAGAGAGAGAGAGAGAGAGAGAGAGAGAGAGAGAGAGAGAGAGAGAGAGAGAGAGAGAATGATTTTTATTTTCCAAGGGTTACAGAATAAGTATTCATAAAGAGGGAGAGAAGAGAGAGAGAGAGAGAGAGAGAGAGAGAGAGAGAGAGAGAGAGAGAGAGAGAGAGAGGGAGGGGGGGGGGGGAGAATGAATGATCTTTATTTTCCAAGGATTACAGAGTATTAGAGAGAGAGAGGTAGAGAGAGATTGATTGATTGATTGGTCATTTTTTTTATTCCCAAAGGTTACAGATAAGTATTGACATCATGTTTTTTTGATTATGCCTTTGCCCTGAGAAGGTACTATCGTTAATAATCATCACAGCTAATAGTTTCAAGGAGAGAGAGAGAGAGAGAGAGAGAGAGAGAGAGAGAGAAATGATCTTTATTCCCAAGGGTTAGAGAGTACTAGAGAGAGAGAGAGAGATAGATAGAGAGAGAGAGAGAGAGAGAGAGAGAGAGAGAGACAGAGACAGAGACAGAGACAGAGAGAATGATCTTTATTCCCAAGGGTTACAGATAAGTGTTAACATACTTTATTTTTCATTGGGCCCTTGCCTTGAGAAGTGACTATCATTAATAACCACAGCTAATCGTTTAAAGGAGAGAGAGAGAGAGAGAGAGAGAGAGAGAGAGAGAGAGAGAGAGAGAGAGAGAGAGAGAGAGAGAGAGACACACACACACAGAGACAGAGACAGACAGACAGAGAGACACAGAGACAGACAGACAGACAGACAGATAGACAGACAGAGACAGAGAGAGAGAGAGAGAGAGAGAGAGAGAGAGAGAGAGAGAGAGAGACAGACAGACAGACAGACAGACAGAGACACAGAGAGACAGAGACAGAGACACAGCCAGAGAGACAGACAGACAGACAGACACACACACACAGACACAGAGAGAGAGAACTGGAATGTTTTATTGAAGGAAAAAAGAGACAGAGAGAGAGAGAGAGGCCTACAGCCTGAAGCAGTCAGTGTAGGCACACTGTAGGTATTGTGCAGGGCGGGTCAGAGGAACGCGACTTTGCTCTTCCCAGGCCACAATGGCAACGATTCTACTGAACCTAGCATAGCCTAGCATAGCCTATAGCCTAGCATAGCCTAGTATAGCCTAGCATAGCCTATATTATAGCCTAGTATAGCCTATAGCCTAGCATAGCCTAGTATAGCCTAGCATAGCCTAGCATAGCCTAGTATAGCCTAGCATAGCCTAGCATAGCCTAGTATAGCCTAGCATAGCCTAGCATAGCCTAGTATAGCCTAGCACAGCCTAGTATAGCCTAGCATAGCCTAGTATAGCCTAGTAAAGCCTAGCACAGCCTAGTATAGCCTAGTATAGCCTAGCACAGCCTATATTATAGCCTAGCACAGCCTATATTATAGCCTAGTATAGCCTAGCACAGCCTTATATTAGCTATTTAGCTAGCACAGCCTATTATTATAGCCTAGCACAGCCTATATTATAGCCTAGTATAGCCTAGCACAGCCTATATTATAGCCTAGCACAGCCTATATTATAGCCTAGTATAGCCTAGCACAGCCTATATTATAGCCTAGTATAGTCTAGCACAGCCTATAGTATAGCCTAGCACAGCCTATAGTATAGCCTAGCACAGCCTATATTATAGCCTAGCACAGCCTATATTATAGCCTAGTATAGCCTAGCACAGCCTATATTATAGCCTAGCACAGCCTATATTATAGCCTAGTATAGCCTAGCACAGCCTATATTATAGCCTAGCACAGCCCATATTATAGCCTAGTATAGCCTAGCACAGCCTATATTATAGCCTAGTATAGTCTAGCACAGCCTATAGTATAGCCTAGCACAGCCTATAGTATAGCCTAGCACAGCCTAGTATAGCCTAGTATAGCCTAGCATAGCCTAGCATATCCTAGCATAGCCTATATTATAGCCTAGCATAGTCTAGTATAGCCTAGCATAGCCTATAGTATAGCCTAGCATAGCCTAGTATAGCCTAGCATAGCCTAGTATAGCCTATATTATATCCTAGCATAGCCTAGTATAGCCTATCATAGCCTATATTATAACCTATCATAGCCTAGTATAGCCTAGCATAGCCTATATCATAGCCTAACATAGCCTATAACAAGTCAAGTCAAGTCAAGTCAAGTCAAAAACACTTTAATCATCCCATGAAGGGCAATTACAATACTGACAGGCAGATTGATACTCATCAAATATATCAAAGACACAAAAGCTATATTTCATATTGGTTTTCAAATAAAATGTCACGAACACACACACACACACCACACACACGCGCGAATGCGCACACACACGCAAACGCCCGCACGCCACACACATCAATTGTGAACACAATTTTAAACCCATTGACTAGAAGACATAAAAACTTATTTTTACGCACGCATATACGCAGCACGTACACACGCACGTACGTGTGTGTGCGAACACGCCCACGCACACCCACACCATACACCAATATATGAATTCAATGTTTTAAGACAGTTGACTAGAACACAGACTTATTTCACACACCCACGCACCCACCCACACACACACACACACACACAATTATGTATTGACTACACTCGTAACAATGACAATCAGGCAGATAATTCAGAGAAATGTAAAAACTAGGTAGTCAACATCATTGTGAATTCAGAATTCGAATGCTTACTGGCACAAAAGAATTTCTTAGCCTAACATAGCCTAGTATAGCCTAGCATAGCCTAGTATAGCCTAGTATAGCCTAGCATAGCCTAGCATAGCCTAGTACAGCCTAGCATAGCCTAGTATAGCCTAGCATAGCCTAGCATAGCCTAGCATAGCCTAGTATAGCCTAGCATAGCCTAGCATAGCCTAGTATTGGTGGATCGGTGGTCTAGAGGTAACGCGCCTGTCTAGAAAGCGAAAAGTCCGGGTCTGAAGTGTGCGGCGGTTCGTACCCCGTTTGGACCGGAAATTTTCCCCCCATCCATTAGGCCATGAGTGGTGGTCTGGGCGCTAGTCTTTCGGATGAGACGATAAACCGAGGTCCCGTGTGTTACAAGTAATTATTTAGCGCACGTAAAAAACCCACGACAACAAGAGAGTTGTCCCTGGCAAAATTCTTAGAAAAAAGCCACTCTGATAGGGAAACAAATACAGTTGCAGACATGAAAAAAAAAAAAAAAAAGGGAGGCGCAGCGCTTGTGGCGACGCGCTCTCCCGCTCTCCCCGGGGAGAGCAGCCCGAATTTCACGGAGAAATCTGCCGTGACTTAAAGTGGTATGAAATGAAATCTGAGCGCTTTGATTTGTTGCTTTACAAGATTCAGCGCTATATAAATTCCATACATTATTATTATTATTAGTATAGCCTAGCATAGCCTAGTATAG
Source organism: Rapana venosa (assembly GCA_028751875.1). Taxonomy (NCBI): domain Eukaryota; kingdom Metazoa; phylum Mollusca; class Gastropoda; order Neogastropoda; family Muricidae; genus Rapana; species Rapana venosa. The sequence goes on along the minus strand of CM054140.1, from coordinate 10,929,047 downwards.
CCTAGTATAGGCTATCATAGCCTATAGCCTAGTAAAGCCTATAGCATAGCCTAGCATAGTCTAGTATAGCTTAGCATAGCCTATATCATAGCCTAGCATAGCCTAGCATATCCTAGCATAGCCTAGTATAGCCTATATTATAGCCTAGCATAGCCTATATTATAGCCTAGCATAGCCTATATTATAGCATAGCATAGCCTATATTATAGCCTAGCATAGCCTACATTATAGCATAGCATAGCCTAGTATAGCCTAGAATAGCCTATATTATAGCCTAACATAGCGTAGTATAGCCTAGCATAGCCTAGTATAGCCAAGCATAGCCTAATATAGCTTAGCATAGCCTAGCATAGCCTATAGCCTAGCATAGCCTAGTATAGCCTAGTATAGCCTAGCGTAGCCTAGTATAGCCTAACATAGCATAGTATAGCCTAGCATAGCCTAGTATAGCCTAGTATAGCCTAGCATAGCCTAGTATAGCCTAGCATAGCCTAGCATAGCCTAGTATAGCCTAGTATAGCCTAGTGTAGCCTAGTATAGCCTAACATAGCGTAGTATAGCCTAGCGTAGCCTAGCATAGCCTAGTATAACCAAGCATAGCCTACTATAGTCTAGCATAGCCTAGCATAGCCTATAGCCTAGCATAGCCTATATCATAGCTTAGCATAGCCTAGCATAACCTATAGCCTGGTAGAGATAGGTCTGTTTTCTGCTAGCCTGTCAGGCCGGTTCTTTCTCTTGTCAGAAAATTGCGGGTTTGGGCGCCGCAAGGCTTACTACTTATACACTACACAGCAAAAGCGTTGAAGTTTTCTCTCCTTTCTTCTTGCTGTTTGGCTCGCTCGATCCGGTCCTGTCCTCCAGTCTGGTCCTGTAGTCCCGTCGACCGCTGAAGATTTTGCAACCGGCTTCCTCCACTCCCCGCGGTCTTCTGCTTTTCCATGGCAAATCGTTCCATTTGCTGGGTCACTCAGTTCTAAATCTCTCTGTCTCTCCATCCCACTTTTTGTGTGTCTAGTTTGCCCCCAAGCCTTTGAAATTAATTATCAGGAAAACTTGGCCGAATGGGAGACCCATTGTTCTTCACGGCTCTGAAATGAAGAGTGTAAAAATGATGGTGTATGTTCAGTCCAGTTATAGTGTGACGTCACTGGGAATATTTATATATTTTTAACCCGGTCCAACCGGGAAAAAAGCTGACCCTTTTCTTAGATAAAACTTACATGTACGTTAGCTTTTTCAGTATACACACTTTTCTCGTTGCGAAAAGAAAAAAAAATGTAGGTATTGCTGGTGACGTCATACTAGTTCGACTTGAAAAGGGTTGAACATACACTTTTCAAAAAGTTAAATGTTGGAGCAGGGGTGGGGGAGAATTAGGGAATTAATGGTAGGACCCGTTCTCATTCTCTAAGTAATTGAAGAAAAATAATTATTCTGAAAGACTGAAATAGAACAAAAGCAATTCGAGGTTTGTTCACACTCGGTGATGTGAGAGGAATCAGAAATGTAATGGGAGGAGAGGAATATTTAGAAAGAGATTAATTGAGGAAGTGAAGGAAGATTTAGAAAGAGAGGAATTGAGGAAGTGAAGAAAGATTTAGAAAGAGAGGAATTGAGGAAGTGGAAGGAAGGAAGATTTAGAAAGAGAGGAATTGAGGAAGTGAAGAAAGATTTAGAAAGAGAGGAATTGAGGAAGTGGAAGGAAGGAAGATTTAGAAAGACAAGGATTGAGAAAGTGGAAAGAAGAAAGATTTAGAAAGAGAAGAATTGAGGAAGTGGAAGGAAGGAACATTTAGAAAGAGGAATTGAGCAAGTGGAAGGAAGGAAGATTTAGAAAGACAAGGATTGAGGAAGTGGAAAGGAAGGAAGAGTAGACAGATTTGAATTAAGGGAAGCATAGAGAGAGGTACAATCATGCAGAAGTATAAACCCACAGGGTGAATCTTGAAAAAAAAAAGAAATTCAAAGAACATGATATTAGAATTCTATCATTTAGTATAAACTGTCAACCTGATAATTATCGAGAAAGAACTCTTGCTAACTTAACAAAGTTCGGCTTTTGTGACATTGTGTCGTCAGATTCTGATGATTAAACTTCAACTTTCTAATGAAAGAAAAAAAAGTCATGTCAAATTATTTGACTTAACTTCTCTTAGACCTCGAAGAGTCGTTGAATTGTTTTAGGCAGTGTGTCATGGGCAAGTTGAACATAGTGGAGTCTATCTCTCTCCAGGTAGTAGGGTGCATGCTGGGTTTTTGTTTTTGTTTCTGCTGCCTCATCTTCTGTGACGTTCCTGTCCTGCTGTTCCCACGCCGCTCATCTCAATCTCCCCGCCACAGCCATACCCAGATTCGTTATGTCGCAACCTCAGGGTCGGATGTCCACAGGGAGCTCATCAATATCAGGCCGCCGTGCGACCACCAGCCAGAGGGCAGGTGCATGCTTAGTATGTTGGTATCATCCATCTTACCGGCAATTGTTGACCTACACGTCTTCGAAATTTGGAAGGGGTGTTACTGTCTGCGCGGTGTGTTCTGTGTATGCTCGCCAACAGAAGCTCAGTTTATTGTCTCATCTAAAGGACTTTTAAAGGAGTGGAGTCAGTACTGATATTAATTCACTACAGGGGGAACAGTCCCTCGAACAGGCGGATTTTTACAATCCCCTTGGTCAACTTCAAGTGCAGACCTGCCAGTGCCTTAATTCCTTTCGAATACATCCAAAAGATCAAAGTTGCATTGTAAACATCGCGTTATTTATGTCGGAGTTCGGTGGTGTTACGGAAACGCGAACATAAAACACAGCATACATCCCCGAAGTCGGAATGCGGCTACCTTCATGGTGGACAAAAACAGCCGGTCGCATACGCAAAATCTCACATAGGTAACCTCGGAGCTCTAGCCGAGGACCCACAAAACCAAAAACAAACAAAAAAGAAAAGAAAAAAAAAAGGGAAAAAAACAATTCTGTGACCATGGTGCCTCCAGGAAAATAAAAAAAAATTAAAAAAAAGATCTCAGAAAGAAACCTCAGTGAAGACTCGAAACCGGACCCTCACTTAAAATCCGATCACGAGCACGACTCTCTAACCACTAAGCTAAGCTAAGAACGTAGCTCCCAACCCCTGGTCCCCATCAAACATACCAAACTATCCAGTAGCCTTCCTTCAAAACTACCTCACTCCTGTTCTTCTTCGCTAATGAGGGATCGACTATTTTTAGACACGCACATAAGTCGAATACCATCACTGAGTAGTAGTTTACCTTTACTAAAAAAAAAAAAAAAAGAAGAAAAAAAGAGAAAAAAATTATAAAAATTTTAAAAACAAAAACGACCAAGCAAAAAATCTAACAATTCCATCCCCTCTCAAAAGAGAGAGAGAGAGAGAGACAGAGATAGAGAGAGAGACAGAGAGAGAGACACAGAGAGAGACACAGAGAGAGAGAGTTGTGGAGGGATCGGCCTGTATATAACAGAGACATTCCCCACATATGTACAGTGTCTGAAATTCTTCAGAAGAGGCCGGGCGATAATCATAAACAGCGACTATCCTGACTCCACTCTTCTGCTTCTAATCACTCGCTATGCCACCTTCTCACACAGTCCCCTCCTAACTGGGAAATTTTCGCTGGGACGTAAAGATAACCACAACACAACAGCAGCAGCACAACAACAGCAACAACAACAACGCCTTCACTCTTCCTTCTCGTTCTTCGTAGTTTTAGATCAGGAGTTCATCTTGGTGCTTTTTCTTTCATGAAGAACGGTTTTGGGTCTAGTTTTTTGTATTTTGTTGTTGTTGTTGTTGTTGATTTGTTTTTCGCTCTTATGGTTTTCAGTTTAGCCTCATGCAGTACTGTGCTTGTCTTGTGATTTCTGCGTTGCTGTTGTTGTAGTAATTATTGTTGTAGTTGTTGTTGATGGTGATGATGATGATGATGGTAATGATGATGAATATGTTGCTAAATACAGACACACGCACTGCCCTCTACACCTGTATATCAACAGAAACACAGACACACGCATTGCACTATACACCTGTATAACAGCAGAAACACAGATACACGCATTGCACTCTACACCTGTATAACAGCAGAAACACAGACACACGCATTGCATCTACACCTGTATAACAACAGAAACACAGACACACACATTCCACACTTTATATACGGAAACACAGACACACACACGACACACACGAAACACACACACACAACACACCACACACCCCACACCACACACCACACAACACACACACACACACAAACACACACACACACACACACACACACACACACACAACACACACACACACACACACACACACACACAACACAAACACAGACGCGCGCAGCGCAAACACAGACACACAAATTCCACTCTTTGGCTTCACTTCACAATAGCGAACACGAACAAACAAAAGTGGACTTTCCAGTACTGTGCAGGTGCCAGCTAAGAAAAAAAACCAACAAACAACCCTGAGCTTTCCTTGGTGCCAGTACAGCAACATTCCTGGCATGCTCAGACCTGCCTGCAATGCGCTTGTGCACGTGAAACATCCTTGGGCAGATGGCAGATAGCGATCTGCAGTAGCAGCAGTACAGGAGTAGAAAGCATTTGGGCTCTACCTGCATGTGCCTCTGTGATTGACGAGCGTGATTTGGCCAAGTGGATTGAAAGGATAGGATCCCTGACCTTAATGGTCCACGCGCGAGGTTAAGGGTTCGAATTTCGTTACGGCGCCTGGTCGATTAAGAAATCGCAGGTCGACTTAGTCTGCAGGCATGCTAGTGCCTTTTGTACCTGTCTATGAAAAAAACCCATGGCTATGAAGCCAGGGCTTTTTTCTACTGTTGGATAAAATGTTATTGTCATTGTCTGTACATGCCAGAAAGAGATTGCGTGTTCCGTAAATTATTTTCAAACCATCTGGCCAAGGATCTCTTTTTTCTGTGGTTGTCTTAGAGTCCCACCGGAGTTATCCGATTGTAGGGGCTGTATCACCTAACTACTACTAGCCGGACCAGTAATAAAGGATCATTGGCATTTCTGCTGTCAGGTTCCTGTTATGTGGTATCCCCCCCCCCCCCCCCTCTCCCCACCGTCTCTAAAACTTTTTCAAATACTATGTATCTTGCCAAAAAAACATGCCCCCCCAAAAAAATTAAAAAATCCAAAGACTTACTTGTTCCAAGGAAGTTGTGATTCAGTAGAATTCCCTGGATCTTTAAAAAAAAGTGTATAAAAATAAAGTTGCTCGTAATTTGTTTGCGCTTGGCGCGCTTCAGGCCTATAATCATTAGTTGGATGTTGTGCTATGGAAAAGGAATTCTTCTTATTCATCAGCAACACTCCCCCTGTAAGAAGGGTGTGGGGGGGGGGGGGGAAGCTGTCAGTATAAATAGCATACCCACCTCTGAACATTCTGTGCTAGGAATTCCCTCTTTTCTATCCCTCTCCTTGTTTCTGCCTTGTTTCTTTTCTTCCTGTCACCCTCCCTCTTGTCTATTTTCTGCCTTCTTGGTCCATTCTCCTGCCGTTTTCCAGAAAGCTTAAAAGATAACAGTTCTCTATTTTGCCGAAGTCGGATGTGCTGGGCCTGGCTTGTCAGGCGCTTAACGGCAGCGCGACGCGTTTTCTTGTTGTATGATCGACAACAGTAGTTGCTGTCTGAGCGTATCATCATCATCATCATCTATCATCATCTCATCTATCACAATACATCATCATCACACATCATCATCAATCATCATCATCTCTCTCTCCATCTCTCTCATCATCTCATATATATCATATTCTTATCTTGCTGTGTGTGTGCCATGCTCTACTCTAGATGCGTTGTGTGCATTGGTGTGCATGCGTGTGTTGTGTGTGCGTGCATGCGGCGTGTGTGCTTGTCCGTGCGCGCATGCACGCTCACATATGTGCGTCTTTGTCTCTCCTACAACACTCTTAGACTGGTCAGCATTGATAAAGCGGTTTTATCTCTAACCCCATCTGGCCCTCATCTTCCTTGGCCAGTAAACACCTGTCTCTGCTGCCTAATGCCCCATTACAGTCTGTAAACAGCGACTACACACACGCACACACACTTACTCGCTCACGCGGCCCTGAAGAACACAGACAGGAATACAACGAATCCTATTCCGCGCAGACAGCCAGTCAGTCAGTCAGTCAGTTCCCCATATCCAGTCCCTTCACATTCTTGCAGACAAGTCAGTTAGAATCTGAAGGACTTTGCCAGGTCGGGTCTCTGCAGATGCGAGTAGTTTCAAGGCCTGCAAGGCTTGATTCTAGCAGCGGATCTTAATGGAAAAGGGTTTATAAGGAAGGAGGCTTACTAGAGTGGACTCAGAAGAGGTTTTTTCCCCTGTTGAGATGCAGGCGTTGGCACACGATTGCCATAACTGGAGCAAGCTTGTGTTCTTGTCTTTGCATTGCTCCCAGAATCACTCTCGGCTAGTATAGTCTCGGAATTGGCGTCTGTTGAAAAAAAAAGGGTTGGGATTTTTATGATCTCCTAGATCAACTTCGAGTGCAGACAAGCAAGTGCCTTGATTCTCTTTGTGTATATAAACATGCACAGGATGAAATATCCATTAAAGATCCCGTAATTCATGTCAGCTTTCGATGAGCTAAGGAAACACGAAAGTACACAGCATACATCCACACAGTCGTCGGAATGCAGCTGCCTTCATGGGGGGTGGGGGGGGGGGGTGGCGGTGGTTTAAGCAGAATCTCAGCGTTGGTGAAGCTCAGATCTGTAGCGCAGTAACAAAAACTGTGATGTGGGTGTGGCCTTCATCCATGATAGTCTCCTAGCATGAAGCCTGTGTTCTTCATTAAAACCTCAAATTAAAATCCTCTGAAGTCGGACTATGGCTGCCTATATTATGGCGATGTATTTGAAAACAGTAAATCCACGCAAACTTCTCGTTCATTACGTTCTTAGGATCCTCACATTTTTTGTTTTCTTTTTCATTCTTTTATTAATTTTGAGGATAATTAGAATAAACACTCATGTGCTTTTTTATTTTTTACAACCAGTCCCGTGTGTGTGCCGCTTTGTAAATTTTGTCATCCATTCCCACCGGGACAAAATGTCCAAACTCCTCCAAAAAGCGAAATAGGTTTTTTAACATGTGAACAAGATGTTTTGCGAGCGTTCGCACACGGGACCTCGCTTTATGGTCTCACCCGAGAGATTTCAATGGTTTCAAGAGTGACCAGTGAGACAGAGTCTATATTCTGAGTAACCCCCATATTTTCAAAGCTGGGGAACGCTAAAAAAAAAATCCCCCAATAACAACAACACCAACAAAATCAACGACGCCGATGGTAGCAAAAACAACAACAATAACAGCAACAGCAGGTTTCGATAAAATGCAAAACCCGAAAACCAGTAGTTAAGCCAGTGTAACATCTTGTAGTTTCTTAAGGATGCCACAAAAACAGCACACGTATGTTGTGTTGTAAACTGGTGATAGTCGTAAAGTGGACAAACATAACGGAGAGAAGAACTTTTCCCTGGGTCTGGAAACCTCCTGCAGGAAAAAAACAACCCCAAACCCATTCCTGTACTTCACTAGGTGGGCTGCCAAAGCACAGACTGCGAATTGCAAGACAAAACGGTATCCAGTCTGACACAATTCCTATTGTCTTTGTGAGCTTGCGAATCGGGGTAAAAACGATAGTTTTCTTCCTGGGAAAGTTAGGGAAAACTCATTGTACGTTCGCTGTATCGACAGAGTTTTTAAATATTTATTTATGCAATATCTTTTTATTGTCATTATTCTGCCTCGTGTTTTCTAGTGTGTTGATAGAATACAATATGCTAAACTGTTTAAAAAGAAGCTCAAGTGATTATTTCTTTTGACCAGGTTCGCTTAGTTAAACATCTTAATCCAGTTAGCCATAATGAATCCATTGAACAGCGGCACATATGTAACCACCTCCTCAACGACAGCAGCAACAGCAGCAGCAACATCATCAACAACGATTTCAATGAAACATAACAAGAACACAAAGCCAAATACTTGTACAAACTAAAACTTAATAATACCGTGTAGTTTAACAAAGGTACCACAAAATAATATATGCAACTTTAACAACAACAGTGATGGTAAATATCAACAACACCGGTAGCAGAGTACATCACCCTCCATGTAGCAGGATGCATGCTGGGTATGTTTTTGTCATCTATCAAACTGGTTGTTGCTGGCCTACTCTCCTAGGAAAAGTGGATGAGTTTGAAACTTTTGCACAGGATGTTCTGGTCATGATCGCACACATAGGGCTTTGGTATAACATGATTATCGGAGAGATTTTTGGGTAGTGGAGTCAGTACCAATGTTAAGTCCTGGGGGAAATCCTCATAAATGGACACCTCAGTGGAGACTTCATGAGTATGGCGCAATAATCATTGCACTATTCGTTGGCCTCCTAACATTGCCACTGATTCATAAAATGAAAAGTTCATCTGCAAGTGTTTACAAGTGCTTATTGCCTGATCAAATATAAAAAGAAATTAAAAGAAAAGAAAAAGAAAATAGCTTTGAAAAGTGTCCTACATGCTGCTACCGGAAGTAGGTGTAAGCGACTTCCTGTGTACAAAAAAAAATCAGCACTTAGGGACAGAGAGAACTCGCTGACATAAAGCTTCAAACAACAAGCCTTTTTCTTTTATCTTAATCGCTCTCCTTTCTCCTTTATTTTTTAAGGACCAACGTCGTAGTTTTCTGCTTCCGGTGAGCTTTGAACTCACCCATACGACCGTGCTGCTGCACTTCCTGTCCGCCATGTTAGTTTGGCTTCAGCTGAGCTGTTGACTGGTCTGCAGGCTTGTTTTCGCATTTAGGAAATTAAGCGTGTCGTGAGTGGGGAGAGAGAGAAAATGTCCAGGGACTGTTTTGTTCTTGCTAATGGGTCGTAAAATGAACGAGGGCTTCATTGATTTAAAAAAAAAAGTGTTTTTTTCCGGTTTTGTTGGTGAGAAAGGCAGGTCAGGGAAAGTGGTGCCTGTTTTTGTTTGTATTGTTGATTGTATTGTTTGTTTGTATTGTTTGTATTGTTGATTGTATTGTTTGTTCGTACTGTTTGTTGTTGATTGATTGTATTGTTTGTATTGTTTGTATTGTTGATTGTATTGTTTGTTTGTATTGTTTGTATTGTTGATGTATTGTTTGTTTGTATTGTTTGTATTGTTGATTGTATTGTTTGTTTGTATTGTTGATTGTATTGTTTGTTTGTATTGTTGATTGAATTGTTTGTTTGTATTGTTGATTGTATTGTTTGTTTGTATTGTTGATTGTATTGCTTGTTTGTATTGTTGATTGTATTGTTTGTTTGTATTGTTGATTGTATTGTTTGTTTGTATTGTTGATTGTATTGTTTGTTTGTATTGCTGATTGTATTGTTGATTGAATTGTTTGTTTGTATTGTTTGTATTGTTGATTGTATTGTTTGTTTGTATTGTTTGTATTGTTGTGGCTGCGGTTAATTACGTTATTATCTTTTCACCTGCTTGTCATTATGGTTGAGAATATGATTAAAAACATTGTCACAACCCTCATCGTTTATTTTTGTAGCCGAATCAACTCGTTCATATTGGATAACAACGATTCTCTGGAGGGAAAAGAAGGTAGAGTACGAAGGACGATGATATCACAGTCTTTATTGTTTATTAGAGGTAGTTCTGATTATAATCTTTATGCTGACAACAACAATGAAAACAGCAGCAGCAGCAGCAGCAGCAGCAGAAGTTACAGTGATTACAATATGACATTGCTGCAGCTGCAGCTCATGATGATGATGATGATGACGATGACGACGATGACAATAAGGATGAAACGTACATTGTTGAAAATATAAAACACCAAGAATCAGAAGAGAAGAGATTTTAAAAAAGTAAGAAAAGCGAAAACTCATAACCTTTCGCACGCATTTGTACCCTAGCCACTTTACCACAATTCCTGCTATGGCCGGTGGCATGGATGGCACAAACATGCCCAGCATGCATCCTGTTACCTAGAGAGAAATGAGCCCCGCCAGGTTCAACTTGCCCACAACACGATGCCTTCAATCATTGCAGAGGCCCAAGGACTCCTGAAAAACTTCTGAGAAGTCAAGTCACAACTTTAATCACTGTATGAGAAAAGGGGCCTAGTTGCGTGGAAAAGGTTGTTGTCTCATCATTTTTTGGTCTCAGAGATGGGAAACAGGATTGCTCAGTGGTCAGAGCACTCACTTTCCTCAAGCTAAAATTAAGCAGCATTGAGCGTGGTTACCAAGTGGATGGGTGACCGTTTGCGCGCCCTGGCTTCAGTACAGTCCCCCAGTTCACCCAGCTGTCAAAGGGTACCTGCCTCTTTAGGATCAGGGAAGGTAAAGCAGCGAGGGAGAGGAGATGGGCGCCGCCCTCAATATGCCGGCCCCTAGAGAAGTGAGGACTGACGCCTCGTTCCCTTACGACCTTATAGGTTATGGGACACCTTTACCTTTACCTTGATTTCCATTTACTTGTCCACCTGTATTCAAAACATGTCTGCTTCTTATCCCCCAGAACCCTGATCCAGAATCTCCCATTTTTTAAAATCCATAATAGCATAATTTGTAAAGAGACCTAAAGTGGAATGGAATACGGGTGGGAGGATAGCCTATGGGTTAGACGTGATCTGAGGGCTTGGGATCGAGTCTCCTCCTCCTCCTCCTCCCTCCTCTCCTTCTTCTTCTTCTTCTTCTTCTTCTTCTTCTTCTTCTCCTTCTCCTTCTTCTTCTTCTTCTTCTTCTTCTTCTTCTTCTTCTTCTACTGCTGCTGCTTCTGCTTCTGCTCTGCTTTTCTCTGCTGCTGCTGCTGCTGCTGCTGCTGCTGCTGCTGCTGCTGCTGCTGCTGCTGCTGCTGCTGCTGCTGCTGCTCCCTACTACTACTACTACTACTCCTGCTGCTGCTGCTGCTGCTGCTGCTGCTGCTGTTTGCTGCTGCTGTTTACTACTATTACTATTTCTTCTTCTTCTTCTTCTTCTTCTCTTCTTCTTCTTTTTCTTCTTCTTCTTCTTCTTCTTCTTCTTCTTCTTCTTCTCCTTCTTCTTCTTTTTCTTCTTCTTTTTCTTCTTCTGCTCCTCCACCTTGCTGTTGTTGTTGTTCTTCTTCTTCGTCGTCGTCGTCGTCGAACCCTCAGACAGCAACTGCTGTTGTCTGCCATATGAGCGAAAACGCGTCGTGCTGCCGTTAAGCGCCTGACAAGTCAGGCCCAGCGCATCCGACTTCGGCACAAGAGAGAATTGTTATCTTTTAAGTCTTTTTGGATAAAAAAAAGGCAGGAGAATGGACCAAGAAGGCAGAAAATAGACAAGCAGGGAGGTGGCATGAAGAAAAGAGACAAGGTAGAAACGAAAAGAGGGATAGAAAGGAGGGAATTCCTAGCACAGAATTACCAGAAGGTGGGGATGCTAGTTATACTGATAGGCCCCTGGCATCCCCACGAGGGATTAGAGATTCTACCCTGGAGTTATCATCAGTACTGACTCCACTTCCCCCCAAATGTCTTTCGGATGAGACTATAAACCGAGGTTCCGAGTATGTGTGTGTGTGTGTGTGCGTGCGTGTGTGTGAGTGTGTGTTTGTGTGTGTGTTTTGTGTGTTGTGTGTGTGTGTGTGTGTGTGTGTGTGTGGGGTGTGTACGTGCGTTGTTGTGTGTGTGTTTTTGTTTGTGCTTGTGTGTGTGTGTGTGTGGGGTGTGTGTGTGTTGCGTGTGTGTGCATGTGTGTATGTGTGTGAGTGCGTGCGTGCGTGCGGCGTGTTGTGTGTGTGTGTGCGTGCGTGTTGTGTGTGTTGTGTGTGTGTGCGTGGGTACAAGCGAGGTGTGTGGAGTGTGTGTGTGCGTGCGTGTGTGCGTGCGGCGTGTGGGTGCGTGTACGTGTGACGGAATCAAGATGGGAATGTAAATGGAATGCAAAGGGAGGGCAGTGGCGAGGCGGGGAGGCGGGGGGGGGGGGGGGGGGGGGGGGGGGGAGGGATGGAGGGAGAGGGAGGGGATGGGGCGGGGGAGGGGGGGGGAATGGGGCGGGGGAGAATGGAGGTTCAACCTTCTAGAAGCGTGTGGCACTTGGTGGCTAGTAACAAACCCTCTCGGTTGACCTCTGTGCTACTGTCTTGCAGCACTTCTGCTTCTATTGACCTTTCGACATTCCGTTTGTTTTGCGTTCCTCTTGTTGCTATGTGGTTGTTGTTTTTTTTGTTGTTTGCTGTTGTTTGTTGTCTTTATGCACTTTCTTGTTCTGTTTCTTCGTTGTTGTGTTGTTGTTGTTGTTCTCTCTTTTCTTCTTTCGTTGTTGTTTTGTTGTTGTTGTTGTTGTTGTTGTTGTTGTTGTTGTTGTTGTTCTTCTTCTCTCTTCTTTTCTTCTTCTTCTTCTTCTTCTTCTTCTTCTTCTTCTTCTTCTTCTTCTTCTTCGTCTGTTCGTTCCTAATTCTTCTTCTTCTTCTTCTCAATTTCTTCTTTTCTCTTCTTCTTCTTCTTCTTCTTCTCTTCTTCTTCTTCTTCTTCTTCTCTTCTTCTTCTTCTTCTTCTTTCTTCTTCTTCTTTGTTTTAAACTTGGATTTCAACTCTCTGTCTCTGTCTGTCTCTCTGTCTTTGTTTCTGTTTCTCTCTCTGTGCATGTTTGTCTGTGTGTCTGTGTGTCTGTCTGTCTGTGCCTCTTGAGTCCATGTCTCTCTTTGCCTCTGTCTCTCATAACACACACACACACACACACACACACACACACACACACACACACACACACACACACACACACACACACACACACACACACACACACACACACACACACACACACACACACACACACACACACACACACACACGCACAGATGGCAAGCAAAACGTAAAAAACCTCAAAAGCACTTTGATCAAAGAGCAGGTCATGAATTGTCACATCACACCACACCAAACCGCACAACACAACACCACAACACCACACACCACCACACAACAACACAACACAGCACAACAGCCGGAGCTGACAGCCACGTAACACAAACACTAACACCCCGCTCCCTCCCTCCCCTCCTTCCCTGTCCTTCAGAAGGGCCCAATTAGCCCCGTGGTTTGTGCCTTCACTTCTCCTCTTCTAACGGTCTTTGCAGGTACCGTTTCTTGTTGTTGTTGTTGTTGTTGTTGCTGTTGTTGTTGTTGATGCTGCTGTGTTGTTGTTGTTGTTGTTGTTGTTGTTGTTGTTGTTGTTCTTCTTCTTCTTCTTCTTCTTCTTCTTCTTCTTCTTCTTCTTCTTCTTCTTCTTCTTCTTCTTCTTCTTCTCCTTCTTCTTCTTCTTGTTCGTCTTCTTGTTCTTCTTGTTCTTGTTCTTGTTCGTCTTGTTCTTGTTCTTGTTGTTCTTGTTTTTGTTCTTGTTCTTCTTGTTCTTCTTGTTCTCTTTCTTGTTCTTTTCTTTTCTTGTTCTTGTTCTTGTTCTTCTTCTTCTTCTTCTTCTTCTTCTTCTTCTTCTTCTTCTGCTGCTGCTGCTGCTGCTGCTGCTGCTGCTGCTACTACTACTACTATTACTATTTCTTCTTGTTCTTCTTGTTCTTCTTGTTCTTCTTGTTCTTGTTCTTCTTGTTCTTCTTGTTCTTGTTGTTGTTGTTGTTCTTCTTCTTCTGCTGCTGCTGCTGCTGCTGCTGCTGCTGCTACTACTATTACTATTTCTTCTTGTTCTTCTTGTTCTTCTTGTTCTTCTTGTTCTTGTTCTTCTTGTTCTTCTTGTTCTAATTCTTGTTCTTGTTCTTGTTCTTCTTGTTCTTCTTGTCTTGTTCTTGTTCTTGTTCTTGTTGTTCTTCTTCTTCTTCGTCGTCGTCGTCGTCGTCGAACGCTCAGACAGCAACAATTATTGTCTGTCGTATGAGCGAAAATGCGTTGCGCTGTCGTTAAGCGCCTGACAAGTCAGACCCAGCACATTTGACTTCGGCATGGGATAGAATTGTTAACTTTCAAGTATTTCTGGGGAAAAAAGGCAGGAGAATGGACCAAGAAGGTAGAAAATAGACAAGAAGGAGGTGACAGGAAGAAAAGGAACAAGGCAGAAAGAAAGAGAGGGATAGAGAAGAGGGAGTTCCTAGCACAGAATTGCCAGAAGGTGGGGGATGCTGTTTATACTGATAGGCTCCCCGGTATCCCCACGGGAGAGGAGTACGGGTTCAAATCTCCGTTAAAAAAAGTGTTCAGGTTTTTGTCCTGGAGTGTTTAACATTTGTAGCCGTTCTGTTCACTGAAAAGTCTTTTTGATGAAGGAAGGGTCGCGTTTTGAAGAGCACACGTCAGTGTGCGTGCGTATGTGTGTGTGTGTGTGTGTGTGTGTGTGCGCGCGTGCGCTCGTTTGTGCGTGCGTGCGCGTGTGTGTGTGTTTTTATTTATTATTTATTTTATTTTATTCTTTTATATCGAGGATAATGGAATAAGCACTTGTGTGCTTTTTTTTACATCCAGTCCCCGTGCGTATGCGGTTTTGTAAATTTTGTCATATGTTTCCACCGGCACACAATGACCTACTCTCATCCGAATGATGTATGTGTGTGTTTGTGTGGTGTGTGGTGTGTGTGTGTGTGTGGTGTGTGCGTGCGCGCGCGCGTGTGTGTGAGTGTGTTTGTGTGTGTGTGTATGTGTGTGTGTGTGCGTGAGAGAGGAGAGAGGAGGAAGAGAGAGAAGAGAGAGAGAAGAGAGAGGAAGAGAGAGAGAGAGAGAGTGTGTGTATGTGTGTATGTGTGTGAATGTGTGTGTGTGACTACTAATTAATTAACGCTGATTATATCAACATTTCTGTCACACGGAAGTGTTGAAATATTTTCTTCTTATTGCAAGTTATTAATTTTATGTTACGATCCATATGACTCTTTATGAAATTCTCCGTGCCGTGACAGGAGTACCAGACTAATCAAGTTGAGTCTGGACTCTCTCTCTGTCTCTCTGTCTCTCTCTTCCTCTCCCTCTCTCCCCCTCTCTCTCTCTTTTGTCTGTCTGTCTGTCTCTCTCTCTAACTCTCTCCCTATCTCCATCTCGCTCTCTTTTGTCTGTCTGTTTGTCTCTCTCTCTCTTACTCTCTCTCTCTCTCTCGTTGCGCATCCCAGATAATTAATTAATTAATTAATTAATGCATTTCATTCATTCATTCATTCATTCATTCATTCATTCATTCATTCATTCTCCGTCTCTCTCTATCTCTTTGTCTCTCTGTCGGTCTCTCGTTGCGCACCAAAGATCATTCATTCATTCATTTATTCATTTATTCATTCATTTATTCTCTCTCTCTCGTTGCGTACCAAAAATCATTCATTCATCCATTGATTCATTGATTCATTGATTCTCTCTCTCTCAATATAGATAGGTGCTGTTATATAAGATATTTTCTTATTTTCTTTTCTATATTGTATTGTGGCCTAAGGCCAATGTGCAATTAAATAATTTCAGAGTTCAGAGTTCTCTCTCTCATAAAGAGAGGTATGATGTGTATAGATCGTTTAAAAGTATTTTGTAAAAGAGCAGTATTTAAACTGTATAGCTGTGAATGAATGAATGAATGAATGAATGAATGAATGAATGAATGAATGCATTAATTAATTAATAATGTTGGCTCAAATATTTTATTGAAAGACTGCTACGATTTGATACACTCAATATGGATGATTTTCTTAGACAGCATCTTCTTTCTATGATTGGGTTATGGTTGATTGAAGGTTTATAATCAAGAAATAGAATAAATGGTGTTTTCTTTTTTATTCAGTCATAAATTGTTACTGACATAATCTTTTTGCATTATTTGGCTATGTATATGTTGGTGTTTTTCTTCTCTAACCAGTCATAAATCATTTGTTTGTGCATTTGCTTTGCCAATGAGATGAATGAACCCATTGTTCTATCCCAAGCCCAACAAATGTATTGTGGTCCAAGGCCAATGTACATTAAATCATTTCAGAGTTCAGAGAGTTCTCTCTCTCTCTCTCTCATGTGTTATTTAGTGCTGTTTGTGGTTTTTATCTCCAATGTTTATCTATATCTATTTTTGTTTGATTTGTTTAAATGTATGTATGTTTAGGAGGACAGATTGTAAGACCAGACTTGGCATAACATCTTCATTCTTGCGTATCAAAGATTTTTCATTCATTCATTCATTCATTCATTCATTCATTCATTCATTCATTCATTCATTCATTCATTCATTCATTCGTGTGTGTGTGTGTGTGTGTGTGATCTTCAGTTTAACGTCTATTCACATTTAGTGATTTTAGACGGGAAAAAGTAATATAAACAAGAGAATGCAAACAATAACAAAAAGTGTCAAATAACAGTACTTAAAAACTAACTTTAACATACTACAAAAACTGAATTATCGGACTTCTTATCAATCCTAACACAATGTCCAACAGTAACGTGTGTGTGTGTGTGTGTGTGTGTGTGTGTGTGTGTGTGTGTGTGTGTGTGTGTGTGTGTGTGTGTGTGTGTGTGAAAGTCAAAGTCAAATTTGTATTTTCAGGTGGTACATTAAATAAGCAGTAGATTTGCTTTTTTATCAAGCCATCTATCTAAAGAAAAAGAGATAATATATATGCAGACATAGAATAAAAACCTATTCAATGTTAAACCATACATGTATGTGTGTGTGTGTGTGTGTGTGTGTGTGTGTGTGTGTGTGTGTGTGTGCGCGTGCGTGTGTGTGTGTGTCTGTCTATCTGTCTGTCTGTCTCTCTTTCTCACTCTTTGTGCCTCTGTCTGTCTGTCTGTCTGTCTGATTGTCTGTCTGTCTGTCTGTCTGTCTGTCTGTCTGTCTCTCTCTCTCTCTCTCTCCCTCTCCCTCTCCCCCTCTCTCTCTCCCTCTCTCTCCCCCCCTTCTCTCTCTCCATAACGCGTTTTAATTTCACAGTCTGTTGCTGCCTTATTAACAGGAAACATTTGTAGAGCATTTACGTATGCAGTCTGATATAAGCGTATGGGCCAACTCGTGGGTACCGGAGCACACACACACACAACAACAACACAAAAAACAACACCACACACAACACACACACACACAACACAACACACACACACACACACACAACACGCGCACAGACACACACACAACACACACAACACCAAGCACACACACACACACACACATACACCCCAGCGCCGCACACACATACACAGACACCAACAAACACACACACAACACCAAAACCACACACCACACCCCCGCCAACAACAGACACCACACCACACACACACAAACCACACACATACACCACACACACACACAACACACAAGACACACACACATACACAAACACACACACACACACACCACAACACACACGACACACCACACTACACACACACAACACACCGACGCAGCACCACACACACGCACACCACACACACACACACACACACACACATACACACACACACACCAACACACATCACACCACACAACACACCACCAAATCACCACACCACACATACACCACACACACACACCACACACACACACACACACACACTACACACACACACACACACTACACCAACACACAACCCCACCACACACACACACAACTCACACCCCCCCCCCCCCCCCCACAGACACACACGCACACACACACACACAGACAGCCACAGTACTCATGTTATATTAATAATACCTCCTTCCTTCCCTCCTTCCCAAGCAAGATGCATGAAGGAAAATTACGTAACATGACAGTCGCCATCTAAGTTACAGAGACCGTAAAACATACTATCTCTTTTGTGACCTCTGTCTGTCTGTCTGTCTGTCTGTCTCACCCTTCTTCTCTTTCTATCCTTTACTTATTAGGGTGGGTGTGTATATGTGATTGGGTTTTATTTTCTTTCGTTTATTTCCTGATGTTTAGTCTATCATTTTTCCTTCTCTTTTTTGTGAAATTTTGAGTGTGAATATTTCTCACTGCTTTTTCCCCCCATATATAACGAAAACTATATTTCATGACATATAACAATGTACAACATGATAAAACTGAATAAACATGTTTTAAAAAAAAGTTACAGAGGCTGTGACGTCCTAAGCTCTCAACATCTGTTTCCATGGAAATGGACCCCCCCCCCCCCCCCCGATCCCCCCACACCCACCCACACACACCTCCCCCCCCCCCCCACCACACGCACGCACACACACACACACGCACGCACACACACGCACGCACACACACACACACACACACACACACACACACACACACACACACACACACACACACACACACACACACACACACACACACACACACACACACACACACACAAATAGATAGATGGTTTGATGAAAAAGAAAAGCAACTGACCCTCCCAGCCCCCTCACCCACCCACCCATACGCACACAGACACAGACACAGAGGCCACATCAGGGCTGCCACTTCGTAAAACTTTAAATCTCAGAATAAAACTGTGCAACTATACACAGATTAAAACAGGGTATAAAACCAAACTCTACTACCGTTCCTTGTATCAACTCCCTGGCCAACCATAAGGGCCAACCCAGGATGGGCACCGCGTTGTGGTGGAAAAACCACATCAACCAGACATAAAAAGAGATAAAACCCAAACCAGATTCCTTAAAACAACCTTGTTCTTAGTGACCATCTGTAACACTTTCACTGATATCAGACGGGGAAAAAAAACCCTGATTCTCTCAGGAAGTTAACAATGGTGCCCGGTGGAACATCACGAAAAAGAATGTTTAGGGAGTCTGCAGAATAGAAAGAGATATCAGGGGTAGAAAAGAGGGAATTCCTAGCACAGAATTTCCAGAAAGTGGGGGATGCTGTTTATACTGACAGGCCCCAGACATCCCCACAGGGGGTGAACGAGGGATACCACTTTTTCCTGAACTCCTCGAGTTGTTGATGGGACGCTCTTGACTTTTTTTCAGGCAGTGTCTCTTGGGCAACTCGACGGAGTCCATCCCACACTGGGTAGCAGGATGCATGCTGGGTGTACTGGTGTCACCCTCCCTTGATTTTTTGAGATGGATGGTTTGATGAAGAAAGCTATAACGTTGCTTAGTCTATGTCCCATCTGAAAATAAAAGGTTGACTTTTACTTGACTTGATAGACTCAGTGCAACCCTCGCCCCCCCCCCCCCTTCCGCCACACACGCACACCCACACCCACGCGCGCGCGTGTACCTAAGGCATGTAAACATACAAATGCGCATACACACAATTTTAATGAATCAGTATGTGGAAAAAAAGCAGGTGAAAAAATTCACACAACTGCATACACACGAGGACTGGATGCAAAAATTAAAAGCACACGAGTGCTTATTCCATTATCCTCGAAACAAAAAAATAAACTAAAATAAAACACACACATACACACACTCTCTGTCTGTCTGTCTGTCTGTCTGTCTCTCTCTCTCTCTCTAATATATATATATATATATATATATATATATATATATATATATATATATATATATATATATATATATATATATATCACACACGTACACACGCACGCACGCACACACACACACACACACACACACACACACACACACACACACAACACACACACACACACACACACACACACACACACACACACACACACACACACACACACACACACACACACCACACACGAACAGACAGATAGACTGGCTTATCAAAAAAACCCACACCAGAAGAGCAACAAAAAAACCTAGACTAAAACGATGTGCATGGCCCCTATCCTGTAAGGTAAAGGTTGCCCTGAAAAAGAAGACAAGAGAAGAGAAGAGAAGAGAAGAGAGGAGAGGAGAAGACAGTGAGGGCTATTGACCAGAGTGGGCGAGCTGTTTTCACACAGCACACTGTCTCGTCATTGATTGGGTCTTCGGGCAGGTCATTTCTATATATCATTCTGTCAAACTCCATTCAACTGCTTCAAGTGTGTGTGTGTGTGTGTGTGTGTGTGTGTGTGTGTGTGTGTGTGTGTGTGTGTGTGTGTGCGTGCGTGCGTGTGTGTGTGTGAGTGTGTGTGTGTGTGTGTGTGTGTGGTGAAGTTGTTGTTGTTGTTGTTGTTGTTGTTGTTGTTGTTCCTAATGGGTGGGGATTCACTGATGGCGAATAAGGCTCTCTTCCCGGAGACAGCAAGACCCGAATTTCACGCAGAGAACTTTGCCTTGACTTGACTTGACACTGCTATCCAACCCAATCCAATCCAATCCAGAGCAATGTATACAATCCAACCCAATAAAAATACAATACAGAAAAAGACAATACGATGATACAATACAGTCCAATATAATAGAGAGCACTCCAATCCAATATAATCCAAAACAATATAGAGCAATTCAATGCAATACAACCAATACAAAGCAATGTAATACAACGCAATACCATGCAATCCAATTCAATTCACTGCAATGCAAAATCAGAGCAATATAATACAATACAATGCAATGCAGTCCAATCCAATGCAATTAACTGCAATGCATTACAGAGCAATATCATCCAATCCAATACAGATAAATCCAATCCAACGCAGAGCAATCCAATCCAATTCAATCATACACAGAGCAATCCAAATCCAATTCAATCCAGCACAGAGCAATATAACACAACGCAATCCAATCCAATCCAATACAGATCAATAATTATTATACATTGCAATGCAAAGCAATGCAGTACAATGCAACACATGATGCAACAAATATAGTATAAAATGCAATACAACACAACACAATGTAACATAATTCAATACAGAGCCAAAGAGACACGAGAAGCGTGTATGTGTGTGTGTGTGTGTGTATGCGTGCGCGCGCGCGCAAGCGTGCGCACATGAGTCCATGCATGTTTGTTAGAGTGATGTGCATGAGTGTGTGTGGATGCTCTCACACCCGCTATAATACTGTAGTCTGCTTGATTGCATTGTAATCATTCTTCTCGTTAGCACCTTAAACCATTATCTTTGTTTGTTTGTTTGTTTGTTTGTTTGTTTCTTTATTTTATTCTTTTCTTTCCAGGACAATGGAATAAACGCTCATGTGCTTTTATATATCCAGTCCCCGTGTGTATGCAGTTTTTGTAAATTTTGTTATTCGTTTCCCCACCGGCACACCATGGCCTACCCTACCCTTTCGAAAAACAGAACGGGTTTTAACGTGTGCGTAAGATGTTCTGCGTGCGGTCGCACACGGGACCTCGGTTTATAGTCTCATCCGAAAAAAAAATCGAGATCACAATCACTCTCGTTCTAGTGGTGATGCTGAGGGCTCTTTATATGTCAGTATTCATCTCCCGAAGTCGAAGTGTGGTTGCCTTAAAGGTGGGGAAAAAACAGTCGCATACGCAGATCTCACCATTGGTGAACGTCGGAGTACTAGCCGAGGAACGAAAACAATAGTAGTCCAAACAGTTGGAAAGTTTGAGCTAGGAATCTCTCTCTCTGTGTGTCTCTGTCTATCTGTCTGTCTGTCTGTCTCTGTCTGTCTCTGTCTGTCTGTCTGTCTGTCTGTCTGTCTGTCTGTCTCTCTCTCTCTCTCTCTCTCTCTCTCTCTCTCTCTCTCTCTCTCTCTCTCTCTCTCTCTCTCTCTCTCTCTCTCTCTCTCTCTCTCTCTCTCTCTCTTGCTTTTCATACAATCAACAGACGACAGAAAAAACATTTTGTTCAAATTCATTTCACGTCTTTTCACAAGTTGTGATATTAGACGGGAAAGCATTTTGTAATGGTGATGTTATTTATACTTTTGTTACCATTGTAAGTCGTTTGTGGCTGCTTGATATGCCGTTCTTTTGATTATTTTATGTTTACTGACTTCATGTTTTGCTTTCAAGGTTTATCGTCTTATTGTTTTGTTTATCTGGATGATGTACTTGATGTGATGCCACCAGGAGAGCTGGCATAGATGGAAAATGTGACGATCTCTTTTTTGGCATTTCGTTTCCTTCACTTGCCTTTTTGCCTTGCTCAATGTCATGTATTGTGACCAAAGACCGATGTACATTAAACCTGTTTAGGGTTCAGAGATCTCTTTTTTTCTTATCTTCCTTTGAAAATTTGGCAAACATTTTCTCTGAATACACTCTATGACATTTGCCTGCAATGTTTCATTCTGGCCACCAGGCAGTGATCTTGGAAACACTGGAATGGGCAAGGGTGCAGGATGTCCATTCTGCAACATTATTTGCCCACAAAGCATTCATTCATATAGAGAGATGTCATTACTTTGAGGTTTACGCGCCTTGGCTTCAGTACAGTCCCCAGTTCACCCATCTGGAAACGGGTACCTGCCCTCTTTAGGGTCAGGGAAGGTAAAGCAGCGAGGGAGAGGAGATGGGCGCCGCCCTCAATATGCTGGCCCTAGAGAAGCTGAGGTCTCTGATGCCTCGCTCCTCTACGACCACATAGGTTATGGGAACACCTTTACCTTTTGTCTTTTGTAATCTGGGGGGTGGGCAACATTTAAGCGAATGGGTGACATTTCTTATCACAGCTTGGGTTTGTGTGTGTGTGTGTGTGTGTGTGTGTGTGTGTGTGTGTGTGTGTGTGTGTGTGTGTGTGTGTGCCTTAATTATGGGTAAGCGCAGATTGAGATAATACGTTGGCCATGCAAACAGAAACACACAGACAAGTCTGATGACGACGGTTCTCTAAGTTGTTCATTCATTCATTCATTCATTCATTCATTCATTCATTCATTCATTCATTCATTCATTCATTCATTCGTTCGTTCGTTCGTTCGTTCATTCATTAATTCATTTGTTCGTTCGTTCGTTCGTTCGTTTGTTCCCTCATTCATTCACCTTTATATCTATCTATTCATCACCGAATCACTCTATATGACTCCCCCTCTCTCTCTTTCTGTTCTTTTTTTCTTCTTTTTTGTTTGCTAATGTTGGTTTTGTCTCTGATTTTGTTTGTTTTTTGGTGTTGTTGTGGTTTTTGAAAAGTTTAAAAAAAATTATTATTATTATTATTATTATTATTATTATATTGATGTTTTATCCCAGATAAGGGCGGGGAATGGATGTAAACAAAAACCCCAAATCCACCCACACGGGTGCTTATTCATTATCCTGGAAATAAAAGAATTTGACTTGACTTGACTCGACTTGCCTCTCTCTCTTTCTCCACAGCCCTTGGGACAGGAAGCCTACCTCTCAGCCAACGCGGACCCCACGGCCCAGGGGTCCGCGCTAGCTCAGCTGATAGGGCAGTACAACCTGGCTGCCACTCAGCTGCTGATTCAAGACACTTTCCTGGCCACGGGATTTCTGGAGGGATTCAGGTCAGGGATCTATCTACATCATACAGCACTTTGTTTTGTCTTGTTTTTTGTTTTGTTGTTTGTTTTGTTTTGTTTTGTTTGTTTTTTTGTTTCTTGTTTGTTTCTTTCTGTTCTGTTCTTTTCCTTTCTTTTTCTTTTCTTTTCTTTCTTTCTTCTCTTTCCCCTCTTCTTTTTCTTTAACTATTTTTCTTCCACCTTCCTTCCTTCCTTCCTTCCTTCCTTCGTCTTCCTTCCTTCCTTTCTTTTCTTTCTTTTTTCTTAACTATTTTTCTTTCTTTCTTTCTTTAACTATTTTTCTTTCTTCTCTCTTCTTCTTTCTTTCTTTCTTTCTTTCTTCTCTTTCTTTCTTCTTTCTTTCTTTCTTTCTTTCTGTCTGTCTGTCCGTCTGTCTGTCTGCCTTCTGTCTTCTCTTCTGTTTTCTTCTTTTGTTGTTGTTGTTGCTGTTGTTGTTGTTGTTGTTGTTGTTGTTGTTCTTGTTCTTGTTCTGTTCTTGTTCTTTTTCTTCTTCTTCTTCTTTTTCTTCTTTTCTTCTTTTTTCTTCTTCTTCTACGAATGCTCATACAACAGCTACTGTTGTTTGCCACACGAGCAAAAAATGCATTGCGCTGCCGTTAAGCGCCTGACAAGTCAGGCCCAGCGCATCCGACTTCGACATGGGAGAGAATTATTATCTTTAAAGTCTTTCTGGATAAAAAAAAAAAAAAGCAGGAGAAGGGACCAAGAAGGCAAAAAACATAGACGCAAAGGAGGGGACAAATGAAAAGGAACAAGGCAGAAACAGAGAGAGGGATAGAAAAGAGGGAATTCCTAGTACTACAGAATTTAAAGGCAGGGATGCTATTTATGCTGACAGGCCCTCGCTATCCCCACGTGGTGGGGGTGGGGGTGGGGTGGTGGTGGTGGGGGGGGGGGGGGGGTGTTGTGGCCTCTCCTTCACTTAATTAATTCGTGTCCATCTTATCCCTCGTTCCGAGGAATGTATTGCACACTACGTTTAGTCGCCGCACAATAATTTTCTCTGCGTGAAATTTGGGCTGCTCTCTCGGAAGGGGTTGGGGTTGGGGATTGGGGGGTGGGTGTTGGGGAGTGTCATGTCACCACAAGAGCAGCGCGACCTCAATTTTGGTTTATTGTCCTGTTTCCATGTTTACTTGTTTCTGTCTCTGTCTCTCTCTCTGTCTCTCTCTGTGTCTCTGTGCTCACACACATACACAAACAACAAACACACGTGGTGCGTGGACTCCCTTCCCTCCCACGACCCCCCTCCCTTCCCACACACACCACATGCACCCACACACATACGCGCACGCACGCAACACTCCCCCACCCCTCCCCCCACACACACAGCATGCACCCCCACCCACCCCACCCCACCCCCCTACCTCACCACCACCCCCACCTCACCCCCACCCCTCACACACCCACAAACCATCCTTCACGAAAAAAAAAAAAAGCAAAACAAAAAACAAAAAAAAGGGTCACATAATTAAACTACTCCTTGCCGAACATCTCCCGACGACAGGTCAGCGGCCAAGGACCCAGTCGCCTCCCCAGCCAGCACCTCCGTGGTGGCGTTACCCACGAGCGACCAGGACCTGCGGAGGATGCTGGAGCAGGCGGTCCACGCGGGCAGGCACGTCCTCGTCCTCCACTGCCACCCGTCGCTCTCGCTCCGCATCCTGAGGGAGGCCCTGGCTCTGAACCTCTTCGGCGCGGGCTACGCCTGGCTCCTGAGCGAGCCGGCCCTGGTGATGGACAGCGAGGTCCTCGGGAGGCTTCCTGCAGGCCTGCTGGCGCTGAGGAGTTTCTACAGCAACGGCACTGCGGGGTTCCTGCTGTCGGCCGCGCGCTCCATCCGTTGTGCCTACGCGTGCATGCAAGAGTGTGTTGTTGCTGGTGTGGTGGTGGTGGTGGTGGTGGTGAAGGTGAAGGTGGTGGTGGTGATGGTGGTAGTGATGGTGGTGGTGGTGGTGGTGATGTGCCTTGGGAATCTTCTTTGTCTTCGTCGTCGTCTTCGTCTTCGTCGCCGTTGGTGTCTGAGGGAAGTGATGTATCGTCGTCACCGTCGTCGTCTTCGTCGTCGTTGTCGTCGTCTTTGTTGAGAAATTCTTCGTCGTTGCCAACATCGTCAGAGTCGGGTGAGCGGTGTGGAGGATTGGCGTCCGTGAGAGAGAGATTCCGGGTGTCTTGTGCCGACACCGCCCAATTCTTTGCCAAGTAAGTTTTCTGATATCTCTCCTTTCCCCCATCCTTTCCCCCCACCCTCCACCCCGGCGTGTAGGGGATGCCAGGCGGGGGGAGTGGGGTGGGGGGGGGGGGGGGCTCTTTCAGTGTACAATACTATCCTGTCCTCCCACGTGCCTGAAAATTCTGTGCTAGAATTTTACCCTTTTCTACCACTCTCTTTGTTTCTGAGTTTTTTTCCTACCTTTTAAAAAAAAAATCATCCTTTTGCTTATTTTTTGGTATTCCCAGCGCATTCTCATTTTTCTCAAGCAAATCCTACATTTTTTTTTCAAACGGTATATGATATTTTTCCTGTATTGTATTGTGTTTTGATCTTGTTGTTCAGTCTGTAATGTTATTTGCCCATATGGCATTTTTCTTATGCATTGCTCATACACTGAAGTGTTCATTAGAGCTGTGTTGTATCTACGCTCCTGTACGGTTCTGAGTGCTGGAGGATGACGGAAGCGGATCTTACCAAACTTCGATCCTTTCACACCATATGCCTCCGAAGAATTCTCCGGATCTTTTGGCCAGAGAAGATCTCCAATGAAGACCTACTACGGAAATGCAGGCAGGAAGACATGGGAACCATCATCACCAGACAACGGTGGAAGTGGATTGGGCACATCCTCCGAAGAGACCCACAGTCAATCACAAGAACAGCATTGCACTGGACCCCAGAAGGAAGAAGAAAGAAAGGAAGACCAAAAGCAACATGGAGGAGGACTGTAGAGAGTGAGATGAAGGCCATGCAGCACTCTTCGGGATCAGTGACTAGGTTGGCCCAGGACAGGCAGGAGTGGAAGCGCTTTATGCTGCCCTACACACCACTGGGTGTAATGGTTAATGATGATGATGATGATGTGTTCATTATTGTTTTTATGCTTTAGTTTTGGTAGCCTGGGGGTGATAGATTAAGTGGAATAGCTAGCGTCCTCAGCACGGCCTGGTTTTATTGGTCTTATGGACTAAAATAGTTCAGCCACTTTGTCATTAACATTAATCGAGTTTTTTTGTTTTTGTTTTCAGCTTGGTGGTGTTATTTATCTATTTTTTATTCATCTATCTATTCTTTTACCTCGAGGCTAACGAATGTAACACTCAGTTGCTTTTTTCCTTTTTTTTTTTTTTTTTTACAAACAAACCCGGTGCGCATGCAGTTTTGTAAAAATTCCGACATTCGTTATCACCGGCACACGTGGCTTACTCTTCCGAAAGGTGAAACAGGGTTTAATGTGAGCGCAAGACGTTCTGCGTGCGTTCGCACACGGGACATCAGTTTATAGTCTCGACTGAAGGATATTGGAAGGGAATAGATGGTGTTGATGTTTTAACTTGAGGTGGATGTTACTGGGAGTTGCTGAAATTGAATAATAGAAGGTGGCAGCTCTGATGTGGCCTTCGTGGTCGGTGGGTCCATGACCCGAAAAAACACCATCGGACCATATGAAGAGCTCCTGACTTCAGTGAAAAGACGCAAACTAAAGTGGTACTGGCACGTCACGCGAACATCTGGACTGGCCAAGACTGTCCTACAGGGAACAGTACAAGGAGGGAGACGAAGAAGAGGCAGACAGAGAAAACGATGGGAAGACAACATCAGAGAGTGAACTGGCCTTGATGGTAATGAATTGCTACGGAAAGCAAGGGACCGCAGGGAGTGGTGGAGGAAGCTGGTTGCGAAATCTTCATTAGTGCCCCCACGGTCCACGAGACTAGGGATAGGTGACAGGTCGATGGGGTTATGAACAACATGGACGAAAAGTCACTCATGAATACATCAACCGGCGGATGAATATACCCTCTTTCGTCTTTGCATAATTAGATGCACGACATCCCAGCGCGTACGCATTTACAAAAATATGCATACACACACCTACCCGAGCGACAACATGGCCAGCATGAATTAGCGAGAGATATTAATTGCCTAGCTTGCATTTTTTAAAAAGATTGGATAAGTCTTCTGCTGAAGTTATATAAATCACAAGAAATGTGTGTGTGTGTGTGTGTGTGTGTGTGTGTGTTGTGTGTGTGTGTGTGTGTGTGCTTCAGAGAGAGAGGAGAGAGAAGAGAGAGAGAGAGAGAGAGAGAGAGAGAGAGAGAGAGAGAGAGAGAGAGAGAGAGAAAAGAGAGAGAGAGAGAGAGAGAGAGAGAGAGAGAGAGAGAGAGAGAGAGAGAGAGAGATTGATGAGATTACATTGAGAAACTTGTGCAGTGTGTCTATTAATTAAAAACGAATCCCCTGCATGAATTAAGGTCAAGTCACGATATGAAGTCTAGTTTTTTTTGTTGTCTGCAGCGCACCATGTTTGTAAATATCTGTTTCTTTAAACTATTGCTTATTTATCATTGATTGCATGACTGTGTAAGATTAGGTTGAATGCATGCGCTTTGATTTGTCTTTGCAAGATAAAGCGCTATATAAGTTCCATTTATTATTATTATTATTATTATTATTATTATTATTAGTTTACATGGGTTATTCAGCAATTTTTGTTCGAAAGTCGCGTTAACACTTTGAGATTTTTTTAAAATGTTGCTTTCGCAATTTAATCTTGATGACGGACGCACGCTACAGCTGAGTTGTTAAGATCATTCCCATCTCCCAGGTCAACTTCAAATGCAGACCTGCCAGTGCCTTAATTCCTTTCGTGCACGTATATACACAGGCAGATGGTCAAACATGCACGTTAAAGATTCCACCATTCATCATTCAGCGTTCGGTGGGTTACGGAAACGTAAACATACCCAGCATACAACTCAGAAGTCAGAATGCGGCTACCTCCGTGGCGGGCAAAGACAGGTCGCAAATGCAGAATCTCACCGGTAATGAACCTCGGAGCTCTAGCTCGCATATAGCGTCTCCCCCAAAAGTCCTTCGGATGAGACTATAAACCGAGGTCCCGTGTGCGAACGCACGCAGAACATCTTGCGCACACGTTAAAACCCGTTCGGTTTTTCGAAAGAGTAGGCCATGTTGTGCCTGTGGGAAAGGATGACAAAACTGACAAAATTGCATACACACGGGGACTGGATGTAAAATAGCACACAAATCCTCATTCCATTATCCTCGAAATAAAAGAAGAAGAAAAATAATGTTACAAAGTATGACTTTGCGTTTACAAACCCAAATCATGTCTTCATGGTAAAGTTTCTGTTCAGTTAAATGTTACAGCAGTACGTAGTGACTTTAAATTGTGACACGTATGTGTGTACCAATCACACACACACACACAAAACCCCCCAAACACACCACCCACAACACATTCATTTCTGATTATCCTTTCCCATAAATTCACCAGATGCCTTCGCTACTCGCCTCTATGCCAACAACACCCCTCCCCCTCCCCGTCCTCCTCCTCCTCCACCACCACCACCCACTGCCCCAACCCCACCCCTACTCCTCCTACCCCCACCACCCCCCTCCTCCAAAGCGGCTCGGCCTTTCACCTCCTGCACCTGGAGTCCACAAAGGGCAGAGAGGAGGAGCGCCTGTGGACCAGCGTGGGCACCCTGACAGCAGGAGGTCACACTGACCTCTCCACAGTAGCCTGGTCCGGGAGAAGCCTCTTCAGCAGCAACAGCGACAGCACCAGCACCACCACCACCTCTTTCAAGACCTCGGTCCGGACCTACAGGGTGGTCACCCGCCCAGCCAAGCCTTTCGTCTTTGTGGAGGGCCCGGTGAAGACCCGGCACGGCTGTCTGATGGACGTCCCCTGTCTGATGCTCCGGAACTCCTCCAAGGACCTGGTCACGGACGCCGTGGAGGACTTCCTCCTGCCCAGACCCCGGCGGACAGGGTCCGGGGACTACCAGGTCTTCTGCTGCAAAGGACTGAGCGTGGACCTCCTCCAGAGGCTCGCCGAGGACCTGTCCTTCCAGTTCGTCATCTACCTCGTCAACGACTCCGACTACGGGCAGGTGGTCAACGGCAGCTGGAGCGGGATGGTGGGTGACGTCATCAGCGGGGCGGCGGACATGATCGTGGGCGCCTTCAGCATGACGTCATCGCGGATGGAGGTCATCGCCTTCACGGAGCCCTTCTTCCACAACGAGTTCGCCATGGTCAGCGGCGAGGACGGGAGAGCGCCCTCCATTTGGGCCTTCCTCCGCCCTTTCTCCGCCCAGGTGAGTGGTTTAGTGGTTGTGGTGATGATGGTGGTGGTGATGATGGTGGTGGTGGTGGTGGTGGTGATGGTGGTGGTGGTGATGGTGGTGGTGGTGTGGGGTGGTGATGGTGGTGGTGATATGGTGGGGTGGTGGTGGGGGTGATGATGATGGTGGTGGTGGTGGTGGTGGTGGTGATGTGGTTGTGTGGGTGGTGGTGGGTGGTGTGATGGGTGGGGGTTGTGTAAAGGTGTTGGTTGTGTGTGTGTGTGGGTGGGGTGGGGGTGGGGATGTGGGGTGTGGGTGTTGTTTGGAGGGTGTGTTGTGTGTGTGTGTGGGGGTGTGGTGTGTGGGTGGGGGGGGTGTGTGTGTGTGTGTGGGTGGGGGGGGGGTAGAGGTTGGGTGGTGTGTTTGGGGGTGTGTGTGGTGGGTGGGTGTGTAAAGGTTGTGGATGTGTGTGTGTGTGGGTAGGGGGGAGGTTGGGGTGGGTGGGGTGAGGGTGGGTGTGTGGAGGGTGTGTGTGTGTGTGTGTGTGTGTGTGTGTGTGTTGTGGTGGGTTGTGGGGGTGGGTGAGGTTGGGTGGGTGGTGTTGGGGTTTGTGGTGGTGTGGGTGTGTAAGGTTGTGGTTGTGTGTGTGTGGTGGGGGGTGGGGGTGGTGTGGGGGTGGTAGGGTGTGTGTGGTGGGGTGTGTGGTGTGTGTGTGTGTGTGTGTCTGGGGGGGGTGGGGTAGAGGTTGGGTGGGTGGTGTTGGAGGTTGTGGTGGTGGGTCGGTTGTGTAAAGGTGTGGTTGTGTGTGTGTGTGGGTGGGGGGGAGGTTGGGGTGGGTGGGGGGTGTAGGGTGGTGTGTGTTTGTGTGTGTGTGTCTGGGGGGGTAGAGGTTGGGTGGGTGGTGTTGGGGTTGTGGTGGTGGGTGGGTTGTGCAAAGGTTGTGGTTGTGTGTGTGTGTGGGGGTGGGGGTGGAGGTTGGGTGGGTGTTGTTGGGGGGTTGTGGTGGTGGGTGGGTGGGGGTGAGGGGTGGGGGTTGAGGATGATGTGTGAGGCGGAGGTGGGGATGGTGGGGGGTGGGTGGTGGGTGGTGGGGAGGTGGGGGGGGGTGTTGTTGGGGGTTGTGGTGGTGGATGGGTGAGGGGTGGGGGTTGGGGTGGAGTGTGAGGCGGAGGTGGGGGATTGTGGGGGTTGGGTGGTAGTGGTGGTGGTGAGTGTGAGGGGCTGGGGTGGGTGATGGTGGTGGTGGTGGTGTGTGTGTGGTGAGGGTGGGGGTCGTGTTTGTGTGGTGTGTGTGTGTGTGTGTGTGTGTGTGTTGTGTTTGTGTGTGGTGGGGAGGGGGTGTCGTGTGTGTGTGGTATAAAATATAGAAAGATAATTGTATGTGGTGGTGGTGGTGGTGGTGTGTGGGTGGGTAGTGGTGGTGGTGTGTGTTGTGTGTGTGTGTGGTGGTGGTGGTGTGGTGGGTGTGGTGGTGGTGGTGTGTGTGTGTGTGGTGTGTGTGTATGTGTGTGAGTATGGTGTGTGTGGTGTTTGGTGGTGTTGATGGTGTGTGTGTGTGGGTGGTGGTAGTGTGTGTATGTGATTGAGATTCAGATTCAGAATATTTTATTACCATTTAAGTCATGTAGACTTATTTGACAGAACAAAAACATCAATTATATTTATCTATTTTGGCTAAAAGTGATGTACACTAAAAACATGTTGCATTCTACTTCTCTTTTTCTCTTTCTTCAAAACACTCATACACATATCCGATGATATCTGCTTGATATACATCAACTGTGATTATGTCACTTAATTGTGTGCGTGTGATGTTGGTGGTGGTGGTGGTGGTATGTGTGCGTGTGGTGGTTGTGTGGTGTGGTGGTGGTGGTGGTGTGTGTGTTGGGTGGGTGGGTGGGCGTTGGGGGTGGTGGGTGATAGGGGGTAGGGGGTGATGAGGCTGGTTATTGCGGTTACTCAATATTCTAGTCTGTTGCCATTACCTATAATTATGCTGGTGACATATTGCTCCATTGCATGGGCAGCAGTTTTGTAGTTAGCCTGCCACGTTCCTGATCCCACAGAGCAGTGAGGGCACTCTGTGGAGGTGGTGGTGGTGGTGGTAGTGGTGGTGGTGGTGGTGGTGGTAGTGGTAGTGGTGGTGGTGGTGGTGGTGGTGGTTTGTGGTGGTGGTGGTGGTTGTGGTGGTGGTGGTGGTGGTTGTGTAGTGGTGGTGGTTGTGGTGGTGGTGGTGGTGGTGGTGGTGTTGTGGTAGTGGTGGTGGTTGTGGTGGTGGTGGTGGTGGTGGTAGTGGTGGTGGTGGTGTGTGCGTGTGTGTGTGTGTGTGTGTGTGTGTGTGGTGTGTTTGGGGCGGGGGGGGGGGGGGGGGAATGTGGTTGATGGTGTGTGTGTATTGTGTGTGTGTAGTGGTGGTGGTGGTGGTGTGTGTTTGTGTGTGTGGTGTGTGATGTGATGTGATGTGATGTGGCGTGATGTTGTGTAGTGTATGTGTGTATGTGTGTATGTGTGTGTGGGGTGTGATGTGAGGTGATGTGGTGTGGTATGGTGTAGCGTGGTGTAGTGTAGTGTATGTATGTGTATGTTGTGTTGTGTTGTGTTGTGTTGCGATGTGTTGTATGGTCCTGGTGTTGTGACGTGTGTAGTTGTGTTGCGTGGTATTATATTTGTGGGGTTTGGGATGGATCAGTTTGTGTCGAGTCATGTCGTGTCGTGTCGTGTCGTGTCGTGTTGCATTGAATTGCATTGTCTCTTACTACGTTTGTCTTGTATTGTGTCGTATCTTTTACCTTGTTTGTACTGTATTGTACTACATTGCATTGTATTGTACTGTTCTGTACGGTATCATGTTGTGTTTGTGTTGTATTGTGTTGTATTGTTTTAAATACCACTTCCAGTCAGGGCAGATTTGTCTTCGTGAAATCTTGGCTGTTCGTTCTAGGGAGAGAGCGCCGCGTCCTAGTGCAGAGAGAGACAGAGAGAGAGAGAGAGAGAGAGAGAGAGAGAGAGAGAGAGAGAG
>CM054140.1:10888926-10891426 GCA_028751875.1 Rapana venosa | reverse complement strand
GAATAGAGAGAGAGGGGAGAGTTAGAGAGGAGGAGAGAGAGGGGAGAGAGAGAGAGAGAGAGGGGAGAGATAGAAGAGAGAGAGAGAGAGGGGGAAGATGAGAGACAGGGGAGAGAGGAAGAGAGGGAGAAGAGAGAGAGAGAGAGAGAGAGGAGAGAGAAGAGGAGAGGGAGAGAGAGAAGAGAGAGAGAGAGAGGAGAGAGAGAGAGAGAGAGAGAGAAGAGAGAAGAGAGATGGGGGATAGAAGAGACGAGAGAGAGGAGACAGAGAGAGAGAGGAGAGAAGAAGAGAGGAGGAAGGAAGAAGAGAGAGAGAGAGAGAGAGAGAGGATGGGAGAGAAGAGTAGAGAAGAGAGAGAAGAGAGAGAGAGAAGAGAGAGAGAAGAGAGAGAGAAGGGGAGAGGGAGATAGAACAGAGAGAGAGAGAAGAAGAGAGGGAGAGAGGACAGAGAGAGAGAAGAGGGGATAGAGAGAGAAGGGAGAGAGAGAGGGGGATATGATAGAGAGAGGAGAGGACAGAGAGAGAGAAGAGAGAGAGAAACAGAGAGAGGGGAGAGAGAGAGGGGAGAGAAGACAGAAACACAAGAGAGAGAGGATAGAGACAGAGAGAGAGGGGAGAAGAGAGAGGGAGAAGGAGAGAGATATAGAGGGAGAGAGAGGAGGAGAGAGACAGGAGAGGAGGGGAGAGAGAGGGAGAGGGAGAGAAAGAGAGGGGGGAGAGAGAGAGGAGAAGGATAGAGATAGAGGAGAGAGGGAGAGAGAGACAGACAGGAGAGAGAGAGAGAGAGGAGGAGAGGAGAGAGAGAGAGAGAGATGAGGAGAGAGAGAGAGAGAGAGAGAGAGAGAGAGGGAGAGGACAGAGGGTGAGGTGCGTACGGGCAAGCATAGAACTGTTACTGGGCGATAAATGATTCCTACGCAGAAATACGGATATAGTTATGTCCAAACTAAAAGCCAACTGAAGTCATCTTGATTGAAAGAACTTGTCAGCGTACGTACCCTCCTTTCATTTTGTCAACACACAAGTTATTTCAGGCATGGCTGTGGACATAAGCTGCCCCTCAAAAGAGGCTTTTAGTGCGCTTCAGAACAAGAACTACCCCTGCGACTCCAATTGGCTTAAAAGTTTCCAAGTTCATTTTCCTAGAGAAAAACCATCGGAGAAAAAAACAACACCCAGACAACTTCCCCCCACCCCCCACTTCCCCACCGTCCCTCATGCACACCAGAAATACTGTATGGATGACCTCGTTACGAGTCTCAGAATGGAAGCAAAGTTTGGCAAACAGAAGCAGCCAAATTTTAAAAAAAATCACCGGCGGACGGTTTAGCTGAGTGGTTAAGACCG
Organism: Rapana venosa; assembly: GCA_028751875.1. Lineage (NCBI taxonomy): Eukaryota > Metazoa > Mollusca > Gastropoda > Neogastropoda > Muricidae > Rapana > Rapana venosa. Next base: position 10,890,079 of record CM054140.1, on the reverse strand, counting down.
TTCCTGGCCCAGGCCAAAAGCTGTGTCAGTTATTGATGTCAGCTAATGGCCAAGACCTACACTAACATGTTGTTATTATGTTGTAAAAAATGTTGTGTGTTCAGATTGCCTTCAGCCGTGACACGTTCTTAACACAACAAACCTGCACTCACCTTTCTTAAAGGAGGAAAAAAAATCCTCTGAAGTTGAAGTATGGCTGCCTATATGGCGAGGTAGGTACTTGAAAAAAGAGTCACACACACGCAAACTTCTCCTCCGGTGTGTACTTCTTATCTCACAGTGATTCCCAGGTGGGATGAGTGAGTCAGAGTGTGGCATGTTGTGGGGGACCCCCAGGGTGTAAAGCTGGGGAACGCACAACAACAACACCAGACAGTTCGAGTTCAATCCCATGAGTTCATGAAGTTGTAGGTTTAAATCTCGGCAGCGTCTGGTGAATTAATGGTGGGGATTTTTTTTTTTTTTACAATCTCCCACGTCAACTTCTAAGTGCAGACCTGCCAGTGCCTGAATTCTTTTGGTGTATATATACACACGCGCAGAAGATTAACAGAATTATGCACGCAAAAGATCCTATAGTTCATGTCAACGTTCGGTGGGTTAACGGAAGCACGAACATTCCCAGCATGCATCCCCGAAATCGGAATGCAGCTACCTTCATGGTGGGGGAGAAAAATGGTCACTCACTCACTCAGTCCCATGTCCCAAAGGACGTAGGGGGGACATGAGAGAAGACGCAACAGAGATCTTTTTCCATGCTTCACGATCCTGTGTGGCTAGTAGAAGGTGTTGCAGGGGTTGGACGGTCCATTCTTTGATGTTGTCAACCCATGATTTCTTTTGGCGGCCTCTTCTTCTCTTGCCTTCAACCGTTCCCTGCAGGATGGTTTTTGCTAGGGTGTTGTGTCTTGTGGTGTGTCCAAACCACATCAGTTTTCTCCTCTTTATGGTGGAGAGCAGAGGTTCTTGGGGGCCCACACGCTTTTTGATTTCTTCTTTCACATAGTTGTTGGTCTTGTGTTCTTTGTATGATATTTTGAGGAGTCTTCTGTGCCACTTGTTCTCGAATGCTTGGAATCTCCACTCTAGCTCTGGTAGCATACGCAAAAATCTCATCATTGGTGAACCTTGGAGCTCTAGACGAGGAACAAGA
>CM054140.1:10848926-10876426 GCA_028751875.1 Rapana venosa | reverse complement strand
CCAGTTATACCTAACAAAGTTCTTGGGCTTTCAGAGCATAAAATATCTATACATACCCACATGTCTTAACTGATAGACATTTTCACTATTCAGAATAGTTTGAAGAGATTGTTCATCGCATTAATCTGTGAAGTACTTTGTTAGATATTTCTCTCGCAAGTCTGTAAAGTTTTGCATTCAAATAGAAAATGGATTTCAGTTTCGATTTTGTCACAAAAAGGGCGCTTTTTCGATTTATCATTATAACTGTTATTTATATCTTAATTACCAATTCCAAGTCGAAGTCTAGCCAGAACATACCTGAATTTACCAATCGGAGAGAAAGAGAGAGAGGAGTACTGATGTGTGTGTGTGTGTGTGTGTGTGTGTGTGTGTGTTAAAGTTTGGCATCATTACCTACGTTTTTTGTTGTGTGACGTTACTAGTGTTCATAGCTTAGTGTTATTATTGGTATTCTTTTGTTTATTTTGCTGTTGTTACAAGTGTTACAACATGCTGCCTCATCTTATGTCCTGCTGTCACCACGCCGCTCATTCAAATCTGTCTTCTTTCTACTTCTTCGTCAAACGCTCAGACAGCAACTATTCTTGTCTGTCATATGAGCGAAAACGCGTTGCGCTGCCGTTAAGCGCCTGACAACTCAGGCCCTGCGCATCCGACTTCGGCGCGGGAGAGAAATGTTATCTTTTAAGTCTTTCTGGGAAAACAAATTGCAGGAGAATGGACCAAGAAGGTAGAAAATAGACAAGGAGGAGGTAACGGGAAGAAAAGGAACAAGGCAGAAACAAAGAGAGGGATAGAAAAGAGGAAATTTCTAGCGCAGAATTTCCATAAGGTGGGGGATACTATTTATACTGACAGGCCCCCAGCATCCCCACGTGGTAATTCATATGGCAGCATCCTAGCCACACTGTACCAGGCTTGTGTTCGTCCTCAGGGCCAGAAGTTGACAGGGAACTGTCAGGCCACCGCCTAGAAGGGCCCTGCCCTGCTGTTGAATCAGTTCGGCACTGTACAGGTGCGCGTGTTCTGAGCCAACACACCACTTTCTAACCCCCCTCACTGACACTGTAAGCTTTGTCGCGGAGCCAGACTGACTTGAGATGAGTGAGATTCCATTCTTTCACCCAGTGGAGATGCTGGGAGTCTGTCAGTAAAGATAGCATTCCCACCTACTGGACATTTTTAAGATTTCCATCTTTTCTATCCCTCTCTTTGTGTCTGCCTTGTTCCTTTTTTTTTCGCGGTTACCCCCTTCTTGTCTATTTTCTGCCTTCTTCGTCCATTCTCAGGCCTTTTCGTTTGTATAGATAGACTTAGAAGATAACCATTCTCTCTCACACCGGTCAGATTGCTGGGCCTGACTTGTCAGGCAGCACAACGCATTTTTGCTCATATGACAGACGACAATAGTTGCTGTCTGAGCGATAGACGACGACAATGACGACGACGACGACGACGACGACGACGAGAAGAAGAAGAAGAAGAAGAAGAAGAAGAAGAAGAAGAAGAAGAAGAAAGGAAAGAAGAAGAAGAAGAAGAAGAAGAAGAAGAAGAAAGAAGAAGAAGAAGAAGAAGAAAAGAAGAAGAAGAAAGAAGAAGAAGAAGAAGAAGAAAAAAGGAAGAAGAAGAAGAAGAAGAAGAAGAAGAAGAAGAAGAAGAAGAAGGAGAAGAAGAAAAGAAGAAGAAGAAGAAGAAGAAAAAAAAGGAAGAAGAAGAAGAAGAAGAAGAAGAAGAAGAAGAAGAAGAAGAAGAAGAAAGGAAGAAGAAGAAGAAGAAAAAGAAGAAAGGAAGAAGAAGAAGAAGAAGAAGAAGAAGAAGAAGAAGAAAAAGAAGAGAAGAAGAAGAAGAAGAAGAAGAAAAAGAAGAAGAAGAAGAAGAAGAAGAAGAAGAAGAAGAAGAAGAAAGAAGAAGAAGAAGAAGAAGAAGAAGAAGAAGAAGAAGAGAAGAAGAAGAAGAAGAAGAAAAAGAAGAAGAAGAAGAAACCACTATTTCCGAAGTCTTATTTCGCCTACCTTAATGATGGGTAAAAATGGTCGCATAATCAAAATCTTACCATTGGTGAACCTCGGAGCTCTAGCCCAAGAACAAGAACAACAACAACAACAGCAACCAGAAGTTCAACAACAACAACAAGAAGTTCAACAACAACAATAACAACAAGAAGTTCAACAACAACAACAATAACAACAAGAAGTTCAACAATAACAACATTAACAACAAGTTCAACAACAACAACAAGAAGTTCAACAACAACAACAACAACAATAACAACAAGAAGTTCAACAACAACAACAATAACAACAAGAAGTTCAACAACAACAACAAAAAGTTCAACAACAACAATAACAACAACAACAACAACAAGTTCAACAACAACAAAAACAACAACAAGAAGTTCAACAACAACAACAACAAGAAGTTCAACAACAACAACAAGAAGAAGTTCAACAACAACAAAAACAATAACAACAAGTTCAACAACAACAAGAAGTTCAACAACAACAAGAAGTTCAACAACAAGAAGTTCAACAAAAACAACAACAGCAACAATAACAACAAGAAGTTTAACAACAACAGCAACAATAACAACAAGAAGTTCAACAGCAACAACAAGTTCAACAACAAACCCTCCAGCGATGTTTCAGCCAGCAGTTAATCTCACCACACGCTTACCACAACCTACGCCATGGCTGCTGGCGTTTTGTTGTTCCTCATCTTCCTGCTTGCTTGCTGGTACGACTCTGGCAGGGGTGCTGGGCGGCATTGTCGCTCATTTTACTCGGCATTTGGCCATGTAGATTGAGAATACCTCTCCCCCCTCCCCCGTTCCTTCCTTCCTCACCCCCACCCCTACCCCATGTTTTATTCATAACGGAGCTTTTGCAGCTTGTCACGTGTTTCCATTCAGTCATTCATTGGTTCCTTCAAGCTTCCTGTCATATCCTCATCAATATTCATTAGCTTAGAATGGCGCATCAGCGTTTATCATTGGTGGGAGGACATTTTCCCTCGGATTCGTTATCATGCTCATCCGTGTATACATCCTCGTCATCATCATCGCCATCATCACCATCGCCATCGACATCATCATCATCATCATCATCATCATCATCATCATCATCATCATCATCATCATCATCATCAGCCTTGTTGTCATCATCTGAATCAGTGTTACCAACATCATCTCCGTTATCATTTTCAGCATCGGTGGTCTAGACAAAATGCTTGGTTTGATCCCAGTTTGAACCCAGACGGAACCCCCCTCCCCCCTTCCCTCCATACTTTAAATCTTGAGTGGTGGTCTGGGTGGTAGTCTTTCGGATGAGACAATAAACCGAGGTCCCGTTTACTACACCCTTTTAGCGCGTGTATAAGAAACCCTGTAGCAAAAGAGCTTTCCCTGGCAGGATTCTGTAAAATAGAGCCACGATCATAGGGAAACAAAAACAACACTTGCTAACAGGAAAAAGAATGGGTGGCGCTGTGGCGACGTGCTCTTCCTCGGGAAATGCAGCCCAAACTTTCACGCAGAGACATCTGCTGTGACTGAAAGTGAAGAACAAAGGAGTCCAGTATAGCCATGACTCTGGGTTTGGTCGTTGCTTTTCTTTTTTCATCTCCACTTCCACCCATATTTTTAAAACCATTCTTCAAAAACATTTTGTTTCTTGAAAAAAAGATTAACATGGTCAAGATATGAAGTCAGCATCAAAAGAAACTAATGACTTAATACTTAATAGTTGTAAGAGATGCATGTACTTAGCCAAAACATAAAATACAGACCTACTGAACAAAATCTTGAGCAAATCGTCCACCTCTTTTTGCGGATTTCTTACATTTTTCCTCGGTAAGTACTATCTTAAAACTAGTTAGGAATAAATCATCTTGTCAAACAAACATCTGAAAGTAAGGAGACTCGAACCCATGCACTCAGATTATTGGAAGACTGTGACCCCAGCGTGTAACCACAGGGCCTCTTTAGCTCCTCCTCTCCCCCCACACACCCTCAAGGCGTCAAACTCCCTACGAACAGAAATACGAACACTTTCTCATCTCAAAAGCACAAGGAATTCATTCTTAAGAAGAGTATATTCAATCAAGTTTTGGCAGAATTACCTATTTTTGAGGATAATGGACAGATAGAATTCATTTTCCAGCTGAAGGCGTCTCGCATGACAACATCAACTCTCTGGGCGTTGCATGCTGGTCTTGATTCACTTCCGGTTCCGCTCATTGAAAGCAGATGGAGTGATCCAATCTGTACGGAAACATCCGCTGTAGTTTGGTGATCAATGCATTTTTCGCAGTGTCCTTGCTAATGAATATTGTCTTTGGGTGTCTTTGGCCATACGTTGATTTGTTGTCTTTGATTAGTTTTGCATCCAGAGTGCTTAGAAAGGATCTCCTTCTCCAGTCTGTTTTATTTTAGGCCCGTGTTCGTTTGGGTGTTGTCTGCTTTCTTGCTGAGAGGGAGACACAAATAAAAGAGAGAGAGAGAGAGAGAGGGGGGGGGGGGGGGGGGGGGGGGGGGGGAGGAGGAGGAGGAGGAGGAGAGAGAGAGAGAGAGGGAGAGGGAATATATGACTATGAGTTAATTATAGATTTGAATGAGAGAGAGCTAGCTGTGAACAGGTTTTATTTTTTTAATTCTTTATTTATTCTTTTATATCGAGGATAATGGAATAAGCACTCATGTGCTTTTTTTTACATCCAGTCCCCGTGTGTATGCGGTTTTGTAACTTTTGTCATCTGTTTCCACCGGCACACAATGGCTTACTCTTCCGAAAAGCGGAACAGGATTTAACGTGTGCGCAAGATGTTCTGCATGCACGGGGCCTCGGTTTATAGTCTCATCCGAAGGACTTTGACATTCAGTTCGATATTTTTGTCAAACTGGGAAGAAAGGGCGAGGCTGGGAATCGAACCCAGAACCTCACGGTTAACTTGTTGGCAGGCGAACGTCTTAACCATCCTGCCACCTTCCTTCCTTCCAGGTTTGATATGTCCATTGGTCTTAGCCCACAATACACAGAGTTCGTGGGTGAGACAACACCCATACACTGATATTGTCCAAAATACAATATAAGATATCCAAAAAACCCCAACCAGCTCTTTGTGGATCATGATCACAGTGCCCATCACTTTTAAAGGTTGGAACTTTATAAACATTTACAATATACTGCATCAAAATTGATGTTAAATCCCGTTCAACGGAACTGAATCCAATTCAAGGGGATTTTCCCCCGCCACCACCACCACTGCCACTACCATCACCGCCACTACCACCACCACACTACCACCACCACCACCACAGCCACTACCACCACATCAACCCGCCACCACCACCACTACTATCACAATACCGCACCGACTACTCCCCTCCCCCACCCCCTCTCCACTACCCAGCCACAACCACTACCTTCACTACACCACCACCACCACCACCATTGCCAAAATCAACAGCAAAAATCAGCATGACTGGATTTGGTTTAAACTTTTAATTTTTTAAAAGGTTAAAAAAAACCGCGGTGACTTTTATCATTCAATTTTTTAAAAACTCAAAACCCTAATGTTTTCTTTTCATAAAATGTGCATCGGAGCAAGAAAAAAATTGGCCAAACTCTAAACAGCAATCCCCCTCCCCTCTTTCCCTTCCCTCCCTCCTTGTCCCTAGCTCCCCCCTCCCCCCCCCCAACGTCCACCCCACCCTTCCCCACCCTGAAGCTGACTGGTATGCAAATTTTGTCTCATAGCCTTGAACAGAATGTAGTGAAATTAAAATAAAATATCAATAATTCATGCACGCCCATTGCCGAACCCCACTCATGAGCTTCATCATCACCAATGTCACTGAGATCGTTTCTTCTTCTTCTTCTTCTTCTTCTTCTTCGTCGACGAACACTCAGACGGCAACTATTGTTTGTTGTCTGTCGTCATATGAGCGAAAGTGTAGATCATTCTATGTTTCAGCAGCTTCAGTAGTTTTCAGAAGAGAGAGAGAAAAAAAGTAGTGTCATTATCTGCATTCATTCAGCTATTATTGCTAGGTTGTTGTTTTTCGTTCCTCGGCTAGAGCTCCGAGGTTTACTGAGTGGAGAGATTTTTGAGTATGCGACCGTTTTTTGCCTACCATGAAGGTAGCTGCATTCTGATGCGGGGATGTGTGTTGGGTGTGTTCGGGTGTCCGTAACTCGCTGACATGAGTCACGTGGTCTTACACGTGCATGTTTAATCTTGTGCATGTTGACATGATACAGGAAGGGAATTAAAGCTTTAGCAAGTCGGAACTTGAAGTTGACGTGGGAGATGCTTAATGTGTACTGCTTCATTTTGATGTAACAGGATTTGTGCTAATACGATCTTTGCAAAGAAGATGGAAGGCGCTGTAAAAAATATCCATCATCATCATCATCATCATCATCATCATCATCATCATCATCATCATCATCATCATCATTTTCGTCGTCGTTGTCGACGTCCTCCTCCTCCTCCTCCTCATCATCATCTTCGTCTTCGTCAATACTATTTTTGTAAATGTTCTAGTTTGTATTCTTGTTCTTTGTCCTCCCCCTCCTTTCCTGCTCCGCCTCTTCCTCCTCCACTTCCTCCTCCCCATCATCATTGTACTATTACAAACATTGAAACCCTAATTGCCTATTCAAAGTGTTGGTCACCTCAGTTCACGCAAAATGCCAGCCACGGAATAACCGACCCAGAGAATCGATCCCAGTCCATTCCTGCGACACGTTGATAGGGCAGCTTGGCATTTCGGTAATGAATTCTGATGTCAGTGCTGTGTCAACATGCATCACACCCACCATCTGTCATTTCTGCTTCCCACGCTGACTCAGGGGCCGTCACAAACGTATGGTCAGGAAGATAACAGCAAACGTTGACCCAAAACCAATCGGAGGTTATCATCAGATAAACTACTGGTAGCAGATCGGTGTTTTCAGATATAAAAAAAACCCACATTTAAATTGCAGGAAAGGAATTTTTGATGGTTTATTATTCATCCTGTTAGGTCAGCCCTTTTCTTTGTCTTTTTTTTCTTTTTTAGCACTGGTGGCAATTTCAGAATTTGGAAGGTGAAAAGCTAGATAAGCAGGCAGACACATGAGCCATTTGAGAGGTATGATATGGGAAGCTGGAACAAACTGTATTGCATTGTGGTGTGTTGTGTTGTATTGTATTGTGTTGTGTTGTGTTGCATTGTGTTATGTTGTTTTACATTGGCTTGTGTTGTATTGTATTGCATTGTGTTGTTTTGTATTGCATTGTGTTTTCATTGTATGGCATTGTGTTTGTATTGTATTGTATTGTAATTGTATTCTATTGTGTTGTATTGTGTTGTGTTGTTCTGTATTGCTTGTGTTGTTTTGTATTGCATTGTGTTGTATGTATTGCATTGTGTTGTACTGTGTTGTGTTGTGTTGTATTGTGTTATATTGTATTGTATTCCATTGTATTGCACACCACTTCAGGTTACAAAAGAATTCTTGGCATGAACTCCCCAAACAGGTCGCATGTCACCAAAACAAAACAATTTCAAATCAATGGGGTAATTACATTAAGGAACGAATGTGCTTTTTCAGAAAACTTAATGTGGAAACAGTGTTGGCTTTAATAAGGTGTATTCATTAATAAGCATGAAACAAGGATACCATAATGAACATAATCAGCATAGCAACAACAAGCGAGTAGCTTAGGTTGTGCTCAAGTACAACATCAACATTCATACGGCGACTGATAATCCATACACTGACCAAAAGAGGTAAACGGAAACAGTGTTGGTATCATTACATTTTATACTCTTCAGCAACATTATCGGGGTGCTTCACCACGAAAGTCAACATCTCACCAATATTAACTTGACTTCTTCATAACTCTTTGAGGAGTCAGCGAAGCAGTGCACGAATTTTCTGTACAGTGTGTCGTGGACAAGTTGAACCTTTTTTTTTTTTTGCTGCCTTATCTTCTGTGACGTCCCCCGTCCTGCTGTTACCACGCCGCTCATCCAATCTCCCTGCCACAGCCATACCCAGATTTGTTATGTCTCATCCTCAGAATCAGAGGTCCACAGGGAGCCCATCACTATCAGGCCGCCGTGGGGCCACCAGCCAGAGGGGCCCTGCACTGCTGCTGGGTCACTTTGGTGGTGTTCAGTGGTGCCTGTTCTGAGCTAACATACGCAGGACACCACCTACTAAGCCCCCTACTAACGACAGTATTACTCAGTCGCGGAGCCAGACTGAGTGAGTTGCCCACCGAGGAGGCAACCACCACAACGTCCCTCCAACGACCGTCCCCCGCGAACCTCCAACCCCAAAGGCTTTGACACAAACTCACCACAGGCACAGAAGTGTATGGGCAAACCGAATCTGAGGTCACCATGAGACCAGAGAAACTGGGACCACCGAATCAGAGGCAATTATTATTTTATTGCATGATGATCAATGACAATGAGGATAGCATAACTATGCTGCTGTGGAAGTGCATATGCTTTGAGACTACTTGACAGGGCTGTACTCTACGCTTACTATCATAATATATCCCGGCGTCAACCGGGCCCCGAGAGATACAGACACCTGCAGTGTTGGTCAGGTAATTTGAGCAATACTCTCAAACTCGCATCCGTTAAGTGGATGAAGCTCGACTGTGTGGTTCCAGTCTTCCCACTGAGCCCACAGCACACTCACTCTGGGTAGGAGCGGGCCGGAGTCCGAAAAATCCCTATGGTTCTTATGGGAATCGAACCCGCGACCTTCTAGTCTGTAACCCAAGGCGCTAACCACTGCGCCATGGCGGCTGGTCTACAAATTGAACCTGGTAGAGCACGTCCCTCTCCAGGTAGTAGGAAGCATCCTGGGTGTGTTCATGCCATCCACCCCAACAGCCATAGTTCACCTCTTCCTCACCTCACCGTAGTCTAGTAGACCGTTGGGGGGCGGGGGGGGGGGGGGGGGGGGGGAAGGAGGGGGGGGGTAGCACTAAAGATTTTGCAGCCAGCTTCCTCGCTCCTGGCAGTTCTTAGCTTTCCGTTGAATGTCGTTCCACTCAAAGCCAATCCACTCTCTGAGAATGTTTTCCCATCGTTTTCTCTTCGTCTCCCTCCTTGTACTGTTCCCTATAGTTTCAGCCAGTCTAATCGTTTGTGTGACGTGCCCGTGCCACTTCAGTTTGCAATTTGTCTCGTCAGTCTGTGATCTTTATATGGGATACCAAGAAGTTTGCAAAAGCATCTCATATCCATCGCCTGTATCCTACTTTCAGAGTTTGCTGTTAGGGTCCACGTTTCACATGCATACAAACCAACTTTGTTGCCAGATGTGGATGGGGTTAAACATACATTCAAGCTGTTTTTCATGAGTTCTTATACGGCATCTGGGTTGATAATCTCATCCGAAGAGCGTAGAGGGAAGAGGAGTCAGCACGATATCAACTCCAGGCATAAACCTGGAGCAGAGCAGACATCTCAGAACAGACTTGAATCTCAGCCAGGTCACGAACGTGAGGCTTTAATCTCTAGGGTGTCACATCTCCATGGGAAGAACGTCAGACAAAGAAAAATGAATAATGTTCCACAAATCCCAACAGGTGATAAAACCAACATCAGTGGTAAACTGATTTAGTGCTTAGAAGAATGCAAGAAATACAACTCAATATTACACACTGCATTGCACTGCAACATCATCTGATACACAGCAATACAAAATGCTGCAATACACTGCAATACAATCCAGCACAATACGATTATGACGGGGCAGTAATACGATTACCTCCCATGCAAGCAGATATCGCGCGCAAAGTCGTGGTTGTAAATCGGGAGACACCAGCGAATTGTGTGAGGCTCTGCTTCGTGCCCACTGCCAAAAAACAGTCAACTGATTGAATTGCTGCAATCTTATATCATCAGCTGTATCTGTTCTTTCATAATTGTGCCACATTGATGAGAATTTGATCCGGAGATTGGATCAATTGTTGTATCACGCTAGTACATTATCCTCTACAGAACGCAAATCAGCCTGATGACAGGCAACTCAAACATGATTTATATCATTAATAAATTTAAACCAAATCTCAGAGGTTAGGTTTAGCGTATGCGACCGATTTTACCAAACCCTAAAGAAGAGACTTCCACTTGTGGATAACAATGCACAGCCATCCAGTGGATGAATGGTTTGATCATGCTACTTGAGTCGACTCAAAAACTGGCTGCGACCTGGAACAAACTCTAAGGATTAAGTTTGCTGTTCAGTGTATGCGACCGTTTTTGACAACAACGTATGTATTTTCTGAGGAAGCTTAACTCATATTCTATCTGTCCCGTAGTCTGACGACCGTAGGGGCACCCTCAAAGACTCAACAACCAGTTCCCTCCATACCTCTCTCTGTTCTGCCTTTCTCAGGGTTTTGTTGAGTTCTAGGCCTGTCCATTCGCTGATGTTATTCTCCCAGCTCTTCCTTGGTCTGCCTCTTCTTCTTCCTCCTTGGACAGTGCCTTGTAAAACTGTCTTTGCAAGTCCTTTGGATCTTGTGACAAGCCCATACCATTTAAGTTTACGCTTTTTCCACGATCGTTAGAAGGTTTTTCATAGGGTCCAATGGTTTGCTGGATTCTGTTATGCACGCTTTCGTTGCTTATGTGGGCTTTGTAGGGGGATGCCAAGGAGTATCCGAAAGCATCTCATCTCCACCGCTTGTACTTTTTCTCTCCGAATCTGCCAGTCGGGGTCCATGATTCACAGGCATACAGAAATATGGATATGACAAGGGAGCGCATTAGTCTGATCTTGGAGATAAGTGAGATATTTTTATCTCTCCCAAAGGGTTTGTTTGACAGTGGTTATTGTCTGTGCAGTCCTGCATACTACTTCGGCTTGGATCCCTGGTCTGATACAATGGCTCCCAGGTACTTGAAGCTTCGAACTGTTTCCCGCTTCTGGTCATAAACCCTGATATCAGTGCTAATGCCGTGGTGTTATTAGTCATCAGTTTGGTCTTCTCTGCACTGATTTCCATGCTGTATGTTTTGGAGGCCTTATTCAGGTGTTTGTTAGGCTGGCAAGCTCTTTTTCTGATCCTGCTATTCCATCAATGTCATCGCGAAGCGGAGGTTTGTGATCGTTCTGCCCCCAATGCTGACTGACCCTTTCATGATGTTCCAGTGCATCAGCCATGATTCTGTAAAGGAAGATTTGAAAAAGTGGGTAAAGAGTAGACAGCCCTGCCTTACTCCAACTGTTGTTCGAAACCATTCTCCAAAGTTTTTGTTGTAGTACACTGCACTGGTGGCCTCCCTGTACAGCTGTTTGATGACTCTGATCAGGTTGCATTGATGCTGTTAAAAATTTCATGGTTGCCCACAAAGCTGCATCCCAACCCTGTCAAATGCCTTCTTAAAATCGATAAATACAGGGTAAAGGTCTTGTTGAGTTGAAGTTACCGCTCACATAGTATTCTGAGGTTGAATATCTGTTCTGTTGTGCTGCGCCCTGCTCTGAAACCTGCTTGTTCCCTCAGCAATGATGGTCTCTGCTTGTGGCTTCAGTCTATTCAATATTATCTGCAGCATGCCCTTGCTTGGGGGGCTTTATGCCCGCTTGACTGTGCGGTAATTATGGCATTGTTGTAGTTTTCCCTTTTCTTGGGGAGGGTGTGATGATTGTGACTGTGTCCATGGGTTGGCCATTTTTTCTGTCTGCCAGATTTTGTTGCAGATTCTTAGTAGGGCGCTGATAAATGGCTTCCCTCCAGCTTAAAACCAACTCAGCTGGAATGTTGTCAGCCCCTCATTTTGTTGTTGACAAAAAAGATTCTTTCTTTGTTCGACAAGTCCTACATAGAGATGTTTAAGTTTTACTTTCATCTGGTGGTACAACAACCTTAGTGTTTAAAAACAAGAATAGTCTTCGGAGAATTGTTAGAATCTGCTCAAAAATAATTGGAGAAGAACAAGAGAACTCAAGCCGTACTGCGATCAGCAGTTTTGGTGCGCAAAGCGACTGCCATCTTGGCTGATCCATCCCATGCTATTGTCTTCGGAATTTCATTTTATTGCCTTCAGGACGCCGCTTTCGGTGCTCCAACAGTAAAACAAAAGAAAAAGAAATTCCTTTGTTCCAGTAGTCATTCGAATTTTAAATTCAAAACAGCACTGACCAAACAGTTTTACATCCTCTGATATACCCCTCTGATTGTCAAGTGCGTGGGTGCGTGTGTCCCGTGGTGTGTGTGTGGTAATGAAAATAAGTACTCTGTATCTTGCTTTTGGCTTTCAAGAATGATTTCTAAATTGTGTGTGTGTTGTGTGTGTGGGGTGTGTGTGGGGGTGTGTTTTGGGGTGTGTGTGTGTGTTGTGTGTGTGTGCGCGCGCGCTTTTGTGTGTGTGTTTTGTCTTTACTAGATAATGGTCATTATGGTGCGCAGGTGCCGTGTGTGTGTGTATGTGTGATAAAATGTTCATATATTGGTGTGTGTATGTATGGGTGTGCGCGTGTTGTGAATGCGCACGTGCGTGCACGCACAAAAAAAATTATTTCTTTTCCAATCAATGGTATTTACAATATTGTATTCCGAAATGGTGTGTGTGGGGTGTGTGTGTGTGTTTTGTGTGTGGTGTGTGGTGTGTGTGTGTGGTGCGTGTGTGTGTGTGCGTGTGTGTGCGCGCATCCGGGTTTGTGTATGCCCATTATTTTAGAGCTATCTTGAAATGCTTATAACAATCTGAAATGTTTTTTTTCTTGTTTTTCTTGTGAGATAATTATAGGTATCAATGTTGTTTTGTCAGTATTGTAATTGCCCCTCATGGGATAATTAAAGTGTTTTTTGAATTTGACTTGACTTGACTAACTCTAGCCAAACCAACGGTAGTTTCAAGCCACGACAGTTGATTCAAAACTTGACTTAGAACTTCCCCTAATACGCTACATGTTCAGAATTGGCTAGTAATAAAACCGGCATGACACTTAAGCGAGTTTTGTCGGTGGATGTGCTTCTCTCTCTATGATGTCCATGAACTGGGGTGGTAGTGCCTGCTCTGCTGGTCATTTTGAATGTTTGGTCCAGCGTTTGTCGTGGCCCTTTTGATAGTGATGGTCTGCTAGCTGGACTCCGATTGTCATAATAAAACCCTTCAGGGAAGACAGCTTATTTAATGGCACAGGCTGCATGCTACATTTGGTTCAAAACAAACAAATCAGACACGCAGAGGAAGAACGCAGAAGAATGAGATTGGAATGTTTAGTGCACACAGAGTGTGGGGTGGTAGGTTTTTTTTTAAAAAATTACTTTTTAAATTAAGGTCTACTTGTAAGAATGTAAGACAGAAGGTGAAATTTCGTGCGTGACATTTTGCATTCATTCCCGCAGGTGTTAGTTTTTCTGTGTGTGTTTACTCGCGCGCAATGACGCACACGTGCCGGGGTGTGTGCTTTTGCTTGTTGGTACATGCAGCCACACCTCTCATCCATCCCCCTTTTTCAAATCGTTCCTCCCCCCTCCCCCCCCCCCCCCCCGGCACTATAGCGACACAACCGCAGCCCATGAGTGTGGAGATTTTCGTAAGATTTATGATGCATCCATTTGTCCGCTCATTCATTTACACATTCATCTGTGACACCTGCAGGATGACGGATGGGTGGTGGGTGTGGTGTGTAATGGCCCTGGGCTAGGCCCTGACACCTGAATTGATGCCAGAAACTGCAGACTGTTGGTGTCAGCGCCCTGATTGCAGAGTGGCTGGGCTGCAATCGATCTGATCAGCGTCGTTATTCCACAGAGGAGGTTTGATTTGTCTGTGAGAGCTAGGGTTCATTTATTTATTTATTTATTCTTTTATATCTAGGGTGACCAGTATAGAACTGAAAAAAAGCGACTGGAGTGTGAAAGCTCACGTGGTGTGTGTGTGTTGTTGTGTGTGTGTGTGTGTGTGTTGTGTGTGTGTGTGTGTGTGAAAATAAGAGAGAGAGCATGTGTGTGTGAAAGATTCATTTTTGATTTTTAAAAAATTTATTCTTTTAATATTGAGGATAATGGAATAAGCACTCATGTGCTTTTTTACATCCTGTCCTCGTGTGTATGCGGTTTTGTAAATTTTTGTCATCCGTTCCTACCGGCACGCAATGGCCTACTCCTACGAAAAGCGGAACAGGATTTAACGTGTGCGCAAGATGTTCTGCGTGCGTTCGCACACGGAGCCTCGGTTTATAGTCTCATCTGAAGGACTTTTGGGGAGAGTGGAGTCTGCACTGATGTTAACTCCACGGAAAGTATTCCCTTGTACGGGATTCGAACGCAGGTCATCAGATTGCGAGTGCAATGTTCTAACCACTAGCTATCCCCGTGTGGTGTGTTGTGTGTGTGTGTGTGTGTGTGTGTGTGTGTGTGTGTGTGTGTGTGTGTGCGTGGTTGCGTGTGTGTGTGTGTAGTGTGTGGAAGTGTGAGTGTGCGCGGTGTGTGTGGTGTGTGTGTGTGGTGTGTGTGTGAAGGTGTGTGTATGTGTGTGTGTTGTCTGTCTGTGCGTGGTGTGTGTGTATGTGTGTTGTATGGTTGTTGTTGTTGAAGTGTGTATGTGTGTGTGTGTGTGAGAGAGAGAGAGAGAGAGAGCGGAGAGACGAGAAGTAGAGAGTGAGAGCGAGAGGAGAGAGAGAGAGAGAGCGCAGCTAAAACAAGAGACAGAGACAGAGAGACAGTCAGACAGATGACAGACAGATAGACAAGAGACAGACAGATAGACAGACAGACAGAAACCCAACAAACAAACGAAACGTAGACGGACATAGCAAATGATTGCTGGAAAGCTTTTAACCCTTTACAGCATGACGAGACTTTGCAACGCGATTACATCGACAGGGAAACTCAACACAGTGGTGTCTGCTGTTTGTTGTCCGCTTTGCTTTTGAGTGTTTGATTTCTTTTAAATGGTACAAATCACAATTTGGGGCGGGATAGCTCAGTGGTTGGAGCACTCGCTTTCCCCCAAGCCAATGTTAAGCAGCATCGAGCGTGGTTATCACTTGGATGGGTGACCGTTTGCGCGCCTTGGCTTCAGTACAGTCCTCCAGTTCACCCAGCTGTAAATGGGTACCTGCTTCTTTAGGGTCAGGGAAGGTAAAGCAGCGAGGGAGAGGAGATGGGCGCCGCCCTCAATATGCTGGCCCCTAGAGGAGCTGAGGTCTCTGATGCCTCGCTCCCCTACGACCTTATAGGTTATGGGACACCTAAGTTACCTTTTTACATATCACTCGCCATATTCGTTACTGTCCATATCACAGAGACGAGAGAGAGAGAGAGAGAGATGAGAGAGAGAGAGAGAGAGAGAGAGAGAATACAGACAGACGAGACAGAGACACAGAGAGAGTTTTTCATAGCATAAGTCGTTTAGATATTCTGTCTAAGAAAAACCCAAATACGAAAACGAGCATGTGATAAAACAACACAAACTAATGTAATCATTGAAGAGAGAGAGTTTTTTCGCTCTAAAGCATTAACAAAACCAAATACAAAAATGAGCCTGTATTGAGAAAGCAAAATCAACGATTAAGAGAGAGGGAGATAGATAGATAGAGAGAGAGAGAGAGAGAGAGAGAGAGAGAGGAGAGAGAGAGAAGAGAGAGAAATCTTTATTTTTCAAGAGTAACAGAATAAGCAACTTTTTTCTCATCCGGCCCTTGCCCTGATTAGGGACAAACAAGGAGACCCCCCCCCCCCCCCTACTACAACAACGACAACATGATTTAAAAAAAG
The DNA here is from genome assembly GCA_028751875.1 of Rapana venosa. Taxonomy (NCBI): domain Eukaryota; kingdom Metazoa; phylum Mollusca; class Gastropoda; order Neogastropoda; family Muricidae; genus Rapana; species Rapana venosa. The sequence continues at coordinate 10,860,676 of CM054140.1, read as the reverse complement.
AAATTAGTAAACATTTGTTTTTAATTTTTTTTTTTTTTTAAATTTTATATTATACCACGTTAAGTCACGAGATTTCTTTACGTGAAATTCGGGCTGCTCTCCCCGGGGACAGCGCGTCGCCACAAGAGCAGCGCCACCCATTTAACAATACATAACCCCCAACTGACCTGAATATTAATATCAATAGATACATAGATTATAATATTTTTTTGAGGAAAGAGATATCCGTTCAATACATACATATTTCTCAAATGAATCGATCATTAACCTGAGAGAAGAGACGGACAGGCAGACAGATGCGTGCGCGCGCGCACACGCACACACACACACACACACACACACACACACACACACACACACCCTACAACTCCCCCCCAATCCCCAAACACACATAACCTCTCTCCCTCTCCCCCCCCCCCCAAACACACACAGACAACCCAACAACCCAATATTCACACACACAACACACACACACACACACACACACACACACACACACACACACACACACACACACACACACCCAACATTCACACACACAACCGAACATTTACACACACACACACACACACACACACACACACACACACACACCACACACACACACACACACACACACACACACACAACAAACCCCAAACAAATAAACTAAAACCAGATAGGCCACTCAAGGAAGAGGAGAGGAAATAACAATAACGAATCAACGGCCCACCACAATACTTCAATTCGCCACAGCTTCAGCTTAGCAACAATACATCCATCAAAACCACAAAACAAAACAAATAAACCCCAAAACAAACAAAAACCAAAACCTGCAAGCGGATGTTTCCGTGTGGCTTGCCTCCCTTCCATCAGCGGAACCGGATGTGAATCAAGGCCAGCATGCAACACGAAGAGGGCTTGACGACAGGGGAGACAAATTGCCACGAAAGAAGGGAAGGGAGGGGGTGGGGTGGGGTGGGGGTAAGGGTGTAGTAGGTGGGTGGGTGGGTGGGTGTGCATTGTGGCATAGGTTACAATACTATTCTACTTTGTCAGAGAGAGGTGAGAGAAGGGAGGGAAAAGGGTGGGAGGGTGTTCATAAAGTAATGGTAAGAGTGTCCTATTTGTGATTTGATTCTGTTTACTGAGATGCTAAAGTGCTGGTAGTGGTATTGGTATATCCTGCAATATGAGCGTGGTAGTATTTCAATAGTGGGTTGTGGTATTGTTTTTCCCTGTGATAAATGTTTTTGTCTATTTTACACTTTTATATGTATGGCTTGTAACCCACAGGAATTCCCCCCCCCCTCCCTGTTTGTGTTAGATAATAAAGTGTTTTGAAATGAACTTGAATTAGATTGGAAATGAATGGTAACTGAAGATGCGGTTTCGAGTTGGCTCTGACTTAATCGCGCAAGAAATTTTAGTTTGACCTGGTGTTAATGTTTTTTGTGTTTTGTTTTGTTCTTTTTCACTGTCATTCCGCCTTGTATCAAAAAATAAACAAGAGCAAACCAAAACAACAACAACAACAACAACAAACCTTTCTTTCTGCAAAGGGTATATTCTGTGAGATGGGGTACAAGAGGAGGGAAGGTTGTATTGATGCACTTATTTATCCATTTATTTATTCCTTTTGTATTCTTTTATTTCCAGGATAATGGAATAAGCACTCATGTGCCTCTTTACATCCAATCCCCGTGGGTATGCAGTTTTGTAAATTTTGCCATCCGTTCCTTCGGGCACACAATGGCCTACTTTTCCGAAAAGTGGACTGGTTATTAACGCGTGCGCAGGATGTTCTGCATGCGTTTGCAAACGGGACCTCGGTTTATAGTCTCATCCGAAGGACTTTTTAGGGTGTGTGTGTGTGTGTGTGTGTGTGTGTGTGTGGTACATGTGTGTGTGTGAGGGGGGGGGTGGGGGTGGAGGAGAGGGCTGTATGCGAATGTCCACTCACATAGTTGAGTTTAACTTTAACTTATACTGGTGTTAATGTTGGTATTGACTCCATTTTCCTGTCAGTCCTTTACAAGACGGGACGGGATGACCTGATGGTTAGAGTAATGCGCTCGTGATCTGCTGACCCGAGTTCGAATCTCGTTCAAGAGGATTTTTCCTCTGGAGTTAACATCAGTGCCGACTCCACCCCCACCCCCCACTCCCTACCAAAAAGAAGTCCTTTTTGGATGAGACTATAAACCGAGGTCCCGTGTGCGAACGCACGCAGAACATCTTGCGCACATGTTAAAACCCTTTCCGTTTTCGGAAGAGTAGGCCATCGTGTGCCGGTGGGAACGGATGGCAAAATTGACAAAACTGCATACACAAGGGGACTGGATGTCAAAAAAGCTCATGAGTGCTTCTTCCATTATCCTCGAAATAAAAGAATGAAATAGATAAAGCAAAAAAGCCCAGGAGACTCTAAGGCAAGAAAGATCCTATGTGTGAGCACAGCACAACATCTTGCTCATACTTTAAATCCCCCGTGAGGATGCTAGGCGCCTGTCAGTATAAACAACATCCCCACCTTCTGGATATTCTGTGCCAGGAATTCCCTCTTTTCTATCCCTCTCTTTTGCTTCTGCCTTATTCCTCTTCTTCCTGTCACCTCTTTCTTGTCTGTTTTCTGCCTTCTTGATTCATTCTCCTGCCTTTTTTTTTCTCAAGAAACACTTACAAGAAAGCAATTTTCGCCCACGCCGAAGTCGGACGTGCTGGGTCTGACTTGTCAGGCGCATAACGGCAGCACACCATATTTTTGCTCATGTGACAGACAACAATAGTTGCTGTCTGAGCGTTCGATGAAGAAGAAGAAGAAGAAGAAGACGTAAACATAGATGCCCACATGCACGCATACACGCACGCACACACACACACACACACACACACACACACACACAAACACACACACACACACACCACACCACACCACACCACACCACACCACACCACACAAGGCAGGAGAATGGTCCAAGAAGGCAGACAACAGAGAAGAAGGAGGTGACAAAAAGAAAAGGAACAAGGCAAACTAGAAGCGCGAGAGCTACCAAAAAAGAAAGAGGGAATTCCTGGCACAGAATTTCCAGAATGTATGGACGCTATTCATACTGACAGACTGCCGGCATCCCCACGGGGGGTCTCTTGTCGAATGATAAAATGAGAAAATATGATGACGATGATGAAAAATTCTACTTCACATGTTTGAGGAGGCAACAATGCCTGTATTGACCGTACTGATCACTACTGATCAGGGCATCATCCCGGAGGAAGGAAGAAGTCAGTACATCACTTGACTACTCCCGTAACTCCTGGAGGAGTCAATGGTCACTGCACTGAATTTTTGTTTTTTAGCCAACGTGCCTGTGAGTCAGTTCAACCTAGCGGAGCCCATTCCTCTCTAGACAGCTGCGTGCATGCTGGGTATACGTTCCTGCCGCGCCATCCATGCCACAGGCCATAGCTGGCTCAACTCTTTAACGAAAAGCAGACGAACGCTATAGCCGAGTGGTTAAGACCGTTCCACTTTAATCCTTTGGGGACACGAAGTCGTGGGTTTGAATCTCGGCGGCGTCTGGTGAATTAAGGGTGGCGATTTTTTTTTTAACAATTTCCCAGGTCAACTTCAAGAGCAGACCTGCCAGTGCCTTAAATCCCTTCATGTATGTAAACATGTAGAAGATCAAATATGCACGTTAAAGATCCCGTAAAACATGTAAGCGTTCGGTGGGTTACGGAGAAACAGGAACATACCCAGCATACATCCCCGAAGTCGGAATGCGGCTACCTTCATTGTGGGCAAAAACGGTGGCCTACACAAAAATCTCACCATTGATGAACCTCGGAGCTCTAGCCGAGGAACGAAAAAAAAAAGAGGCAGACGGCGTCTGAACGTGCAAGATGGTCTCCGAACACTCTTAGTCTGGAAACTGTTTCCCGAACATGTTCACTTGACACTTCAGTTCACAGTCTCCCCTGAAGGACTTAGTGTGAAATGAAGCCAGTACCAATGTTAACTTCATGGAGAGAGAAAAAAAATCCATTTAAACGGAGACACCTTACCGAAAACTCGAACCCCGGGGCCCCACAGTGACTGATTTGTCAGATCACACACGCTTTACCCACTAGGCTACTCGGCACCCTGGTTTAATTTTCTGAATGGGGGGAAAATCGACAGTCCACCAGCTGAGCCATGAATAAAGCATGAAGACATGGCCGGCCATCTCCCCCGCTCAGCTCCAGCGGCTGCAGAGAAGCCTATGAGGCAATGATGACAGCGATAGATAATGAATGAAGGATCCATCACTCTGGTTCGGTTTGAGCACAATGCACTCACGAGGATAGGCTCAAAAGTGTGCCAAATGCGCGTACGGCATTATTACGCAGTTTTGTACGCAGCCATGTATGTGTGCACGCATTCGTGCATGTTGTCGTACGCTGACGTATGCACGTGTGCGTGTACGTACTTACGCGCGCGCACACGCATGCACAGACACACAGTCCCAGACACGTTATTACGAAGACACACATAGACACAGGCAGACAGACAGACACACACACACACACGCACGCACGTACACGCACACACACATAAACACACTTGCCAGGCGCTTAACAGCAGCGCAAACGCATTTTCGCTCATATGACAGACAACAATGGTTGCTGTCTGAGCGTTCGCCGACAAAGAAGAAGAAGAAAAAAGAAGAATCTGACAGATTAGGAAGGATGATGAATCAGAGCAGAGAAAGAACAGAGATACGGTGGCTAGCCAAGATCCATCAAACAGACAGAACTGCAGTACAGCAAATTTTGAATTCGATTCGAGATATGATTGGCAGCCAGTGAAGACTGACGAAACGTAAGAGTGAACGGTGGTTCTTTGATGTTCTGAAAAACGAAGTTGGGCAGGAGCATTGTTCTGAATACACTGAAGACGAGCAAATATTCTGCAGAGCAGAAAGATGGGAGGGGGCGGGGGACTAAATAAGTGAAGAGGACTTTGAATCAGGGAAGTGAGCTTCCATATAGTGAGACAGTTGAGCACTAATGTCATGTTGCTCAGTTTTGAAGTGAGGAGACTGGCGAATTGGCTGTGGAGTGCTTTCATCTTGTATGAAGGACTAGTCTTTCTTCCAGATACAAAAGTCTCCCTTCAAATTAATTCACATCACCATTGAAGTTTCCTTTTGAACCAGTTCAGCATACAAAACAATCACATGCATGCGTTTGCGTGCTAGCACACACATATGGACACACGCGCCCGCGCGCGTACATGCACACGAACACATGTACGAATGCACGCACAGAAAACACACAGTACACATAGAACACCACACACACACACACACGCGCGCGCGCGCGCGCCGTGCGCACTATCCCCACTTTTACACACGCATACATACATACATACAACATACATACATACATACATACATTACAAACATCATACATACATACATAACATCAAACATACATACATACATACATACAAACATACACAAACACAACACACACACCACGCACGCACGACACTCTCTCTCATATCTATCTCTCTCCATTCCCTCCAACCCCACCCCCCCCCTCACACACACATACCCTACACACACAACCACACACACACACCTCCAACCCTCCCACTGACCTTATCACACAAACACACCCACATACACACACACACTCCCTCCCCCTTCCCCCACAACAACACACTCTAACCCCCACGCAGACACTTCACACCACACCCCCCTCACCACCGACCACGAACCACCACACCCCAACAAAAAACCCAAGAAACCAAAAAAATTCAGACTCTAAAGCGTCTCCTCCCACCCCTCCGACATGTAGTGTCCATGAATCGAGCGATATAGCATCTCTCCCCATAACACCCCCACCCTCCCTAACAGAAATGCAATGGCTTATAGCAGCGGAATGGCATGCGAATGGGATGATTCCCTACAGAGCCTGTACTGAACAGGATTTTTTCGTTATTGGAAAAAAGATCTAACGCTGCTGCCATCACTGTTAACCATCACATCACAGCAAACCGCACATAACATCCACGGATACAGACACAAAAGCTGAGCGGATATTAAGAGCGATAATTTGCAATGCTCCTTTCCTGTGGGTTAATGATATTGGTTTCGAATCTTGACTGCTGCGTCTCGTATTAGGCTTTGTGTGTCTGATGTTTTGATTGTTTTGTTTTTTTGGGGGGTCGGGTTTTAAAATGAGCAACACGGATGTCGTTGAGTTCGTGTGTGTATGTTTGTGTGTGTGTGTGTTGTGAGTGTAGTGTGTGGTGTGTGTGGTGCGTGTGTGTGTGTGTGTGTAATTTGTGTGTGTGTGTGTGTGTGTGTGTGTTGTGTGGTGTCATCATCATCATCATCTCATCACATATCATCATCATCATCATCATCAATCACCACCAACCACCCTCTACCTTATCACCCTCCTCCTCCTCACCATAACCAAATCACCATCATCCCCCTCATAGTGAGGCTCACAAAAACCACACTACACACACACAACACACACACGCACACAACATCACACACACACTCACACACGCACACACACATAACACACACACACACACACTCTCCTCCTCTCTCACATCCACTACACCACCACACACACACACACACACACACTCACACACACACACACACACACACCACGCCACAACACATACACACACACACACACACATCACACTCTCGGTCTCTCTCACATACAACACACACACACACAACACACACACACACACCCACACCACACACACACACACACACACACACACACACACACACACACACACACATTGCGCCCTCGCAATTGACGACCCGTTCAATTCCCGTTCAAGGGATATTTTCCCACCTGGAGTTAACATCAGTGCAGACTCCACTCTCGCCCAAAAGTCCTTCGGAGAGACTATAAAAATAAAAAAAAAAAAATCTAAAAAAAAAAACAACCAGAGGCCCGTGTGCGAATGTCACGCCAGAACATCTTGTGCACACGTTAAATCCCTGTTCCCTTTCGTAAGAGGTAGCCATTAGAGTGTGTCGGTGGGAACAGATGCCAGAATTTACAAACGGCAAACACACTGGACTGGATGTAAAAAAGCACGTAAGAGCTTTTTCCATTATCCTCGATATAAAAGAATCAAATAAAAAATAAAAACAAAAAATAACACACACAAATACACACAGTACACACACACAAGAACACACACACACACACACACACACACACACACACAACCACACACACACACACACACCCCAAAACACAACAACATACACACAAACACATAACACACACACACACACATACCCACACACACGACACACACAAACACACAGGACACACACACACACGACTCAACCCCCTTCCCCACCCACCCCCACACCCCCACCCACACACACAGTCCCCACCCTTGTCGCTAGCCTTGTGGACTAGCTAACTGTTGTGTTGTTGTTGTTGTTGGCAGGTGTGACGTGCATTCTGCTGACTCTAACACACACACTCACCCGCCCACCTCCGCCCCCCCCCCCCCACCCCCCACAACCCCTACCACCACACACACAGTCACACCCTTGTCGTACTGCCTGCCGCTGCTGTTGTTGTGTTGTGCAGGTGTGGACGTGCATATCTGCTGAGCTCACACACACTCACACTCACCCCCCCCTCCACACACACACCCCACACCCCAACACCACACACCCCAACCACCACCCCACACACTAACAGTCCTCACCCTTCACGCTTTTTGTTGCTGTTGTTTTGTTTTTTGTGCAGGTGAGGACGTGCATTCTGCTGAGCTCACACACACACACACACTCAACCACCCACCCCAAAAAAACCCACACCCCACATACACACCCTCACCCCCCACACCCCCACGACAATCCCCCACACACACATAAATACCCTACTTACAGTCACAACCCTTTACGCTGCTGCTTTGTTGTTGTTGTTGTTGTTGTGCAGGTGGTGGACGGTACATTCTGCTGAGCTCACACACACACACTCACCCAACCCCCCCCAACCCACACACCCACCCCTAACCCCACCCCCACTCACACACCTCCCGCCCACCCCACACCCCCACACTCCCCCCACTCACAAAACCCCCCAACCCAACCCACTCACACCCACCCCCCACTCACACCCCCCCCCCTACCACACACCCACACCCACCCACACCCCAACACCCACCCCCCACCCCCACCCCTACACACTTACAATCCTCACCCTTCACGCTTTTGTTGCTGTTGTTGTTGTTGTTGTGCAGGTGTGGACGTGCATTCTGCTGAGCTCACACACACACACACACTCACCCCCCCCCACACACACACACGGTCATACACTGTCGCTAGCTTTGTGACTGTTGTTGCTGTTGTTGCTGTTGTTGTGCAGGTGTGGACGTGCATTCTGCTGAGCTCCATCGTGGCCGGGGTGGCCACCTCTTACCTGGAGTGGCGCAGTCCCTTCGGCTTGAACCCCCGGGGCCGCCAGAGGAGCCGGCAGTACGGCCTGGGCTCCGGGCTGCTGATGGTCTGGGTGCTAGTCACTGGCCACAACAGCAACATCAAGGTCAGGGGCTGGCCTATGAGAAGTCAGTGTTGGCAGGGTGTTGTTGTATTTCGATGGTGTGTTGGTTTGGTCGGTTTGGTTGGATTGGGTTGGTTAGGTTGGTGGTTGTTGTGGTTCTTTTTTTGTTTGTTTTGTTTTGTGGGGGTGGGGGTCGGGTGGGTGTGGGGGTGAGGTGGTTGGTGGTGTGGGGGTTGTTGGTTGTTTGGGTTGTTGTTGTTTTGGTTTTTGTTGTTGTTGTTGTTGTTCTTCTTCTTCTTCGAAAATTGTTGTTGTTGTTCTTGTTGGTTGTATTGCTTTTCTTGTTGTTGTTGTTGTTGTTCTTCTTCTCTTCCTTCGCAATTCTTGTTGGTGTTGTAGTTGTTTTGTTGTTCTTCTTCCTTCTTCTTCATCTTCTTCTTAATTCCCTTCTTCTTCCTTCTTCTCTTCTTCTTCTTCTTCTTCTTCTTCATCTTCTTATTTCTTGCTGCTGCTGTTGTTTGTTGTTATTGTTGTTGGTGGTAGTGGTGGTGGAGGTTTAAGTTCACGGCAGATTTCTTCACTCTTCTCTGCTGCCCTATCATTGCTGTTGTTGTTGTTTGTTGTGGTGGTGTGGTGGTGGTGATGATGTGTGTGTGTGTGTGTGTGTTTTTCATTTTATACAAGTCACGGCAGGATTTTCTCCGCGTGAATTTTTCGGGCTGCACTCACCCGGGGAGAGGCGTCGCCAGAAAAGCAGCGCCACCCCATTATTTTAATCTGTGTGTGTTTGTTTTGAGTGATTGTTTTTTTGTGGTTTGGTGTTTGTGGTGTGTGTGAAGTGATTGTTGATAGCTGTGGTATTATTTGGTTTTGTGTGTGTGTGCGCGCGTGCGTGTGTGTATGCCGTGGCGTGCGTGTAGCGTGCCTGTGTGTAATGCGTGTGCGTGCGTGTGTGCGTGCGTGCGTGGTGTTGCGCGCGTGCGTGTATGTGTTCGTGGTTCGTGTGCGTGAGTGTGTGTGTGTGTGTGTGTGTGTTGATTGTGTTGTACCTTGTATTTAATGTATATTCTATCCATATTGTATATCGTTGTATCCATTGTATTGTTGTTGTCATTATGTTAGATAGTGTATAGTAATGTGTTGTGTTGTAATTTGTATTGTATTATAATTGTATAATGTTTTTTTCAGTCACGCAGACTCTCGTTCGCGAAAATCGGACTGCATATCCCACTCTGTGTGTGTGTGGTGTGTTGTGTGTGGTGTGTGTGTGGTGTGTGTGTGTGTGTGTGGTGGTGTTGTGTGTGGTGTGTGTGTGTGGTTTGTTGTGTGTGTACGTGTTGCGTGCGTGTGTATGTGCAATGTATGTGCGCGCGCGTGTATGTGTGTGCGCGCGCTGTGCGTGCGTGCGAGCGTACGTGAGTCCGTGCGCGCGCGCACGCGCGTGTGAAATATATGCGGTGTGGCGTGCTGTCTTCAATTTAACGTCTGTTCACTCTTAGTGATATTAGGTGCGTGCTGTGTGTGTGTGTGTGTGTGTGTGTGTGTGACTATACGCACGGTCACGTTCCAGTGTTTCTTTTAAGAGCCAATGTGGTGACCATTGGCTCTGTCTGACCTTTGGGGCAATTGTGCCAGTGATTCGATTAAGGCCGTGCAGGACCTGCTTTGGGCAGTGTCCCCATGCAGCGAGAGTGACGTTAAAGTCTTTTAGCTCAAATCATGGCTGCCTTTACTGTTTTTGGAGTGTCCACAAAAAGTAAGGGGAAGGTGGGGAGAGGGGGGGGGCGTCACTTTTGGTGATATTAGGAAAGGAAGGGGGAGGGGGAAGGATGAGGAGGAGAGGAGGAGGAGGAGGAAGGAAGAAGGGGCAGGGAGATGGGGAGAGAGAGAGATGGAAGGGGATGGAGGAATGGGGAGGAGAGTGGGAGGGAGAGGGGAAGGAAAGGGATCATCAAATCAAATCAAATCAAATTCGTTTGGTTCGAGGGTAATGAATATACGCTCATGTGCTTTTTTTTTTACATCCTGTCCCCGCCCTTACCAGGGAAACATCATGAAAACAACAACAACAACAAAACAATCCCCAAAAACTTAATAACCAAATACTACAACAACAATAACCAAACAAACAGACAGATAAGTAATAGCCACAGCAACACCCCTCCGCCCCCCCCCCCACCCCCCAATCCCACTCCCCCCCAAAGAATAGCCCCCAAAAGAAACAAACAAGAGGAACACCCCCCCCCCCCCCCCCCACACACACACCCAAAGAACCAAAAGGAAACAAATCCCAAATATGAACCCAAAGCAAACAAACAAGGAAACAGAAACAAAATCACATAAACACATAGAAAAACAAACAATAATGAGAGAGAGAGGATTTCGTTTATTTCGAGGTTAATGAATAAGCACACATGTGCTTTTTTATATCCAGTCCCCGTGTGAATGCAATTTTGCAAATTTTATCATTCGAAGAACTTTATGGAGAGAATGGAGTCGGCATTGATGTTAACTCCAGAGGAAAAATCCTCTTGGACGAGATTTAAACCGAGATCAGCAGATCACGAATTCATCACTCTAACCACCAGCCTATCCTGAGAGAAAGAGGGAGGGAGGGAGAGGGAGGAGGAGAGGGAGGGAGGAGGAGAGAGAGAGAGAGAGAGAGAGAGAGAGAGAGAGGAGAGAGAGAGAGAAGAGAGAGAGAGAGAGAGAGAGAGAGAGAGAGAGAGAGTAGAGAGAGAGAGAGAGAGGGAGGATGGGCCTAGTGGTTAGAGCGTGGAGCTTGCAATCTAATGGGTCGAGTTCGAACCATCCCTGAGACACCCGTGTGAGGGAAATTTTCCCTCTGATGTTCACATCCGTACCGACTCCACTCCCCTGAAAATGTTCGTATTTGACTTTAAACCCAGGTTCCGTGCATGTATGAACACCGCAGACCATCTCGCGCAATGTTAAAACCCGTTCCGCTTTTCGGAAGAGTTGGTTATTGTGTGCCAGTAGGAAAGGAGGACAAAATTTTTTTTTAAAACCCACACACGCCGAAAACGATTGTATACTGGTGTCACGTTAAGACATCATACCTGAAGTTAGAATGCGGCTGCCTTAATGGTAAGCAAACGGTGGCATACACAAGACCTCACCATTGGTGAATCGTGGACCTCTAGCCGACGAACGAAAGAAGAAAAAAAGAGAAAAAAACATACCCTTTTATCCTAAAA
>CM054140.1:10810601-10843426 GCA_028751875.1 Rapana venosa | reverse complement strand
CCACAACTATAAAAACCTGCTGCTAGCTACTATACCAACCCTATGATGAGTTGATGACGACGACGACAATGATGATGACGACGACACGATGATGATGACGACGACGACCAAACGATGATGTACGATGGCGAGGACGATGATGATGAGTATGAGGATGACAATAACAACACAAAACAGCTAAAATACAGCATTGATTTTCTCAACAAGTGGTAACGTATAACGAGCCATGCACATAGGCAGCTCCATGAATCATTCATCCATCAATATGTATGTATTGTTTTCATTGCTCGGCTATATACACAGGTTTACCAGGGGTGAGGTTTTGCGTATGCAACCACTTTTGCCCACCATGCAGGTAGCCGCATTCAGGCTTCGGGAATGTACTATGCTGGGTATGTTCGTGTTTCCTTAATTGACCCACCACCGAACGCTGACATAAATGACGCGATCTTAAACGTGCACGAAGAGAATTAAGGCATTGGCAAGTCTGCATTTGAAGTTGACCTGGGAGATCGTAAAACAAACCCACGTTTAATTCACCACACGCCCACTGAGAATCGAACCCGCGACATCAAGGGCCAATGGGGTTGAGGTCTTAACCACTCGGCTTTAGCGTCCGTAGGCCGTCCAGTAATAGACAGATACTGTGCACACAGCCGCAAGCATCATTCCTCAAGTCAAGTCAAGTCAAGTCAAATTTTTATTTCCAGATGGTATATTGAACAACGTCAGATGCAAAACGAAGCAATTGCAACTTATTCACTCTTTCAAACAATGGAAACTCGCTTGAGGGGATATCTTCCTCTGGAGTTAACATCAGTGCCGACTCCACTTCCCCCGAAAGTCCTTCGGATGAGAGTATAAACCGAGGCCCCGTGTGCGAACGCAGGCAGAACATCTCGTGCACACTTTCAAACCTGTTCCGCTTTTTGGTGTGTCGGTAGGGAACGGATGACAACATTTACAATAACTACATACACACGGTGACTGGATGAAAAAAGCACATGAGTGCTTATTCCATTATCTAAGAAATACAGGAATAAATAAATGAAAGAATGATGAATAAACTATGTGCGCATACGTACAACAAACCCCTCACACACACACACGCATGCACACACACACACACGCACACACACACACACACCTCTCGCGCACACACACAGACACAATCACACACAATCACACATGACACACACAGACACACACAGACACACACAGACACACACACACACACACCACACACCCAAACACACACACACACACACACACAACACACACACACACAACACACGCCGCGCGCGCGCGCGCGCGCGCGCGCGCTTAATCAATATAATCATCTGGAAATGCAACTTTCACTTTCACTTTGACTCACACAGGCAGACACAGATTACAAACAAATAGACACAACACACAAACAAACACACACACCAGTTTTCCCCCCCCCCCCCCCCCCCCCACACACACACACTCACAAACACAGAGTGGGAGCAACATGTATTAATTACCAGAGGAGAACAATAATAAATACATCATGCAGACATAACTGCATGTATTATTTATGACCAGAGCCTCCCAGTCCTAGAACACTATCTGTTGAATAATGGTAACGTAGTTCGGGTATTACGGGACTTATGTGTGTATCCGTATTCCGGGGACGGGATAGCTCAGTGGTCGGAGCCCTCGCTTTCCCCACCAAGTTAAGCAGCGTCGAGCGTGGTTACCAGTTGGATGGTGACCGTTTGCGCACCTTGGCTTCAGTACAGTTCCCCCAGTTCACCCAGCTGTAAATGGGTACCTGCCCTCTTTAGGGTCAGGGAAGGTAAAAGCAGCGAGGGAGAGGAGATGGGCGCCGCCCTCAATATGCTGGCCCTAGAGAAGTGAGGTCTCTGACGCCTCGCTCCCCTACGACCTTATAGGTTATGGGACTCCTTTACCTCCTCCTATGTGTATTCCTTTCAGAGAGAGAGAGAGAGAGAGAGAGAGAGAGAGAGAGAGAGAGAGAGAGAGAGAGAGAGAGAGAACTCTCGAACTCGACTCGAATAAGAGAGAGAGAGACAAGAACAGAGACACAGAAGAGAGGTGGGGGTGTGGTACTGATTTTTTTGTTTTTTACCATTACTTGTGTTCTTTGGAGAGAGGGAGAGAGAGAGGAGGAGGGTGAACAGAAAGACAGAGTGACAGAGTGAGAGAGAGAGAGAGACAGAGAGACAGAGGCAGCGATGGCAACAGAGACAGCAAACAGAGAGAGAGAGAGAGAGAGAGAGAGAGAGAGAGAGAGAGAGAGAGAGAGAGAGAGAAGAAGAGAGAGAGAGAGAGAAAGAGAGAGAGAGAGAGAGAGAGAGAGAGAGAGAGAGAGAGGGAGAGAGAGAGAGAGAGAGAGAGGAGGAGGAGGAGGAAGAGAGAGAGAACTCAGGATTTTAATTGTGAGGCCACTGGCCTGTATACAAGGGGGGTATTCATTTGACAACAGAAACTTCAAAAACCATACCAAAAAACATAGATAGTTTTGGCAGAATCAAGAGTAAATTTTGCAAAAAGAAACATGAACTAGGTCACCTTTTTGTACACCAGTTATACTAACAAAGTTCTTGGGCTTCAGAGCATAAAATATCTATACATACCCACATGTTTAACTGATAGACATTTTCACTATTCAGAATGTTGAAAGATTGTTCATCGCATTAATTGTGAAGTACTTTGTTAGATATTTCTCCCCGCAAGTCTGTAAATTTTTGCATTCAAATAGAAAATGTTTTCAGTTTCGATTTTGTCACAAAAAGGGCGCTTTTTTCGTTTTATCATTATAACTGTTATTTATATAAAAATTTACCAATTCCAAGTCAAAGTCTAGCCAGAAATACCTGAATTACCAATCGGAGAGAAAGAGAGAAAAGTACTGATGTGTGTGTGTTGGGGTGTGTGTGTGTGGGGTTTTGTTTAAAGTTTGGCATCATTACCTACGTTTTTTGTTGTGTGACGTTACTAGGTTCATAGCTTAGTTTTATTATTGGTATACTTTTGTTTACTTTGCTGTTGTTACAAGTGTTTTCAACATGCTGCCTCATCTTATGTCCTGCTGTCACCACGCGCTCATTTCAAAACTGTCTTCTTCCTACTTCTTCGTCCAAACCCTCAGACAGCAACTATTCTTGTCTGTCATATGAGCGAAAATGCGTTGCGCTGCCCCTTAAGCGCCTGACAAGTCAGGCCCTGCGCATCCCACTTCGGCCCCGGGAGAGAAATTTTTCTTTTAAGTCTTTCTGGGAAAACAAAAAGCAGGAGAATTTGGGCCAAGAAGGTAGAAAATAGACAAGGAGGAGGTAACGGGAAGAAAAGGAAAAAAAGGCAAAACAAAGAGAGGATAGAAAAGAGGAAAATTTCTAGCGCAGAATTTCCAGAAGGTGGGGGATACTATTTATACTGACAGGCCCCCAGCATCCCCACGGGGTAATTGATATGGCAGCACCCTAGCCACACTGTACCAGGCTTGTGTTCGTCCTCAGGGCCAGAAGTTGACAGGGAACTGTCAGGCCACCGCCTAGAAGGGCCCTGCCCTGCTGTTGAATCAGTTCGGCACTGTACAGGTGCGCGTGTTCTGAGCCAACACACCACTTTCTAACCCCCCTCACTGACACTGTAAGCTTTGTCGCGGAGCCAGACTGACTTGAGATGAATGAGATTCCATTCTTTCACCCAGTGGAGATGCTGGGAGTCTGTCAGTAAAGATAGCATTCCCACCTACTGGACATTCTTAAGATTTCCATCTTTTCTATCCCTCTCTTTGTGTCTGCCTTGTTCCTGTTTTTTTCGCGGTTACCCCCTTCTTGTCTATTTTCTGCCTTCTTCGTCCATTCTCAGGCCTTTTTAATTTTATAGAAAGACTTTGAAGATAACCATTCTCTCTCACACCGGTCAGATTGCTGGACCTGACTTGTCAGGCAGCACAATGCATTTTTGCTCATATGACAGACGACAATAGTTGCTGTCCGAGCGTTCGACGACGGCAATGACGACAACGAAGAAGAAGAAGAAGAAGAGAAGAAGAAGAAGAAGAAGAAGAAAAGAAGAAGAAGAAGAAGAAGAAGAAAAGAAGAAGAAGAAAGAAGAAGAAGAAGAAAGAAAAGAAGAAGAAGAAGAAGAAGAAGAAAAAGAAGAAAGAAAAGAAGAAGAAGAAGAAGAAGAAGAAAAAGAAGAAAAGGAAGAAGAAGAAGAAGAAGAAGAAAAAGAAGAAAGGAAGAAGAAGAAGAAAAAAGAAGAAGAAGAAGAAGAGAAGAAGAAGAAGAAAAAGAGAAAGGAAAGAAGAAGAAGAAGAAGAAGAAGAAGAAAAAGAAGAAAGGAAGAGAAGAAGAAGAAGAAGAAAAAGAAGAAAGGAAGAAGAAGAAGAAAAAGAAGAAGAAGAAGAAGAAGAAGAAGAAGAAGAAAAAGAAGAAAGGAAGAAGAAGAAGAAAGGAAGAAGAAGAAGAAGAAGAAGAAGAAGAAGAAGAAAGAAAGAAGAAAGAAGAAGAAGAAGAAAAAGAAAAGAAGAAGAAGAAGAAGAGAAGAAGAAGAAGAAAAAGAAGAAAAAGAAGAAAAGAAGAAGAAGAAGAAGAAGAAGAAGAAGAAGAAGAAGAAGAAGAAGAAGGAAGAAGAAAAAGAAAAGAAGAAGAAGAAGAAGAAGAAAAAGAAGAAGAAGAAGAAGAAGAAGAAAAAAAAGAGAAGAAGAAGAAGAAGAAGAAGAAGAAGAAGAAGAAGAAGAAGAAGAAAAAAAGGAAGAAGAAGATTGATTGAATGATTGATTGAATCTTTAATGGGTAAAGAATTAGGCACAATAAAGGCCTTTTTTCAATTCTGCCCAAAAAGAAAAACAAACTTGAAGTAATTAAAAACAAAAGAAAGCAAAAACCAAAAGAAAACGTAAACACAGACAAAAATGGTGGAAACTCTACTTTGAAACAAATTAACAAATTCAGAAAGACTTGGGGGAAAGCCATTAAACTGAATGCAACATTATTATAACATCCGCCAAGTTACACACACTCACACACACACCTACACACACACACAATGCACGCACGCACGCACGCACACACACTCATGCGCGGCATGTGCATACACCGTACTCAGACACCTCACCCCATCTCACTCTTCACCGCCCCCCCCCCCCCCCCCCCCCTGCCCCCCCTCCATTCACGCAGTTATTCATTTTTCATTCAAGCACACACATAATGCCAGATTCTCTCACAGTACAGCCAATGGTTACTCCCTGATTACACACAGCGCATGCGCGTACATATACTATCTCCTTCCTCCTCCCCCTCACCCCCCCCCGCGCGTACACACACACACACACATCACACATGTGTATACAGCAGAACGGACGCCTCCCCCCCCCCCCACACACCACACACCATTCTTCGACTCCAATACATAATCACACGAACGCACGCACCCCCCCCCCCCCCACACACACACACAAAGAAGTGCACACTATATGTCTTTGATATAGTCAATATAGGCACCAATTATGTTCATACACATTGGAGTTCATTGTGTGTGTTGACTGCGAGTATTAGTCACACGTATCAAACAACAGCTGTTTTATTTCTGTCTTAAATGTAGAGTGCTCTGGTATTCTACGAAACATCGGTGGAAGGGCATTCCATTCTCTGCTGCCATTGAAAGAAAAACTCGTTTTAAATAGATCTAAGTTGGTTTGGGGACAATAGCTCTGTCTGATTCGTGATGATGTTGAAAGAGAACATTGCTTTAGATAACCAGGGCAAGCATCATAACTACCTTATGCATGAGAGCTAAAACATTAAAGCGGAGGCGCAAGCAAAGTGGTAATATTCAAAGTGTTTAAATAAATTATTATTTGATGCATTTGCTAACTCATTATTATTTATGACTTTAATGGCTCGCTTTTTGAGAGAGTTTCAGAGGTTTCAGGTTAGATGGAGCACACTTCCCCCAGACAACAGAGCAGTAATCTAGGCGAGACTGAATAAAAGCAAAATAGAAAATTTTTTTTGATTGTTTATCTAAAAAAGTGTTTAATTTGTGAAAGCTGGAATACACTGGATGATATTTCTTTAGTAATATTGTGAACATGATCCTGCCAAAGGAGGCTTTCGTCAATGACTACCCCAAGTAATTTGTGCGTTTTAACTTGTTTTATGTTGTTGTTATTTACTTTATTTGTAAATGAGTTTGCCTCAAGGTTTGCCTTTTCTGACGCGCACAAACTAGCATAGCTTCTGTTTTGTCAGGGTGTACCATCATAGCATTAGTCTCACACCAAATTTTGACTGAATTCATACTAAGGTTTAAATAATGATTGATTTCCTTAATATCATGACTAGCGTATTGTAGAGTTGTATCATCTGCAAATAAATCACAAACAACATTTTGAATGGTTAAAGGAAGATCATTAATGTAAAGAGAGAATAAGAGTGGACCTAATACTGAACCTTGTGGTACACCACATGCAACAATTTTTTTGGATGAGGTAACTCCATTAGCATAAACAGACTGAGTTCGGTTTGACAAATAGGATTTAAAAAATAGTAAGGCATTTTCATCTAAACCATATAATCGAAGCTTATGTAATAAGATATTATGATTAATCAAATCAAAGGCCTTTCTTAAATCAATAAAAATAACACCGACTGCCTTTCTGTTATTAATTTCACGCAGCCATGAATCAGTAATCCTGCATAGTGCTGTTTCACAGGAGTGGTGCTTTCTAAACCCCGACTGATGGGTATGCAAAAGCCTTTGCATTCAATAAAAGATGATAAATGATGGTGGACATGCTGTTCAAGAGGTTTAGATATACTAGATAGAAGTGAAATGGGTCTATAATTATTTACATCTTCTATGTTCCCTTTTTTGTGCAAAGGGATTACTTTAGCGTATTTAAATGCTTTGGGATAGCATTGTTTAGATAAGCAAAGGTTATAAAGATAAGTGAGAGAGTCTGCAATGTAAAATGCAGATAGTTTCAGTATTTTAGGGCTAATACTATCAAAGCCACATGAATTTTTATTTTTTAAAGAATTTAAATAGGACAAAACTTCATGAACAGACAATAAGGGAACAGAAAATTTTGTTATGTATCCTTTCCTACGCAAAAGGCTTTAAAATTTTTGAATCAAAAGTTCTGGTGTTGTTATCAATGAGTTTACTTCCAACACTAGCAAAGTGATTATTGAGAACATCTACTGGAATACAACATTCGTCACGTGAAGTACCGGGTTTTAGAGAGCTGGCGAATAGCAGACCAGATTAATCTTCCATTGCTTTTATCTTGAATTAAATTCTGGAAGAAACAACGTTTAGATTTTCTAATCATATACTTAACTGTGTTACGTTTTTTCTTGTATTCTCATGAAGCCCGCGTTTTCTTTAAGTCGTCTCTGTGGTTGATTGCTAGCAAAATTTCTTGGGTGAGCCAGCCAGGTAAAATTTTTGACTTTACACGTCTTGAATTAAAGGAATATGCTTTTGACAATGCTTAAGAAAACGATGTCCAAAAGGAAAGGGCATGGTCTGCATCAGTGTAACTAAAAATATTTGAAAAGGGTGCAGAAGCCAGGTCAGAGGAAAATGCATGCAAATCGAAATTTTTAAATGAGCGAAATGTAATTTTCAGATGCTTCATTTTAGGCACTCTGAAGCCAGCTTTGCTCCAGGTGACACAAACAGCATTATGATCACTAATTCCGACAGTGGGTACACAGATTTCTTTAAGAGATGTGACGTCAGAAGAATAAACGTGATCTAAAAGAGTACTAGATTTTGACGTCACTCTGGTGGGGCATGTGATACATTGCAAAAGGTTAAAGGACGTAAAGATACTGTGCCACTGCGGGTGGGATTGAGATAGATCGATATTGAAATCACCTAGTAATAATATTTCTTTTCCTAAAAGCCAAACATTGTCCATCATTTCACAAAAGTCATCAAACCAGCTTGTGGTGCTCTTAGGATGTCTGTAAATGAAACCCACAAGAACTGAAGTAATCGATTTTTTAGAAGAACAAACTTCTATCCATACTGATTCCATGTTGAAATGACACAAATCTTCACGAAGTTTATAGGAGATATTATTTTGGATATACACGACAATACCAGTTTGCTGGGATCTTTTAGGGTCTCTCCGAATGATATGGTACCCTGGAATAGAAATTGAACTATCTGTTATACGACTGTTTGTCCATGTTTCTGAAACACCAAAAATATGGAATGGTTTGTTTTCATTGTTTATAATTTTTGACAGGTCAGATATTTTATTCATAAGATGACAAATATTAAGGTGACCTACTCGCAGTCCATCATTACAAGGCCAGTTTGGAACGTTGTTACGAATAGCCATTAACTAATTTAAAGAGATAATTCTACCTGGAATTAAGTACACAATATAACTAAGTAGATCTAAAAGCTAGGAGGCATTATTACATTGATATTTTCAAAACCTTTACAACAAAAGATACTTTACGATGGAAGGAATGTTATGGTTTTCCTATCAGAAAGTAAACAACAGTTTCACAAAAATACCAAATAATCAGAAAGAAAAGGGTTAGTTTACAAGTGAGTGAACAAGGGGACGAGGTTTAAGAGGGGGGAAACTGTCTGTCGATAAAGGAGGAGGGCGTGTGTGAAAAAACGCTGGTTCTCTTGTGAACAGATTTGCATTGATATTTTGATAGTTTTCTTTTGCATATCTGTGATGGTGATGTGGGTGGGGGTAATGTGGGAAGCTAGTAAAATGACTTTCCATTCCTCTGTTTGGTGAGTAAGAGGGGGGCTGCCAATGTTGGTGTGGGTGAGCAGGGATGTAGGATGGAAAATGATGAGTTTCTGTGGGACGATACATGCTGTCCCTGTGGTTAGCGAAGTTAGGGAAGACAGAGGCTGAAGGAAGGTAGAGATATGCGTGTTGATGAGAACGTTTGGCAAAGTCAGATCTGTGGCTGTAGATATTCCTATGATGCTGAAAGTGGTCATGGCCAGACAGATCAGAAGTGTTCCGACGCTTGTAATGAAAATTAACTTTTTGGTTTTTAAACTTATTTTCTCTTTTGGGGGTAAACAAGGGTTTCTCCTTATGCTGCTCAATGCCCACAGACGTCTTCAAGTTGGTAGCCAGCTGAGTGGTCCCCCGTTTGTTCAGATGGATGTGGTCTGTGTACAGACTCCATCCAAAGCGGGACACAAAGGATGCCTCGTGGCTAATGAAGTCGACTTTCAGGCGGGAGGAGGCTGCAGACAGACTACGGTTTGATGGCAGGATGACGTTGTTCAGGTGACGGGTTCCTCTGGCAGGAACAATGCCACTCATAGTGATGTGGGCGTCAGGGAACACACGTCTGGCACTTGCGATTAGGCTGCTCCAAGTTGCCTCAGTGATGGCACCTGCTGAACAGTCATTCAGACCTACATGGACTGTGACTCTTTGCACTGTAGTGTTGACTGCACTCTGTTGTAACCAGTTCACAAGGTCAGACACTGTCATTCCAGGAACACAAATTTTTGTAGAAATGTACCTGGTGTCGTCAGTCGCCTTGGATTGATGTATCGAATAATGGAGTCCCCAAGCAGCACAGCTTTTGCCTTGTCTAAGATAGACAGGCGGGAAAGGACAGCGGCAGGTGAGACTGAAGACTTTGAAGAATTGTTACTGTCAACTGAAGAAGGTGATTTTGCTGAATTGACAGGTGCTGAAACTGAGTCGTATTTCACTTTAGAATTTCTTTTTGCATTGTGAACAAAATGAGAAGAGGTAACTTCTTTCAAGTGCGTTTCATCCACAGAGAAGCGATTTGCCGTGGGTATTGAGATCTCAAAAGGTCCATCTGCAGAAAAGTCTGTCTGGGTGGAAGATGAGGATGTTTTGGCTTTAATCTTTAGAGTGTCAATTTCAGATTGAAGAGATGACATCTGAGATTTCATCTGATAGTTTTCCTTCTGAATGGCAGCCAGCTGTTCTTCCAAATGACGCATTTGTTCTTGGATGCTACAGATGTCTGAATGACGGGGAGCATTTGGCGAAAACCAGCTGTCCAGATTGGGTGCCACTGGACCCCTGGTTCTAGACACGACAGAGTCGTAAGCATTAGAGGAAGATGAAGCAGAGGGAGTCACAGACTGGGAATGAACAATGCTCACTGGGCTAGGTGAGGATGATGGAAAAAGGTCAACAGCAGGCAGAGGTGATGATGTAGAAAGTGAAGTAGCTGTTTGAAACATAGGGCTAGGAGATGTACAAATGTCACTGACGCCACAAGACAGTTGGGAAGAAGTAGATGTTGCTATACTGCTTTGAAGATCAGCCAAGACAGGTGTAGCAGAGACTGATGATGGCTCAACAATTTCAGTGGGGAAAAGGGGATCAGTATTTGCCCAAGAGGAGGAGGGTGTTGCCACTGGCTGCACTGGTGGTGACGACTGACCATCTGGACCTAAGGAGCCAGTGTCAGTGGTCAGCAGGGACTGAGAAACTGGGTGGTGGGAGATCTGTGGAGCCTCAGTGAGAGCGTGTACCTCCGCAGGAAGAGGCAGGGATTCTATGGCTTTGACAGCCGCGCCTCTGTGCTGTCTGTTGGTCGTACAGACTCTCCACCAGGGCCTTCAGTCTTTTAAATTCGTCCCTCACCCATGGTGTGCAGCTTTTCCCCTGGACTAGTACCTTGTAGGTGGAATAATAAATAGTTATTTTAAGTCTCTGGTCACAGTTGTAAAATATAGTCACTTTTGTTAAAGCCAAGGCGTCATTAGAAGGGAGTTTTATTGGGCTAAATGATGAAATTTCCTCTTCTAGATTGCATGGCAGATCGTGTTTGCCACCTTTGTCTTGGTCTTGCCAGGTGACGCTAAATCCGGGAATATTTTTTATTTGGCCCCAGTACCCCAGCAGGAGGGTCCTTCTCCACAGACCCAGGCACCCCCGTCTGGTAGTAAATGTGACCTGCAGGTATGGGTCAAGGGTTCTTTTAATTCTGTGAACCGCAGAAACGGCTTGGATATTCCTTTTTGAAGACTTAGTCATAACGACAGAATTCCATTGTAAACAGCCTAGAAGAACACAGCTGGCGCTGTCTATGACGCAAAGTCATTGCACGTCACAGTGATGCGTCACAAAGGAAACACGTCAAAAAGAAAACAACCTATTCTTTTATCAAAAGACTGGCGATAACAACATAAGAAAAAAAAAAAAAAGTAAACAGCATACCTACCGCACCAGTATTTTCATAGTCAATTCATTACAAAGATGAGCACTCTTTGATGAAGTCTTAAAAAAAAAAAAAAAAAAAAAAGTTTTGGATAAGTACTAACACATGTTTCATGAACACATTTCTGAGGAAGGAAACGAATTCGAAGTCGATATTACTTACCGATCAGTCAAAACAAAAACAAAAATCAAATTTATGAGTTAAAGCATTATTTGAAAAGATAAATCTTTACACACAGACATCGGAAATAGAAACAGTTTGCCTGGTGCAAGAATTATCAGAAATACGGCACTTAACCCAGGTAGAAAAATAATTACAAACACAGCTCAACCAACAGATCTCTCTGTCAGCCATCTTGAACCTGAAGAAGAGAAGAAGAAGAAGAAAAAAAAGAAAGGAAGAAGAAGAAGAAAAAGAAGAAAAGGAAGAAGAAGAGAAGTAGAAGAAGAAGTAGAGAAGAAGAAGAAAAAGAAGAAAGAAGAAGAAGAAGAAGAAGAAGAAGAAGAAGAAAAGAAGAAGAAGAAGAAAAAAGGAAGAAGAAGAAGAAGAAGAAGAAGAAAAGAAGAAACCACTATTTCCGAAGTCTTATTCGCCTACCTTAATGGTGGGTAAAAATGGTCGCTAATCAAATCTTACCATTGGTGAACCTCGGAGCTCTAGCCCAAGAACAAAAACAACAACAACAACAACAGCAACAGCAGCCAGAAGTTCAACAACAACAACAACAACAAAAAGAAGTTCAACAACAACAACAACAACAACAATAACAACAGAAGTTCAACAACAACAACAACAATTCAACAAGAAGTTCAACAACAACAATAATACAAGAAGTTCAACAAAAACAACAATAACAACAAGAAGCTCAACAACAACAATAACAACAAGAAGTTCAACAACAACAACAATAACAACAAGAAGTTCAACAACAACAACAACAACAACAAGTTCAACAAGAAGTTCAACAACAACAATAATAACAAGAAGTTCAACAAAAACAACAATAACAACAAGAAGCTCAACAACAACAATAACAACAAGAAGTTCAACAACAACAACAACAATAACAACAAGAAGTTCAACAACAACAACAACAAGTTCAACAAGAACAACAACAATAACAACAAGAAGTTCAACAACAACAACAACAACAAAAAGTTCAACAACAACAATAACAACAACAACAATAACAACAAGAAGTTCAACAACAACAACAATAACAACAAGAAGTTCAACAACAACAACAAAAAGTTCAACAACAACAATAACAACAACAACAACAAGTTCAACAACAACAAAAACAACAACAAGAAGTTCAACAACAACAACAACAACAAGAAGTTCAACAACAACAACAATAACAACAAGAAGTTCAACAACAACAAAGACAATAACAACAAGTTCAACAACAACAAGAAGTTCAACAACAACAAGAAGTTCAACAACAAGAAGTTCAACAAAAACAACAACAGCAACAATAACAACAAGAAGTTTAACAACAACAGCAACAATAACAACAAGAAGTTCAACAGCAACAACAAGTTCAACAACAAACCCTCCAGCGATGTTTCAGCCAGCAGTTAATCTCACCACACGCTTACCACAACCTACGCCATGGCTGCTGGCGTTTTGTTGTTCCTCATCTTCCTGCTTGCTTGCTGGTACGACTCTGGCAGGGGTGCTGGCGGCATTGTCGCTCATTTTACTCGGCATTTGGCCATGTAGATTGAGAATACCTCTCCCCCCTCCCCCGTTCCTTCCTTCCTCACCCCCACCCCTACCCCATGTTTTATTCATAACGGAGCTGTTGCAGCTTGTCACGTGTTTCCATTCAGTCATTCATTGGTTCCTTCAAGCTTCCTGTCATATCCTCATCAATATTCATTAGCTTAGAATGGCGCATCAGCGTTTATCATTGGTGGGAGGACATTTTCCCTCGGATTCGTTATCATGCTCATCCGTGTATACATCCTCGTCATCATCATCGCCATCGTCATCATCGCCATCGATATCATCATCATCGTCATCATCATCATCGTCGTCATCATCATCATCATCATCATCATCATCATCATCATCATCATCATCATCATCATCATCCTTGTTGTCATCATCTGAATCAGTGTTACCAACATCATCTCCGTTATCATTTTCAGCATCGGTGATCTAGAGAAATGCTTGGTTTGATCCCAGTTTGAACCCAGACTGTCCTCCCCCTTTCCATACTTTAAATCTTGAGTGGTCGTCTGGGTGATAGTCTTTTGGATGAGACAATAAACCAAGGTCCTGTGTACTATACCCTTTTAGCGCGCGTTAAAGAACTCCCGGTAACAAGAGAGTTGTCCCTAGCAGGATTCTGTAAAATAGAGCCACGATCATAGGAGAAATATAAACACTTGCTAACAGGAAAAAGAATGGGTGGCGCTGCTATTGTGGCGACGTGCTCTTCCTCGGGAAATGCAGCCCAAACTTTCACGCAGAGACATCTGCTGTGACTGAAAGTGAAGAACAAAGGAGTCCAGCATAGCCATGACTCTGGGTTTGGTCTTGCTTTTCTTTTTTCATCTCCGCTTCTACCCCTATCTTTAAAAACCATTCTTCAAATACCCTTTTGTTTCTTTAAAAAAAGAAAAAAAGATTAACATGGTCAAGATCTGAAGTCAGCATCAAAAGAAACTAATGACTTAATACTTAATAGTTATAAGAGATGCATGTACTTAGCCAAAACATAAAATACAGACCTACTTAACAAAATCTTGAGCAAATCGTCCACCTCTTTTTGTGGATTTCTGACATTTTTCCTCGGGTAGTATTCTCCTAAAACTAGTTAGGAATAAATCATCTTGTCAAACAAAAATCTGAATGTAAGGAGACTCGAACCCATGCACTCAGTTTATTTGAAGACTGTGACCCCCAGCC
The DNA here is from genome assembly GCA_028751875.1 of Rapana venosa. Lineage (NCBI taxonomy): Eukaryota > Metazoa > Mollusca > Gastropoda > Neogastropoda > Muricidae > Rapana > Rapana venosa. The sequence goes on along the minus strand of CM054140.1, from coordinate 10,829,291 downwards.
TGAAACCACAGGGCCTCTTCAGCTCCTCCTCTCCCCCCCACACCCTCGAGGTGGTCAAACTCCTTACAAACAGAAATACGAACTCTTTCTCATCTCAAAAGCGCAAGGAATTCATTCTTAAGAAGAGTATATTCAATCAAGTTTTGACAGAATTACCTATTTTTGAGGATAATGGACAGATAGAATTCATTTTCCTGCTGAAGGCGTCTCGCATGACAACATCAACCCTCTGGGCGTTGCATGCTGGTCTTGATTCACTTCCGGTTCCGCTCATTGAAAGCAGATGGAGTGATCCAATCTGTACGGAAACATCCGCTGTAGTTTGGTGATCCATGCATTTTTCGCAGTTTCTTTGCTAATGAATATTGTCTTTGGGTGTCTTTGGCCATACGTTGATTTGTTGTCTTTGATTAGTTTTGCATCCAGAGTGCTTAGAAAGGATCTCCGTTTCCAGTCTGTTTTATTTGAGGCGCGTGTTGGTTTGGGTGTCGTCTGCTTTCTTCTTGAGAGGGAGACACAAATAAAATAAAAAAATAAAAGAGAGAGAGAGAGAGAGAGAGAGAGAGAGAGAGAGAGAGAGAGAGAGAGAGAGAGAGAGAGAGAGAGAGAGAGAATATATGACTATGAATTAATTATAGATTTGAATGAGAGAGAGCTAGCTGTGAACAGGTATTATTTTTTATTTTTTATTTATTCTTTTATATCGAGGATAATGGAATAAGCACTCATGTGCTTTTTTACATCCAGTCCCCGTGTGTATGCGGTTTTGTAAATTTTGTCATCTGTTTCCACCGGCACACAATGGCCTACTTTTCCGAAAAACGGAACAGGATTTAACGTGTGCGCAAGATGTTCTGCATGCGTTCGAACACGAGGCCTCGGTTTATAGTCTCATCCGAAGGACTTTGACATTCAGTTCGATTTTTGTGTGTCAAACTCGGAAGAAAGGGCGAGGCTTGGAATCGAACCCAGAACCTCACGGTTTATTTGTTGGCAGGCGAACGTCTTAACCATCCTGCCACCTTCCTTCCTTCCAGGTTTGATATGTCCATTGGTCTTAGCCCACAATACACAAGAGTTCGTGGGTGGGAGAACACCCATACACTGATATTGTCCAGAATACAATGTAACATATAAAAAACACCCCAGTTCTTTGTGGATCATGATCACAGTGCCCATCACTTTTAAAGGTTGGAACTTTATAAACATTTACAATATACTGCATCAAAATTGATGTTAAATCCCGTTCAACGCGACTGAATCCCTTTCAAGGGGACTTTTTCCCCTTGGAGTTAACATCAGTGCCGACTCTACTCCCCCCAAAGTCCTTCAAATGAGACTGTAAACCGAGGTCCCGTGTGCGAACGCACGCAGAACATCTTGCGCACACATTAAGACCTTTTTCGCTTTTCGGAAGAGTAGGTAATAATAATAATAATAATAACAACAACAATAATAATAATAATAATAATAATAATAAATGGAACTTATATAGCTCAATATTTAGGTCATTGTGTGCCGGTGGGAACGGATGACAAAATTTACAGAACTACATACACACGGGGATTGGATGTAAAAAATCACACGAGTGCTTATTCCATTATTCTCGAAATATAAGAAGGAAATAAATGAAAATAGATAAATAAAATGTTGATAGACATTAAAATCAGTATTTGTTAAAATGCAATAGTTCATTTCAGGATGATAACAGCAGTATTAATAAGCAAACAGGTTATTTTGAAACATCACTCACTCAAATAATACCACTTCTGCCACTGTTACCTTCACTATCACAATACCACTCCCACCATCCTCCGACCCCACCACCACCACTACCACCACCACCACCGCCGCCACCACCGCCGCCACCACCACCGCCACTACCACCCCTGCTTACCACCACCGCCACACCACCACCACTTCCACCGCCACCACCATTATCACAATACTGCACCGACTACTCTCCTCCCCCACCCCCCGTCCACTACCCAACCACAACCACTTCTTTCACTTCACCACCACCACCACCACCATTGGCAAAAATCAACAGCAACAATCAGCATGACTGGATTAGGTTAGACTTCTCATTAAAAAAAAAGTTTAAAATCCCGCGCCGATTTTTATCATTCAAATTTGAAAAGTTCAAAATTCCTTTGTACAAACTCAAAACACTTTTCTTTTCATAAAATGTACATCGGAGCAAGAAAAAATTGGCAAAATTATAAACAGCAATCACCCCCCCCCACCCTCTCTTTCCCTTCCCTCCCTCCCCCCTATCCCCTTACCCACCCCCACCCTCCACCCCATCCTGAAGCTGACTGGTATGCAAATTTTGTCTCATAGCCTTGAACAGAATGTAGTGAAATTAAAATAAAATATCAATAATTCATGCACGCCCATTGCCGAACCCCACTCATGAGCTTCATCATCATCACCATTGTCACTGAGATCGTTTCTTCTTCTTCTTCTTCTTCGTCGACGAACACTCAGACGGCAACTATTGTTTGTTGTCTATCGTCATATGAGCGAAAGTATAGATTATTATATGTTTCAGCAGCTTCAGTAGTTTTCAGAAGAGAGAGAGAAAAAAAGTAGTGTCATTATCTGCATTCATTCAGCTATTATTGCTAGGTTGTTGATTTTCGTTCCTCGGCTAGAGCTCCGAGGTTCACTGAGTGGAGAGATTTTTGAGCATGCGACCGTTTTTTGCCTACCATGAAGGTAGCTGCATTCGGATGCGGGGATGTGTGTTAGGTGTGTTCGGGTGTCCGTAACTCGCTGACATGAGTCACGTGGTCTTACACGTGCATGTTTAATCTTGTGCATGTTGACATGATACACGAAGGGAATTAAAGCTTTAGCAAGTCGGAACTTGAAGTTGACGTGGGAGATGCCTAATGTGTACTGCTTCATGTTGATGTAACGGGATTTGTGCAAACTCGATCTTTGATGATGATGATGATGATGATGATGATGATGTATAGATATGTAACGGGTTTTGTGCCAACTCGATCTTCACAAAGAAGGTGGAAGGCGCTGTAAAAAATATCCATCATCATCATCATCATCATCATCATCATCGTCTTCGTCTTCGTCTTCGTCAATACTATTTTTGTTAATATTCTAGTTTCTATTCTTGTTCTTTTTCCTCCTCCTCCTTTCCTCCTCCTCCTTTCCTCCTCCGCCTCTTCCTCCTGCTCCTCCTCCTCATTGTACTATTACAAACATTGAAACCCTAATTGCCTACTCAAAGTGTTGGTCACCTCAGTTCACGCGAAATGCCAGCCACGGAATAACCGACCCAGAGAATCGATCCCAGTCCATTCCTGCGACGCGTTGATAGGGCAGCTTGGCATTTCTGTAATGAATTCTGATGTCAGTGCTGTGTCAACATGCATCAAACCCACCATCTGTCATTTCTGCTTCCCACGCTGACTCAGGGGCCGTCACAAACGTATGGTTAGGAAGATAAGAGCAAACGTTGACCCAAAACCAATCGGAGGTTATCATCAGATAAACTCATGGTAGCAGATCAGTGTTTTCAGATATAAAATAACCCCAGAACATTTAAATTGCAGGAAAGGAATTTTTGATGGTTTATTATTCATCCAGTTAGGTCAGCCCTTTTCTTTGTCTTTTTTTTTCTTTTTTAGCACTGGTGGCAATTTCAGAAAATGGAAGGTGAAAAGCTAGATAAGCAGGCAGACACATGAGCCATTTGAGAGGTATGATATGGGAAGCTGGGACAAACTGTATTGTATTGTGGTGTGTTGTGTTGTATTGTATTGTGTTTGTGTTGTATTGTATTGTGTTGTATTGTATTGTGTTGTGTTCCATTGTGTTATGTTGTTTTACATTGGCTTGTGTTGTATTGTATTGCATTGTGTTGTATTGTGTTGTATTGTATTGTGTTGTGTTGTGTTGTATTGTGTTGTGTTGTATTGTATTGTGTTGTGTTGTATTGTATGTGTTGTGTTGTATTGTGCTTGTATTGCATTGTATTGTATTGTGTTGTGTTGTATTGTGTTGTGTTGTATTGTGTTGTGTTGTATTGTATTGCATTGTGTTGTATTGTGTTGTGTTGTATTGTGCTGTGTTGTATTGTATTGTATTGTGTTGTGTTGTATTGTGTTGTATTGTGTTGTATTGTGTTGTATTGTGTTGTCTTGTGTTGTGTTGTATTGTATTGCATTGTGGTGTATTGTGTTGTCTTGTATTGTATTGCACACCACTCTAGGTTACAAAAGAATTCTTGGCATGAACTCCCCAAACAGGTCGCATGTCTCCAAAACAAAACAATTTCATATCAATGGGGTAATCACATTAAGGAACGAATGTGCTTTTTCAGATAATTTAATGTGGAAACAGTGTTGGTATAAATAAGATGTATTCATTAATAAGCATGAAACAAGGATACCATAATGAACATAATCAGCATAGCAACAACAAGCGAGTAGCTTATGTTGTGCTCAAGTACAACATCAATATTCACACGGCGACTGATGACCCATACACTGACCAAAAGAGGTAAACGGAAACAGTGTTGATATCATTACGTTTTATACTCTTCAGCAACATTATCGGGGTGCTTCACCACGAAAGTCAACATCTCAACAACAACAACAACAACAACAACAACAACACAAAAAACAACAAAACAACAACAACAACAATAATAATAATAATAATAATAATAATAATAATAATAATAATAATGTATGGAATTTATATAGCGCTGAATCTTGTAAAGCAGCAAATCAAAGCGCTCAGATGATTTTTTTTTAAATATCAAGGATATGGAATAAGCACTCATGCGCTTTTTTTTTTAAACATCCAGTCCCCGTGTGTATGCGGTTTTGTAAATTTTGTCATCTGTTCCCACCGACACACAATGGCCTACTCTTTCGAAAAGCGGAACAGGATTTAACGTGTACGCAAGATGTTCTGCATGCGTTCGCACACGGGGCCTCGGTTTATCGTCTCATCCGAAGGACAATATTAACTTGACTTCTTCCATAACTCTTTGAGGAGTCAGCGAAGCCGAGCACGACTTTTCTGTGCAGTGTGTCGTGGACAAGTTGAACCTGGTAGAGCCCGTCCCTCTCCAGGCACTAGGAACCATCCTGGGTGTGTTCATGTCATCCACCCCAAAGCTCAAAGGTCACCTCTTCCTCACCTCACCCGTAGTCTAGTAGACCGTTGGAGGGGGGGGGGGGGGAGGGGGGGTAGCACTGAAGATTTTGCAGCCAGCTTCCTCCACTCCTGGCAGTTTTTAGCTTTCCGTTGTATGTCGTTCCAATCAAAGCCAATCCACTCTCTGAGATTGTTTTCCCATCGTTTTCTCTTCGTCTCCCTCCTTGTACTGCTCCCTCTAGTCTCAGCCAGTCTAACTGCTTGTGTGACGTGCCCGTGCCACTTCAGTTTGCAATTTTTCTCGTTAGTCTGTGATCTTTGAATGGGATACCAAGAAGTTTGCAAAAGCATCTCATATCCATCGCCTGTATCCTACTTTCAGAGTTTGTTGTTATGGTCCATGTTCCGCATTTATACAAACATATGGACCAACTTTGCTGCCAAAGGTGGATGGGATTAAACATACATTCAAGCTGTTTTTCATGAGTTCTTATACGGCATCTGGGTTGATAATTTCATCCAAAGAGCGTAGAGGGAAGAGGAGTCAGCACGATATCAACTCCAGGAAAAAAACCCTGGAGCAGAGCAGACATCTCAGAACAGACTTGAATCTCAGCTAGGTCACGAACGTGAGGCTTTAATCTCTAGGGTGTCACATCTCCATGGGAAGAACGTCAGACAAAGAAAAATGAATAATGTTCCACAAATCCCAACAGGTGATAAAACCAACCCATCAGTGGTAAACTGATTTAGTGCTTAGAAGAATGCAAGAAATACAACACAATATTACACACTGCATTGCACTGCAACATCATCTGATACACAGCAATACAAAATGCTGCAATACACTGCAATACAATCCAGCACAATACGATTATGACGGGGCAGTAATACGATTACCTCCCATGCAAGCAGATATCGCGCGCAAAGTCGTGGTTGTAAATCGGGAGACACCAGCGAATTGTGTGAGGCTCTGCTTCATGGTCTGGTGGCATAGAACGTGCAACTGCCAAAAACCAAACACTCAACTGATTGAAATACTGCAATCTTGTATCATCAGCTGCATCTGGTCTTTCATAATTGTGCCACATTGATGAGAAGTTGATCCAGAGTTTGGATCACGCTAGTACATTATCTTCTACAGAACGCAAATCAGCCTGATGTCAGGCAACTCAAACATGATTTATATCATTAAAAAATCTAACCCAAGTCTCAGAGGTCAGGTCTAACGTATGCGACCGTTTTTACCAAACACTAAGGAAGAAACTTCCACTTGTGGATAACAATGCACAGCGATCCAGTGAATGAATGGTTTGATCATGCTACGTGAGTCGACTCAAAAACTGGCTGCGACCTGGAACAAACTCTAATGATTAGGTTTACCGTTCAGGGTGTGCGACCGTTTTTACCAAACATTAAGGTGAGGTCATTTCCTAAAGGGATAACCACGTATGTATTTTCTGAGGAAGCTTAACTCATTTTCTATCTGTCCCGTAGTCTGACGACCGTGGGGGGCACCATCAAAGACTCAACAACCAGTTCCCTCCATTCCTCTCTCTGTTCTGCCTTTCTCAGGGTTTTGTTGAGTTCTAGGCCTGTCCATTCGCTGATGTTATCCTCCCAGCTCTTTCTTGGTCTTCTTCTTCCTCCTTGGACAGTGCCTTGTAAAACCGTCTTTGCAAGTCCTTTGGATCTTGTGACATGCCCATACCATTTAAGTTTACGCTTTTTCACGATCGTTAGGTTTTCATAGGGTCCAATGGTTTGCTGGATTCTGTTATGCACGCTTTCGTTGCTTAAATGGTCTTTGTAGGAGATGCCAAGGAGTCTCCGAAAGCATCTCATCTCCACCGCCTGTACTCTTTTCTCCAAATCTGCAGTCAGGGTCCATGATTCACAGGCATACAGAAACATGGATATGACAAGGGAGCGCATTAGTCTGATCTTGGAGATAAGTGAGATATTTTTTATCTCTCCAGATGATGTTTAGTTTTGACAGTGCTGTTATGGTCCTTCAGATGAGACTATAAACCGAGGGCCCGTGTGCGAACGCATGCAGAACATCTTGCGCACACGTTAATTCCTGTTCCGCTGTTTGAAAGAGTAGGCCATTGTGTGCCGGGGGGAACAGATGACAAAATTAAAAAAACCGCATACACACGCATAAAAAAGCGCTTTGATTTGTAGCTTTACAAGATTCAGCGCTATATAAATTCCATACATTATTATTATTATTATTATTATTGTCTGTGCAGTCCTGCATACTACTTCTGGCTTGGATCCCTGGTCTGATACAATGGCTCCCATGTACTTGAAGCTTTGAACTGTTTCCAGCTTCTGGTCATTAACCCTGATATCAGTGCTAATGCCATTGGTGTTATTAGTCATCAGTTTGGTCTTCTCTGCACTGATTTCCATGCCGTATGTTTTGGAGGCCTTATTCAGGTGTTCTGTTAGGCTGGCAAGCTCTTTTTCTGATCCTGCTATTCCATCAATGTCATCTGCGAAGCGGAGGTTTGTGATCGTTCTGCCACCAATGCTGACTGATCCTTCATGATGTTCCAGTGCATCAGCCATGATTCTCTCAAGGAAGATGTTGAAAAGAGTGGGTGAGAGTAGACAGCCCTGCCTTACTCCAACTGTTGTTCGAAACCATTCTCCAATGTTGTTGTTGTAGTACACTGCACTGGTGGCCTCGCTGTACAGCTGTTTGATGACTGATCAGGTTTGCATTGATGCTGTACAAATTCATGGTTGCCCACAAAGCTGCATGCCAAAACCCTGTCAAATGCCTTCTTAAAATCGATAAATACGTGGTAAAGGTCTTGTTGATGTTGAAGGTACCGCTCACATAGTATTCTGAGGTTGAATATCTGTTCTGTTGTGCTGCGCCCTGCTCTGAAACCTGCTTGTTCCTCAGCAATGATGGTCTCTGCTTGTGGCTTCAGTCTATTCAATATTATCTGCAGCATGACCTTACTTGGGTGGCATATGAGGCTGATTGTGCGGTAATTATGGCATTGTTGTAGATTTCCTTTCTTGGGGAGGGTGATGATGAGTGACTGTGTCCATGATGTTGGCCATTTTCCTGTCTGCCAGATCTTGTTGCAGATTCTTAGTAGGGCGCTGATCATGGCTTCCCCTCCAGCTTGAACCAACTCAGCTGGAATGTTGTCAGCCCCTCATTTTGTTGTTGACAAAAAGATTCTTTCTTTGTTCGACAAGTCCTACATAGAGAGTGTTCTAAGTTTTACTTTCATCTGTTGGTACAACAACCTTAGTGTTAAAAACAAGAATAGTCTTCGGAGAATTGTTAGAATCTGCTCAAAAATAATTGGAGAAGAACAAAGAGATCTCAAGCCGTACTGCGATCAGCAGCTTGTGCGCAAAGCGACTGCCATCTTGGCTGATCCATCCCATGCTATGTCTTCGGAATTTCAGTTATTGCCTTCAGGACGCCGCTTTCGGTGCTCCAACAGTAAAACAAATAGAAAAAGAAATTCCTTTGTTCCAGTAGTCATTCGAATTTTAAATTCAAAACAGCACTGACCAAACAGTTTTACATCCTCTGATATACCCCCCTGATTGTCAAGTGCGTGGGTGCGTGTGTGCGTGTGTGTGTGTGGTAATGAAAATAAGTACTCCTGTATCTTGCTTTTGGCTTTCAAGAATGATTTCTAAATTGTGTGTGTGTGTGTGTGTGTGTGTGTGTGGTGTGTGTGTGTGTGTGTGTGTGTGTGTGTGCGCGCGTGTGTGTGTGTTTATGTCTTTACTAGATAATGGTCATTATGGTGCGCAGGTGCACGTGTGTGTGTGTATGTGTGATAAAACTGTTCATATATTGGTGTGTGTATGTATGGGTGTGCGCGTGTGTGTGAATGCGCACATGCGTGCACGCACAAAAAAAAATTATTTCTTTTCCAATCAATGGTATTTACAATATTGTATTCCTGCATTGGTGTGTGTGTGTGTGTGTGTGTCAAGTCAAGTCAAGTCAAGTCAAGTCAAAAACACTTTAATCATCCCATGAAGGGCAATTACAATACTGACAGGCAGATTGATACTCATCAAATATATCAAAGACACAAAAGCTATATTTCATATTGGTTTTCAAATAAAATGTCACGACACACACACACACACACCACACACGCGCGCATGCGCACAAACATCAATTGTGAACACAATTTTAAACCCATTGACTAGAAGACATAAAAACTTATTTTTACGCACGCATATACGCAGCACGTACACACGCACGTACGTGTGTGTGCGAACACGCCACGCACACCCACACCATACACCAATATATGAATTCAATGTTTTAAGACAGTTGACTAGAACACAGACTTATTTCACACACCCACGCACCCACACACACACACACACACGCACACACACACAATTATGTATTGACTACACTCGTAACAATGACAATCAGGCAGATAATTCAGAGAAATGTAAGAACTAGGTAGTCAACATCATTGTGAATTCAGAAGTCGAATGCTTACTGGCACAAAAGAATTTCTTTTTCTGTTGGTTTTGCTGATGGGACACTGAAAACGGCGTTCCGAAGGCAACATTTGAAATTCTGGAAACAAAGCATGAGAAGGATCAGCCAAAATGGTTGTGGCTTTGCGTACAAGCTGCTGATTGCAGAACGACATGAGATCTCTTTGTTCTTTTCCAATTATTTTTGAGCAGATTCTTACAATTCTCTGCAGGCCATTCTTGTTTTTAACACTAAGGTTATTGTACCAACAAATGAAAGCAAAACTTAGAACACTCTCTATGTAAGACTTGTAAAACAAGGAAAGGATCTTTTTGTCTACAAAAAATGAGTTCAGTTTCCTCAGAAAATACAGACGTTGTTGTCCCTTTTTGACAATAGCGTCAGTGTTAACATCCCAGTTTAACTTTGTGGTCAAAAACAGTTCCCAAATACTTATAGTTCGAAACGTTTTCAACTTCCTGATTATGGATAATAATGTTCTTAGGAGTATGCCCTGATCTCTGAAGTCGATAGGCAGGTCTTTAGATTTAGAAACATTTAGCTCCAGATAGGCCTCGTCACACCAGTGTACAACTCGGTGAGGGCTGGACCATGGTCTAAGACTGATCCGGATAAGAGGGATAACAGAGCACTATCGTCTGCGAACTTTACCAGAAAGGAATTTCCATAGTTGCTTCTGCAATCATCTGTGTATAGAATGTACAGAAGTGGTGAGAGGACGCAACCCTGCGGAGAACCAGTGCAGGTAAATCTAACCGAAGAAGATATTTTGTTGGCCAAAACACGCTGTGGTCTGTTGGTTAAAAATTCAATCAGCCAACGAACAAGTTGATTGTCTACGTCAAATTTTGAAATTATTTTGTTAACCAGAACGTGAGGCTGTGTGTGTGCGTGTGTGTGCGCGCATCCGGGTTTGTGTATGACCATTATTTTAGAGCTATCTTGAAATGCTTATAACAATCTGAAATGTGTTTTTCTTGTGTCTTGTGAGATAATTATAGGTATCAATGTGCCTGTCAGTATTGTAATTGCCCCTCATGGGATAATTAAAGTGTTTTTGACTTGACTTGACTTGACTAACTCTAGCCAAACCAACGGTAGTTTCAAGCCACGACAGTTGATTCAAAACTTGACTTAGAACTTCCGTCTAATACGCTACATGTTCAGAATTGGCTAGTAATAAACCGGCATGACACTTAAGCGAGTTTTGTCGGTGGATGTGCTTCTCTCTCTATGATGTCCATGAACTGGGGTGGTAGTGCCTGCTCTGCTGGTCATTTTGAATGTTTGGTCCAGCGTTTGGTCGTGGCTTGTGATAGTGATGGTCTGCTAGCTGGACTCCGATTGTCATAATACACCTTCAGGGAAGGCAGCTTATTTAATGGCACAGGCTGCATGCTACATATTGGTTCAAAACAAACAAATCAGACACGCAGAGGAAGAACGCAGAAGAATGAGATTGGAATGTTTAGTGCACACAGAGTGTGTGTGAGTAGGTTTTTTTTAAAAATTACTTTTTAAATTAAGGTCTACTTGTAAGTAATGTAAGACAGAAGGTGAATGTTCGTGCGTGACATTTTGCGTCCATTCCCGCAGGTGTTAGCTGCTAGTCTGTGTGTGTTTACTCGCGCGCATGTACGCACACGTGCCGGGGTGTGTGCTTTTGCTTGTTGGTACGTGCAGCCACACCTCTCATCCATCCCCCTTTTTCAAACCGTTCCTCCCCCCTCCCCCCCCCCACCCCCCCGGCACTATAGCGACACAATCGCAGCCCATGGGTGTGGAGATTTTCGTAAGATTTATGATGCATCCATTTGTCGGCTCATTCATTTACACATTCATCTGTGACACCTGCAGAATGACGGATGGGTGGTGGGTGTGGTGTGTAATGGCCCTGGGCTAGGCCCTGGCACCTGAATTGATGCCAGAAACTGCAGACTGTGGTGTCAGCGCCCTGATTGCAGGAGTGGCTGGGCTGCAATCGATCTGATCAGCGTCGTTATTCCACAGAGGAGGTTTGATTTGTCTGTGAGAGCTAGGGTTCATTTATTTATTTATTTATTCTTTTATATCTAGGGTGACCAGTATAGAACTGAAAAAAAGCGACTGGAGTGTGAAAGCTCACGTGGTGTGTGTGTGTGTGTGTGTGTGTGTGTGTGTGTGTGTGTGTGTGTGTGTGTGTGTGTGTGTGAAAATAAGAGAGAGAGCATGTGTGTGTGAAAGATTCATTTTTTGATTTTGTAAAAATTTATTCTTTTAATATCGAGGATAATGGAATAAGCACTCATGTACGTTTTTTTTTTTACGTCGAGTCCCCGTGTGTATGCATTGTTTTCAGTTTTGTCATCCGTTCCCACCGGCACACGATCGCCTACTTTTCCGTTTAGCGGAACAAGTTTTAACGTGTGCGCAAGATGTTCTGGGTGCGTTCGCACACGGGGCCTTGGTTTATAGTCTCATCCAAAGGACTTTTGGGATGAGTGGGGTCGGCACTGATGTTAACTCCAGGGGAAAATAATCTCCTTGAACGAGATTCGAGCCCGAGTCAGCAGATCACGAGCAAAGCGCAATGCGTAACGCGCAAAGCTCTAACCAACCATGTGTGTGTGTGTGTGTGTGTGTGTGTGTGTGTGTGTGTGTGTGTGTGTGTGTGAGAGAGAGAGAGAGAGAGAGAGAGAGAGAGAGAGAGAGAGAGAGAGTGAGTGTGTGTATGTGTGTGAGTGTGTGTGTATGTGTGTGTATGTGTGTGTTTGTGTGTATGTGTGTGTGTGTGTATGTGTGTGTCTGTGTGATTCTATCCTATCCTCTCCAGTAACTTCGGGTCACGGTAGATTTCTCTGCATGAAAATCAGGCTGCCCTCCTCGGGAGGTGATTGCGTCGCCACAAGAGCAGCGCCACCCATTTTGTTTTTTTCTTTTTTAGTTATTTTTCTGCGTGCAATATTGTATTAATTTCCTTATGAGAGTGACTTTTTTTCTACAGAAGTCTACCAAGAATGAGTCACTTGGTGCTGTGGGTTCTTTTCTGTGTGTGGAATGTGTGTTGCACACGGGAGTTCGGTTTATCGTCTCACCCGAAAGACTAGGACCCAGACAACTGCTCAAGGTCTAGTGGATGGGTGAAAAGTTTGGGGACAAACGGGGATCGGATCCACTTTTTTCCCACTTTCTAGGAAAGTACATTACCTCTAGATTGTGTGTGTGTGTGTGTGTGTGTGTGTGTGTGTGTGTGTGTGTGTGTGTGTGTGAGCTAAAACAAGAGAGAGAGAGAGAGAGAGAGAGAGAGAGAGAGAGAGAGAGAGAGAGAGAGAGAGAGAGAAAGCTAAAACAAGAGAGAGAGAGAGAGAGAGAGAGAGAGAGAGAGAGAGAGAGAGAGAGAGAGAAGACAGACAGACAGTCAGACAGACAGACAGAAAGGTAGACAGAGAGACAGACAGATAGACAGACAGACAGAAAACGAACAAACAAACGAACGTAGACGGACATAGCAGATGATTGCTGGAAAGCTTTTAACCCTTACAGCATGACGAGGACTTGCAACGCGATACATCGACAGGGAAACACTACACCAGTGGTGTCTGCTGGTTTGTTGTCGCTTTGCTTTTTGGTGTTTGATTTTCTTTTAAATGTACAAATCACATTTGGGGCGGGATAGCTCAGTGGTCGGAGCACTCGCTTTCCCCCAGCCAAGGTTAAGCAGGGTCGGGCGTGGTTATCACTTGGATGGGTGACCATTTGTGCGCCTTGGCTTCAGTACAGTTCCCCCAGTTCCCCCAGCTGTAAATAGGTACCTGCCCTCTTTAGGGTCAGGGAAGGTAAAGCAGAGAGGGAGAGAAGATGGGCGCCGCCCTCAATATGCTGGCCCCCGAGAGAAGCTGAGGTCTCTGATGCCTCACTCCCCTACGACCTTATAGGTTATGGGACACCTTTACCTTTTTACATATCACTCGCCATATTCGTTACTGTCCATATCACAGAGACTGAGAGAGAGAGAGAGAGAGAGCGAGAGAGACAGACAGAGAGAGACAGACAGACAGACAGACAGACAGACAGACAGACAGACAGACAGAGACACAGAGAGAGTTTTCATAGTATAAGTCGTTTAGATATTCTGTCTAAGAAAACCCAAATACGAAAACGAGCATGTGATAAAACGACACAAACTAATGTAATCATTGAGAGAGAGAGTTTTTCGCTCTAAAGCATTAACAAAGCCAAATATAAAAATGAGCCTGTAATGAGAAAGTAAAATCAATGATTAAGACGCAGACGCAGATAATTTATTCAAATAGGCCTCAGCCCCTTATGAAGGGGAATGTGAACAATATTATACATAACAAATACAGTGAAAAGTCGTTTGATGACGAAGTTGTACGTTACTTCACGAAGTGACTATTTCTCTAAGTTTGAAAGCCTTGTACAAATATAAAGAAAAGTTCTGTATAACTTTAGGATTTGTACAGCACATCAATAAATTCAGTTTAAACAAGCATGGTTTCCTATAATATTTTGGTTGAATAAATTTCATTCTAAGAGAGAGACAGAGAGAGACACAGAGAGAGAGAGAGAGAGAGAGGGAGAGAGAGAGAGAGAGAGAGAGAGAGGAGAGAGAGAGAGAGAGAGAGAGAGAGAGAGAGAGAGAGAGAGAGAGAGAATCTTTATGAATGAATCTTTATTTTTCAAGAGTAACAGAATAAGCATACGAATACTTTTTTGTCATCCAGCCCTTTCCCTGATTAGGGACTATCAACAAAACAAGGAGAAAAACAACAACCCTTCTACAACAACGACAACATGATTTAAAAGAGATAAGTGTATATTCAACAATATATAATCATCCCAACTGACCTGAATATTAATATCAAGAGATACATAGATTATAATATTTTTTGAGAAAAGATTTGCGTTCAATGAATACATAATTCTCAAAATGAATCGATCATTAATCTGAGAGAAGAGACGGACAGACAGACAGACGGACATGCAGACAGAGACGTGCGCGCGCGCACACACACGCACCCACACACCCTACAACTCCCCCCCTCCCCAAACACACACAACCTCCCTCCCTCTCCCCTCCCCCAACACACACAGAGAACCCAACACACACACACAGAACCCAACATTCACACACACAACCCAACATTCACACACACACACACACACACACACACACACACACACACACACACACACAACCCCAAACAAATAAACTAAACCCAGATAGGCCACTCAGAGGAAGAGGAGAGGAAATAACAATAACGAATCAACGGCCCACCACAATACTTCAATTCGCCACAGCTCCAGCTTAGCAACAATACATCCATCAAAACCACAAAACAAAACAAACAAACCCCCAAACAAACAAAAACCAAAACCTGCAAGCGGATGTTTCCGTGTGGCTTGCCTCCATTCCATCAGCGGAACCGGATGTGAATCAAGGCCAGCATGCAACACGAAGAGGGCTTGACGACAGGGGAGACAAATTGCCACGAATGAAGGGAAGGGAGGAAGTGGGGTGGGGTGGGGGTAAGGGTGTAGTAGGTGGGTGGGTGGGTGGGTGTGCATTGGGGCATAGGTTACAATACTATTCTACTTTGTCAGAGAGAGGTGAGAGAAGGGAGGAAAAGGGTGGGAGGGTGTTCATAAATTAATGGTAAGAGTGTCCTATTTGTGATTTGATTCTGTTTACTGAGATGCTAAAGTGCTGGTAGTGGTATTGGTATATCCTGCAATATGAGCGTGGTAGTATTTCAATAGTGGGTTGTGGTATTGTTTTATCCTGTGATAAAAATTTTTTCCCCCTTATCTTACGCTTTTTTATGTATGGCTTGTAACCCACATGAATTCTCTCCCCTCCCCTGTTTGTGTTAGATAATAAAGTGTTTTGAAATGAACTTGAATTGGATTGGAATTGAATGGTAACTGAAGATGAGGTTTCGAGTTGGCTCTGACTTGTTTGCTCAAGAGATTTTAGTCTGATCTGGTGTTAATGTTGGTACTGACTCCATTCTCCTGTCAGTCCTTTACAGGACTGGACGGGAAAGCCTGGTGGTTAGAGTGTTGCGCTCGTGATCTGCTGACCCGGGTTCGAATCTCGTTCAAGAGGATTTTTCCTCTGGAGTTAACATCAGTGCCGACTCCATCCCCACCCTCCACTCCCTACCAAAAAGAAGTCCTTTTTGGATGAGACTATAAACCGAGGTCCCGTGTGCGAACGCACGCAGAACATCTTGCGCACATGTTAAAACCCTTTCCGTTTTCGGAAGAGAAGGCCATCGTGTGCCGGTGGGAACGGATGGCAAAATTGACAAAACTGCATACACAAGGGGACTGGATGTCAAAAAAGCTCATGAGTGCTTATTCCATTATCCTCGAAATAAAAGAATAAAATAAATAAATAATTAAATAAAATATAAAAGCCCAGGAAACTCTACGGCAAGAAAGATCCTGTATGTGAGCACATGCACAACATCTTGCTCATACTTTAAATTCCCCGTGAGGATGCTAGGCGCCTGTCAGTATAAACAACATCCCCACCTTCTGGATATTCTGTGCCAGGAATTCCCTCTTTTCTATTCCTCTCTTTTGCTTCTGCCTTGTTCCTTTTCTTCCTGTCACCTCTTTCTTGTCTAGTTTCTGCCTTGGTTCATTCTCCTGCCTTTTTTTGTAGAAAGACTTAAAAGAAAACAATTCTCTCCCATGCTGAAGTCGGATACGCTGGGCCTGACTTGTCAGGCGCTTAACGGCAGCACACCATATTTTTGTTCACGTGACAGACAACAATAGTTTCTGTCTGAGCGTTCGAAGAAGAAGACGTAAACATTGATGTCCACATGCACGCATACACGCACGCTTACACGCACACACACACACACATACATACACGCACGCATACACGCACGAACACACACACGCACGCACGCACACACACACACACAACACACACACACACACACAAACACACACACACACACACACACACACACACACACACACACACACACACACACACAAACACACACACACACACAACACACACACACACACACACACACACACACACACACACACACACACACACACACACACACACACACACACAAACACACACACACACACACACACACACAAACACACACACACACACACACACACACACACACACACACACACACACACACACAAACACACACAAACACACACACACACACACACACACACACACACACACACACACACACACACACACACACACACACACACACACACACACACACACACACACACACACACACACACACACACACAAGGCAGGAGAATGGTCCAAGAAGGCAGACAACAGAGAAGAAGGAGGTGACAAAAAGAAAAGGAACAAGGCAAACTAGAAGCGCGAGAGCTACCAAAAAAGAAAGAGGGAATTCCTGGCACAGAATTTCCAGAATGTATGGACGCTATTCATACTGACAGACTGCCGGCATCCCCACGGGGGAGCTCTTGTCGAATGAGAAAATGAGAAAATATGATGACGATGATGAAAACTTCTACTTCACATGTTTGAGGAGGCAACAATGCCTGTATTGACCGTACTGATCACTACTGATCAGGGCATCATCCCGGAGGAAGGAAGAAGTCAGTACATCACTTGACTTCTCCCGTAACTCCTTGAGAAGTCGTTGGTTATTGCACTGAATTTTTTGTTTAGCCAATGTGCCTGTGAGCCAGTTCAATATAGCGGAGCCCATTCCTATCTAGACAACTGCGTGCATGCTTGGTACCTTCCTGCCGCGCCATCCATGCCACAGGCCATAGCTGGCTCAACTCTTTAACGAAAAGCAGACGGACGCTATAGCCGAGTGGTTAAGACCGTTCCACTTCAATCCTATGGGGACACGAAGTCGTGGGTTTGAATCTCGGCGGCGTCTGGAGAATAAAAGGAGGGGATTTTTTTTTATTACAATCTCCCAGGTCAACTTCAAGAGCAGACCTGCCAGTGCCTTAAATCCCTTCATGAATGCACACATGCAGAAGATCAAATATGCACCTTAAAAATCCCGTAAAACATGTAAGCGTTCGGTGGGTTACGGAGAAACAGGAACATACCCAGCATACATCCCCGAAGTCGGAATGCGGCTACCTTCATTGTGGGCAAAAGCGGTGGCATACACAAAAATCTCACCATTGATGAACCTCAGAGCTCTAGCCGAGGAACGAAAAAAAAAAAGAGGCAGACGGCGTCTGAACGTGCAAGATGGTCTCCGAACACTCTTAGTCTGGAAACTGTTTCCCGAACATGTTCACATGACACTTCAGTTCACAGTCTCCTCTGAAGGACTTAGTGTGAAATGAAGCCAGTACCAATGTTAACTTCATGGAGAGAGAAAAAAAAATCCATTTAAACGGAGACACCTCAGCGAAGATTCGAACCCCGGGAGCCCCACAGTGACTGATTTGTCAGATCACACACGCTTTATCCACTAGGCTACTCGGCCCCCGGGTTTAATTTTCTGAATGGGGGGAAAATCGACAGTCCACCAGCTGAGCCATGAATAAAGCATGAAGACATGGCCGGCCATCTCCTCCGCTCAGCTCCAGCGGCTGCAGAGAAGCCTATGAGGCAATGATGACAGCGATAGATAATGAATGAAGGATCCATCACTCTGGTTCGGTTTGAGCACAATGCACTCACGAGGATAGGCTCAAAAGTGTGCCAAATGCGCGTACGGCATTATTACGCAGTTTTGTACGCAGCCATGTATGTGTGCACGCATTCGTGCATGCTTGTCGTGCGCTGACGTATGCACGCACGTGTGCGTGTACGTACTTACGCGCGCGCACATGCATGCACAGACACACAGTCACAGACACGTTATCACGAAGACACACACAGACACAGGCAGACAGACAGACACACACACATACACGCGCGCGCACACAAGCACACATGCACGCACGTACGCACACACACATACACAAACAGACACACACACACACACGCACGTACACGCACACACACATAAACACACACACTTTGTACAACTTAA
>CM054140.1:10795601-10798101 GCA_028751875.1 Rapana venosa | reverse complement strand
GGAAGATGTCTTGTTGATGCTGGCTGTATTTCTCACACAGAACCCTCAGGTTGATATCTGTTCTGTGGTGCTTCTATTTGGGCGGAAACCGGCCTGCTCTTCGGCGATGATCTCTTCTGCCTGTGGTTTCAGCCTGTTCAGGATCACTTTCAGCATGACTTTACTGGCCATGACTTATGAGGCTGATTGTCTGTAGTTTTGGCACTGCTGGAGATTCCTTTCTTGGGGAGAGTGATGATGAGTGATTGGGTCCATGGTGTAGGCACTCTCCGGTCTGCCAGATCTTGTTGCAGATACTTGTAAGGATGTCTGTCACATAGTTCTACCCCGTGTTGGATCAGCTCGTGCTGGGATGTTGTCGATTCCTGCTGATTTTCCTTCTTCAGCGATCTAATTGCTACTTCTACTTCCTCGCGTAGAATTGGGAAGTTGTCTTTATTCGATGAGGCTTGGCTTGCAAGAACGCTGGGGTCGCCTAGCGTCTGATGATTGTATGAGTTCGGAACGTATTCCGTCCATCTGCCAACGATTTCCTTCTTTTCTGTTGGGCATTCCCTTCTTTGTCCTGGATGTTACTACTCTTGCTGTTTCTGTTTGGTTGAGCCTTTCACAATCTGGATGCCTTCTGCTATTATTCTTTGTCGGCTCTCTTTCGTTCTGTACATGTTTCTCTATCCATTCCTCTTCTTGGTCTTCCTCATGTCTCTCCTGATCTTCTTGTTTACTTTCTCGTGTACTCAACTGCTCCTCCTGTAGTGTTCTTGCTCTTCGTCAGAGTCTCGTCTTTTGTCACACATATTCAGATTTCATCTGTGACCCATGGTTGTGTTTTTCGGCGATGTTTGCCAAGAAGTATGCTTGCTGTCCAGTCATCACTGTGTTAAAACTGGTGGTCATCGTTTCGGCATCTTCTTCAAGTGCCAGCATGGTGCGAATTTCCCTCCTATTGTTGCTTGGAAGGACTCGGCGATGGTGGGGTCCTTCAGTTTGTCCCAGGTTGAACTTGAGTCTGGTGTTCTTTGTCTTATTGGTCTCTTCAATCGGACTCTAAAGTTCAGGAGCACGAGGTCATGATCGCTGCCCATGTCTGCACACTGGGAATGTCCTCGTTTTGGCTCTGTTGATGCCAGATCGAAAACCGGTTCTGCCCAGGATGTAGTCAATCTGGTTGTGATGGATCCCATTGGGTGCATGCCATGTCCAGCGTCGGGATGCCTTGTGTTCTCCAAGGGTATTGGTGAGCACCGTGTCGTTGTAGCTGGCAAATTCCAGTAGTCGGAAGTCCTCGTTCATTGGTGATTGCATTACAGGAGGGACCGCAGAATTGCTCCAGTCTTTCAGTGCGTCTCCGCCCACCTTGGCGTTCCAGTCTCCCTGCATGATCAGGATGTCTTTCTTGTTTCATCTTTATCGATGATGCCCTGTAGTTGGTTGTAGAATTCCTCTACGACTTCATCATCGTGATCCGTTGTTGGTGCGTAGGCTTGAATCACTGTGATGTTGAATGGGGCTGCCCTGAGGCGGATGGCCATAATCCGGCTGTTTACTGGGTAGTATCCTATTACCGAGTTCTTGATGTTCTTGTTGACAAGCATGCCTACGCCATTGATATGCTTGTCCTGCTCCCCGCTATAATAGAGCATATGGCCCTCGTCAGTATGGTGTTCACCGTGCTCTTTCCATCTGACCTCACAGAGACCTACCAGATGCCAGGTGTACCTGTCCAGCTCGTATAGCAGTTCTTGGAGTTTGCCTGTTTGGGCCAGACTTCTGACGTTCCACGTTGCGATGGTGATGTAGTCCCTTCCTCTTATTTTAGTTGTAGGGGTTCCACCAGTAGTACACTTGGCGCCTCCGCCCTGGTGGCAGACGGAAGGCGCGGTCCTTGTTGACCCGGTCGGCGACCGATCCGGTATATTCTTTATTGTTGTCCGTTCCATATAGCGTGTCTTGGGCAAAAGTAGCCTGGCGGCGCCCATCTCTCTCCAGGCGTGATTTTTGGGTTGGGTTGACTCCCCACATGTCACAGGTGGTACCGGGTTACATGGTTACCGGTAGCAGAGGACACCTCTGACCTGACTTGTTGTGTATGTACACACACAAAAAAACAACCAAAAAAAAAAACCCGAAAAAAAACCAAACAACTTGTGTATGTACACACATACACACACAAAAAAAATGCTCGCGCGTATTTGGCATGTGAGCGCATGTGTGTGTGTGTGTTTGTGCGTGGCTTACATGCGCGCGCACACACACACACACACACACACACAACACATGCTTGTACATGCATATGTACATAATTATGCTCACTCGTCCATAATTATGTCTGCGCTATCTGTAACCCTGATTTCTGATGACAGCTGTTGTTAAGGACACCCACACCCTGTAAGGACACCACTGTTTTGGACAGCACTAGGCTTTAGGGGAGAACACTGCTGACAGACGGCACTTCGTTAAGGGGAAAAAACGACGTCAACAAATCATTTACTGGCGTTTT
>CM054140.1:10773101-10790601 GCA_028751875.1 Rapana venosa | reverse complement strand
GTGGTTGTGTTTGGTTTGTAGTTGTGATTTGTTTCTGTAGTTGTGTTTGTTTCTGTGGTTGTGTTTGGTTGTAGTTGTGTTTGTTTCTGTGGTTGTGTTTGGTTTGTAGTTGAGTTTGTTTTATAGTTGTGTTGGTTGTGTTGTGTTTGTTTCTGTAGTTGTGTTGTTTCTGGGGTTTGTGTTGTTGTTTCTGTGGTTGTGTTGTTCTGTAGCTGTGTTTGTTCTGTAGTTGTGTTTGTTTCTGTGTTGTGTTTGTTCTGTAGCTGTGTTTGTTTCTGTAGCTGTGTTTGTTTCCTGTAGTTGTGTTTGTTTCTGTAGTTGTGTATGTTTCTGTAGTGTGTTTGTTTCTGTAGTTGTGTTTTTTTCTGTGGTTGTGTTTGTTTTATAGTTGTGTTTGTTTATAGTTGTGTTTGTTTCTGTGGTTGTTTTTGGGTTTTAGTTGTGTTTGTTTCTGTAGCTGTGTTTGTTTCTGTGGTTGTGTTTTTTCTGTAGTTGTGTTTGTTTCTGTAGTTGTGTTTGTTTTCTGTAGTTGTGTTTGTTTCTGTAGTTGTGTTGTTTCTGTAGCTGTGTTTGTTTCTGTAGTTGTGTTTGTTTCTTAGTTGTGTTTGTTTCTGTAGTTGTTTGTTTCTGTAGCTGTGTTTGTTTCTGTTAGTTGTGTTTGTTTCTGTGGTTGTGTTTGTTTCTGTGGTTGTGTTTGTTTCTGTTTGGGTTGTGTTTGTTTCTGTAGTTGTGTTTGTTTCTGTGGTTGTGTTTGTTTGTAGTTGTGTTTGTTTCTGTAGTTGTGTTTGTTTCTGTGGTTGTGTTTGGTTTGTAGTTGTGTTTGTTTCTGTGGTTGTGTTTGGTTTGTAGTTGTGTTTGTTTTATGTTGTGTTTGGTTTGTAGTTGTGTTTGTTTCTGTAGTTGTGTTTGTTTCTGTGGTTGGTTTGTTTGTTTCTGTGGTTGTGTTTGGGTTTTCTGTAGCTGTGTTTGTTTCGTGTTGTGTTTGTTTCTGTAGTTGTGTTTGTTTTTTAGCTGTGTTTGTTTCTGTAGCTGTGTTGTTTCTGTAGTTGTTTAGTTTCTGTAGTTGTGTTTGTTTTGTAGTTGTGTTTGTTTCTGTAGTTGTGTTTGTTTCTGTGGTTGTGTTTGTTTTATAGTTGTGTTTGTTTTTAGTTGTGTTTGTTTCTGTGGTTGTGTTTGGTTTATAGTTGTGTTTGTTTCTGTAGCTGTGTTTGTTTCTGTGGTTGTGTTTGTTTCTGTAGTTGTGTTTGTTTCTGTAGTTGTGTTTGTTTCTGTAGTTGTGTTTGTTTCTGTAGTTGTGTTTGTTTCTGTAGTTTGTGTTTGTTTCTGTAGTTGTGTTTGTTTCTGTAGTTGTGTTTTTTTTCTGTAGTTGTTTGTTTCTGTAGCTGTGTTTGTTTCTTAGTTGTGTTTGTTTCTGTGGTTGTGTTTGTTTCTGTGGTTGTGTTTGGTTTGTAGCTGTGTTTGTTTCTGTAGCTGTGTTTGTTTCTGTAGCTGTGTTTGTTTTGTAGTTGTGTTTGTTTCTGTAGCTGGTTTGGTTTGTAGCTGTGTTTGTTCGTAGTGTGTTTGGTTTGTGGTTGTGTTTGTTTCTGTAGTTGTGTTTGTTTCTGTAGTTGTGTTTGTTTCTGTAGTTGTGTTTGTTTCTGTAGCTGTGTTTGTTTCTGTAGTTGTGTTTGTTTCTGTAGTTGTGTTTGTTTCTGTAGTTGTTTGTTTCTGTAGCTGTGTTTGTTTCTGTAGTTGTGTTTGTTTCTGTGGTTGTGTTTGTTTCTGTGGTTGTGTTTGGTTTGTAGCTGTGTTTGTTTCTGTAGCTGTGTTTGTTTCTGTAGCTGTGTTTGTTTTGTAGTTGTTTTTTGTTTCTGTAGCTGTGTTTGGTTTGTAGCTGTGTTTGTTTCTGTAGCTGTGTTTGGTTTGTAGTTGGTTTGTTTCTGTAGTTGTGTTTGTTTCTGTATGTTGTGTTGTTTCTGTAGTTGTGTTTGTTTCTGTAGTTGTGTTTGTTTCTGTAGTTGTGTTTGTTTCTGTAGTTGTGTTTGGTTTGTAGTTTTGTTTTGTTTGTAGTTTTGTTTGTTTTGTAGTTTTTTTTTTTGTAGTTTTGTTTGTTTGTTTTGTAGTTTTTTTTGTTTTTGTAGTTTTGTTTGTTTTGTAGTTTTTTTTGTTTGTAGTTTTGTTTGTTTGTTTTGTAGTTTTATTTGTTTTGTAATTTTGTTTGTTTTATAGTTTTATTTGTTTTGTTTGTTTTGTAGTTTTGTTTGTTTTTTTAGTTTTATTTGTTTTTGTAGTTTTGTAGTTTTGTAGTTTTGTTTGTTTTGAAGTTTTTTGTGTGTAGTTTTTGTGTTTTGTTTGTAGTTTTGTTTGTTTTGTAGCTGTGTTTGTTTCTGTAGCTGTGTTTGTTGAGTCATTTGTTTGTTATTTGACGGGTGCGTAGCACAGTAGTTAAAACTTTTCGACTTCAATCCCATGGGTCCATGAAGTCGTGGGTTCCAATCTGGGCAGCATCAGGTGAATCAAGGGTGGGGATTTTTACGATCTTCCTTGTCAACTTCAAGTGCAGGCCTGCCAGTGCCTTAACTCCTTTTGTGTCTATACACGTGAGGGGACGGCATAGCTCAGTGGTCAGAGCACTCGCTTTCCCCCAGCCAAAGTTAAGCAGCATCGAGCGTGGTTACCACTTGGATGGGTGACCGTTTCCGCGCCTTGGATTCAGTACAGTCCCCAGTTCACCCAGCTGTAAATAGGTACCTGCCTTTTTAAGGTTAGGGAAGGTAAAGCAGCGAGGGAGAGGAGATGGGCGCCGCCCTCAATATGCTGGCAGCCTAGAGAAGTGAGGTCTCTGACGCCTTGCTCCCCTACGACCTTATAGGTTACGGGATACCTATACCTTTATTTTATATACACACGAAGAAGATCGAGTCTGCATGTTAAAGATCCCGCAGTTCATGTCAGTGGTTGGTAGGTTACAGAAACACGAACATACCCAGCTGCAGAATATATCCCCGAAGTCGGAATGCAGCTACCTTCATGGGGGGCAAAAACGGTTGCAGAGGCAAAAAGCTGACCATTGTTCAAACCTCGGAGCTCTAGCCGAGTAATGAAAAAGAAGAGACAAAAAGAAACAACATTGTTACTTGTGTTTTGTTGTTGTTGTTATTGTTGTAGTAGTTGTTGTTGTTGTTCTTCTTCTTCCAATTATTTCAAGGAAGGTAGAATTAGCATTCATGTGCTTTTTTACATCCAGTACCCGTGTGTATGTAGTTTTGTACATTTTGTCATCCGTTCCCACCAGCACACAATGGCCTACTCAAAGCGGAACGACACGACCGCCAAGGTCACGGGTCTGATGATGATGATGATGATGATGAAGATGTTCTGCGTGCGTTCGCACATGGAACCTCGGTTTATAGTCTCATCCGAAAGACTTTTGGGGAGAGTGGAGTCGGCACTGATGTTAACTCCAGAGAAAAAAATTCTTGTGACGAGATGTGTGTTTTGTGTGTGTGTGTGTGTGTGTGTGTTGTGTTGTGTGTGTTTGTGTGTGTTGTGTGTGTTTCTTTATCTATATTGTTCTGATGTTTTGTGTTTGTTTGATAGTTGTTTCGATGTTTGTTTTTTGTTTTGTAGTTTGTTGTTTGTGTGGTTTTTTTTATGTATTCGTTTTGCACGTTTGTTTTGGTATCTTTTGTTTATTTGTTTATTTTTTCCCTTTGTCATTTTATTGTAATTTTTGTCTTCCTGTTATTCTTTTTTTTCGTTTATTTTATGTCTGCTTGTTTTGTTTCTTTTGTTTTCTCCTTTCCTTTTTCCTCCTTTCTTTCGGGCGTTTTTTCCCCTTTTTTTTCGTTTTCCTTTTTTCTTTTTTCTTTCTTTGTTCTGTATCCTTTTATTCTCTTTCTTTCTTCCTTCCTTCCTCGTTCCTTAATTTTTCTTCCCTTTTTTCCTTTTATTCTGTCTGTCTGTCTGTCGTCTGTCACCTGTATCTGTCTGTTTTGTGTCTCTATCTGTCTCTGTCTGTCTCTCTGTCTTTCTGTCTCTCTGTCTTTCTGTCTGTTTCTCTCTCTCTGTCTTTCTGTCTGTCTGTCTGTCTTCTCTGTGCTTTCTCTCTGTCTTTTGTTTTCTGTCTGTCTGTCTCTCTCTGTCTCTCTCGTCTCTTTGCTTTTGTCTTTCTGTCTGTCTGTCTCTCTCTGTCCTCTCCGTCTCTTTGACTTTCTGTCTGTCTTTTCTGTCTCTGTCTCTCTGTCTTTCTGTATGTCTGTCTGTCTGTCTCTCTCTGTCTCTCTGTCTCTCTGTCTTTCTGTCTGTCTGTCTGTCTGTCTCTCTCATCTATGTCTCTCTCTGTCTCTGTCTTTCTGTCTGTCTTTCTGTCTGTCTGTCTGTCTGTCTGTCTCTCTTTCTGCCTTCCCTTACTGCGTGGGATATGTCACTAGTGTCTGGTCTACTGCTACACTTGTAACTCTGCAGGAGGTCTGCCTTCTGGCCTCAGCCGACACATCACGATCTCATCATTCAGTCTTTTTTATGTACAGTATGCATGCTGGGTATGCCTGCATTTTCCTTATCCCACCTGACGCTGACATGAATTACGGGCTCTTTAACGTGCAAAATTGTTTGATATATTTTCTGCATGTGTGTATACACACACAAAAGCGAACTTTGAGTGAAGAGACGTTAACATTAAAGAAAGAACGCGAAAGAAATGAAGGAACTGGCAGGTCTGCCATTTAAGTTGTTCAAGAAGATCGTAAAAATCTCCAACCTTAATTCACCAGATTGGCCCAGGCCAAAAGCTGTGTCAGTTATTGATGTCAGCTAATTGCCAAGGCCTACACTTTAATGATGTTATGTTGTAAAATGTTGTGTTGAGATTGCCTTCAGCCATGACAAGCTCTTAACGTAACAACCCGCACTCTGCTGTGAAGGAGAGAAAAAAATCCTCTGAAATCAGAGTATGGCTGCCTATAATATAGCAAGGTACTTAAAAAACAGGCATACACGCAAACTTCTCATTCAGTGTGTGCAATTTCAATTTCACAACAGTGATTTCCAGGTGGGATGAGTGAGTCAGAGTGCACATTCTGGATGATCCCCAGAGTGTTAAGCTGGGGAACGCACAACAACAACAACAATAACAATTCACCAGATGCTGTGGTTGAGGTTCAAACCTACGACTTCAGCGACCCACGGGATTGAAATAAACAGTCTTAACTCCCCCCATGGAGATGCCGGGGCCTGTCAATATAAATAGCTTCCCCACCTTCTGGAAATTCTATGTTAGGAATTCCCTCTTTTCTATCCTTCTCTTTGTTTCTGCCTTATTCTTTTTCTTCCTGTCATCTCCTTCTTGTCTGTTTTCCGCCTTCTTTGTCCATTCTCCTGCCTTCCGCACCCCCCCCCCCCCCCCACAGAAAGACATAAAAGATAACAATTCTCTCCCACGCTGAAGTCGGATGCGCTGGGCCTGACCTGTCAGGCGCTTAAAGGCAGCGCAACGCAATTTCGCGCGTATGACAGACAACAATAGTTGCTGTCTGAGCGTTCGACAACGACGTAAAAGAAGAAGAAGAAAGAGGAGGAGGAGGAGGAGGAGGAGGAGTGAATGCAAAAAAGAATACTACTACTACTACTACTACTACTACTACTACTACTACTACTACTAGTTAAAAAAAAATAATGGTAAGAAGAATGCAAAGAAGAATGCAAAGAAGAATGCAAAGAAGAAGAAGAATGCAAAGAAGAAGAAGAAGAAGAAGAATGCAAAGAAGAAGAATGCAAAGAAGAAGAATGCAAAGAAGAAGAATGCAAAGAAGAAGAATGCAAAGAAGAAGAATGCAAAGAAGAAGAATGCAAAGAAGAATGCAAAGAAGAAGAAGAAGAAGAAGAAGGAGAAGAAGAAGAAGAATGCAAAGAAGAAGAATGCAAAGAAGAAGAAGAAGAAGAAGAAGAATGCAAAGAAGAAGGAGAAGAAGAAGAAGAAGAAGAAGAAGAAGAAGAAGAATGCAAAGAAGAAGAAGAAGAAGAAGAAGTATGCAAAAAAGGAGAAGAATGCGAAGAATACAAAGAAGAATGCAAAGACGAAGAAGAAGAAGAATGCAAAGAAGAATGCAAAGAAGAATGCGAAGAAGAAGAAGAAGAAGAAGAAGAGAGAAGAAGAAGAAGAAGAAGAAGAAGAAGAAGAAGAAGAAGAAGAGAATGCGAAGAATGCGAAGAAGAAGAAGAATGCGAAGAAGAAGAAGAAAAATAAAAGAAGAAGAAGAAGAAAGAAGAAGAAGAATGCGAAGAATGCGAAGAAGAAGAAGAATGCGAAGAAGAAGAAGAAAAATAAAAGAAGAAGAAGAAGAAGAAGAAGAAGAAGAAGAAGAAGAAGAAGAAAACGGTCTTAACCACTCGGCTATAGCGTGGACCAAAGATTTCCCCCTACCCCTGAAATCTAGCGGCGCACACAACGACGTAATACCCACTCATCCAGGGTCCACAGCATTCCCAGTTCTTGGGGGAAAAGAAGTAGGCTAGGCTGATGCGACAAGAGGGAGGAGGGTGAAGAAGGCAGAGGATGAGGGAGGAGGGATGGGGATGGGGGATGGGGATGGGGATAGGGGATAGGGAGATGGATAGGGGATGGGGAGTGGGCTCCTCTTCTTCCTTACAAACTGAATCAGAAGAGAGAAGGGGTTTGCTCAGTGAAGGATGTCCCATACATAACTTTGCCCAAGTCCGCCAGACGACACTTTTGACATCCCCCCAACCCCCCCCCCCCCCCCTTCCACGCCCCCCCCCACCCCCATCCCCTGCCCCCATTCCCATCCCTCTCTCTGTCTCTCTCTGTCTCTCCGTGTCTCTCTCTGTCTCTCCGTGTCTCTCTCTGTCTCTCCGTGTCTCTCTCTGTCTCTCCGTGCCTCTCTCATTTCTGTCTCTCTCTCTGTCCCCGCCTCTGTCTCTGTCTCTCTCTGTGTCTCTGTCTCTCTCTGTCTCTCCGTGTCTGTCTGTCTCTCTCTGTCTCTCTGTCGCTCTCTTTCTATTAGTGAACCATCTTTTTTCTTCGTTTTTCTTCCTTTTGTTTCTTACATTGTGTAAGGTCTTGTTTGTAGCAAAATTGTGATATTAAAAAAAAAAATCATTAAAGTATTATGCGCACATACACACTCACACTTATACAAACGTACGTACACACGCACACACGCACACACACACACACACACACACACACACACAGCACACACGCACGCACGCACACACAAACACACACACACACACACACACACAACACACACACACACACACACACACAACACACACACACACACACACACAACACACACACACACACACTGGGCAAAACAGAAAAAAGATAGGCTGGTTAATCAAACCAAAAAGTAATGAAATAAACACACACCACATAAAAAAGGAAATCGAGAACATGCAACACGGGTGAAAACAACAGCAACAACAACAACAATAACAACAACACCAACAACAAACCCCTCGTCATTAGGAAAATTTATGTTAGGAAACAAATCTATACAGACATTTCACAAAGTAGGGATACTGTGTGTAGGCATATACTTAAGGACCTGATGCGCAGTGTTTTCTAATGTGCTGTACAGTATTTTATTATGACTACAGATTTCACTGTCTGGAATTTATTTATTTATTTATTTATTCTTTTATATCGAGGATAATGGAATAAGCACTCATGTACTTTTTTTTTACATCCAGTCCCCATGTGTATGCGGTTTTGTAAATTTTGTCTTCTATTTCCACCGGCACACAATGGCCTACTCTTCCGAAAAGCTGACCAGGATATAACGTGTGCCCAAGATGTTCTGCATGCGTTCGAACACGGGGCCTCGGTTTATAGTCTCATCCGAAGGGCTGTTCTCTCCAGGAGAGACGTTGCCATGGTACAGTTTAAGTTTTGTTTTTAAAAAAAAAATTTTGCCCGTTTACCTGGATTTTTTGCAAACCTATGAAGCTGATCTTTGTTTTCTCTTTCTTTTTCGCTAAAGAATTTTACTAAGAGTTGATCTCAGACTGCGTATGCTCTTTTAGAAAAGGTAGCGGTAAAGGTGTCCAATAACCTATGTGGGCTTACTTACTTACTTATTCTTATATATCGAGGATAATGGAATAAGCCCTCGCGTGCTTTTTTACATCCAGTCCCCGTATGTATGCGGCTTTGTAAATTGTGTCATCTGTTCCCACCGGCACACAATGGCGTAGGGGAACGAGGGATCAAGAGACCTCAACTTCTCTAGGGGCCAGCATATTGAGGGCGGCGCCCATCTCCTCTCCCTCGCTGCTTTACCTACCCTGACCCTAAAGAGGGCAGGTACCCATTTACAGCTGGGTGAACTGGGGGACTGTACTGAAGCTAAGGCGTGCAAACGGTCACCCATCCAAGAGGTAACCATGCTCGATGTTGCTTAATCTTAGCTTGGTGAAAGCGAGTGCTCCGACCACTGAGCTATCCCGTCCCCTTATGTTTGTTCACACGTGCCAAATGAATGTTGCACATAACACTTGTTTGTGTCTCACCCGAAAGACTATTACTCAGGCACACTTCATGGTCTAGAAGACGAAGGAAAACCTTGCTTAAATGGGAATCGAACCCGGAACCGTTCGTTTTCTAGATGGGTGTTTTAAGGTGGCGACAGACCAGCCTGTTCAACTGTACAACTCGGGAGGATCGTTCAAATCTGTTCGCTCTGATTTGTCAGCTGTGAAATGGACAAACTATTGCATGAAACCTTAGAAAGATAATACTTTATATGAGGCGAAGAAAGCTGTGGAATTTTGAGGTTTTAATCCGATATACAGCGAAAACGTACTTTCATGAAAAATTAGCGTGGGCGTTTGTGGATCGGTGGTTTAGGGGTTACGCACCTGCCTAGAAAGCAAAAAGTTCGGGTTTGAAATGTGTGGTGGTTCCTTACCCGTTTGTGCCAGAAACATTTTACCTATTCCACTAAACCGGGCGGGGAGGGGGGGGGGGGGGGGGGGGATAGCTCAGTGGTCAGAACACTCGCTTTCCCCCAGCCAAGGGTAAGCAGCATTGGGTGTGGTTACCACTTAGATTGGTGACCGTTTGCGCGTCTTGGCTTCAGTACAGTTCCCCAGTTCACCCAGCTGTAAATGGGTACCTGCCCTCTTTAGGGTCAGGGAAGGTAAAACAGAGAGGGAGAGGAGATGGGTGCCGCCCTCATTATGCTGGCCCCTGGAGAAATTGACGTCTCTGATGCCTCGCTCCCCTACGACCATATAGCTTATGGGGCCTTTTTACTAAATTGTGAGTGGTGGTCTGAGAGCTAGTCCTTCGGATGAGACGATAAACCGAGGCCCAGTGTGCAACACGCATTTAACGCACGTAAAAGGAACCCACGACAACGATAGTTTGTCCCTGGCAAAATTCTGTAGCCAATAAAACAACAACAAAACGATGCAAACCCCTCTGTTAAGGAAACAAATACACATACTAACAGGAAAAGAAAAAAAAACCACCAACAAAAAAGGGTGGCGCTGCTCTTGTGGCGACACGCTCTCTCTCCCCTGGGGAGAGGACAACCCGAATTTCACACGCAGAGAGAACTGCCGTGACTTACATCTACTTTAAGTCGCAACTACACAGCACGCAAACACACACGTGCACAACTACAAAGCAGTTACTTTGCTGCTGGCTTGGACACTGACTGGAGGAGGCTGACCTGCTGTGTCCGCAGCTGCTGCAGAAGAGAGTGTCCTTGATCCAGTCCAGTGCTGTGGAGCATCTCCTGGAGAAGGTCAAGCCTGACCTCTACCGCGTCACGCGTCACCACCACGTCAATTCCACCATCGAGGGCATCCTGCGTATCAAGTAACGTTCGTTGTGATGTTACAGTGTTTAGGGTGTGTGTGTGTGTGTGTGTGTGGAGGGGGGGGGGGGGGTGCTGTGTGTGTGTGTGGTGTGTGTGTGTGTGGTGTATGTTGTGTTTGTGGTGTGGTGTGTGTGGTGTGTGTGGTGTGTGTGTGTGGTGTGTGTGTGAGTGTGTGTGGTGTGTGTGTGTGTGGTGTGGTGTGTGTGGTGTGTGTGTGTGTGTGTGTGTTGTGGTGTGTGTGGTGTGTTGAGTGTGTGTGTGAGTGTGTGTTGTTTTGATGTTTGTTGTGTGATTTAGTTGTGAGTTGTGTGTGGTGTGTTGTTGTGTGTGTGTGTGTGTGTGTGTGTGTGTGTGTTGTTGTGTTCTTTTGATTTAACGTCTTTTCACTCTTAGTGATATTAGACGAATGTGTGTTGTGTGTGTGTGGTGTGTGTGTGTGTGTGTGTGTGTGTGTGTGTGTGTGTGTGTGTGTGTGTGTGTGTGTGTGTGTAGTGTGTTGTTGTTCTTTGATTTAACGTCTTTTCATCTTAGTGATATTAGACTAATGGTGTGTGTGTGTGGTGTGTGTGGTGTGTGTGTGTGTGTGGTGTGTGTGTGTGTTGTGTGTGTGTGTGTGTAGTGAGTGTGTTCGGTCTGTGTGTTGTGTTTAACGACTAAACGTGGTGGTGGTGGTGATGGTGGTAATGGTGTTGGTGGTGGTGTTGGCGTGTGTGAGTGTGGTGTGTGTGTTTGTGTGTGTGTGTGGAGAGAGAGAGAGAGCGAGAGAGAGAGAGAGAGAGAGAGAGAGAGAGAGAGAGAGAGAGAGAGAGAGAGAAGAGAGAGAGAGAGAGGAGAGAGAGAGAGAGAGAGAGAGAGAGAAGACAATTACCAGTTACGCACAGCTCCAGTATTGCACTGTCTTACGCTGTATCCTACTTCCTTTTCTTAGTCATTTCTCATTGTCTATGACTATCTTTTGTATTGTCTTGTCATGTATTGCATTGCAGTGTGTGGTATTGTGATTATTGTATTGTATTGTTCTGGATCGTATCGTATTGTATTTTGTTGTATGCTACTCTAAGTCACATCGGGCTGTTCAGCGTGAAATTCGGGTTTCTCTCTCCGGGGAGAGCGCGTCGCCACAAGTGCAACGCCGCCCACCTTCTGAACAAAGTTCCTGTCTGTATTATGTCTTTATTTCCCTATCAGCGTAGCTTTTTTTTTTTTTTTAAACAGAATTAAGCCACGGACATCTCTCCTGTTCCCGTGGATTGTTTTACGTCCCCCGAATGCAAGCCACACACGCGACCTCACTTTAGCGTCTCATCAGAAAGACTAGCACCCAGACCATCCTTTCAAGGCCCACTGGATTGGGGGGTGGGGGTGAGGGGTGAACTCGGAGCACAAACGGGGATCGAACCCACGTCTCTCACTCGCTTGAAAGACGTGTTACCTCTAGACCACCCGACCCACCTATTTCATTACCCCTGTAACGTTTTTTCTCTCTCAAAAAGCAACAGAGTGTGTCGCCACGAGTGCCGCGCCACATAAATACTACTGATAATGTTAGGGGACGGGATAGCTCAGTGGTCAGAGCACTCGCTTTCCCCCAGCCAACGT
The DNA here is from genome assembly GCA_028751875.1 of Rapana venosa. NCBI lineage: Eukaryota > Metazoa > Mollusca > Gastropoda > Neogastropoda > Muricidae > Rapana > Rapana venosa. The sequence continues at coordinate 10,779,169 of CM054140.1, read as the reverse complement.
TAAACAGCATCGAGCGTGGTTACCAGTTGGATGGGTGACCGTTTGCGCGCCTTGGCTTCATTACAGCTCCCCCAGTTCCCCCAGCTGTAAATGGGTACCTGCCCTCTTTAGGGTCAGGGAAGGTAAAGCAGCGAGGGGGAGGAGATGGGTGCCGCCCTCAATATGCTGGCCCCTGGAGAAGCTGAGGTCTCTGATGCCTCGTTCCACTACGACCACATAAGTTATGGGACACTTTTACCTTTACTTTTATTTTGTTAATGTTATTCACCAGGTCAGACCAAGCCGACATCTACACGGATGACTACTATCTGTTGGAGTACGAACTGTCGCGCATGGACCATGACTGCCAGCTCAAGTTTGTGGGTAAAGGGTTCGGATCTGATGGCTATGCTATTGGGTTGCCTAAACAGTCGTGGATGAAGGTGAGGCTTTCTTTTTGGTTTTTGGTTATGTATGATCTCTGTCTGCCTGCTCTGTTCTCTTGATCTCTGTCTGTTTCGCTGTCTTGATCTCTGTCTGTTTCGCTGTCTTGATCTCTGTCTGTTTCGTTTTCTTGATCTCTGTTTCGTTGTCTTGATCTCTGTCTGTTTCGCTGTCTTGATCTCTGTCTGTTTCGCTGTCTTGATCTCTGTTACGCTGTCTTGATCTCTGTCTGTTTCGCTATCTTGATCTCTGTTTCGCGCTGTCTTGATCTCTGTTTCGCTCTCTTGATCTCTGTCTGTTTCGCTATCTTGATCTCTGTTTCGCTCGCTTGATCTCTGTTTCGCTGTCTTGATCTCTGTTTCGCTGTCTTGATCTCTTTCTGTTTCGCTATCTTGATCTCTGTCTGTTTCGCTCTCTTGATCTCTGTTTCGCTCTCTTGATCTCTGTTTCGCTCTCTTGATCTCTGTTTCGCTGACTTGATCTCTGTTTCGCTCTCTTGATCTCTGTTTCGCTGTCTTGATCTCTGTTTCGCTGTCTTGGTCTCTGTTTCGCTTTCTTGATTTCTGTCTGTTCCGCTCTCTTGATCTCTGTTTCGCTGTCTTGATCTCTGTCTGTTTCGCTGTCTTGATCTCTGTCTGTTTCGCTGTCTTGATCTCTGTCTGTTTCGCTCTCTTGATCTCTGTCTGTTTCGCTGTCTTGATCTCTGTCTGTTTCGCTGTCTTGGTCTCTATTTCGCTGTCTTGATCTCTGTTTCGCTCGCTTGATCTCTGTTTCGCTGTCTTGATCTCTGTTTCTCTCTCTCTATTTTTTTTTTTTTTTTGGTCTGTGTTTTAGGTTTTAACAAGTTTCGTTCAATTACTGGTTTAAAAAAAAAAGAGAGAAGTTTTTAATAGCACATAGCAGGGAAAGAATGCCAAGCTATAGCTTGTAGAAAAATTCTCTCTCTCTCTCTAGCTCTCTCTCTCTCTCTCTCTCTCTCTCTCTCTCTCTCTCTCTCTCTCTCTCTCTCTCTCTGTGTCTCTGTCTCTCTTTATGCCTGTGTCTTATCCTCTGATATGTCATTTCCAGTTCTTGTAGCAAAGAGATATGAAATTAAGCAGCAATAGTTTTTGTTTGTGTGGAAGAGGGGTGGTTTTCGTTTATATTTTGTTCTTTTAATTCATAGTTATTTTTTTAGTAATGCGAGTGTCGCATCCAGATGTTTGTGTGATGAGGGGTTGTTTTCTTTTGTTTATTTTTTTATTGATTGATTTATTTATTCATTTCTGTAGTCATTGATTGGTTTGCTTATTCGATCACTTGTTTCTTTCTTATTTTTAATTTATTATCTTTCTGTCCTCAGCAATGCTTTATTTCCCTTCTCTTTTCGTTTCCTTGCCTTTACATTACGTGATGTATGTTCACTCCCCTCGAAGTTGGGTTAGATCTGACGTCACCGTCAGAATCTATCTTTATTTCCCTTACAGACAAAAACAGTGTACAAATGTTCCCCTTCCGCTCAGAAAGCTAATATACATGAACATCACACTTCTACCTCAGCAGCTGTAAGCTTTCTCTGATGATTAGAGGACTACGGGGGGGAGAGAGAGAGAGAGAGAGAGAGAGAGAGAGAGAGAGAGAGAGAGAGAGAGAGAGAGAGAGAGAGAGAGAGAGAGAGAGAGAGAGAGAGAGAGAGCGCTTTCCGATGACGTCACACATAACACGACTTCAGTGGGATTGAACATATGCCTTCATGATTGTCCTACCTGATTCCCTCCCTCGGTTTCTGTTCTTTTGGGTTTTTTCTTCCTCTTTCCTATTTGGTTGTCTACAGTTGTACTGTCTGCTTATAGCAATGCTTGGGTTGGGTTTCTCTTCCAATATATTAAAGAAAAAATGTTTTAAAATGTAATTGCAGATGGCAGAAAGCCTACACATTAGAGCAAGAGTGCTAAGTGTGCGTGTGCGTGTGTGTGTGCCCATGTGTGTGTGTGTGTGTGTGAGTGTGTGTGTGTGTGTGTGTGTGAAGTGGGGGGGGGGGGAGGCGTACAGTTGTCAGTTTCCCCACTTTCAGCTACTTTCAGCTGCTATCCATTCCATCCCAGCTGGTTGCTAATTACAGCAGGATCTGACCACACTTGGACTTGGTAAAAGAAGGCGATACTTTTAGCACTGCGCCCTGGACCTTTCATTGAGTTATTCTGGATTTGCGCACCTTAGGGCGTGCATTTGTGTGCACGTTTATGGATGTGCATGTCGCGTGCATATGTACTTATTTGTGCATGGGTATGTACCCGAATGTGAGGGGCGTGCGCATTTACATAGCATAAATCCGCACATACTCTCGACTCAATGAAGTCATCTTTGATTAGTTTGCTTTACAAGTATCAGCGCTGTAGAAATTACATACATCATCATTATCTTAGATTGTGCTCCCATAGTCTATGGGGTTGTTGAGGAGCGAGATGTCAGAGACCTCAGCTTCTCCAGGGGCCAGCATAATGAGGGCGGCACCCATCTCCTCTCCCTCGCTGCTTTACCTTCCCTGACCCTAAAAGAGGCAGGTAGCTATTTACAGCTGGGTGAACTGGGTGAACTGGGTGAACTGTACTGAAGCCAAGGTGCGCCAACGGTCACCCATCCTCTTGATAACCACGCTCAATGCTGCTTTATCTTAGCTGGGGGAAAGCGAGTGCTCTGACCACTAAGCTATCCTGTCCCCCATCATTATCTTAAGGCCTTACTAATCCTTGAGAATAGGTTAGGTTTCAGCAATCCCTATATCTGCGGACAGAAATTAATTCGATTTCGTTCCATCTCTCTATTTCTGTTTTTTTTTTTCTGTTTTTAATTTCAGATGTCCTTGTCCAACAAAATTCTGACCTACACGGAGAATGGTTTCATCCCCAAGCTCAGCCGGAAGTACACGAGTCGCTCGCGGTGTGGCTACTTCCTGTCGGGGCACGCGGTGCAGTATGGGTTGGAACACACCGGGGGCCTGTTCATCATCCTCCTCTCCTCCGTCGTCCTCTCCGTCATCCTCCTTCTAGTGGAACACCTGGCTTACAGGTAAGATAATGCTGATCAGAGTTATGTTCAAAGAATTTGGTAATTGTAGCCTAAACAGACCATTTTGTTTTGTTTTATTGTAATGTGTTCAAATATCCAGTTACATGGCGCATGTATGTTGTTCAGTTATGATTTTGTTCATTGATATTATTATGGAAAATCCTTTATATCCCTTAAAAGGACGACAGGAAACAAAGATTTTGAATATGAATTTGAGATTGCAGAGGTTTTTAACCCCTGGCTTCTCGTTTTGATTTTTAAGGCTCAAGTTAACATCTTTAATCGATGCCCCCCTCTCCCCCTCCCCCGCTCTCTCTCTCTCTCTCTCTCTCTCTCTCTCTCTCTCTCTCTCTCTCTCTCTCTCTCTCTCTCTCTCTCTCTCTCGTTCCTAGGCTGGACCTTTGAGTTTTACCAAAAGAGAGATTTTGAGTATAATTCGGACCGAAATCCGACTATGAGGGATGATGTGTTAATACTACACCAACGTATATCCGTTTTTTGTTTTGTTGTTGTTGTTGTTTTTTAAAGCTTATTCTTATCCGTTCCTACCAGCGCACAACACTATCCTACTCATCCAAATAGTGGAACGGGTCAAAGTGAAAGTCAAACTTTTATTTTCAAAGTCTTAATGTGTGTGCAATCTTTCGCCCGAAAACTGACTGCAGCTGATCACCTGCAACTGACAAAAATAGCCAATTTTCGGAGAAAACCACGTCTGATTTTGCTTGACACCCGAGAGGGAGTTGTGAGTTCTGTTCCCACCCGCCCCACATAAAGATGCCACCGTCTATAGACATAAGCCTCTCTCAGACCCTGGCCAACAGCGTTGTTACTGATTGGGGTGTCAGCCTGGTACATAGAGCTAACACACACACACACACACACACACACATAGCCAAGTTAAAAACACTTTAATCATCCCAGGAAGGGCAAATTACAAATAATTATATATTTATACACATATATACACATAATTATATATATATAATTATATGTGTATATATAGAGAGAGAGAGACAGAGACAGAGACGGAGACGGAGAGAGAGAGATGGGAAAGTGAGAGAGAGAGGGAGAGAGAGAAAGAAAGAGAGATAGATAGACAGACAGAGACAGAGGCAGAGACAGAAACAGACAGAAACGGACAGAGACAGAGACAGACATGCAGACACAAAAAGAGCAGTTATGAGACGTATTATGCAGAGAGAGAGAGAGAGAGAGAGAGAGAGAGAGAGAGAGAGAGAGAGAGAGAGAGACAGACAGACAGACAGAAAGACAGACAGACAGATAGACAAACAGACACAGACAGACTCAGACACAGTCACAGACAGACAGCAGGCAGACAGGCAAACAGACAGACAGACAGACAAACGCAGAAGAGCAAGGCAGTTAATATCATTGAGAGTCACTGTCAGCATCAGTTTAACAACTAATAATGGCATCGACAGCGAAATTCCTCCCACAGGGCTTTGGGGGACTACGGGGAGAGAGTTGGGGGGGGGGGGGGGGGCGGGTAGGGAAGGGGAGGGGAAGACGGCGGGTGGAGGGGGGGAGGGGAAGGGGGACAACGGGGGATGGGGGGGTGGCAGAGAAAAATGTATTATCTGACACCGCACCAACGCTGCCAAATAAAACAACTACACGCTGAGATGGAATGGAAGGGGGGGGGGGGGGGGGGGGGGGGGGGGAGGGGGGTGAAGTGAGTAACGATGCTGTTGTTGGTGGTGGTGGTGGTGGTTGTGGTGGTGGTGGTGGTGGTGGTGGTTGGTGGGTGGTGGTGGTAGTGGTGGTGGTGGTGGTTGTGGTGGTGGTGGTGGTGGTGGTAGTGGTGGTGGTGGTGGTGGTGGGTGGTGGTGGTGGTTGTGTGGTGGTGGTAGTGTTGGTGGTGGTGGTGTGGTGGTGAGTTGGTGGTGGTGGTGGTTGGTGGTGGTAGGTGTGTGGTGGTGTGTGGTGGTGGTGGTAGTGGTGGTAGTGGTGGTGGTGGTGGTGGTGGTGGTGTGTGGTAGTGGTGGTGGTGGTGGTGGTGGTGGTGTTGTTGTTGTGGTGGTGTGTGGTTGTGGTGGTGATTGTTGTGTGTGGTTGTGGTAGTGTTGTTGTTGTTGTTGTTGGTGGTGGTGGTGTGGTTAGTGTTGTTGTTGTTGTTGTTGTTGTTGGTGGTGGTGGTAATGTTGTTGTTGTTGTTGTTGTTGGGTGGTGGTGGTGGTGGTGGTACACGTTCCCCAGCTTCACACTCTGAGGGTCACCCAGAATAATTATGATTTCATCGCACCTGGAAAACACTGTGAGACTGTGATGCTGGAATACAGGGGGAGAAGTTTGCACGTATCACTGTTTTCAAGTACCTCGCCATAATAGGCAGCCATACTAAGGCTTCAGGCGATTTTTTACCCACCCTCTTCCTCCTTTAAAAGAAAGAGTGCAAGGCTGTTGTGAGAGGTGAATGAGAAGTTTGCGAGTATGACTCTGTGTGTGTGTGTTGTGTGTGGTGTGTGGTTGCGTGTGTGTGGTGTGTTGTGTGTGTATGTGTGTGTGTATGTGTGTGTGTGTATGTGTGTGTATGTATGTGTGTGTGTGTATGTGTGTGTGTGTTTTAAAAGCAG
>CM054140.1:10763101-10765601 GCA_028751875.1 Rapana venosa | reverse complement strand
ATACACACGGGGACTAGATTAAAAAAAGCACACGAGTGCTTATTCCATTATCCTCTAAATAAAAGAATAAAAATAAAACACACACACACACACACACACACACCACACGCATTCATCCTGCATGATTGCCCAATAAACCCCAACAAAACTCTCTTTACAACCTATTCGCCTGACCCTAATCAAATTGATGGTGACGTTGTGCGCATAGCTCTTCCTCTGTTCCCTCTCCCCTCCCCCCACCAAACAAACAAAGACAAAAACCACCATATCTGCCACAGACAAACGAGAACTTGACATAATTTTCTGTCCACAAAACCCCCACCGCCAAGGTCATTGGAAGGGAGAGCATCCAGAGTCAATCAACACGTGAAGACCGAATTGCCCCCCTTTTATGACCGCCATTTGTATGCAAAGAGCTTGTCTGAGCTGATTTTCTTGTGCTTTATTTGCCATTTTTTGGGGTGGCAATTTAACCGCTCTTTTGTGAAATAATACGAAGTTGGGATGAGCTGTTTGAGAATAATTAATTGTTTGGATTTATTTTTGTTTGGTTTTGATTTGGCGGCGGGAATTAACTAGGTCTAAATTATATGCTTGGTCCATTTATCTTGTCACTTATCACTCCTATTTTTATATTTTTTTTACGCAGGCCTAATTTCATCACGTTTTTGTTCTGAAGTTGGTTTTGTGTTGTATTGTATTGTATTGTATTTCATTGCACGGTACAGTATTAAACTATGCTGTACTGTATTTTTCTTTATTGTATTTTTTCACATCATAAATTTCAGTCCTGGCAGATTCTCTCTCTGTGAAATGCAGGCTGCGCAAAGGAGAGAGTGTTGGCACAAGAGCAACACCACCCATTCTTTCTTTTTTTTAAATATATTTCTTCCCCTACAACAGTTGCTTTTTCTACAGAATTTTTGCTAGGGTAAACACTTGTTGCTGTCAGTTCTTTGATGCGCACTCACATACGTGTTGCACATGGGGACTAGATTTCTCGCTTCATGCGAAAAACTAGCACTCAGACCGCAACTCAAGATCTAGTGGATGAGGGGAACAGTTTGGACACAAACATGAATCAGACGTGTACTTCTTGCTTTCTAGGCGGATGCATTAACTCTAGACCACCGGTTCATTGGTTTCTGGTTAATATAACGGCACCAACGAAATGAGTAGCGTCTGAAGGTACCCAGGATATTCCCTTTAACCTGGAGAACAATGGCCTCCAACTGATTTTACTCCACCCCCTCCCGCGCAGAGATGCCAGAGGCTGTCAGTATAAATAGCATCCCCACCTTCTGCAAATTATGTGCTAGGAATTCCCGTTTTTCTAACCCTCCCTTCATTTCTGCCTTGTTCCTTTTCTTCCCATGATCTCCTTCTTGTCTATTTCCTGCTTTCTTTGTCCATTCTCTTACCTTTTTTCCCCCCACAAAGACTTAAAAGATAACAATTCTCTACCATGCCTGAGGTCCGATACGCTGGAACTGACTCATCAGGCGTTTAACGGCAGCACAACGCATTTTCGGTCATATGACAGACAAAGGTGGTTGCTGTCTAAGCGTTCGACGACACCGATGAAGAAGAAAAGTCAGTTTAGAATAGTGTTCCCATGACTCTCTTAATTAAAGCATTAAGAGAGAAATCAAATCATGCTTATCAGTACGCAGTGTTTCATTACCACACACACACACACACACACACACAGTGTACTTTTATACATTGTCCGCTCTGCAAAGATTCCCCACTCTCCTGGGTCGGGAGAGCATTTCGTTGTCAACACCTCCACACCACGTTTATGTGGCTAGTTCCTTGATGGGCAGGGACACGGGGTATGCAGGGTATGTGGGCACAGCTTTAAGCTGTGGTGAACGTGGCATTGGGCGCAGACGACCAACGCGATAACAAAACAAGTTCTGGTATCCTCCACCAAGAGGGGTCTGCAGGCTACAGACTGGTCCTGAGCTGCTCTGAAGTGGGAATGTGTGGGCTGAGGCCAGCAGTGGGCAGGCAGACCTCCTGTAGAGTTACAAGCACAGGAGAAGACCAGGCACTATGTATCCGGCCCAATATTAAATTACAGGGAATGCAGAAAGAGAAAATACATCCACAAATGCGAGAATATGCAAGAACATGCTCAGCGCATGCTTGCGCGTACATGTGCGTGTGTACGTGCGTGAACACACACACACAAGTATGTACGTGAATGTCCCTTGGCCCACCCACGACCAACACTTCCTCAATAGGCTCCATAAATCCACACCCAACTCCCTTCACAGCATACCCACCTGACCCCAATCAGAAGCAATTCTTCCTTTCAAAGCCAAAATGATGACGACAATGTGCGCCAAGCTCATCCATTTTTCCCCCCAGCCATTTTGGGCCACAAAATCTGGCACATCTTCTCTTTACAAACCTCCATCGTTTAGTGCTCCACCTAGGCCGCTGCAAGGGAGAGCAGCCAGAGTCAATCAACGCGTGAAGACCGAATGGCCTC
>CM054140.1:10745601-10758101 GCA_028751875.1 Rapana venosa | reverse complement strand
TCACCACCACCATTATCATCACTACCATCTTCACCACCACAATTATCATCACGACCACCATCATCACCACCACCACCATCACCATCATCATCACCATCATCACCACCATCATCATCACCATCATCACCACCATCACTCTCTCTGTCTGTATCTCTCTGTCTGTCTATATATATCTCTCTCTGTCTCTCTCTCTCTCTCTGCCTCTCTCTCTCTGTCTGTATCTCTCTCTGTCTGTCTGTATCTCTCTCTCTCTCTCTCTCTCTGTCTGTCTGTCTGTATATATATCTCTCTCTGTCTGTATCTCTCTCTGTCTGTCTGTCTGTCCGTCTGTATCTCTCTCTGTGTCTGTATCTCTCTCTCTGTCTGTCTGTATCTCTCTCTGTATCTCTCTGTCTGTCTGTCTGTCTGTATCTCTCTCTCTTTGTCTGTATCTCTATCTCTGTGTCTGTCTGTCTGTATCTCTCTCTGTGTCTGTATCTCTCTCTCTGCATCTCTGTCTGTCTGTCTGTCTCTCTCTCTCTCTCTGTCTCTCTCTCTCTTCTTCCCCTCTCTCTCTCTCTCTCTCTCTGTCTGTATCTCTCTCTCTGTCTGTATCTCTCTCTCTCTGTCTGTATCTTCTCTCTCTCTCTTCTGTATCTCTCTCTCTGTCTGTATCTCTTCTCTCTTCTGTATCCTCTCTTCTGTCTGTATCTCTCTCTGTCTGTATCTCTCTCTCTCTGTCTGTTCTGTATCTCTCTTCTCTCTCTTGTCTGTATCTCTCTCTCTCTGTCTGTATCTCTCTCTCTCTCTCTCTCTCTCTCTCTCTCTGTCTGTATCTCTCTCTGTCTGTATCTCTCTCTCTCTCTCTGTCTGTATCTCTCTGTCTCTCTCTGTCTGTATCTCTCTCTCTTATCTGTATCTCTCTCTCTTTCTGTCTGTATCTCTCTCTCTGTATCTCTCTCTCTCTCTGATCTCTCTCTCTCTCTGCTGTATCTCTCTTCTCTCTCTTCTGTATCTCTTTTCTCTGTCTGTATCTCTCTCTCTCTCTCTCTCTGTCTGTATCTCTCTCTCTGTATCTCTCTCTCTCTGTGTCTGTATCTCTCTCTTGTCTGTATCTCTCTCTGTCTGTATCTCTCTGTCTCTCTCTGTCTGTTCTCTCTTCTGTTCTCTCTCTGTCTGTATCTCTCTCTTCTGTATCTCTCTCTCTCTGAATCTCTCTCTCTCTGTCTGTATCTCTCTCTGTCTGTCTGTATCTCTCTCTTCTGAATTCTCTCTCTCTCTGTCTGTATATATTCTCTCTTCTGTCTCTCTCTCTCTCTGTATCTTCTGTCTGTCTCTTCTGTCTCTCTCTCTTGTCTGTATCTCTCTCTGTCTGTATCTCTCTCTCTTTCTGAATCTTCTCTCATCTCTCTCTCTCTCTCTCTCTTCTCTCTCTCTTTGTCTGTATATCTCTCTCTCTGTATCACTCTGTCTGTATCCTCTCTCTCTGTCTGTATATATATCTTCTGTCTGTCCTCTCTCTGTCTGTCTGTCTCCTGTCTGTCTGTCTGTCTGTGTATATATATATATCTCTGTCTGTTGATATCTTTTTGTATGTCGTCTGCTCTCTATACTCTGTCTCTCTATCTTGCTCTGTTCATGTCTGTCTGTGTCTGCTGTCTGTATCTCTCTCTGTGGTCTGAAGAGCTTGCCATAAGAAATCGGATCTAAGCAGAGCAGAGATGTTTCGAGATCACAGCAACATCGTCAGGTAGGTGTGGTGTCTCCTTCCTTGATGATGATGATGATGATGATTGATGATGATGATGATGTGATGGTGATATGATGAGATTTGATGATGGTGTTGATGATGATGATGATGTGATTGATATGATGATGATGATGATTGACAATGGTGATGACGATAATGATGATGGTGTTGATGATGATGATGATGTAATGGTGTAAGTAAGGAAGATGATGGTGACGAGATGAATAATGGTGATGATGATAATGGTGATGATGCATGACGGTGATGATAATGGCGATGGCGGTGCATGATAATGGATGACGACGTGATGATGTATTGACGTGGATGATGATGACGTCGACGGTGGTAGTGAGGATGATGATGGTGACGATGATGATGATGATAATGGTGATGATGATAATGGTGATGACGGTGATGATGACGATTGATGATGATAATGACGGAGACGATGATGGTGATATTGATGATGATTATGTGATGAAGATGATAATAATAATGACAATGATAGTGACAATAATAACGTATGTAGTTGATATAGCACTGAACTTGTACATCTTCTCCAGTAATCTCTCCTCTTCACCGATATATTAATATATATAATATATGATATACTATATATATATTATATATATCTTATATCTATATATGATAATCTGATATATATATCTATATTCTCTCTCTATATATATAACATACTACTAATAACTTAACATTGGGCTGCTGTAAGGAAAAGTGCTACGACGTTGACGCAGCATAAAGCATCTCTCTGCTCCTCTCGTCTCTTTCTGAAGAGAGCATCCCATGACCTAGACCCAGCATGCAGGCTGGTTCTGTTTTCACACACATCTATCTGCCCCCATCTCGCTGTCGTGGGTTCCGCCACCTGTACTGTGGGTCACGGTGTACACTATGATTATTTCACCACTGTCTTCTCGTCCCTTTCACCATCTCCTGGTTGTTGGTTTTAAAAAAAAATCTTTTATATCGAGGATAATGGAATAAGCACTTATGTGCTTTTTTTTTACATCCAGTCCCCGTGTGTAAGCGGTTTTGTACATTCTGTCATCTGTTCCCACCGGCACACAATGGCCTACGCTTACGAAAAGCGGAACAGGATTTAACGTGTACGCAAGATGTTCTGCGTGCGTTCGCACACGGGGCCTCGGTTTATAGTCTCATCCGAAGGACTTTTGGGGAGAGTGGAGTCGGCACTGATGTTAACTCCAGGGGGGAAAATATCCCTTGAACGGGAATCGAACCCAGGGTGGTCAGATTGCGAGCGCAATGCTCTAACCACTAGGCTATCCCGTACTCTACAACTTCCCTTAACAGACACGACTGAGAGTCAATACATCGAGAGCAGCGTGAAAGTTTTGGGGAGGGCGACCTTCTTCATGTCTTTTTTTCCCCCTCTTACCAACCAAACCCATTCAGATTTGTCTGGCCACAGCGACAGCACCGGGCGAGTGGATGAATTGAGAGTGGCGGGTTCGTTAACAAACATGACTGGTTTATTTTCAAACTGCCTCGAAGAGACGTGCTAGATTTAGCGCCAGGAGAAGAGAAACTGTTGCAATAACGGGAGTGTGATAGGAGCCACCGGTTTGGCTACGTCATTTAGTGCCGGTGGAAACAGTTTGGGATGGGGTGGGGATGGGGTGGTGGGGATTTGGGGGTGGGGTGGGAGGGGGGCTTGATCCCTAGATCCCTAGTATCTTGTTTCCTTCTTCTTCCTCGAACGCTCAGACAGCAACTATTGTTGTCTGTCATATAAGTGAAAATGCGTTGCGCTGCCGTTAAGCCCCTGACAAGTCAGGCCCAGTGCATCCGACTTCGGCATGGGAGAGAATTGTTGTCTTTTAGGTCTTTCGGGGGGGGGGGGGGGGGGGGGGGCAGAGAAGCAGAAAATAGACAAGAAGAAGGATGGCGACAGGGGAAAAAACGGAACCAGACAGAAACAAAGAGAGGGATAGAAAAGGGTGGCTGCTCTTGTGGCGACGCGCTCTCCCCGGGGAGAGCAGCCCGAATTTCACGCAGAGAAATCTCGTGACTTAAAGTGGTATAAAAAAAAAAAAAAAGAAAAAAAAAAAAGAGGGAATTCTTAGCACAGAATTTCCAGAAGGTAAGGATGCTACGTAGGTTTTATTCTGACAGACTCCCCTGGTATCTCCAACCCTTTTTTTGGGGGGGGAAGATTTCTGTTTCACACTGCTTTTTATATAACGTCCAAGCATGTTTCGTTTCTGTGTGAGTTCCAGAGTGTTCTTGTCAGGGTAAAGGCCTCATCTTTCCGCCTCCTTGTTTGCCAAGCGTGGCACTTGTTGACCTAACACAGGGACAATTTCTACACAGAATATATTCCCCATCTGGCAGCCGCGGGTTCTGCCACATGCTTGAGAGTGCCTGGTCAAACCTTTAGTTTCTCGTCTTCTCTCTTAACTAACTGTATGCTTTACAGGCTTAAAGACTTGTCTGAGAGTCAATACATCCATAGCAACGAGAGGTGAGTGTGTGGGGGGGGGGGGGGGGGGGGGGGAGGGGAGGGGGAGGGGGAAGGGGGGCAGCCTTCATCACGCTCATCCTGCTCATCCGTTCATTCAGATCTGCCTGGTCACAGTGACAGCATCAAGACTGGAGACATTCATTAGGGGGTGGGGTAGGGTGGGGTAGGGTGGGGTTGGGGGGTGTGGGGGGGGGGGGGGGGGAGCTGGCTCCTCAGTAAACATGGCTGGTTTATTTTCAAAAAAGGGGGAACCTATACCGCTAGATTCCGGACCCCCCCCCCCCCAACTGAAACCCCCCCCCCCCCCCCCACCCACCTATAGCAATAATGTGAGCTTGATGAGGGAGACAGTTTGGGCTACAGTGTTTGGGGTTAGTGGAAAATAGCTAGGATGGGGTCGGGGTGGGGGGGGGGGGGGAGGGGTGGGAGTAGACCTACGCTATATTTTTACATGACTTTTTTATAATGTCGAAAAATACTAGAGTGTGAATTCCAGGCTGAAAAAAAAAGTCCCATGGGTTTGATGCAGCATACACACCTATCTTTCCCTTCATTTGTTTGCTGTGTGTGTGTGTGCAACAAGCTGGCCTAAACATAGTGTCAAACCAGGACCCATGATTGACTGTCTTCTGTTAACCAGAGACAAAAATAGTTTTCAGACCCTTGCTTTTAAAAACTCGTCTAAGGATTGATACATTGATAGCATCTGGAAGTTGGGGGGAGGGGGGAGGGGTCGAGTCAGCAGGGGGGAGGGAGGGGGCAAGGGGCCAGGGGAGGGTTGGGGTGGCTGGGGGCCTGGGGTGGGGGAGGGGGTTAGCAACCTTATCATGTTTTTTTGCCAAACTAATTTTACTTTGTCTCGCCACGTGGGCACCCAGAGAGGAAAATAGCGGAGTAGCGGGTTCTTTAATCAACAGGTTGGTTGTTTTCAAACAGGGTTGAAGGGACATGCAGATTCAGCCCCAGAGTGGGGGGAAAACGTGCAATAATGGAAGATTGATGAATGAAGACTGTTTGGGCTAGTTTGTGGGCTGTAGAACTATAGCAATGTTGTGTTGTGTTTACATATTTCATTTTTATTCATCGGTGGTCAGCATTGCTTTTTTATGACCTTAAGAAATGTTTCTGTATGAATTCTCGGCTGCGCTAAGAAAAGTAGATAAATTTTAAGGTGTTCCCATAACCTACGCGGTAGTTGGGGAGTGAGGTGTCAGAGACCTCAACTTCTCCAGGAGCCAGCACATTGAGGGCGGCGCCCATCTCCTCCCCCTCTCTGCTTTACCTCCCCTGACCCTAAAGAGAGCAGGTACCCATTTACAGCTGGGTGAACTGGGGGACTGTACTGAAGCCAAGGCGTGCAAACGGTCACCCATCCACTTGGTAACCACGCTCGATGCTGCTTGGGGAGAGTGGACGCTCTGACCACTGAGCTATGCCATCCCTGGAAAAGTATTCTGACTTTGAATGACCGCAGCATCACGTATCTTTCCGTCTCCTTGAATGTTAAGTGTGTACTTGTTCACCTAATACATTTCAACACAAAGTTAACATAGTGACTGTTACACACAAATCTGCCCCTATCCGGCTGTCATGGGTTCTGCTACATGCAGTATTCAAACACCACTATGATTTACCTTCTCCTGTTCAGCAGCAACAAGACTGACTTTGTTCGCCCTTCCCCTCAAGACTGGTCTGAGAGATGTGAGAGTCAATGCATCGATAGCAGCAGCGGGAAGTTTCAGGGGCCACCTTCGTCATGTTATTTCTTGCCAAACCCATTCTGACTTGTCTGGCCATGGTGGCAGCATCAAGACTAGATAAACTCAGAGTGGCTGGTTCCTCAATAAACATGACTGGCTTATTTATTTTGAAACAGGGTTAAATAAACTCCTGTATTCGTCTTTAGAAATGGGTGAATTGTTGCAGTCGTGTCATTTTGATTATGGGGTCTGTTTTGACTACGTTATTTCCCTATAGGAATGTAAAGATGTTGGTCTGGCTTGATATTTCGTTTGATATTTTGGATTTTATACTACTTTTTTTCAGCCTTTAGAAATGGGGGGTTTTTTTTTGGCGAAAATTGCAGGCTGTTCTTAGGAAAAGTTTCATTACTTTAATGCAGCATAACCTGTCTTTCTGTCTCTTTGGTTTGTGAAGAGTTCACTTGTTGAACTAACATAAACATAATGATTTTTCAACATCAATCTACCCTTGTCTCGCTGCCGTGGGTTCTGCAACATGCAGTGAGTGCCCGTCAACCAGGGCACCATGGTTTACTGTCTCCCGATAACCAGCAACGAGACATACTGTACACACCTTCCCTCAAAGACTAGTCTGAGAGCCAATACATCGATAGCAGCAGCGGGAAGTTTTGGGGGGACAACCTTCGTCGTGTTATTTCTTGCCAAACCCATTGAGATTTGTCTGGCCACAGTGACAGCATAGAGAGTAGATAAATTCAGAGTGGCTGGTTCCTCAATAAATACGTCCAGCTTACTTTTTTCAAACAGGGCGAGCCTGTACTGCTAGACTCAGCCTCAGAGGTAGATGAACTTGCAATAATGTGAAAACTTGCAATAATGTGACAACTTGCAATAATGTGAGAACCTGCAATAATGTGAGTTAGATGAAGGGGACCATTTGGGCGTAATTCTTTGAAGCCAGTAGAATTGGAGAGATGATGTGCTGCGATTGTATCTCTTTTTTGTATTTTGGTAGTTTGTTGTTACTTATATATTAACCTTCAGACATGTTTCTGTGTGAATTTCAGGTAAGTCTTCTCAGAGAGAGAGAGAGAAGTAGGGCTCTGATGCTGCATTAGCCAATTCTTTCTGTCTTCTTGCCTGCTATGAAGGCCCTCGTTGACCTAATACAAGGAATTTTCTTCACGAATCTAACCTTGTCTTGCTGCCTTGGGTTCTGTAGCATGCAGTAAGTGCTCGTCAACCAGAGCTCCGTGATTCACTCTCTACTGTCAATCAGTAACAAGCAATAGTTTACAGGCCCTTCCCTTAAAAGACTTGTCTATAACCGAAGTCGGAAGGCGGCTACCTTAATTTGGGGTAAAAATGGTCGCATACGCCAAGTCTTACCTTGGTAAACCCTAAAGTTCTAGCTGAGGATTCGCCCCTCCCCCCCCCTCCCCTCCCCCCCCCCCCCCCCCCCCCGCAAAAAAAACAACAACAATCAGGAAAACCTTGTCTGAGAGTCAATACATCAGTAGCACGCGGCAAAGGTTTTGAGTTTGGTTGGGGTTTTTTTTTTTGGGGTGAGTGTTGATTTTTGCTCTTTTGTTTGTTTTATTTGTTTGTGTTTTCTTTTGGAGGAGGGGATGTGGGGGATGGGGGGGGGGGGGGGGGGGGGGCAACCTTTTTCGTGTATTTTTTTTTCTTGCTAGACCCATTCTGATTCATCTTGCTACGGCGGCAGCGTAAAGAGTGGGTAAATATAGAAAAAATTCAGAGTAGCAGGCTAGCTTCTCAAGCAGCCATGGCTGGTTTATATTTCAAACAAGAGGAACGTAGGTATACCGCTACACTCGGCCCCCAGAAGCGGAATAAACTGTTGCAATAATGGGAGTTCGATGAAGAAGACATGGATCGGTGGTCTAGAAGTAACGCGCCTGTCTAGAAAGCGAAAGGTCCGGGCCCGTAGTGTGCGGTGGTTCGAATCCCGTTTGGATCCGAAACTTTTCCACTATATTAAACCATGAGTGGTGGTCTGGGCGCTAGTCTTTCGGATGAGACGATAAACCGAGGTCTCGTGCGTTACACATAATTATTTTAGCTCACGTAAAAGAACTCACGGCAATCAGGAGAGTTGACCCTGGCAAAATTTTGTAAAAAAAGCCACTCTGATCGGGAAACAAATGCAGTTGCAGACAGGAAAAAGACAAAAAAATGGGTGGCGCTGCTCTTGTGGCGACGCGCTCTCCCCGGGGAGAGCGGCCCGAATTTCACGCAGAGAAATCTGCCGTGACTTAAAGTGGTATGAATCAATAAATCAAGACTGTGTTTTGGCTACGAGGTTTGGCGCCTGTGGAAATAACAGGGCAGAGATGCTTTCTCAGGGACTGTCCCCCCCCCCTCCCGCCTCCCTTCTCATTTGCATAGAAAAACAGACGGAATCAGAGTGCTGAGTTACACGCTGTCAATCACATTGAAATGATGTGGTTTTTCTCTTCCCCTTGATTCTGCCCCTTCCCCTCTCTCCCACCGCTTTTTCTGTAGGAATGCTGCGACGTCTTTTGGAGCAAATTCTTCTGTCTGTCTGTCTGTCAGTCTGATTGTCTGTCTGTCTGTCTGTCTCTCTGTCTGTCTGTCTGTCTGTCTCTCCATTATGCAGCATCAGAGCCCTACCTTCTTTCTCTCTAAGAAGACCAGCCTGGAATTCCCTCAGAAACACTTTTGAAAGTTACGTCAATAGCAACAAACCTTTACTGCTGTTGCAGTTATTATCGCTGTCATTGTTCTTGTTGATGCAATTTATTGTTATTGTTGCTGTTGTCGTCGTTATTGTCATCGCTATTACTATTAGCATATATGCGTTTGTAGCCTGAATGTCGGAGGGATTTTGTCCTTCTTTTACCCTTGGGGACGGGATAGCTCAGTGATCAGAGCGCTCGCTTTCCCCCAGCTAAGGTTAAGCAGCGTCGAGCGTGGTTACCACTTGGATGGGTGACCGTTTGCGCTTCGCCTTGGCTTCAGTACAGTTCTCCCAGTTCACCCAGCTGTCAATGGGTACCTGCCCTCTTTAGGGTCAGGGAAGGTAAAGCAGCGAGGGAGAGGAGATGGGCGCCACCCTCAATATGCTGGCCCCTAGAGAAGTGAGGTCTCTGACGCCTCGCTCCCCTACGACCTTATAGGTTATGGGACACCCTTCACCTTTTTACCTTTATCCTTAGGAGGTATAAGTTCGCTCATTTGTTCCCCCTCCAACCCCTCTCTTCTTCCATCTTCTCTCCCTCCCTGCCCTTGATTTTTTGTCTTTTTTGTGTGTTCCCATCTATACGTATGCCAGAACACCTTGACCTTTACCACCTACACCGCATTTCTCACTTTCACCTGTACTTCTTCCTCACCTCTCTGAAGAATCTTTGAAACCCTGTACAAGTTGGATTTTTTTTTAAAAGTCAGTGTTTCATGAGTAAGTTTGGACCTGGCGGAGCCCATCCCTCTCTAACGTAGCAGGGTGCATGCTGGGTATCTTACGGTGATCCTTCCTACTAGGAAATAGCCGACCTAGTCTTCGTCGACAGGTGGATAAACTTTTAACGTGTGTGTGTGTCTTTGTGTCTGTGTCTGTGTGTGCAAGTGATCTCCGTTTATAGTTTCATTCTGAGTACATACCCGAAGTCGGAATGCGGCTACCTTCATGGTTGGCAAAAACCCGGTCACATACGCAAAAATCCCACCATTGGTGAAACTCTAGCCGCGGAACAACAACAACAACAACAACAACAAACAACAACTTCTAAGGACTTTCTGGAGAGTGAAATCATCGGTACTAATGTTAACTCCGAGGGAGAGGAAATCCCCCTCCAATGGACACATTAGTGGAGACTCGAATCTGCACCCTGCACTATCGTAAGATCACGAAGTCCACGCTCAAACCACTAGGCTATCCTGCCCCTTAACTAAAAAACCAAAAAACAACCTCTGTTCTTTCCCTCTTCTTTGTTTCGCGTTGTTTCTTGTCAACATTCCGTTCTGTCATTCCACAGCTACAACCGCCAACTCCGAGACCGGACTACCCGGACGAATACCCACACAACCCGCTAGACGATGACGTCAATGATGACGCCATCATGTATGACGTCATGCACGACCTGGAAGCTCTGGGCGAGCCTTACTCGACCTCGCCTTCTCCTCGGGCACGTCACGTGGGAGGCGTCAACAACCTGGCCTACCACTACTCCGATGACGACGTCGTTGACGATTGTGATGACGACGACCTGGACATCCATCTGGAGATGACAGGAAGGGGCGAAGATTATCTAGAAGCCGTGGACGAACAGGACCAAGTGGTTGTCCCCGAGATGTCCAAAAGGAACTCTGCCTGTTCGAGATCCTCGTTTAGGTCTTCTCCTTGGCGACCCTATTCCTCCGATCCTCTGAAGAGTCGGAAGAGGAAGGCTTCTTCTTCGTCGTCGTCTTCTGCTTCTGCTGCTGCTGGTGGTGCCGCCCATGTTGCAGGAAGAGAAAAAGGGACGTGTGGTGAAGTTGCCTCAAGAAAAGACAGGATCCCTTCTTTCCATTCCGTAAGGAGAGAGAGGGAAGGAGGAGGAGGAGGAATAGGAGGAGGAGGAGGTTGGGATCCGCATGCGAGAAAAGACCGAAAGCTTTCCGTTCATTCTTTAGGCATGGAGAGAAAAGCGTCTCCGTATCCTGCAGGAAGAGACAGGTTCCACTCTATGCAATGTCGAGGAATCAGCCGCAACTTGTCCCTACCCGCCGCCAGGAGAAAAGCCAGGACGTTGTCTTTCAAAACCAAACGCAGGGACCCCAGGCTGCTCCTCTCCTCCGTTTCCGCTGCCTCGGCCAGCGAACCCACGTCACCGGAAACACGTGACCCTCGGGAAGGATTCGCGTTTCCGGAGGCTAGAGAGTGGCAGCAAGGGAGGCAACTGGGCCAGGCGGCAGGAGGTCGCAGGACGTCGGACGTGAACCCGATGAGGACGTGCCACAGCCAGGGACTGAGGAACAACGCGCGCAGCCACAGTCAGGTCTACCACGACTGGGACTACTTCCAGAGGAACGTCAGGCTGAAGGTGGGCTGCTTGCTTGGTTGGGCTGGTTGGAGGGTTGGCGTGGTTGGTTTTTGTTGTGGGTTTTTTGGGTTGTTTTTTGAGGGTTGTTTGTTGAGGATTGGGTTTTTGAGGATTGGTTTGTTGAGGACTGTATTTTATGGACTGTTAAGGATTTTTAAAAAAAAAAAGGATTTTGTTGAAGATTTTTTGTTGAGGTTTGTTTCGGTGAAGATTTTGTTTTTAAAGTTGAGGGTTTTTCTTCCCTTTAAAAAAAAAAAGGATTGTTTGTTGAAGATTTTGTTTGTTGAGGATTGTCTTGTTGAGGGTTGTTGGTCGAGGATTGTATTTAGTGAGGATTGTTTTTGTTGAGGATTATTTGTCGAAGATTTGTTTTTAGTTGAGGGTTTTGTGTGTGTGTCGGGGATTGTTTTGTCGAGGGTTGTGTGTTGAGGATTGTTTTGTTGAGGATTGTGTGTCGAGGATTTGTGGATTTCTAGTTGTCTGCTAGGAGGTGCGTTATTTGTGTCTAAGTGATGATATCATCAAAGTAGCGTTCTCATGGTGCAGGAATGATGGCAGTGTTGGCGCTGATGGTTGAACTGTGTGTAGTGTTAGTTGGTGTAGTGTGTATGGTGTGTATGGTGTAGTGTAGTAGGTGTAGTATGGTGTAGTTGTAGTGTGGTGTAGTATGGTGTAGTGTGTGTGTGGTGTAGTTATGGTGTTGTAGTATGGTGTAGTATGGTGTAGTGTAGTATGGTGTAGTATGGTGTAGTGTAGTGTGGTGTAGTTGTGGTGTGGTGGTAGTGTGGTAGTGGTGTGGTGGTGTAGTGTGTGGTGTAGTATGGTGTAGTGTGGTGTGGTGTAGTGTAGGTGTGGTGTGTGGTGTGTTAGTGTAGTGTAGTGTGGTGTGTGTGTGGTGTAGTGTAGTGTGTGTGTAGTGTAGTGTAGTGTGTTGTAGTGTTGTGTAGTGTGGTGTAGTGTAGTGTAGTGTGTGTGGTTGTGGTGTGTGTTGGTGTGGTTGTAGTGTAGTGTAGTGTACTGTAGTGTAGTGTAGTGTAGTGTAGTGTGGTGTGGTGTAGTGTAGTGTAGTGTGGTGTGGTGTAGTGTGGTGTAGTGTAGTGTGGTGTGGTGTGGTGTGGTGTGGTGTGGTGTGGTGTGGAGTGGAGTGTAGTGTAGTGTTGTGTTGTGTAATAACAATAATAATAATAATAATAATAATAATAATAATAATAATAATGTATGGAATTAATATAGCGCTGAATCTTGTAAAGCAACAAATCAAAGCGCTTTTTTTATATCGAGGATAATGGAATAAGCACTCGTGTGCTTTTTTACATCCTGTCCCCGTGTGTATGCGGTTTTGTAAATTTTGTCATCTGTTCCAACCGGCACACAATGACCTACTCTTTCGAAAAGCGGAACAGGATTTAACGTGTGCGCAAGATGTTCTGCATGCGTTCGCACACGGGGCCTCGGTTTATAGTCTCATCCGGAGTGTAGTGTAGTGTGGTGTAGTGTAG
>CM054140.1:10733101-10743101 GCA_028751875.1 Rapana venosa | reverse complement strand
AGATAGATAGATAGATGAGTGGGATGAGGTGGGGTGGGAGGGTGGGAGGGGTGGGGGGGGGTAGGGGGAGGGTAGGGGAGCGACGGGGGGGTGGAGGGTGGGGGGAGAGTGGGGGGGGAGGAGAGGGGGAGTGGGGAGGGGAGGAGAGGGGTGGGGAGGGAGGAGGGGGGTGGGGGGAGAAGGGGGGGGAGGAGAGGGGGTGGGGGGGAGAGGGGGTTGGGGAGGAAGGGGGGGGGGGAGTGGGGGTTGGGGAGGAGGAGGGGAGAGAGGGGTGGTGGGAGAGGAGAGGGGGAGAGGGTGGGGGAGGAGGAGGAGGAGAGAGGGGGGGGAGGGGGGGGAGAGAGAGGGGGGGGGGAGAGAGAAAGGGAGTGGGGAGAGAGAGGGGGAGAGGGAGGGGGTGAGGGAGTAGGGAGAGAGAGAGGGGAGAGAGCGAGAGAGGGGGGGGAGGAAGGAGGGAGGGAGAGGGGGAGAAAGATAGAGAAATGGAGTAAGAGAGAGAGAGAGAGAGAGAGAGAGAGAGAGAGAGAGAGAGAGAGACAGACAGACAGACAGACAGACAGACAGACAGACAGAGAGACAGACAGACGGCATTAATTTGAACTCAAATTGCAATATTTTATTGAAAAAACGTGGATTTAATTAACCAGGCCAGGCTATCATGAAATCAAACCGCGAAAAAGAGGAAAAAAAAAATGCAGTCCCCCCAAAAACCCCAACCCAACAACAACCCAACAACAACACCCAAACAAACAACAACAAAACCCAAAAACAAAAACAGCAACAACAAAACCCAAAAACAAAAACAGCAACAACAAAACCCAAAAACAAAAACACAACAACAAAACCCAAAAACAAAAACAGCAACAACAAAACCCAAAAACAAAAACAACAAAACGAAACAGCAACTCAAGGCGGAGATGGATTCAAGATGCGGCAACTGAGGGATTTTAAGGGGGAAGGCAGTAATCTCCCAGGGAAGAAATCCCCTCCTCCACCCCACCCCCCTTCCACTAAATGGAAAAGGATTCGAACCAGCAACCTAAGATATGGTGAAGGAGATAAAAAGCAACAACAACAAAACAACAACAACAACAACAAAACTAAACTCCCCCAAAACAAAGCAACACTATTAAGTTTTGTGGAAGTCCTGCCAGTGCCTTAATTTCGTATGCATCAATCATAATAAATATATAATATATAGTACTTTATTTTTCTTGCTTTTTTGTTTTCTTCCCTTGATGTGGAAACATGTTAGGTTTCATCTTAGATATAAACGTGGATAGGAATTGTTTTATATAAGGTGAATCTTTTCAGTGTGGAAGATTTCTTCTTATTTTCTAGATGGATTTTTATTGTTGTATTTAAAAAAAAATTGAATCTTTGATAAATCGTTTTCAACATGATTTTTGAGAAGTTGTAAGCGGTTACTTGCTACTACTACTACTTGGTAAAAGGGACGCGATAGCTATCTCTGCATTAATGGAATAGTTTCTATTGAACTTTTTGGATATGAAGGTACTGTAAGGAGACTTGACTTTCATCAGAACTCCTCGAAGAAAACCAACCCTGCAAACCAAGCTGTACGGCCCACGAGAGGAGCTGGAAAGGACAAGACATAATTTTTTTTCCCCAGACACATCTGACGACAGTGTAAAAAAGCAAACGAGAGAAGATCCTAATCCTTGAAGAGTCGTTGGGATATTGCACGGAGATTGTTTTCTTTCTTTTTTTTTGAAATAGTCAATGTGTCGTGGGCAAGTTGACCCTGGTGGAGTTCATTCTTCTCGAGGCAGCATGGTGCATGCTGGGTCTGTTCTGTCTCAACACCCCCTTCAGGCCAAAGCGGACTGAAATCTTTGACAAAAGGTGGATGGGGGAGGGAGAGGGGGGGAGGGGGGGTTGACATGTGCACAAGATGAGCTCTGTGAGCGGTTTATAACCGGGGCAAGATGAAAGGTGGCAGGACGGTTAAGACGTTTCACCTGCCAAACAAGTAAACTGTGAGGTTCTGGGTTCGATTCCCAGCCTTGTTGCCCTTTCTTCCCCACTTTGACGAGAAAGTTGAACTGAATGTCAAAGTCCTTCGGATGAGACTTACAAAACCGAGGCCGCGTGTGCGTGCACACGCACGCATGCAGAGCATCTTGCGCACACGTTAAAAACCCGTTCTGCCTTTCGGAAGAGTAGACCATCCGTGCCGGTAGGAACGGATAACAAAATGAAAAATAAAATATAAAACGCATGCACATAGGTGTGAACTCCAAGGGAAGAAATCCTCCCCTCCCCCTCGCCCCCTCAACCCCTCCCCCCCCCACCCTCGCCCCTCAAACGGACAAGGAATCAAACCAGCACCCTAAGTTTTGAAGGAGATAACATGAAAAAAGGAAGGGAGTGAGGGGGGGGGGGGGGGGGTGTTGTTATTTACAGGATGTAGGTAAGCTTTGTTAATTAGATGATTTTGACCCTCAAAAAATTGTTTCGCGAGAGTTTAGTAAATTTAGTTTGACAGGTCACTTTGGTAAGAAGTTATTATTATCATTATTATATTATCATTATTATATTATCTTATTATTATTTTATTATTATTATTATTATTATTATTATTATTAGGGTGTGTTTTCTTGGTGGATTATTGTTAGTATTGGAAAAGCAGTTGATATTACTTTTTTGGGGAAAACCCCCCAACTATTTTGTATTTGAACTTTCTTTTTTCCTTACTTTTTTTGTTCTTTACAAGCGTTTGTCCTGACTGTTTTGTAACTGAAAAAAATAGTGAAAATTAAAACGAATTTTTCTTTAAATTGTGAAGGAGATAAAAATCAACAACAACAAAAAATCCCCCCCCCAAAAAAAAAACCCACCCCCACAACCCAACAAAACAAATAAAGTCTTAAAGTGCCAACCAAAAAAACACCAACAAAAATCTTAGTGCGTGATTTGTTGACGTCTATGACAACTAAGAAACAATAACTCTTCATGTTTATTTTTGTTGGTTGAATGCATAAAGAAAAATGCATATGTCCATGTTTTGTTTGAATAAATGCGTTGAAATACGTTTTACAAAAAACCCGACTCGTTTTCAGTGTCTTTATTCTTTGCTCTTTAGTGTGTGTGCGTGTGTGTGTGTGGGGGGGGGGGGGGGGGGCGTGTAGGCCTCTGTGTGTGTGTGTGTGTGTGTGTGTTCTTGTATTTAACGTCTGTTCACTATAAGTGATATTAGACGGAGGGAAAAAGACCTATAGCAAAACAATAGAAGACATATGGAAATGGAGTCAGTGTTCAAACGTCAATGTAACGCCTGAAAATGCAAACAGGGAAAACACTATCAAAGAACTTTAAAGAAACGCGAAAACTGGGCTATGTACAAGAGACTTCGAAATAGCAAAAATAGTGTGTGTGTGTGTGTGTGCGCGAGCTATGTATATGCAAGCGTGTGTGTCTGTGTGCCTATGCGTATGTGCATATATGTGTGTGTGCTCGCGTGCGTGTTGTGTGTGTGTGTGTGTGTGTGTGTGTGTGTGTGTGTGTGTGTGTGTGTGTGTGTGTGTGTGTGTGTGTGAGAGAGAGAGAGAGAGAGAGAGAGAGGAGAGAGAGAGAGAGAGAGAGATGAGAGAGAGAGAGAGAGAGAGAGAGAGAGAGAGAGAGAGAGGAAAGGGGAAGATGTGGGAGTAGAGAAACACCTTAAAATGCTTTGCCTTTTGATAGGCACAAGATAGACTATTTATAAATATACTGTTGTTACTGTTGTTGTTGTTTGCTGTATGATGATGATGATGATGATGATGATGATGATGACGACGACGACGACAACGACAATGATTGTCATTATCATTATTGCTCTTGGTGCTGCTGCTGCTGCTATTTGTTGTTGTTGTTGTTGTTGTTGTTGTTGTTGATATATTGATATATGGTAGATGTCAATGAATGCTAGTTATTGAACAAGATGAAACGAGCGCAAACGTGAATGCACACGCTTGCTTTCCGTATGTCTTGTGGACTGCACAGCGTCCTGTTGGTGTCAGGTAAAGCGGAGACTGGAATCCGCATCCTCAGTCACCGGCAGATCAGGAGTAGGGCACTCTAGCCACTATTGTATTGTATTGTATTGTATTGTATTGTAATGTATTGTATACCACTTTAAGTCACGAGATTTCTCTGCGTGAAATTCGGGCTGCTCTCCCCGGGGAGAGCGCGTCGCCACAAGAGCAGCGCCACCTTTTTTTTCTTTTTTGCTGTCTGCAAGTGTATTTGTTTCCCTATTAAAGTGGCTTTTTTCTAAGAAGTTTGCCAGGGACAACTCTCTTGTTGCCGTGTGTTCTTTTTACGTGCGCTGAAAATTTTGTGTAACGCACGGGGCCTCGGTTTATCGTCTCATCCGAAAGACTAGCGCCCAGACCACCACTCATGATCTGATGGATGGGGGGAAAAGTTTCGGGCCCAAACGGGATTCGAACCACCGCACACTTCGGACCCGGACTTTTCGCTTTCTAGACAGGCGCGTTACCTCTAGATCACCGATCCACACTAAGCCACCCCTCCCTGTGCTATCAAACATTCTTCTAGAATTTTTTCTTCTCTTTCTTGGGCTAGACCTCGGAGGTTCACCAATGGTGAGATTTTGCGTATTCAACCATTTTTTTCTCTCACCATGAAGGTAGCCGTATTCCACTTCGGGGATTGTTCTGCAATAACATTTTTATCAGAATTACCACAACGAAACATTATTCCACATATAGTTTGATATTTATATTACATCATCAGTAATTTTGGTCGAATGTGTTACTTTCAAATTCTGTAACTGTTACCAAATCTTTGATTCATAGCGCTATATATAAATTCCATATATTATTTTGATATTATTATTACCATGAGTAAATATGACTTCAGTTACAATTATCTCATGATCGACACCGTGATCGAATATTTATTCAAGTCATAATCATCAACGGTACCAATGATGAAATAACTTTCAAATATATAATGATACTTAAGTCCTTAAGGACTGGTGGAATAGTGAACGCTATAGCCGAGTGGTTAAGACCGTTTGACTTCTATCCCGTGGGTCCATGAAGTAGTACGTTCAAATCTCAAAGAGGTTCGAACCCCGTTTGAGCCCAGAATTTCAACGGTATCCAGTCGACCGTCAAAGGTGGTCTTAGTGCTAGAAATTAAAACTGATCAGGGAAAGCCTATCTGATGGGTTATGAATGCCATAGTCAATCTGTTCAGGGTGTCTGTTAGATCGTGAATGCCGAAATAAAGCTTACGAGGGCAAGTGCTAGATTATGAATGTCAAACTAGTGCCGATCAGGGTATTGAACTTAATAACAGCAGCTTTTTGTAACTGCTTACCTCTCAACTACTATAACTGAAGCTGCATGTGTAGGTTTAGTATTTTTGTGTAAAATTAATAAATAATATATATTGCAAAAAAAATCATTTTCAAAAACAATAGACTGTTATAGGCTTTATAAAGTACTTGTAACAACGGACGACCCACCCAAAAAAACTCGTAGTGTTACCAATCTCGTTATTCTTGGGTAACAAAAACACTAAACTTTGTCTTGTGACAGGCCACAAGGAAAAATGCAAACATGTGTGGAAAGGTCTAAAGGGAAATCCCTCTTTGCTTTGCTAGAAACAGTTGCCAAAGCTCTAGAGTAGTTTCCCGTAGACCACATTTTCCGCATGGAACCTCCTTGTAGGGCTGTGCAGAAGAAGGCAATAGATTACAGAGAGTTGGGTGGCAAACGATTTTCAAAGGAGGCGTCTTTTTCTAAAATATATTTCGGTCGTTCCTTTTCACTCTTAGGGGGTGAGGGTGGGGAGATCCAGATCGTTATCTTTGGATTGATTTTAAAAATAAATTATTTAGGTCATTTGAAATAAAATATCGTTGTCCCCTTTAAGTGTAGTGTTTAGGTATGCATGCACAGGTACGCACACATTGGAGTGTGTATGATAAGTTACATGAAACTGGTTTTGAGGAAAACGTGAATGACACATACACGCATGAACATAAGCACTGATGCTCGCACACGCATGCGCATGCGCGCGCGTATGCACACACACATACACGCACGCGCGCGCATACACACACACACACACACAAACACTGCGCTCAACAACTTCCCCTTGCAATCTGCACTGGCTGGTACACAGGCTAGATTCAAACCCCAAACTAATCATTACCTATTTTGTGCTTTGCTTGTTTTTTGTTTTGTTATTTTTGTTATTGTTTCTGCGCTTCGGTTGTTTCTCCTGCTCTTAAGTTGCTTGCCTGCTTGCTTGATTGACGACGGGGACGGGATAGCCTGGTGGTTAGAGTGGTGTATTTCGTGATCTGCTGACCCGGGTTCGATTCTCGTTCAAGAGGATTTTTCCTCTGGAGTTAACATCAGTGCCGACTCCACTCTCCCTAAAAGTCCTTCTGATGAGACTATAAACCGAGGTCATGTGTGCGAACGTACGCAGAACATCTTGCGCACACGTAAAATCCTGTTCTGCTCTTTGGAAGAGTAGGCCATTGTGTGCCAGTGGGAAAGGTTGACAACGTTTGTAAAACTGCATGCACACGGGGATTGGATGTAAAGTAAATAGCACACAAATGCGTATTTCATTATCCTAAAAATGAAAGAATAAATAAAAATGAAATGAAGCGGGATAGACCAGCCATGTTCAACTTGCCCATGACACACTGCACTGCCTGAACTATTCACTGCAAGGCCATCATGACTTCTCCAGGAGTTTGGTGAGAAGTCAAGTCGAGTCATAGCCTGTCACTGCAGGTGTCTGTATCTCTCGGGCCCGGTTGGCGCCGGAATATATAATGATCTTACTTTGTCATCCGCTCCTACCGGCACACAATGACCTACTCTTCTGAAAGGCGGACCAGGTAGAATACAGCCCTGTCAAGTAGTCTCAAAGCATATGCACTTCCACAGCAGCATCATTTCGTCATCCTCATTATCATTGATCATCATGCAACATAAAATAATCCCTCTGATTTGGTGGCTCCAGTTGTTCTGGTCTCGTGGTGACCTCAGATTCGGTTTCTCCATACACTTCTGTGCCTGTGGTGAGTTTGTGTCAAAGCCTTTGGGGTTGGAGGTTCGCAGGGAACGGTCGTTGAAGGGACGTTGTGGTGGTCGCCACCTCGGGTGGGCAACTCACTCAGTATGGCTCCGCGACTGAGCTATTGCTGTTGTTAGTAGGGGGCTTAGTAGGTGGTGTCCTGCGTATGTTAGCTCAGAACAGGCATTACTGAACTACACTTAAGTGACCAAGCAACAGTGCAGGGCTCCTCTGGCCGGTGGCTCAACGTCGGCCTGATAGTGATGGGCTCCCTGTTTACTTCCGACCCCGAGGATGTGACATAATGGGTATGGCTGTGGCAGGGAGATTGAAATGAGCGGCGTGGAAACAGCAGGACAGGAACGTCACAGAAGATGAGGCAGCAAAAAAACCCAAACAAGCAAAAAGCTAACAACAACAGCAACAAAGTCGTAGCCTATATTCCTTTTTCGCTTATATTCCTTTCTCCTGCACACACAAACTTTGTCATGTTTATCCCCAGGAGAGGTATTTATTTTTAAGCCACAGGATAGGCAGCCGTTATGCCTACAAGCCTTGTCTGTCCCGAGTCTCTTGCTTTGTCGGGGATCTGCAGGGTGTATGGGTCCAGACTTGAGTTGTGGTTTTTCTGCTCCTCGGCAAGAGCTCCGAGGTTGAACAATGGTTTCATCTTCGTCCATCGTGTTCGACGATGACCTCCAAAACAGCAGAGGAGGCAGCTGCTATTTCAGAAATTGGGCAGAAATTTGATTATAGTGGAGATGCCTTGCCCACAGTACGTCCCCATTCTCTCGGCCAAGTGGGCATAAGGACAGTCAGCGTTGGAGATGTTCTCCAAAGGCCAACTAGCCCCCAGGGCTGCAGCACATAAGGACTGTGCAAGTCAAGCCTCCTAGTCAGAGAGTCATAGTCGATCACTAAAGACTAAGCTGTAAAGTGGAATTCCATGAGTGGGAAAGCCACTGGTCATACAGCCAGCCTCTCACTTTTCTGCTGCCCCCAGCGGCAATGGTTTAGGCTAATCAAGAAGAACTGTGATAAAGCCCAGGCCCTAAAGGCATTCACCAATGGTAAGATTTTGCGTATGCTATCGCCCCCTTCCCCTGCCCCCCCCCCCCCCCACCCATCCTCCCCGCCGTCAACAAGCACATCATTTGGTGGACCGGTGGTCTGGGCGCTAGTCTTTCGGATGAGACGATAAACCGAGGTCCCGTGTGTTACACATAATTATTCAGCGCACGTAAAAGAACCCACGGCAACAAGAGAGTTGTCCCTGGCAAAATTCTTAGAAGAAAGCCACTCTGATAGGATGACAAATACAGTTGCAGACACAAAAAAGGGGGGTGGGGGTGGCGCTGCTCTTGTGGCGACGTGCTTTCCCTATGGGAGAGCAGACGGAATTTCACGTAGAGAAATCTCGTGACTTAAAGTGGTATAAATAAATTTAATTAATCGCATTCCGACTTCGAGGATGGTGTCTAAACACGACACCTGTGCGCAAACGGTTTTGTTGCTTTCTTTCTTTGTTGTTTTTTTCCTTTAGCATTTTGTCATCCATTCCTACCGGCACGAAATGGCCTACTCTTTCGAAAGGCGGAACTGGGTCTTAATAAGTATGCAAGATATTCTCCGTGCGTACGCACACGGGGCCTCGGTTTACAAGTCTACACCCGAAGGACTTTGACATTCAGTTGAATTTTTTTTTTTGTCAAATAGGGAAGAAAGGGCAAGTGCCGGGAATCGAACCCAGAACCTCACGGTTTACTTGTCAGGCAGGTTGAGCGTTTTAACCGTCCTGCCACCTACCTTCCTTCTTAGACTTGAGTATGACGATGCTGGATGAGGGGGAAGGGGGGGGGGGGAGGTGACGAAAACTAGGACTGTTTCACCACATGATGACTTCTCACCACCACCACCACCACCGCCACCACCGCCACCACCACCTCCACCACCACCACCTCCACCACCACCGCCACCACCCACCACCACCATCCCATAATAACCCAACAACAACAACAACCTCAATTTGCAAGAGCGCAGTATCAGGTCTGAGCTTGTTGTTGGTTTCAATACTATCTATTTTATGTTGTGTTATTTATTAATACCATTGTCAGTCATGGCAGATTTCTCTGCGTGAAATTCGGGCTGTTCTCCCTGAGTAGAGCGCGTCGCCACAAGAGTAGCGCCACCCATTATTTTTTTTCTTTTTCTTTCTGCAACTGTATTTGTTTTCCTATCAAAGTAGATTTTTTTCTTTTTATTATGTTTTTTTTTAATAGAAGTTAGGGACAACTCTCTTGTTGCCATGGGTTATTTTACGCGCGCTAAATAATTATGTGTAACACACGGGACTTCAGTTTAACGACTCATCCGAAAGAATGGCACCCAGACCACCACTCATGGGGATGGATGGGGGTGGGAGAAGTTTCTGGCCCAAACGGGGATCAAACCCCCGCACACTTCCAACCCGGACTTTTTGGTTTCTAGGCAGGTGCGTTACCTCTAGACCACCGATCCACAGACATGTTCATGTTGCTATGATGTCTTCGTGAAAACCCCAACACATTTCAAGCAAAAGAGCTGCACGTAACCGCGCCCTATCAGCAGCTCTCAGCAACTCCATGTTCCTAACAGCCTCTGAAAGACCACTCCCTGCATCTCCAAAAAACCTGCTACGGGGATGGGACAGCTCAGTGGTCAGAGCACTCGCTCGCTTTCCCCCAGCCAAGGTTAAGCAGCGTCGAGCGTGGTTGCCAAGTGGATGGGTGACCGTTTGCGCTGCGCTTTGGCTTCAGTACACTCCCCCTAGTTCACCCAGCTGTAAATGGGTACCTGCCCTCTTTAGGGTCAGGGAAGGTAAAGCAGCGAGGGAGAGAAGATGGGCGCCGCCCTCAATATGCTGGTCCTAGAGAAGCTGAGGTCTCTG
>CM054140.1:10715601-10728101 GCA_028751875.1 Rapana venosa | reverse complement strand
TAGTTGCTGTCTGAGGGTTCGACGCAGAGAGTTTGACCTTTCTTGCCAATCTAAAGGCACTGGAGTATCTTGAATCAGAATACTAAAACAGGGAAATCCGCGAAATTGAAATCTGATCACAGAAATCAGAAAACAGAACCAAGACATGTTATTTCTGTTATTTTCTATTGGTCGATGATATTCCAAGGAGGATAACCATGCTAGAATGGAGGGCTTGTTTCACAAGTTACCTGCACTTGGTTTTCTCCACTACTTTTTTTCTGAATAATAGTACAAGACTATGTGATAGTGTGTGTATGTGTGTGTGTGTTGTGTGTGTGTGTGTGTGTGTGTGTGTGTGTGTGTGTGTGTGTGATGAGTGGTGATGAGTGAGTGAATGGGGGGGGGGGGGGGTGGAAGGGTTACTAACTCTCTTGGAATCCCAATGAACGAGATGGAAGATAAAATCTCTAATTGTAGAATGCACTGAGATTGCGGAAATGTTCAAAGGATGTGTGGACATCACACAAAATAATCCACCCCACTCCATTCGGTTTTACTGTTGTTTTTCTTTCCTCAGCTAGAGTCCGAGGTTCACTAGTGGTGAGATTTTACCGTATGTGACTGTTTTTGCTGACCATGAGGTAGCCGCATTCTGACTTCAGGGATTTTTGTTTTCGTCCCTCGGCTAGAGCTCCAACGGCGAGATTTTGCGTTTGCAACCGTTTTGGCCCACCAGGAAGGTAGGACTTTGGGCATGAAGAAAGGAAATTAATTCTTGAATCTTGAATCTAGAACATCACCACCACCACCACTTGACTCTCCTCCTAAACTCCCTCTCCGGGCCAAACATTCACTGCACGCTGCAGACCAGCAGAGGAAAAGAAAAGTTCATCTGTCATAGTGTTGGTTTTCTTTCCTCGTTCCTCAAGAACAGCTTTGAGATTCTCATTGACGAGATTTTGTGTCTTTCAGTCTGCGATTCTGTGTATTTGGTGTATTTTACAAGCAACCTCATAACAGACGTAAAAAAGGCAGCCTCACACCATCTTCGGGGGTTGGTTGAGGATGACCCGTGAGTGTCTAGCAAACCACTTATTAAAATCAACATGTTTTACCAAGAAGACTAGGTTGTTTTAAAAGCTGATTTTACCTAAATCATCAGTACTTTTCCAGGAAAAATATAAAATTTCTGCATGCAGCCAGTGATCATGAACACAAGGGCGACAACTCTGTGAGTGCTGAAGTAACAGTTGTGGATAATAGTTCAGTCTGCTAGCTTCATGGTGGGAAAGAACGGGACGCATACAGAAAATCTCACTCTTGGTATACCTCGGAGCTCTAGCCAAGGGGGAAAAACAACAACGACAAAAGTGTAAAGATTGCAGAAACTTCAGACTTTCAAAGATTTGTTCTTCACTGACTTACTCAACTGTAGCTGATGATAATATTAATACACTCGCACAAAATACACAGCTCTAAGAAAGAGAGATTTCTAAGAACATTGAACTGACAACACACAGAACCATGGACCAGACAGGCCATTTTGAAGAGGCCAACTGGACCACAACAGCACAACTGGTCACACAGACCGAGTCTCCCCTCAGAATGGAACCCACGGTATCCAAAGAAACATTTGACAACATCAGCTCCGCCATGGGAGTTTTCAGCCTGGTTTTCGAGATAGTGTCGGCCTCTTTCCCCATCATCAGCGCTGTCATCTACTCCCTGCCTGACATGAGATGCTCCACCACCAAATACCTCGTGGCTCTCAACTCTGCAGATTTCGTAGCCGCGCTGCTGCTCAGTGTTTACCGCCTGTGGAGGAATGCAGATTCCGGGGCCCCTCTCTCCGCCTCCTATCACTACTTCTCCATATTCGGGGCCCTGTTCGTGACTGTGGCGTGTCGCAGAATGGTGTACTGTTTCAACCTCCTGCTCACTGTGGAGCGCTTCTTCGTGATCACTTTTCCCCTGAAAGCGCGCTACACCAAGATCGTGCAGAGTCCGAAGCTGGTCATTGGCCTGTTGGTGCTGGTGGTTCTAGCCTACCATGTTTATTTTCCTTTGAAGTTTACAGTGAAGGCGTCTGCCAGAAGTGGAGGCTACACTCTGGGATACACGGCCATGTTTGTGAACAACCCAGACGTGTTCGTGAAGTTGGCTACTTACGATAAAGTTCTGTTTGCTTACCTGCCCCTGGCTCTGTGTCTAGGATTCAGTGTGGCGCTGGTGATCTCTTTGAGGCGCCACGGAGTGTCCAGGAAATCTCTGAGAGAGGAGCAGAGTGAGGCCAAGGCAGAGAGAGTGGACACTGCTGAGCGACAGCTGGCTGTTACTATCTGGGTGAGTTTTCATATCTTACTGTTCTGTGTTACTTGGAGGGGGGTAGGGTGATAGAGATGCATAGTGAGCATGTTGAACTGGCAGACTGATGGTCAATGAAGTAGTTAACATCTTCTTCTTGTTTTTGTTCTTCTTGTTCTTCTCCTTCTTGTTTTTGTTCTTCTTATTTTTGTTCTTCTTGTTTTTGTTCTTCTTGTTCTTGTTCTTCTTGTTCTTGTTCTTGTTCATCTTGTTGTCCTTCTTTATTTTGAAATGCTCAGACAGCAAGTATTGTTGTCTGTCATTTGAGTGAAAATATGTTGCATTGCATACCACCATTAAGTGCTTGACAATTCAGGTCCAGTGCTTCCAACTTTCTGGGAAAAAAGATAGGATAATAGACCAAGAAGGCAAAAAATAGACAAGAAGGTAGTGGCAGAGAGAAAAGAAACAAGGCAGAAACAAAGAGAGGGATGGGAAAAAGGGAGCTTTCTAGCACAGAATTTCCAGAAGGTGGGGATGCTGTTTATACTGACAGGTGCCTGGCAGCCCCACGAGAGAGTTAGCATGTTGAACTGGCAGTCCCATGGTCACTGAAGTAGACCTAGCCCAGGCCAAAAGCTGTGTCAGTTATTGAGGTCAGCTAATTGCCAAGGCCTAAATTAAAATGTTGTTATGTTGTAAAATGTTGTGTTGAGATTGCCTTTATCCGAGACAAGCTCTTAAGATAACAGCCAGCACTCTCCTTTAAAGGAGAACAAATCCTCTGAAGTCAAAGTATGGCTGCGTATATGGCGAGGTACTTAAAAAGTCATACATGCAAACTTCTCATCTACTGTGCAATGTCAGTCTCACTGTGATTCCCAGGTGGGTTGAGTGTGTCAGAGTGCACATTCTGGGTGACCCCCAGAGTGATAAGCTGGGGAACGCACAACAACAACAACAACAGCTGAAGTAGTCAGCATGTTAAACTGGCAGTCCCATAGTCACTGAAGGCGCATGTTTAAGTCACTGCAGTGTCCAGTTAGGAGATTTTTCCTTTGGTGTTGATGTTAACGCTGACCCCACTCCCCTAAATCGTCTTTTCTATGACACCATAAACCAAGGCCCAATGTGCAATCGCACAGAGAACAGCTTTCCTGTTAAAACTTCATTCAAGGGGGTGGGATCACCTAGTGGTTAGAACACTGCAGTCATGATCTCATGGCCTGGGTTTGAGCCACACCTGTTCAAGGGGATTTTCCCCCTGGAGTTAACATCAGTACCAACTCCACTCTCTGGAAAGTCCTTCAGATGACACTTTAAAATGCTGTCCCATGTGTGAACATATGCAGAACATCTTGCAAACATGATAAACCAGTTCCGCCTTTCGGAAGTGTAGGCCATTTTATGCCAGTGGGAAAGGGTGAAAATTAAAAAAACACCCCCAAAACCGCCTACATATTGGTGTCATGTTCAGACAACCTCTCTGAAGTCGGAATGCAGTTGCCTTAATGGAAGGCACAAACGGCTGCATACACAAAAACTCACCATTGGTGATCCTCATATCTCTCAATTAGGAACAACAAACAAAACCCCAAACAAAAACAAAAAAACTCACATCCACCTGTCATAGAAGATGAGGACAGCTACGGCTGGTCGAATAGATAACACAAACATACCCAGCATGCTCCCAGCTACCTGGAGAGGGATGGGCTCCACTAGATTCACCTTGCGCAGTTGCTATTGACACCCCACCACACCGACTGACTCCTCAAAGAGTCAGGGAGAAGTCCAGTAAAGCCACAGTTCTGTGTTATCACTCATTGTCTTGGAAGCTGTCCATGCTAAATGAACACTGGAGCTGTTCTCCCTGGTGAAGGTGCACAGGAGCCATAGTCTGGTGACTACCCTTTACCTTCACTGCAGGAGGTAGCCCTCCATAGCATTTCTCCATCCATCCCTGCCTTGTGCCGTTTTTTGCTGCCTAATCTTCTCTGGGGTATGAGATAGCTCAGTGGTCGGAGCACTCGCTTTCCCCCAGCCAAGTCAAGCAGCATCGAGCGTGGTTACCAGTTGGATGGGTGACTGTTACCATGCCTTGGCTTCAGTACAGTTCCCCCAGTTCACCCAGCTGTAAATGGGTACCTGCCCTCTTTAGGGTCAGGGAAGGTAAAGCAGCGAGGGAGAGGAGACGATTGCCGCATTCAATATGCTGGCCCCTGGAGAAGCTGAGATCTCTGATGCCTCGCTCCCCTACAACTCTATAGGTTATGGGACACCTTTACCTTTACCTTTTACATCTTCTCTGACATTCCTGAACTGCTATTCCCACACCCCTCATTTCAATCTCTCCTCCACAGCCATACCCAGATTCGTCTTGTCGCATCCATAGGGTTGGAAGTCCACAGGGAGCCCATCAATATCAGGCTGCCATTGGGCCGCCAGCCAGATGGGCCCTGCACTGCTGCTGGGTCATTTTGGTGGTGTTCAGTGGTGCCTGTTCTGAACTAACATACGCAGGACAACCACCTACTAAGCCCCCTACTGAGGACAGTATTAGCTCAATCGTGGAGCCAGACTGAGTGAGTTGCCCACCCGAGGTGGCGACCACCACAACGTCCCTCCAATGACCATCTTCCATGAACCGCCAAAGGCTTTGACACAAACTCACCACAAATCCTCAGTCACCATGAGACCAGAGCAACTGGGGCCACGGAATGAGAAGTATTTTTGAACTGCATGATGATCAATGACAATGAGGATAACGCGTTGATGCTTCTATGGAAATGCAAATGCTTTGAGACTACTTGACAGGGTTGTATTCTATGCATACTATCATAAAATAATGCTGGGGTCAACCGGGCCCGAGAGGTACAGACACCTGCAGTGTTGGTCAGGTAATTTGAGCAACACTCTCAAACTCGCATCTGTAAAGTGGATAAAGCTCAACGATGTGATCCCAGTCTTCCCACTGAGCCCAAAGCACACCCACTGTGGATGGGAGCTGGCTGGAGTCTGAAAAATCCCTATGACTCATATGGGATTTGAACCCACGACCTTCCAGTCCGTAACCCATGGCGCTAACCACAGTGCCATGGTGGCTTGTGGCTTACAACATTTGGCCTGGGCTAGCAGTGCCCTGGTTAGGTCTGTGAGGAAGGGAGGGTGGATAACCTAGTGGTTAGAGCCTTGTGCTCATGATATGACAGCCTGGGATCGAGCCACAAGGGATGCACCCGTTTTAGAAAATTTTACCCTGGAGTTAATGTCAGTACTGACTCAACTCCCCGGAAAAGTTCCGAGGACGAGACTATAAACTGAGGCTCTGTGTGCAAACGCAAGCAGAACAGCTTGCACACAGGTTTAAATCCCTGTATCCTCTTTTTGAAAGAGCGGGCCATTTCGTGCCATAGGAACGGATGGCAGTAGTTAAGGTGACAGATTTGTCATCTGCTGGGTACAGGATTGTGTCCAGGCTTAACCACGGGCTAGACAGTGGAGAAGGGAGGTTCCCTGAAGTAGAAATTGCTTCTGGCTCCATTTTCCCGCCAGTCTTTTGAATAGTCTTAAAGATTGAGGTTCCCCTGTATGAACACACGCATATAACATCTTCCACACATATTTAACTTTTTTCAGCTTTCTTCAAAAAGCAGCCATTCATGGTCAGTGGTGTGGATGGCATTAAAACACCGAAAATACAGCTCAGAATTTGCTAAGGCGTTGGGTTATGCAGTTGGTGAAGAATCCTCCATGTAGCAGACGTGATGTAAGGTATGTAGAATGTTTCGCTCACCCTCATGCCTCTCTGGGAAAATTGAAAACAGCTTTCTTGCTAGTGTCAGTTAGGCCTGAGAGATGGACACTTGCCGTGTTGGTCGGGGAATCTGAGCTATACTAAAACTGCCTATAGGAAAATATACAGTAAAAGTGCAGTTTCAATCTTCCACAGATATAAATCTCTAACTGGAGTCAACCCAATAACCTCTAAACTGACATTCCAACTGCTATAACCACTGTGCTAAGATGGCCTGAAAGTTTTGTGAATGTCTGGAAAGGAAAAGAAGAAGAAGAAGATATCTAGCCGGAACAGGCATATGCAGCACTCACCTGAGCATGTCCTGTGACGTCTGTTTCAGGTCTCCTCCCTGCTCTTCGTCCTCCTCTCCCTCCCCTCCAACACGGTGGAGGTGGTGGCTATCTACCACCCGCATTTCCGACACCTGGGATTCGAACACTACTCTACCACACCGTGCACCTCTTTGCCGCTCTCTCCCTCGTGGCCACCCGCTTCACCAACTTCCTGGCCTACCTCAGCCTCAGCACCGCCTTCCGGAAAAACTTCCTCCGCCTCCTGACTTGCAAGAAAGTAGTCCGTAACGCGGCTTTGGGTTTGGAGCATGAGCAGAGGACAAGTTCGACAACAAAGACTAAGATGTCGATGAGCACTGGCCACTGATGTCTGTCTCTGGATTATTTTGGATAATAGGGAAAAGAATTTTTGAAAAGGAATTTCTCACGTAAAAGTGTTTATGGAAGACAATCAGGTTAAAAATCTGAATCAGATACTTCACTCCTGAACTTAGTTCTCTTGTGTTTCTCCATCGATTTTTTTCTGTGTCAAAAGAATATCGAAAACTGTATGAAGATATGTTTATTCTTTCATTCACCTTTCATTAATTTGTTGTTTGTGTATTATTTATTTGTTGTTTATTTATTTATTATTTATTGTTGCTTATTTGTTTTTGCTAACTGTCTTAACTGACCAGACGCTGAGGCCGAGACTGGAACCCACGACTTCATGGACCCATGGGATTGAAGTTGACCGGTCTTAACCACTTGGCTAAAGTGTCCATCAGAAAAGGGATCTGAACCTGCAACCTTTCACTTTACTCTGTCTGTCTGTCTGTCTGTCTGTCTGTCTCCTGTCTCTTCTCCTCTCTCTCTCTCTCTCTCTTCCTCTCTCTCTCTCTCTCTCTCTCTCTCTCTCTCTCTCTCTCTCTCTCTCTCTCTCTCTCTCCATGATGTGTTAGTGCCCTTGGACGTCATTTTGTGAAGCAGGGTCTTACAGCTATGTTTGGACGAAAGTGTAGTGTCCTTAATCAACACGTCATTCGTGACAATTGAAGACCATGTTTTGCTGTACTTTTGGAGACAGACATATGACAGAGGGTATGGTATGGTATGGTATGGTATGGTATGGTATGGTATGGTATGGTATGGTATGGTATGGTATGGTATGGTATGGTATGGTATGGCATGGTATGGTATGGTATGGGGACGGAATAGCTCATGATCAGAGCACTCGCTATCCCCAAGCTAAGGTTAAGCAGCATTAAGTATGGTTACCAAGTGGATGGGTGACCGATTGCGCGTTTCACTACAGTACCCCAGTTCACGCAGCCGTAAATGGGTTGCCTGTCCTATTGAGGGTCAGGGAAGGTAAAGCAGCGAGAGAGAGGAGATGGGCGCCGCCATCAAGATGCTGGCCCCTGGAGAAGCTGAGGTTTCTGACATCTCGCTCCCAAACAACCGCATAGGTTATAGGAGCACCTTTACCTTGTATTAGTATGGTATGATACTGTAAGGTGTGGTATGGTATTGTATTGTAAGGTGTTGTATGGTATAGTATGGTATGGTTATGTTAGTAGGCTACGGCATGGCATAACATGGCATGGCAAGGCAAAACAATATAAATATGCATGGCGTGGCATGGCGTGGCGTGGCGTGATAATGACATTCCATTGAGGTACATTACATTGCCACACTGTGTTGTGTTGTTTTGCATAAGTACATCAACTGCATTGTATTGCACAACATTCATCGTCATAATATTGCATTAGTGCATCAACTGCATTGTATTGCACTACATTCACCGTCGCTTTGCATTAGTACATCAACTGCATTGCATTGCACTACGTTCATCGTCATATTGCATAAGTACATCAACTGCATTCCACTCCATTAATCGTCGTATTACATTAATACATCAACTGCGTTGCATTGCACTACATTCATCGTCGTGCTGCATTAGTGCATCAACTCCATTATTGCACTACATTCATCGTTATATTGCATTAGTACATCAACTGCATTATTGCACTACATACTCATCGTCATGCCAGCTTTCTCCCTATTCATTTCAGATTGTTAACCGCCTCCTAGGTTTAAAGACGTCGCCATTGCACAAAGCCACCCATGTTCTAATCCTTCCTCCTGCCAGTAAGTTAACTAGCCAGCACATCTTTCGAAGATGCACACGCTATGCAGCGACCTGAGGAAGATAGAGTGTGTGGCCGACAGACGGAGATAGCTCTGCAAACCAAGCTGTAGGGCCCACGAGAGGACCTGGAAAGTACTTGCCATTTTTTTCTTCAAAGGCAACTGAAGGTGTAAAGGTTACACTGCTGTATTACCTTACGGGTCATGTAGTATCTTCTATAGAGTGCGAGTCGGAAAATGTTTTCAGTGATTTCCACAGATTTTTAAAAATGTGGAAAAAATGAACTGTGTACTTGGTTGTTTGTTGTTGTTTTGTGTGTGTGTGTGTGTTTTTTGTTGTTGGTTTTTTTTTTGTTTTTTTTTTTTTGGGGGGGGGGGGGATTGAGGACATTACAATACCAGGTAGTCACGAGAAAGTTTGAAATAATCATCAAAGGAGGAATGCTTGTTTTTCTTGCAGTGTTAACCCCCGTGCATGCATATTGCGGTTAGGAAGCTAGCAGAAGACAAAGGACTGAGAGGGGTACAGTGTTTGCTGAAAAATTCTTTAAAATTCAAACCTACCAAATTTAGTGCAAAATCACATGAGTTTTGAGTCCAAGGCTAGTCTTTCACACACAAAAAGTGGGGTTTATTTCTGTGTGGATGCCTTAGTACGTGCGGTATGAATATAAGAGGCATGGAAAAACAGAAGGAAAAGATGCGATTTTTTTAATACAGAAGTTGAAGCCAAAGCGAACGGGAGAGAAGAACGGGATTTCTTTTGTGGAAAATTTGTTTCGCAAGCAAGTGTCCTGTTACCGTCAGTACTTTAAGGAGCACTGATTGCGTACTTCACTACTCTACTTTCTGTGTTGTCTTTAGCGAAATAATAGTACACAGACCGTGCATGACCCTACAAGTGCATACAGGTCAACGTTTGACTGCAGATGGGACATCAGTGGTAGTTGTAATGTTTTCAAGACGAGCGCGCACGCACACACACACACAACACACACACACACACCACACAACACACACACACACACAAATACACACACACATACACACACACATACACACACAATACACACCACGCGCGCGCGCACGCGCGCACACAAACACATACACACACAAAACATACACACGCATCCACTTTCTCTCTCTCCTCCTCTCTCTCTCTTCTCTCTCTCTCTCTCCCCTCTCCTCATCTCTCTCTCTCTCTCTCTCTCTCTTCTCTCTGTCTCTCTCTTCTCTCTCTCTTCTGAGTTTTTCTCTCTCTTCTCTCTTTTCTCTGGTCTTCTCTCTCTTGTATGTCTCCTGTCTGTCTTTGTTTATCTGTCTGTCTGTCTGTCTGTCTGTCTGTCTGTCTGTCTCTTCTTCTCTCCTCTTCTGTCTCTCTCACGTGTTACTCTCTCTCTCACATTTTTCCACGCTGCGGTGCCATTTTTGGTCTCTATCGCTCTGTCTGTTTGTCTGTCTTTCCTCTGTCTGTCTGTCTGTCTGTCTGTCTCTCACTCTTGGTGTCTTTACTCCTCAACAAGTGTCACTACAGTCCTGTACTGAAATTCTCAGGCAGAGTGTCTTGCGCAACGAGAACCTGGCGGAGCCCATTCCTCTCTATGACGCAGCCTGCATGCTGGGTATGTGACGGTTGTCCATACTGCTGGCCATAGATGACCTACCTTTCTATGAAAGGTGGAAAGGATTTTTATCATATGTGCAAGATGTTATGTGTGGGTCTGGGTCGGCACATAGGACCTGGGTTTGGGCGTCTCATTGATTGGTTTGCTGATGTTAACTGGGTGGGGGGGGGGGGGGGGGGGTGGGGAGGTTAGGGAGGGGGGGCGGGAATCCACCCGAAGAGGTCTTAGTGGTGGTTTTCGAACCCTCGCTGTCAGGTCGCCAGCTCAACACTCTAACCACTTGACTATCTCCTTCGATGATGAACCCCCCCCTCCATCCCCACCACCACCACCTCCCACTTGCTCCTTTCCACAGGAGTAAAGAAGACACTTCATCACATGTATTCTGTTTTTCTGCTATTTTTTTTTTATTTCGAGGATATTGGAATAAGCACTTTTGTGCTTTTGTTTACATCCAGTCCCCGTGTGTATGCAGTTGTGTAAATGTTGTCATCCGTTCCCACCGGCAACCAATGGCCTACTCTTTCGAAAAGCGGAACGGGTTTTTACGTGTGCGCAAGATGTTCTGCGTGCGTTCGCACACCACGGGACGTCGGTTTATAGTCTCATCCGAAGGACTTTTGGGGAGAGTGTAGGGCACGTATGTTGGTCTGAACATAATTTGTTCAATGGGCATACAACAAGCAAATAACGTTATAGCAGGGTATACCAGCCGCCATGGCGCAGTGGTTAGCGCCTTGAATTTTGGACTGGAAGGTCGCGGGTTCGAACCCCATATGAGTCATAGGGATTTTTCGGACTCCCTCCGGCTCCTACCCAGCGTGAGTGT
The DNA here is from genome assembly GCA_028751875.1 of Rapana venosa. Lineage (NCBI taxonomy): Eukaryota > Metazoa > Mollusca > Gastropoda > Neogastropoda > Muricidae > Rapana > Rapana venosa. The sequence goes on along the minus strand of CM054140.1, from coordinate 10,717,142 downwards.
GCTGTGGGCTCAGTGGGAAGACTGGGACCACACAGTCGAGCTTCATCCACTTTACGGATGCGAGTTTGAGAGTGTTGCTCAAATTACCTGCAGGTGTCTTTATCTCTCGGGCCCGGTTGACGCCGGGATATATTATGATAAGTATAGATTACAACCCTGTCAAGTAGTCTCAAAGCATAATTATGCACTTCCACAGCAGCAGCATTACGTCATCCTCATTATCATTTATCATCATGCAATAAAAAAAAAAACTGCCTCTGATTGGGTGGCCCGCTACTCTGGTCTCATGGTGACCTCAGATTCGGTTTGCCCATACACTTCTGTGCCTGTGGTGAGTTTGTGTCAAAGCCTTTGGGGTTGGAGGTTCAGGGGGGACGGTCGATGGAGGGACGTTGTGGTGGTTGCCACCTCGGGTGGGCAACTCACTCAGCCTGGCTCCGCGACTGATCTAATACTGTTATTATTAGGGGGGCTTAGTAGATGGTGTCCTGAGTATGTTAGCTCAGAACAGGCACCACTGAACACCACCAAGGTGACCCAGCAGCAGTACAGGGCCCCTCTGGCTGGTAGCCCCACGGCAGCCTGATAGTGATGGGCTTGCTGTGGACTTCCGACCCTGGGGATGAGACATAAGGAGTCTGGGTATGGCTGTGGTGAGGAGATTAAGATGAGTGGAGTGGGGAACAGCAGGACAGGGACGTCACAGAAGATGAGGCAAGAAACAAAACATACAGCAGGGGAAAGGGCATTCAGCTGCAGGTGATTTTGAACCCTACCCCACGAGGAGTTAACATATGATGCTTATGCAGACAAAGTGACACACACACACACACACACACACACACACACACACACACACACACACACACACACACACACACACACACACACACACACACACACACACACACACACACACACACAGAGGAAGGAAGGTGGAAGGATGGTTAAGACTTTCGCCTGCCAACAAGTAAACCGTGAGGTTCTGGGTTCGATTCCCAGCCTCGCCCTTTCTTCCCAGTTTGACAAAAAATCGAACCGAGTGTCAAAGTCCTTCGGATGAGACTTTTAACCGAGGCCCCGTGTTCGAACGCATGCAGAACATCTTACGCACACGTTAAATCCTGTTCCGCTTTTCGGAAGAGTAGGCCATTGTGTGCCGGTGGAAACAGATGACAAAATTGACAAAACTGCATACACACGGGGACCGGATGTAAAAAAGCACATGAGTGCTTATTCCATTATTCTCGATATAAAAGAATAAATAAACACACCACACACACACACACACACACACACACACACACACACACACACACACACACACACACACACACACACACACACACACACACACATACACGGGATAGCTCAGTGGTCGGAGCACTCGCTTTGCCCCAGCCAAGTTAAGCAGCGTCGAGCGTGGTTACCAGTTGGATGGGTGACCGTTTGCACACCTTGGCTTCAATACATTTTCCCCAGTTCACCCAGCTGTAAATGGGTACCTGCCCTCTTTAGGGTCGGGGAAGGTAAAGTTAAAG
>CM054140.1:10700601-10703101 GCA_028751875.1 Rapana venosa | reverse complement strand
ACAGACAGATAGATAGACAGAGAGGGTGAGAGAGAGAGGGGGGGGGGGGGAGGGAGAGAGAGAGAGAGAGAGAAATTGTGGACAAAAAGCCCACAGACAAAACAAACAACTAACACAGATCATCAAGAGAAAGCAACTCCAGAGAGAGAGAGAGAGAGAGAGAGAGAGAGAGAGAGAGATAGAGAGAGAGAGAGAGCTGGACAGCACAATGTCTTCAGAACAGAGGCCCCAATCCAGTAAGAACTTTGGTCTTTACTGGACTTACTCACAATCAGACCCTAGCCGCGTCCATATTATTCTTTCTCCTCTTCTTTACGACTTCGGAATAAATTTTTTGGACTTCTGGGCGACTTCTGGTTGCCCAGAGATTCGTATATTAATCCTGACTTTCTGCCCTGAAACGATACAAGATAACCAAAAAAAAAGGAAGATAAGTCACGAATGGCTTTCAGTTCGTGAGGGAAAAAACCAGGGCAACAAACTCCTGTCAACTGTCAGTCACGATCGCTGACTCGCAGACAGCTACATTGAACAAAGCACTACTTTTTCTGACTTAAACAAAATCATTTTCCGTCGTTATTTTTCCAAAAAGCGCTGACACAGGAACCTATTCGACCGTACCATTAAGAAGGACCGTGACAACCTGTTTTGTTAAACCTGTTTTAAGTCAGGACACACATTCTTTTCCTCCTTGTGACTATTCAAACCTCTCTTTCTTTCTTTCTTTCTTTCTTTTTTCTTTCTTCTCTTCTTCTTTTCTTTTCTTTTCTTCTTCTTCTTCTTTTTTCTTCTTCTTCTTCTTTGCATTCTAGTTCTTCTTCTCTCTTCCTTCCTTCCTTCCTTCTTCTTCTTCCTCCTCCTTCTTCTTGTTCTTTTGTTTCCTTCTCCTCCTCCTCCTCCTATTCTTCCTCCTCATCCTTCTTCTTCTTCTTCGTCTTCTTTCTTCTTCTCTTCTTCTTCTTCTTCTTCTTCTTCTTCTTCTTCTTCTTCTTCTTCTTCTTCTTCTTTTTCCTCCTCCTCCTCCTTCTTCTTCCCTCTCCTCCTCCTCTCCTCCTCCTCCTGCTATTCCCCCTCCTCCTCCTTCTTATTCTTCTTTTTCTTCATTCTCCTCCTCCTCCTATTCCTCCTCCTCATCCTCCTTCTTCTTCTTCTAGCACTCAGAAAGCAACTTTTTTTCTATCCTATGAATCAATTCTCTCGAGCCGGTCGCTATAAAAAGAACAGAACTACGGCACTCAATGTTTAAAAGGTAGGTGTACATGAGTTGAAGGTCGTTGCGAGATCCATGGCTTTTTAAAAAATTTTAATCAACATGATTGTATGTGACCGATTGCGACTGAGAGCTGAAAGGAATTCCTTGGTCCTGATTTTTATCCCCACACGATTAAGCACCGAACGTGACTTATCCCCCTTTTTACTTTGGTTTTGGAGGACACAGTAGGTCACGATTCGTCCATAAATGCATCTTTGAGCTTCCTAAAGCTACCTAGAAGAAGAGTCCAGGAATTTTCCAGAAGTCCACGCTGAAGTTGGATGCGCTGGGCCTGACTTGTTAGGCGCTTAACGGCAGCGCAACGCATTTTTGCTCGTATGACTACAACAATAGTTGCTGTTTGAGTGTTAGAAGAAGAAGAAGATGATGAAGAAGAAGAAGAAGAAGAAGAAGAAGAAGAAGAAGAAGAAGAAAGAAGAAGAATGCAAAGAAGAAGAAAAGGGAAGAAGAAGAAGAAGAAGAAGAAGAACAACAACAACAACAACAACAAAAAGAAGAAGAAGAAGATCATCAAGAAATACAAACATAATGTTGATGGATGGGTGATCTACAAGAAATTGTACCTGTTCAGAAAGCGACAAGTCGTGGGTTCGATCCCCATTTGAACACAAACTTTCCCTCCGTCTGCCAGACCATGAGTGGTGGTTTGGGTGCTAGTCTTTTGGATGAGACAATAAACTGAGGTCTTGTTTTGCAGCATGCATTTTGTATAGAGCTGTCCTTAAAAACACTTTTGTGTAACAGAAAGCCACTCTTATAGAGAAGCTCAGACACAAAACTTTTTGAATGGTTGGCACTGCTCTTGAAGTGACACACACACACACTCTCTCCGGGCAGAGCAGCCCAAATTTCAAGCAGAAAAAGTATGCTTTATGTAAAAGGGGTATACAATACAATACAATATACAATACAATACAACATAATATAATGCAATTTAATACCATAATATGCCACACCACACCATACCATGTCATACATGCAGAACATCATGCGCACACGTTAAATCCTATTCCGTAACAGCAGGCCATTGTGTGCCCGTGGAAACATGACAGAATTCACAAAATTGCAACACACGGGGACTGGATGTAAAAAAAGCACATAAATGCTTATTCCATTATCCTCGCTATAAAAGAATAAAACAAAACCAAAATGTTTTTTAAAATACAATATAATACAATACAACACAATACAAAACAATACAATATCTCTCTAACGAGATATGTTACG
>CM054140.1:10680601-10695601 GCA_028751875.1 Rapana venosa | reverse complement strand
GATTGGGTTTATCGGTATTGATCAGCTGATGGTGTTGACTGGTATGATTAGTTGATTGGGTTTTAGGGATTGACAGCTGATCGGGTTGATCTGGATTATTTGTTGATTGGGGTTGAACCCGGGATTGACGTTGTTGGGTTGAATATATTTACATTGATGGGTGTTATTGTATTTATCACGATCGGTGCGATTGGTATTGATAGGGACGGTTTGATTTTGGGATTGACAGTTGATTGATTTTATTGATATTGTCAGTTGATAGGTGTTGATCTGAAGATAGTTGGGGTGTTGTAGTATTGATCAGCTGATTGGTGTGATCTGATTTTTATCAGTTGATGGGTGTGATTTATATGACAGTTGATTTGGGGCGATTGAGATTGACATATTGGGGTTGATCGATGTGATCAGCTAATGGGTGTTATCGGAATTGATCGGTGACATGTTGATTTTAATTGTTTGGTATGGGGGCTGACTGAAATTTTTTAGTTGATTGGGTTATTGATATTGACAGTTGTTTTTCGCTGATTGATATTTTCAGTTGATTTGGGTTGATCTTTATTGAGGTTGATTTTTTTTTGATTGATATTTATCGGTTGATTTGGTTTGAAAGAATTGTCGGTTGATTGGGGTTGATCTGTTTGTCGGCTGTTTGGTGTTGATCTGTATTGATCAGTTTGATTTTAATAATAATTAATTTATGGAATTTATATAGCGCTGAATCTTGTAAAAAAAACCAAATCAAAAGCGTTGCATTCAATCATTTCGGCTGCAACCCCCCTTAAACAAAATAAAAACGATTTCAAAACGATGCGGCGCCGCATGCCGCACACACACGCACAACACACGCCGCACCCCGCACGCACGACCACGCACGCACGCACGCCACAACAAACACACAAAACACACAACACACACTCGGAAAAAACATTAGAAGGTGAAGATGCTTTTGAAAATTGGGCGATATTTGGGGGGGAAAGTCTCAGGTAGGAAAAAAGTGTGTTTGAGGCTGGTTTTGAAGGTATAAAGTGAAGGTTTTTGTCGAAATAAAAGAGGGAGGTCATTCCGGTGGATGGCCCAAAAAACAGAGAAGGAGCGGGGGCCCAACATGGTTTTTTTGAATCTGGGTTTTCGAAAGCAAAAAAGTTTTGCGGATACAAAGGGAAGGGATGGAGGTACAGATAAAGACGTTACAGAGAAAAGGGGGGGGGCAGATTTGTGGAGACATTTGAAACAGAGGGTTTTGTTTTTATACCCAGTTTTGTGAGAAGGCACCCAGTGAAGAGATGTGAAGAGGATGATGTGTTCGATTTTTTTTTTCTTAGGACCAGTCGAGCTGGGAGAGTTTTGTATGGTTGAAGAGAGTGGGTGATGTGGTAGGGCCCGCCAAAAGAGAAATTTCAGTAGTCTAAACGTGAAAGAATGAGAGATGTGACAAGCTTGGAAAGTTGCATCGTGGAAGATACTTGCGAATCGCGCTTATGCGCCGTAATTGATAGTAGCAAGACTGGCAGGTCTGGGTGATGAATTTTTTCATAGAGAGTGTGTTGTCAAGAACTACTCCTAAATACTTCACAGAGTTGGACAAAAGAACTGACGTATTGTCGAATTCTATTGAAGTTTTTGGGATAGAGGAAAGTTTACGTTGGGTCCATATAAGCATGGCTTCGGTTTTATCGGCATTAAGTTGTAACTTGTTCTGAGTCATCTTGTTTTGAATGTCTTGAAGGCAGTAGGACATATTTGTCAGGAGGGAAGGCAAGTTTTCAACAGTATCACTGCACTGAAGCTGAGTATCATCGGCATAGAAAGGATGATCAATATGGTGGTTGTTTATTATATGTGAGAGTGGAGCAGTGTAGAGAGTAAAGAGAACAGGGCCCAGGACTGATCCCTGCGGGACTTCACATTCCATTTTGACAGGTTTTGATTGAATTTTGTTACAATAACTTTCTGGAACCTGTCTGTGAGGTATGAAGTAAACCAGGTGAGGGCTGTGCCGTTAATACCAAACGTATTTTGGAGGCGAGAAAGAAGAATTGAGTGATCTATGGTATCAAAGGCTGCAGATAAGTCAAGAAGAGTGAGGAGGGAGATTTTTCCTGCATCAGAAGCAAGTAGAAGTGTATCTAAAGTGTGGACTAGGGTGGTTTCGGTGCTTTTGTTGGGGCGATAGGCAGATTGAAAAGTGGGAAGGAGATTATTGGAATGAAGGTGACTGTTGAGCTGTTTGAGAACGACTTTTTCTAGTACTTTTGAGACAAAGGGTAAGTTTGAGACAGGCCTATAATTCTTCAGAATGTTGGGATCGAGGTCGTGCTTTTTCAGTAGAGGTGTGACTATTGCTGTTTTAAGAGCTGATGGAAAATTTCCTGACACAAGAGATGAGTTTACTATTTTAGTGATGATAGGTACAAGTTGTGGAAGGCATTGCGAGAAAACAGGAGCAGGTATGGGATCAAGGTCGCATGATTTTATAGTCATTTCCTTCAGAATTGTCATGATTTCTTTTTCACTTGTGGGATGGAAGGAAAAGAGAGGAGTGCCAGTGAACTGGGGATCAGGACGCGCAGGCTGGAATTGAGTCTGATCCAGTCTGGAGCGTATGTTTCGAACTTTGTCTGAGAAAGTATGTTCTTTCGAGCCAGAAGGCCCATAGAGCCGGAGCTTATCCCGGTTTCTGTAGCGTTAAGCGAACTGATGGTTTTTCACCACCCCTGTGACAGGACGCTAGTCTGTCGCCAGATACTTCCCCAGCAGAGCTGGTACCCACTTGTACACCTGGGTGGAGTGAGGGAAATAGGAGTAAAGTGTCTTTCCCAAGGACACAACACCGAGCCGAGCGGGGATCGAACCCGCGACCTCTGGATCACGAGTTGACCGCCTAAACTACTCGACCACGGTGCCTCCTTTTGTCTGAGAAGAAGGCAGAAAATATGGATGGAAGTTCAGACAGGCTGTGGGTGTTAGGCAGAGGAGTTGTTTTTGCAGATCCAAGGAGATTTGAGGTGAGGGAAAAAGAGATTTTATGGATGTAGCACAGAGAACTTGGGAAGAGTAGTAGTCTGTCTTTGCTGAATGGATTAAGAGTTTGACTTTGTTTATTTGTTTTCGGAAAAGCTGTTTGTTGATTTCGGTTTTTGACTTCCGCCACTGCCGTTCTAGTTGCCGGCGTTTGCGCTTCGCTATCAAGATGTCTTGGGTATACCATGGCGCACAGGGTCTGTCAGGGAGGAGATGGTCAGTAGGAGGTGCATGCTCATCAAGCAGTTGGCGGAGAATAGTGTTATAGTGATCAGAGAGGTCAGTGTGGTCAGAGGTTTGTGAAAAACTTTCGGAAGCTTGTGAAGAGAAGGTATGAATGTCTAAAGCCTTAAGATTACGACGAGTAACATATTTCTTCTTTCTGACAGGTTTTGTGATGTTAAGATGGAAAAGAATGGCGGAATGATCAGAATGCAGTTCGTCGGTGACAGAAACAGATGTGACAAGATTAAATGAAGCATTAGTAATCAGCCAGTCTAAAATATGACCAGATCTGTGCGTTGCTTCGTTTACCAGTTGACAGAGAGAATGGTTGGACAGAAAAAGAGAAAGACGTTTGACATCTGGAGAAGACTGGTTGTCGAAAGGGAAGTTGAAGTCACCAAGAATTATAATTTTAGTGGGAGAGAGGCTGTAGTGGTCGAGGAGTGACTGGAATTCTTGGTGAAGAGGTGGACAGTAAAGGCAGCAGATAGTAATAGAGTGGCCAGGTAGGTTGAGATTGATTTCGCAAACTTCAAAAGATTCATGTGAGAATTGAAGGTTGTGACTGAAAGAAATAGACGGTTCCGATGTGTCTTTGAGAATGATGGCAATCCCACCTCCTCGAGAGAGTCGGGGGAAAGAAATAGTTTTATATCCAGGAGGAGTCAGCTGTTTTATTTTTGGTACATGGCCATGTTGATCTGATACCGGTCAATTGGTAGACGTTTGTCCCTGAAGCGAGAGTGGATGTAGCTCAGGTTATGAAGAGGCGAACAACAGTTTTGTGTTTGTACACAGCAGCATTGATGATGCCTTCTCTGTTCTTCCTTCTCTGTGTTTCCCCTGCTGGCTCCCGGGGGTTCGTAGTGCCTGGTCTTTCCTTTCCTTTCCTCTGTTTCATTCTTTTATATCAGGATAATGGAACAAACACACGTGCTGTTTTACATCCAGTCCACAGGGAACACGCGATAGCTCAGTGGTCGGAGCACTCGCTTTCCCCCAGCCAAGTTAAACAGCATCGAGCGTGGTTACCAGTTGAATGGGTGACCGTTTCCGCGCCTTGTTTGCAGTACTGTCCCCCCAGTTTACCCAGCTGTAAATGTGTACCTGCCTCTTTAGGGTCAGGGAAGGTAAAGCAGCGAGGGAGAGGAGATAGGCGCTGTCCTCAATATGCTGGCCCCTAGAGAAGTGAGGTCTCTGACGCCTCGCTCCCCTACGACCTTACAGGTTATGGGACACCTTTACCTTTACCACGTGTGTATGCGGTTTTGTAAATTCTGTCATTTATTCCCACCGGCACACAATAGCCTACTCTTTTAAATAAAAAAAAAGTGGAGTAGGATTTAAACGTGTGCGCAAGAAATTCTGCGTGCGTTCGCACACAGGACTTCGCTTTATAGTCTCATCCGAAGGACTTTTGGGGAGAGTGGAGTCTGCACTGATGTTAATTCCAGGGGGAAAAATCCCCTTGAGCGGGATTCGAACCCAGATCGTCAGATTGCGAGCGTCATGTCCTAACCACTAGGCTATCCCGTCCCATCCACCCCCTCCGTCAAAGTCTAAGACAAAGGTCAGACAAAGGAACCATGCAAATTCAGGTTCCTGCATGATTTTGCTTTAAAGGTCTTCAATACAACAAAAGAGCCGATGAACAAGTCAGCAAGTAAGCAGACAAGTAAACAAAACAAAACTAAGCAGAGCAGAGCAGAGCGTAGAATTCAACAAGGAAAGACGACACACACTTCCAAAATTTACAACAACAAAATGGTCACGATCTTCTTCAAAGTAGCCAGCAAAAGATTTACCGGTAGAAGCGTGTTCTGTGTTAGTAAAAGGTATAAAGAGTGTCCCATAACCTATGTGGTCGTAGGGGAATGAGGCATCAGGGACCTCACTTCTCTAGGGCCAGCATATTGAGGGCGCTGCCCATCTCCTCTCCCTCGTTGCTTTACCTTCCCTGACCTTAAAGAGGCAGATACCCATTTACAGCTGGGTGAACTGGGGGACTGTACTGAAGCCAAGGCGCGCAAACAGTCACCCATCCAAGTGGTAACCATGCTCGACGCTGCTTAACTTGGCTGGGGGAAAGCAGTGCTCCGACCACTGAGCTATCCTGTCCCTGTTCTGTATAGAAAAAATTAATATCTAAGAATCAAACTGAAAACCCTGTTCACTTTTTCTCTGCGCTGTTTTATCTAGGCTACCTTGGTGTATTCATTTTTTCCGATGAATGAACACAGAGACCAGCACAGTGTATCTCATTTGACGGTTATCCGCGGACCTTTAAGGACTGTGATGATGGCTACCACCAACCAACAGCCTATTCCCCTAATACTGTCTAACAAATCCCCCATCTCATTAGCAGATCCCTACCGTCTGTTTGGCACAGGTCAGTCAATATCTCCACAAATAGGTTTTAACAAAAGTGTCTGTCCTTCTGTTTGTCTTTCTTCCCACCCCCATTCTCCATTTCCTCCTCCCTCTTCCCACCACCGCCACTACCACCACCACTACCATCGTTATCATCATCATCATCATCATCATCAACATCGTCGTCGTCGTCGTCATCGTCGTTGTCGTTGTAATCATCATCATCGTCGTCATCATCATCATCATCATCATCATCATCATCATCATCATCATCATCATCATCATCATCATCATCATCATCTCTCTGTCGGTGCTGCTCTCCTCTCTCTCTCTCTCTCTCTCTCTCTCTCTCTCTCTTCTCTCTCTTCTCTCTCTCTCTCTCTCTTCTCTCTCTCTCTCTCACCTGTCTCTTCCAATATTGTGCGTACGCGCGTGCGTACTGTGCAATAGGTGTGTGTATGCATGCGTGCGTGCGCTTTTGAGTAATGCCTGCGTGCATACACGTTTGACTGTTAGATTAGGAATTTGTCGTTGATGAATTGTGTTTCTAGTTATTTATATTCACCGCCCCATTGTCTAAGGGGCTTTATTTTAATGCTGTATGGGCAATTAAAAACCTGTGTCATTGTCATTGTCTCTTAATATGAGAGCAGTTCGTACCACAAAAGTACAGTAGAGATCTGCGTGTTTATCCAGGTTGGTGTTGTTCTTAGCTTCAACGAATGGATATAATAACAACTGACCGTAGATATGTGTAAAGTATTTTAATTAAAGGAGGAGTATCTATGTAAGAACGAAAGACCAATGAATTTGTCAAGAGTCAAATAACACGGCTGGCAGGTCCACAGGAACCCCTTCTCACCATCGTCAAGAAGAAAAAGCTGACATGGTTCGGCCATGTCACCCGCCACAACACTCTGCCCAAAACAGTACTGCAGGGAACACTCGAAGGTGGCAGAAGGAGGGGAAGACAGAACAAGTCATGGATGGACAACATCAGAGAATGGACCAGGATGAATGACTCGGCACTACTGCGCAGAGCCGAGGACCGAGATGGATGGAGGAGGCTTACCACGGCATCGTCTTTCATGTCTCCCCCACGACCGCCAAGGTCACGGGTCTGATGATGATCTATGTAACATGATGCCCCCTTCACATGTCCGTCACAAACTTTGTTTTGCTTGTGTTATTTGTAATCTCCCTTTTAAGGAGCCGTGGGCTTTATGAATAGACATCTCTCTCTCTCTGTCTCTGTCTCTCTCTCTGTGTCTCTGTCTCTGTCTGCCTCTCCGTCTGTCTGTTTGTCTCTTTGTGTCTCTGCCTCTGTCTGCCTGTCCGTCTGTCTGTTTGTCTCTCTCTGTCTCTCTGTCTCTGTCTGCTGTCCGTCTGTCTGTTTGTCTCTCTCTGTCTCTCTGTTTCTGTCTGCCTGTCTCTCTGTCTGTCTGTCCCTCTCTCTTTTGTGTTCTGTCTGCCTGTCCCTCTGTCTGTTTGGGCTCTCTCTGTCTCTCTGTTTTCTGTCTGCCTGTCTGTCTGTCTGTCTGTCCCTCTCTCTCTGTGTCTCTGTTGCCTGTCCGTCTGTCTGTTTGTCTCTCTTCTGTCTCTCTGTTTCTGTCTGCCTGTCTGTTGTCTGGGCTGTCTGTCTGTCTCTCTCTCTTCTCTTCTGTCTGCCTGTCCGTCTGTCTGTTTGTCTCTCTCTGTCTCCCCTGTTTCTGTCTGCCTGTCTGCTCTCTGTCTGTCTGTCTGTCTCTCTGGTGTGTGTCTCTGTCTCCTGTCCGTCTGTCTGTTTGATCTCTCTGTCTCTCTCTCGCTCTCTCTGTTGCCTGTCTGCTTCTCCCCTCTCTCTCCTCTCTCTCTCTCTCTCTCTCTCTCCTCTTCTCTTCTTCTCGTCGTTGTTGTACTCATGACGACGTGGGCAGTGGATGACCTTTGTTAGGCAAGAGGTGGTGGCTGGCGTGGTGGATGTTGGGTGTGTACTGTCACTGATCCCCTGATAGGCCCCACAGAAACTGATGCAGTAACCCTCATGTTGCTGCCAGGTGAATGATCTGTGTCTGTGCCCACCTGCTAAGTCGGTTTGGGCAGTGGGGAAAAGAGAGGGGGGGGGGAGGAGGGGGGGGGAGGGAGGGAGGAGGAGGGGGGAGGAGGGGGGAGGAGGGGGAGGGGGGGGGGAGGAGGAGAGGGGGAGGGGGAGAGGGAGGGTAAAGAGAGAGATAGGGGGGGGAGGGGAGAGGGGTGGGGGAGAGAGGGGGGGGAAGAGAGAGGGGGTGATGGGGGGAGGGGGGGGTTTGAAGGGAGTTTTTGGGGGGGAGGGGGGGGGAGAGGGGTGGGGGAGGAATGGAGGGAGAGTGGGGGAGGGAGAGAGAGGGGAGGGGAAGAGAGAGAGAAAGGAGGGGAGGGGGAGATTTGAAGAGGGGGAAAAGAGAGATGAGGAGTTGGGGGGGGGGAAAAGAGAAAGAGAGAGAGAGAGGGATTAGTAGAAAGACTTTTAAACTCGTGATCTCATAAATGACTTAAAGTGCAGGTTCAGTACCCTGGAGTTTTTCTGCGGGAAGGGGATTTCCGGTTCGGGGAAGGCTTTAGATTTTTTTTTGTGGTTAGGTTTTTTTTTCGGGGCTTGTGGGGGGACAGAAAACTGGGGGTTACATGGTTTGAGTCTTTACGGGGGGTTGCTTTTGGGGCGGGGGGGGGGGGGGGGGGGGGGGGGGGGGGGGGGGGGGGGAAAGGGGGGGGTGTTTTGGGGTTTAAAATTTGTAGAATTTATACCCCTTAAAAATTTTTTAAATTGAACTAGTGCCAAGGTCCACGTGTGAAAAACTCTTTTAAAAAATGTTTTTGAAAAATTTCTTCTTCTTCTTCTTCTTTTCTTCTTCGTCGTCTTTCGTCGTCGTCGTCGTCGAACGCGCGGGACGCAAAAAAAATTTTGATACCTGTAAAAATTTTTAAACAAAAAATTGGTGCTGTTAGGCCCCGGGACAAGTCAGGCCCAGGGTATCCGTTTTCAGTGTGAGAAAAAATTTTAATATTTTTTAAAGGGTCTTTCTGGAAAAAAAAAGAAAGGCCCAAAAAAGGGCAAAAACATAGACAAAAAGGGGGGGTTGACGGAAAAAAAATTGAACCAAAAGGAGAAACAAAGTGAGGGACAGAAAAGAGCCACAGAAGAATTCCCCCCCAAAAAAATTTTATACAAAGGAAAAACCCAACCAACAACTATGTGAAAGAAGAAAACAAAAAGCCTGTGGGCCCCCAAGAACCCCTGATCTTTCCCCATTTAAAAAAAAAAAAGAAAACTGATGTGGTTTGGGGCACCCCACAAAGGGCACAAAACCCCCAGCAAAAAAAACCCTCCCGCAGGGAAAAAGTTAAAAGGAAGAGAAGAAAAGGCCCCCCCAAAAAAAAATCATGGGTTGACAACATCAAAAACTGGGCCCCCAACCCCCGAAACCTTTATAGCCAAAACCCGGATCGTGAAGGGATGTAAAAAGATTCCGGGGCGCGTCTTCTTCCCCTTTCCCCCAAATTTCCCTTTTTGGGCTTTGGGGCTGGTGGTGAGGGAAAAAAGGGAAAATTCCCAGTAGAAAAATTTAAAAGTTTAGAAACTATTTTATTGGGGGGGGGGAAGGGCAACCCCATGTAAAAAGTTTGCCCTTTTTTAAAAAGAGGGGGCCAGGGTATGGTTTTTGGGGTGGGGGACACGAAAGGGGCTCGCATGCATCTTGTACCGGTAAAAGATGGGGCTCCGCCCCCCTTGAATTTGCCCATAAAAACCCCGCTGAAAAAAATATGAGCAAGGCCCCAGTTTATTCGGGGGGGATGTTTTAAAAAGGGACGTTGAATGGAAAATTGTCTGTCTCTCGTTTTTTCTTTTTCTCTGTTGTTGTCTGTCTGTATGTCTGTTGTCTTTTCTCTCTCTTCTCTTCTCTCTCCCCTTTTCTTCTCTCTCTCTCTCTCTCTCTCTCTCCCTTTTCTCTCTGTTTATCTTTACTCTATTTTCTGTCCCCGCTTTGCAGCAGCCATATCGTGAGAGAGAGGGAGGAAAAAAGGGAGGAAAGAGAGAGGAAAAAAGAGAGGGAGAGAGGAGAGAGGGAGAGGAGGAGGAGAGAGAAAAAAGGGAGAGGGGGGAGGAGAAAGGTTGGAGAGGGGAGAGTGGGGGAAAGAGAGAGGGGAAAGGAGAGGAGGGAGAGATAGAGAGAAAAGGGAGAGAAAAGGGGGGAGAGAGAGAGAAGAGAAAAAGAGAAGAGTGAGGGGAGAAAGAGAGGGGAGAGAGAGAAGGGGAAGGAAAAAAAAGAGGAGGAAAAAGAAGGGCGGTGAGGAGAGAGGAGGAGAGAGAGAGAGAAAGGAACGAGAGGGAAAGGAGGGAGAGAGGAGAAAAAAGGGGAGGGAGAGAAAGAGGAGGGAGGGGAAAAAAGAGAGAAGAAAGAGAGAGAGTAAGAGAAGAGGAAAGAGACGGGCGGGAGACCTGGAGAGAGAGGAGAGGGAGGAGGAGAGAGAAAGAGAGAGAGAGGGGGGAAAAAGTTTAAAGACAAAAGACAAGATTTTATTGGGTTAGGGTTTTTTAACCCCTTTTACAAAAGGGTTGTTGGGGGAGGGGGGCCAAAACGGAAAAAAATTTTTCAACAAAAAAAAAAAAAACCCGGGCAATGCAAAGTTCTTTTGCGAGTGGTAACCAACCCCGGTATTGTTTATATCTAGTTTTTGCATGTATGTAAGTGTTTATGGTGATTTAAAAGGCTGAACACCGATATGTAGCAGGGAGGTGGGGGGCTGTCCAGAGCGGCATTACCCGGTTCGGGGTAATGCTGGTGCCTGGGCGTTTCCGGAAGGGTTTTCCCTCTTCGTGGGGTTTTTTTAATGATGGAAGCCTCTTCCTTTTTGTTCAAAGTTTGAACTGTTCCATCAAAATCTTGCAATCCCTCGGGGGGGGGAACAGGGTGTGTTTTTGCTTCCTTTTATGGCAGTTGGAATTTCTGTATTTTTTTTTGGGTCGGGTTTTGTCTCTTGGGTTTTCCTGTAAAATCTTCTGTCGGCTTTTTGTCCCTCAGTTTTCAAGGCGGTATTGTTTATGTGTCAATGCATACAGTCATTGCCCTCCTCAATGTCGATTTTTTTGTCAGTGTCAGAAACGTCACTTTTTTTTTAAAGGGGCTCCAGGTCAATCGGTGCGGCTGCCCCCTGTTAAGACACGGGTTTAACATAAAACAAGTTTTTTCAGAGGGGGACGGCTGGCCGGTTGCACGCCCCGAATTCAACAGCAAGGGGGGAAAAGTGTCATTTGGGGGGGCCATCTTTTAATGTGCCAAAAGCGTTTCATTTTTTGTGTTATAAAAATAAAAAATTGGGGGTTTTTCGGGGGGAAAAAAAGGTCGAAGGGGGGCGGATTCATAGATGCTTTCATCCACGACCTTTTTGTGTCTCCACCCCCCTGTTGTCCCTGGCAATTTGCGCTGCCCCTTTCCTGCGGTACACAACACTGTCACACTGGCTGTGTGTTGCTGGAAGCTGGTGGGCTGGTGACAGGCGCAGCACGATTACAGTTTGGTTTTCTCTGCCGTCGATTTTAAACGACGTGAGAGACATTTCCTGCAGAAAGGTGTTCAGAACCGTTTCTAGAGATGATGGTAGACCTTTTACTGGCATACTGGAGGCCTTTCTGGTAGAAATACAGCAAATTTCTTTACTCACTTTCGAAGCCACGTCTTGCTGGTAGCCAAGCAAGGGAAGCCCGAGAAAGAGAAAGAGAAAGAGAGAGAGAGAGAGAGAGAGAGAGAGAGAAGAGAGAAAGAGGGAAAGAGAGAGAGAGAGAGAGAAAGAGAGAGAACTCTGAACTCTGAATCACTTAATGATTAGGCCTATGGCCCATATCACTGGGGTGTATATAAACAAATAATCACACAAGACATAGCATTTGATACAAAACAAATACATGCATTACTAGATATTCCATTAAACTTGCTCTGCTACTAGTGTGCTGCGCTTATCAAATGCTTTCATAACAAAATTAGCAAGACGATTGATAGTCAGCTTATTTTCAGATGCAAGTAACATAGTTAACTTAAACAATGACGGACTATTGTAATACTTTTTTGCAATAAACTGTTCCCTGATGTCGGTGTATGCTGGACACACTAATACAAAGTGAATTTCTGTTTCTGTGCCGCACTGACATACTGGACACATTAGGTCTGCTTCTGACAGATTCCTTCTGAAACGCAGTTTATGTACTTTCAGCTGAGAGACACCTAGGCGTAATCGTATCAGACAATTCCTTGCTTTTATATGTTTAATATGTTGTAGAAAAAGTGGCACAGAAAAGTTAGATTTTTATGTTGAGTACACAGTGTATCTTTCGTGACTGTGGATACTTTCTGTCCACTCCTGAACATAAACAGCAGTTAACCGTTCCTTTAACATTTTAATAAACATTTTCTCATCACCTACTCCTTGATTTTCCCAAGCATCACTAAAACCATACTGGTACAGGAAGAAACATAAATGATGAAGCCCATGATCTCTTGTTCCTTTCATGCAAAAGAACTGACATCTTATAAGCTTTATGGGGAAGCCGCTCATCTCTCATCTGTATAAACCCTCAACCAGAATCTAACTGCCTTTGTGAATATGTTAACAAAAAGTGGGTATCTACCTGTTTCACTGTAAACTAGGTCATTAGGAGTTTCTAATGCTCACATTTAGAAAGCGCTTGATAGCAAAGAGGTGTACACGTTCAACAATTTTCAGGTCAGTATTTAATCCCCAGACCTCTGCACCATAAGTCAACATAGGCTGTATTTGTGTGTCAAATAATTTAAAGAATGTCTTATGAGATTTTTCCCCAAGTGTATTAAGTAGTCTCAAAATGCTTATGATACCTTTTCTTGCTCGGCTTGCCATATCAGTCAGAGCATGTGAAAATGACAATCTAGTGGATAGAATTATGCCAAGATATTTGTATGCATTTACAACCTTCATGCAATCAGTACCATGGACCATTTCTCATTAAGTGCTAAATGACCACCATTTCTAAACACAACTATATTCGATTTTGCTAATTAACGTTTAGACCTAATTTTTGTGCTGTCTCATGAAGAACATTTAGTTGCTTTTGTAACCACACACAGAATCTGACAAAAGAATAACATCATCAGAAAACATTAATACACATATTTCAACAAAGTCAGGAAATAACTGGATGCATGCCTCCCACGCTGGGCAAGTTCTCTTGCTACTTCATCAATAAGCAGTAAAAATAATACAGGGCTACATATTTCTCCTTGTTTGACTCCCAGTGGACATGTAAAAGACTCTGTTAACTCCCCCCTAACTCTAACCTTTGCCTGCACAATGTTATACATACTAACTATTGCTTTATACATTCTACTATTGCCCTTAAGTCCTTTCTTTTCCAGAACATTCCACAGTTTAGTCCTATCTATTGAGTCGAAAGCTTTTCTAAAATCTATGAAAGCTACTTATAACTTTTTATGATAAACCAATTGCTTTGTATTGTTGAAAATATTGTAAAGATATGGTCGATTGTACTGTACCTTTTACGGAAGCCTGCTTGGTATTCTCCTATCAACTTATTTTCTTCAATCCACTCATTCAAACGGTTGTTAAGTATGTGGCTGTATAACTTGCTTGAGATATTTAAAAGAGATATTCCTCGGTAGTTATCTGGGTTGTTTGTATCGCCCTTTTTATGTATTGGCTGGATTACAGATTCTGTCCAGGACAGGGGATAAGTTCCTGTCGAAAATAATTTATTGAAAAATTTTGTTAGATAGGGCTCAAGAGATGAAGCACAATTTTTAAAGAATTCACCTATGACACCATCTGGCCCTGCAGACTTGCCATTCTTTAATGCTCTTATAGCTGCATAAACTTCATTTTCAGAGATGTCCTGCTCTAATTTTTCAGTGTCAGAAGTTACATTTCCATTAATTTCAGCATTTTCAATACTTCTTCTCTCGGTCTGTTCTTGATCATTAAACAGGCCATGAAAATGTTCAAACAATTGCAACTTGCTTATAGTGTTAGGTGTTGAACTCTTTGTACTCAAATATTTCTTAATTTTTGACCAAAACTCGGAAGGATTGTTAGTATTTTCTTGTAGTGAGTGAAGCAGATCGCTGCGGTACTTTGCCTTTTTCTGCCTTAGTAATTCTTTGTACTGTCTACGGTTTTCCTGATACAATATATTGTCATCAGGGTTGTTAGTATTGTTAAATTTTCTTAACTTCTGTCTAACTAATTTTCTACTCTCTCTACATTCTTTATCAAACCATTTTTTGAGACTTTTTCTGTCCTATGTGTATGACTGTCTTCATACATAGAGCCTGCTTTAAGAAGACCTTTGTTGAATGTGTTTATTGACTCATTAATATTCGTATCAATAAAGTCTCTGCTTTATACAAAAGTCTGCCTTACTTCGACTGAACTAATTTTTCCTAAGAATTCATCTACTTTTTCTTTTTCCATACAAATTTATCTAATTTGAAATTTTCACAGCTTTATTTCTAATTTTTTATTTGGGTCATCACAATTAAAAGAGAGTTCAACTGGCATATGTTTTGACTCAACTCTTTGGCCAACATTCATTCTTAGTGAAAACTGTAGTAATCCTTTGATACAATGAAATAATCCACAACACTGCATCCAGTAGGAGAAAGTAAGTGAAACTGGCAGAATTTACATCACCAAATAAACCATTCATAATACATAAGTCAAATTCATCACAAATATTCAAAAGATTATCTACCAAAATCATTCAATGTGTAGTCTCTAGATGCCCGAAAGGTCTGTTCACAAGCATCCTCACGGTAATCAAAACTATCAATAATACTCTCTACAGCATCAGAATCATCAGAATTTTCATTGCCAGTTCGAGCATTGAAATCACCAAATAAAATGAACAGAACATTACCTAATATCTCGATCACATCAAGAATACAATGTTCTAACATAGCAACACCATTGTATATGTCTGTTTCTTGATAGTAATCAGATGAGCTGGGGGGCAAGTAAGCACCGACTAAGACTACAGGTAGTTCAGTTTCAAAAATTTTTTTAGAAAGTTGCAAAACAATTACATTGTCATATTCTAAAGTAATACTTTCAATATAAGGAGCAAATTCTTTTTTAACCAACAGAATTAGACCACCAGACAATCGTGCAGTAGCAGCACCTGATAAACTAACTGCAGGTGATATAAACATATCATGATCAGGAAACAAATGTTGTGCCTGAGGAAATTTTGTTACAAAAGTTTCAACTAAAAGACAAAAATCAAAACTTGCCAAATATGTCTGCACATCAGGATCATGCAAACTTGCTACTCCTTCAATATTATATGAAACAAAACGCAAATGACTTTTTTGTGTACTAGGA
>CM054140.1:10648101-10675601 GCA_028751875.1 Rapana venosa | reverse complement strand
CCACCAGACTATCCTGGCTGGCCGGCCAGTGTCAGTTGACCAAGAAGTCAATGATCTTTGGGCAGAACAGGCCAGGACAGGCCAGGCCATACACCTCCAATACTAGTCTGATGATTATGGGGTGCGGGGGTTGGGGGATGGGGGGTGCGGGGTGGGGGTGGGGATGGGGTGGGGGCTGTAAGGGGAGAGAAGTGGTAAGGGGATCAAGATAATCTGCACTTTTCTTGTTTTCGTCTCACCGGGCTATTATGAATCTTTTTAGGGGAGGAGGGAGGGGGGGAGGGAGGGTGAGAAGGCGGGGGTGGGGGGGGGGGGGGAAGGAGGTGGGAAAGAGGGAGGGGGAAGCGAAGGGTGTGGGTGGGTGTGGGGTGTGGGTATTGTGTTGTGTTGTGTTGTGTTGTGGTGTGGTGGTGGTGGTGGTGGTGTGTGTGTGTGTGTGTGTGTGTGTGTGTGTGTGTGTGTGTGTGTGTGTGTGTGTGTGTGTGTGTGTGTGTGTTTTTGTTGTTGTGGTTGTGTGTGTGTGTGTGTGTGTGTGTGTGTGCGCGCGCGCGAGTGTGCGTGTGTATGTAAGGAGGGGGTGGAGCGTTGCAGAAAGGAGGGAAAGGGGGGAATGGAGGGGGTTATGTGGTGAATGGGGATCTGAGTGAAGTACACGTCCTGAAGCTGTTGGTTTGTTTGGCTTGGATATTAAACAAGGGTTTTTGTAAGTGATGAAGTCAAGGAGGGTAGCGGGTGGCTGGGATATAGGGTAGCCCAGTGGTCAGAGCAGCGTGCTCATGAGAAAACGGTCACTGGAGGTAAAAAGGTAAAGGTAAGGTAAAGGAGTCCCATAACCTATAAGGTCGTAGGGGAGCGAGGCGTCAGAGACCTCACTTCTCTAGGGGCCAGCATATGGAGGGCGGTGCCATTCTCCTCTCCCTCGCTGCTTTACCTTCCCTGACCCTAAAGAGGGCAGGTACCCATTTACAGCTGGGTGAACTGGGGGAACTGTACTGAAGCCAAGGCGCGCAAACGGTCACCCATCCAACTGGTAACCACGCTCGACGCTGCTTAACTTGGCTGGGGGAAAGCGAGTGCTCCGACCACTGAGCTATCCCGCCCCACTGGAGGTACGAGTTTGAATCTTCGTTGAAGTGCCCCTCTGCGAGGGTTTTTCTTTTTCCTGGAGTTAGCGTTGGAACTGTGACTCCACTCCCCCCGAAAGTTCTTCTGATGAGATTGTCAACCAAGATGATGATAATAATAATAATAATAATAATAATAATAATAATAATAATAATAATAATAATAATAATAATAATAATAATAATAATAATAATGTATGGAATATATATAGCGTTGAATCTTGTAAAGCAACAAATCAAAGCGCTCAGATTTTTTTCTCGAGGACAATGGAATAAGCACTCATGTGCTTTTTTTTTACACCCAGTCCCCGTGTGTATGCGGTTTTTGTAAATTTTGTCATCTGTTCCCGACGGCACACAATGGCCTACTCTTTCGAAAAGCGGAACAGGATTTAACGTGTGCGCAAGATGTTATGCTTGCGTTCGCACACGGGGCCTCGGTTTATAAGTCTCATCCGAAGGACTTTGACATTCAGTTCGATTTTTTTGGTCAAACTGGGAAGAAAGGGCGAGGCTGGGAATCGAACCCAGAACTTGTTGGCAGGCAAACGTCTTGACCATCCTGCAACCGTCCTTCCTAAGATCCCGTTTACGAACAAACACACGCACACACACACGCGCACGCACGCACGCACGCACACACACACACACACACACGCTCGCGCACATGCACGCACGCATGTGCACGCACATACACACACACACACTTTTCCTTTGGGATTAACATACTAGATTCCACTTCCCTTGAAAATCCTGCAGAAGAGACTATAAACCGAGGTGGGATGCCATGGATCCTTGAAGTCGTGGGTTTGAATCTTGTCTGGTGAATTAAGGGTGAAAATTTTTTACGATTTCCCAGGTCAACTTCAAGTGCAGATTTGCGAGTGCCTTCATTCCCTTCATGCTTATTATATACATGCGGAAGATCAAATATGCACCTTAAAGATCCTGTAATTCATGTTTCATGTCCTCGTTTGGTGGGTTATAGAAACATGAACATGTATACCCAGCATACATCCATAAAGTTGGAATGCGGCTACCTTCAAGGTGGGGAAATTTTTTTTTTTTAATCGCATACGCAAAATCTCACCATTGGTGAACCTCGGAGCTCTAGCTGAGGAATGAAAAAAACCCTCGAGAAGTCAGTCAAGTCAAGTCAAGTCAAGTCAAGTCAAGTCAAGTCAAGTCAAAACGATCATTATTGAGAGTAAAAGATGAAGTTTACACACCTTTTTTTTTGGGGGGGGGGGGCTATCAGTCAACTTAAACGTCTGATCTTCGTGCAAGCAGAGACACGTAAAGCCCATGAAGGCAATGGCAAGTCTGCACAGGAAACTGACCTCGGAGATTGTTGTATAAAAGAAGGAAAGAAAAGAGAAAGAAAGAAAGAAAGAAAAAGAGACTGCAGTCTTAATCCACAGGGCGTCGCGAAACCTCTAGCCTCTGACTTTAAGACTCTTAGGAGTGTGAGATCAAATGGTTTATCTCTTCCATCAACACAACTCGCCTCTCTCTCTCTCTCTCTCTCTCTCTCTCTCTCTCTCTCTCTCTCCTACTCTCTCTCTCCTCTCTCTCTCTCTCTCCTCTCTATCTCTCTCCTCTCTCACTCCCTCCCTCTCTCTCTCTCCTCTCTCCTCTCACTCCCTCTCTCTCCTCTCTCCTCTCTCCTCACCCCTCCCCTCTCTCTCTCTCTCTCCATCCCCCCCCTCTCTCTCTTCTCTCTCTCCTCTCACTCCTCTCTCTCCTCTCTCTCTCTCTCTCACTCCCTCCCTCTCTCTCTCTCTCTCTCACTCCCTCCTCTCATCTCTCTCTCTCTCCTCTCTCTCTCACTCCCTCCCTCTCTCTCTCTCTCTCACTCAACTCCCTCCTCTCTCTCTCTCTCTCTCTCTCTCTCTCTCACTCCCCCCCTCTCTCTCTCATCTCAGTCACTCCCTACTCCTCTCTCTCTCTCTCTCTCTTCTCAGTCTCTCTCATCTCTCTCTCCTTCATCACTCTCACGTCTCTACTCCTCAGTCTTCTTCCATCTCTCCTCTCCAAACTCTCGATCTCAATCTCTCATCATCACACACATACACATATTTGAGTCCTTTCCTTAGATGGCTTGACGAAAATAAACAAGTAGTTTGTCTTATTTCAAATGAACCATCTTGAAATAAAAGTTTGACTTCGACTTTGACTTGACTTTGACTTTGACTTTGACACAAGAATTACACACACACAAGTAACACACACACACACAACATAACTAAAAACACCACACCCACACACACACACAACACAAACTAACACACACACTGACACACACACCCACACACACACACACACACACACATCTCAACATACCTACATACACGCGCGCACGCACGCAAGCACACACCAATTAATTCTTTGTTGTTTTTTTTTATTCGATGATAATGGAATAGCACTAATGTGCATTTTTAAACAATCTATCCCCGTTGTATGCGTTTTGTCAATATGTCATCTGGTCCCACCGGCCACAATTGTCATACTCTTTACGAACAGCGGAACAGGATTTTAACCTTTGAGCAAGATGTTTCTGCGTGCGTTCGCTACACGGAGCCTGTTTTATAGTCTCACCCGAAAGTCCTCATCTCCAACTTACACACACACAACGACATCTGGAGAAAAAAAAATTTGACCTCGACCAGACCACTTGACTCACTTGACTTCACACACACACCCACCCACACACACACACACACTCACACACACTACCACACACAACCACACCACACACGCCACACACACACACACACACACACACACACACAACACACACTATCTATATATTTATAAATATATATAAATATATTTATATATAAAATAATAAGTTATAATATATATAAACACGCACCCGTACACACATACACACCCATACACACGCCACACGCGCACACAGAAAAACTAGAACAACACACACACGCGGCACACACACAATACACACACGCCCACGCACGCACAACACACACTCTCTCCTCACCTCTCTCTAACTTCTCCCTCCACTCTCTCTCTCTCTTCTCTCAAGCTCGCTTCGCTCTTTTTCTCTCTTCTCTGTCTCGTCTCTCTCTCTCTCTCTCCCCTCCACCCCCACAAACCAACCTCTCTTTCTTGCTCAATTTCTTTTTTTTTTAATCGCCACACCTTGCGCACTGCCCCCCCTTCCCTGTTGTACCATTTAGCATAGTGGCAGCGAGAGTAACTATTAACGGACGACACTAACAGCAAACTCGTTTTCCAGTCATCGAATTAATGAATCAATCAGCCAACCAGTAAAGGCGCGTATTCAGCGCAGTGAGTTGGAACCATTTTGCTATGGGGGGAAAGCAAAGGGACCGCGCGGGGAGCGGAAAGCTGGTTGCAAAATCTTTATTGACCCTGACGATCCACGTCACAAGGGGATAGGTGAAGAAAGAAGTGCGAAGGTGATTCCGTTTGTTTATTTATTTTAATTATTTATTTATATCATCATCATCATTAGCCATTACCACCCAGTGGGTGTTATGGCAGCAACAAAGCGCTTCACTCCTACCTGCCTATACTGGGCCACAACCTAGTCACTGATATCCCCAAGGAGTGCTGCAATGGCCTTCATCTCATTTTCTTCGTACAGTCCCACTCCTCCACGTTGCTTTTGGTCTTCCTTTCTGCTCCTATCCTTCTGGGGTCCAGTGCAATGCTGTTCTTGTGATTGAACTGAGGTCTCTTCCGGAGGAAATGTGTTCCCAAATCCACTTCCACCGGTCTTCCTGGTGGATTGATGGTTCCCTTGTCTTCTTGCCTGCATCATTCCGTAGTAGGTCCCTCATTGGAGATCTTTCTCAGCCAAAAGATCCGGAGAATTCTGCGCAGGCATATGGTGAGGAAGGATCGAAGTTTGGTAATGATCCACTTCCCGTCAACCTACCAGCACTCAGAACCGTACAGGAGCGTAAGACACAACACACTCTGGTATAACTTCCAGCTTGGTGTTGGTGCTGTGTACATATTGCTCTCCAGATATTGTTATCATCTCCCTAAACACATTCCTGGCCTTGCCCAGAATCCTTTTGTTTGATGTCTTCTTTTGTGCCGCCCTCTGGTTTGATGAGCTGCCTAAGTATTGAACTTGTCTGCTGGCGCAGGTCCGATTCCATTCACTTTCACAGGCTGGTGTGTTCACATGGAGCGACGTTGTCTCTGTTTTCTTGGTGCTAATACGAAGCCCCATTGGCTTGTCCGAATGTTTAGTCTGCTTTTCTTCCTCCTGGATATGTTGGTGTGGTGTGGAACAAGCAGCGCCAGGTCAATACAGAGCTCAGAAAAAACAAAAAAGGGTGAAAGGGTGCGCATCGCTAAGTGGCGACGCGTTCTCCCCCTCTCGCCCCGGGTAGAGCACCCCGAATTTCACGGGATAGAAATCTGCCGTGACTTAAATTTGGTATGACATAACATACTGAGCGCTTTGATTTGTTTCTTAGAAGATCAGCGCTATATTAAGTCCATACATTATTAATTATTATTATCCGCAAAGTCAAGGTCGTCTAGTGTGAGAACAGGCTCCAGCGAATCCTCTAGGGGTAGTCTACTGATCTCCTTCCTCATCACCCCAATCAATGGCCAGATTGAAGAGAAAAACTGCTGACGGAAAATCACACATCCTTGTCTGTTACTCCATTCATGACATCGGAAACAGAGCTGCTATGGCCCACATAGCACAACTGAAAGTTGTCCATAGAAGCTTTTGATAAGGTTACCATGTTTCGATGGATGTCATACGTGACGAAGGATATCTCCAACGTCTGTCTCTGTGTATGCCTGACAAATGCCTTTTCGAAGTCCACAAAGTTCCCCACATAAATACAGGTTTGTCTTTGACACTCTGTGCACTGTTCGATGATGTTTCTGAGCGTGAATATCTGGTCTATACATCCTCGTTGCTTCCTGAACCCTGCTTGTTCCTTCCTCAAAGCATCGTCCACAGCGTCTGATATTCTTCTGATGATGACCTTGGCCAGTATCTTGCTTGGCACAGACAAAAGAGTGATTCCCCTCCAGTTGTTGCAGTCGCTCAACTTTTCGCTTTCTAGACAGGCGCGTTACCTCTAGACAGGTGAATTAGGCCACCCCATGACCACTGATCCATAATAAACTGTGAAGTCCATTGTGTAACATGCATGTGAAAAACCCCAAGGCACCCAAAGTTCTCCCTTGGCAAAATGTGTAGATTTCAGGGAGGGCGGGGAGGGGGGGGGGGGGGGGGTTGGGGTGCTATCAGTATAAATAACATCCCCACCTTCTGGACATTCTGTGCTTGTATTTCTATCTTTGTCTATCCCTCTCTTTCGTTTCTGCCTTGTTCTTTTTCTCCCTGCCACCTCCTTTTTGGGGGGTCTATTTTTCTGCCTTCGTGGTCCATTCTCCTGCCTGTTTCTTTCCGTAAAGACTTAACAGAGAACAGTTCTCTCCCATACCGAAGTCGGATGTGCTGGGTCTGATTTGTCAGGTCCTTAACGGCAGCGCAACACATTTTTGCTCATACGACAGACAACAATTGTTGCTGTCTGAGCAATCAACGAAGACAACGACAACGACAACGAAGAAAAAGAAGAAGAAAAACAAAAAGAAGAAGAAGAAGAAGAATTCTGAAGAAGAAGAAGAAGAAGAAGAAGAAGAAGAAGAAGAAGAAGAAGAAGAAGATGATGATGATGATGGTGATTGATGATGATGATGAATATGAAGAAGAAGAAGAAGAAGAAGAAGAAGAAGAAGAAGATAGATGATGATGATGATGATGATGATGATGATGATGATGAAGATGAAGAAGAAGAAGAAGAAGAAGATGATGATGATGATGATGATGATGATGATGATGATGATGATGATGATGATGATGATGATGGTGGTGGTGATGATGACGACGACGACGACGATAAAGAAGAAAAAGACGACGACGACGAAAAAAAAGAAGAAGAAGAACAAGAAGAAGAAGAAGAAGAAGAACAACAACAACAACAACAAAAAGAAAGAGAATCGTTCGTTTCGCAAAATTTGCAGTCTGTGCATTGGTAGCCCACCATGTGAAGAAATAAAGAGAAAGCAAGTTCCCGCAAGAAAGTTTCCAAACCGGGATGGAGGAAGGAGTCCTTGTCTCCACTGAGCCTGTCCACTTAAAGACAACAAACCCAGTAACGACACAACAGCCCTCTTTACCGTCAGATCATATCGCCACAAGTCCGGCGCCACCAAAACAAACAAGTAAAAGGAACAGCCTTAACCTGCCGGCAAGTTTGCTTTTAATTAATAACAGACATCTTCGCACGAAAGTCTCGAACCCTTGCCCTCATTTACCGTCAGATCATATCGCCACAAGTCCGGCGCCACCAAGAAAAAAGAAACAAAATCAAGAAAAAGGAACAGCCTTAACCTACCGGTAAGTTTGTCTGCATGTAATTAATAACAGACATCTTCGCACCAAAGTCTCGAACCCTTGCCCTTATTTACCGTCAGATCATGTCGCCACAGGACCGGCGCCACCCCTGAAACCCCGATCCCCAACAAACCTTAAGGAAAAAGGAGCAGCCTTGACCTGCTGGTAAAGTTTTCTCTGCAGTTGATTAATAAGCTTACACTCCTAAAGCCTCTAGTTAGCGAAAGGAAAGCCACCAGTATTAATTAGCGGAGTGTTTGCCCGAGCTTGAAGTGTTGGTTTTACACTCAGAATGCGCTTGACTGCCTTCTCTCCTACAGGGTTTTATCATAAATAGGCTTGCTTGATTGAAGTTAAGCAGCGCTGTAGTAGAATTCGCGCCGACCTTTTTGTGTGTGCACTTGCTTGCTTGCAGTAGTGTGTGTGTGTTGGGTGTGTGTGTGTGTGTGTGTGTGTGTGGTGTGTGTGTGAGTGTGTGTGTGTGTGGTGGTGTGTGTGTTGTGGTTTTGTGTGGTGGGTGTGTGTGGGTTTTTTGGGTTTTTTTTTTTTTTTTTTTTTGGGGGGATTTGTTTGGTTTACAAACCGCCATATAACCAACAAAGTTTTCCAAAAAAGGTCGTCTAGTGTTGGGGAAAAGGGTCCAGCGAATCCCTCTTGGGGTGTCCCTTTTTCCCGTCCCCTTTTCCCCCATCCCCCCCAATCAATGGCCAGATTGAAAAGAACGGGGTGCCCTCACAAACCTTGTCTTTACTCCAACTTGGGCTTCGAAGACAGTTTTGGGGTTTGGCCCCCACAGAGCTTCTGAAGTTGTCCAAAAGACCTTTTTTATAAATTTTTTGGGACCAGTTTTCGATGGGTTTCATAGTTTTCAAAAAGGGTACCCAAAGGCTGTCTCTTTTTTGTATGCTGTCAAAAAAAGCCCTTTTCGAAGTCCACCCAAAATTTTTTTAAAATACTTGTCTTTTTGGGGCCCCTTTTGTGCACTGTTCGATGATGTTTTTGAAACGTGAATTTCTTGGGGTTTTACACCTCGTTGCTTTCCTGTAACCCCCGCTTGTTCCTTCCCCAAAAAACATCGCCACAATTTTTTCTGATAAATTTTTTCTGATGAGGGCCTTGGCCAGTTTTCCCCTTTCTTGGCCCCAGACAAAAAGGAAATTTATTTCCCCCCCCAGTTGTTGCAAATCGCTCACCTTTTTTTGGTTTTTAGACGGCGCCCTTTTCCCTCTAGACCCGGGGAAAAGGCCACCCCCAGGCCCCCTGATCCTTTAAAAAACTGTGGGGGAAATCCCCTTTTGTAACTGCATGTGAAAAAAACCCCAAGGCCAACCCAAAATTCCCCCCTTGGCAAAAAAAAAAAATGTGCTAGAAAAAAAAAAAAAAAAAAAATTTCAAAAAAAAAAAAAAAAAAAGGAAAAAAAAAAAAAAAAAAAAAAATCCAAAAAAAAAAGGGGGGGGGGGGGGGGGTTTGGGGGGGGGGGGGGGGGGGGGGGGGGGGGTGTTAACAGTATAAAAAACATCCCCACCTTCGGGAAAATTTTTTGTTGGATTTCTTCTTTGTCTAGCCCTTTCTTTCGTTTCCGGCCCCTTTTTCTTTTTTCCCTGCCACCCCCTTTTTGGGGGGGGGCATTTTTCTGCCTTCGTGGTCCAACCCCCTGCCTGTTTCTTTCCGTAAAAAACCTTAACAGAAACATTTTTTCCTCCCATACCGAAATCGGAAAGGTGGGGCTTTATTTGTCAGGTCCTTAACGGCACCCCCCAAAAAACATTTTTGCTATAAAGACAGACCCCAAAAATTTTTGCTGTTGGGGCCAATCCAAAGAAGGGCCAAAAGAACCAAACGAAAAAAAAGAAAGGAAAAAAAAAAAAAAGAAGAAGAAGAAAAAAAGAAGAAGAAGAAGAAAGAAGAAGAAAAAAAAGAAGTAAAAAAGAAGAAGATGGGTGTTTATGGGGAGGGTGGTGATGATGATGATGATAATTTGAAGAAGAAAAAAAGAAGAAGAAAAAGAAGAAAAAGAAGAAGAGAAAAAGGAAGATTTATGATTTATGATGATGATTTTATGAAGGAAAGAAGAAGAAGAAAAGATTTATGATGATGGGTGAAGAAGAAGATGAAGGGTGTTTATGATGGTGGTGGTGGGGGTGGATGATGGGGCGGGCGCGACGGGGCGATAAAGAAGAAAAAGCGGGGCGGTTTTACGAAAAAAAAGAAGAAGAAAAGAAGAAAAAAGAAAAAAGAAGAAAAACAAAACAACAACAACAAAAAAAGAAAGAGAATTTTGTTCGTTTCCAAAAATTTTCATCTGTGATTGGTTTTCCCCCCCATGGAAAAAAATAAAGAAAAGCAATTTTCCCCCAAAGAAAATTTCCAAAAACCGGGGGGGAAAGGGAAAGGAAATCCCGTCTCCCTGAGCCCGTCCACTTAAAGGGGAACAAACCCAGGGAAGAAAAACGAAAAAAAAGCCCTCTTTTCCCTCAGACCATAAACCCCACAAGTCCCGGGGCCACCAAAACCAAAAAAAGTTAAAAAAGGAAAAAGCCTTAAAACCCGCCGGCCAAATTTTGGGTTTTTTTAAATTTAAAAACAAAAACATCTTCGCACGAAAAATCCCCGAAAACCCTTTTCCCCCTCATTTTTCCGTCAGATAAAAATCGCCCCAAGTTTCCCGGCCCCCACCAAGAAAAAAGAAAAAAAAAAATTCCCAAAAAAAAAGGAAAAAGCCTTAACCTTCCGGGAAGGGTTTTTTTTGCATGTAATTAATAAAAAGGCCCTCCCTTTGGGGGACCAAAAATCTCGAACCCTTGCCCTTTTTTTAACCCCTCCGTCATGTCGCCACAGGACCGGGCCACCCCCGAAACCCCGCCCCAACCCAAAAACCCTTTAAAGGGAAAAAAAAAACCCGCCCTTTACCTGCTGGTAAAGTTTTCTCGCATTGATTAAAAAAGGGTTTCACTCCTAAACCTTAGTTTGCAAAAAAAAAGCCAACCCGTTTTTTTTGCGGGGTGGGGGTTTCCCCAGCTTTTTAAGTGTGGGTTTTTCACTCAGAATGCGCTTGGGGAAATCCCCCTTCCCCACGGGGTTTTTTCCCTTTAAATAGGCTTGCTTTATTGAAATTAAGGGAGCGCCTTTTTAGTTTGAATTCCCCCGCCCCACCCTTTTTTTTGTGTGCACTTGCTTGCTTTGGGGGTTTTTGTGTGGGTGTGTGTGTGTTGGTGGGTGTGTGTTGGGGGTGGGGTGGGGTGTGTGTGTGTGGGGCGGGGGGTGGGGTTGGGGGTGGTGTGTGTTTGTTGGGGGTGCAAAAATCAAAGTCAAAGTCAAAGTCAAACTTTTTTTTTTCCGATGGAAAATTGAATAAAACAAAAGGGAATTTTCTTTTTTTTTTTTTCAAGCCATTTTATCTAAAGGGAAAAAAAAGCGAGAGAAAAAATGTATATGCAAAACATAGAATAAAAAAACCCAATCTATTTGGGAAAAAAAACTTCAAACCCCAAAAAAAAAAACAAATTTAAAATGTGATATTTTGGGAATTTTAAAAAAAAAAAAAAAAACCCGAAAAAATTTAAAACCCCTAAAAAAAATTCCCAAAAAATTCAAAAACCAAAATTGAAAAAAAAAAAATCCGTCTTTAAAACAAACAAACAAACAAAAAAAAAGAAAAACCAAACCAAAACAAACAAAGAAGACCCAAAAAAGAAAAAAATTTTAAAAAACCCACCAACGCTTTTCCCCCCCCCCCCCCCCCCCCCCCCACACACACATAACCCCCACAAACCTTCAACCATACAAACAACTGGGAAATAAAAACAAAAACAAAAAAAATGAATCAACAAGAAAAAATTGGGTGTGTGTGGGGTGTTTTGTGTGTGCGTGCGTGGGGTGCGTGGGGTGGGGGTGGGTTGGTGTGTGGGGTGTGTGTTTTGTGGTGTGTGTGTGTGTGTGTGTGGGTGTTTGTGTGGAAATTTACCACGTTTTGCAAGTATGCGTGGCTTTAAAAAAAACAGAAAACAGAAAAAACCCAAAAGTGAGAAAGGGGGGGGAAACGGGGGGGGGTGGGGGGGGGAGGGAGGGAGGGGAGGCAGAAGGCAGGGTGATTTTTTTTTAAAATAAATTTTTTTTATTCTTTTTTTTTTTTTTGAGATAATGGGAAAAAAACAAATACGTGCTTTACTTAACCAGCTCCCTTGTGTATTTCCCCTTTTGTAAAATTTTTGTCAAAACCGTTCCCCCCTGCAGGGGCAATGGCCCCCATTCTTTCGAAAAGGGGGAACGGGGTTTTAAAAGTGGGCGCAAGATGTTCTGCCGTGCGTTTGGGACACGGGGCCTCGGTTTTAGGGTTTAAATTTGAAGGATTTTGGGGGGGAGGGGGGATCGGCACTGAAGTTAACTCCAGAGGAAAAAATTTCCCTTTGGGAAAAAGATTCGAACCCGGGGCAGCAACCCCGAGCAAAATGCAATCAAAACCCAAACCCAACCCGGGGTTGATAAAAAAACCCAACGAAGAAAGAATTTGAAATTTAAGAATGAATGAAAAAAACTTTAAAATGCACATAAAAAAACAAAACCCCTCATGCACTCTTTTTTGAATTACATACTCAGTACAAAAAACAAAAGAACCCCCGAAAGAGAAAAGGGGAAGAAAAGAAGAGAGGGGAAAAGAGAGGAGAGAAAGAGGGGAGAGAAGAGGGGGAGGAAAAAGGGGAGAGGGGGAGAAAGGGGAAGCCGGGGGAGGAGAAGGGGAGAAGGGGAGGGGAAAAAACAGACCAGACAGACAAAACAGACAGACAGACAGACAGACAGACAGGGGCAGACAAAGACAAAAACCAGGGGAAAAGACAGACCAAAACGGGCAACAGGGAGGAAAAACACAGAGAGGGCGAGAAAAAGGAAAAAGACGACAGTAAACAGACAAAATAGACACGGAGAGAGAGAGAGGGGGAAAAGGAGGGGGGGAGGGGGGAAAGGGGGAAGAGAGGGAAGGGGGGGGGGGGGGGGGGGAGGGAGAGAAGGGGGGAGAGAAAGGGGAGAGAGAGGAAAAGAGGGGGAGAGAGGGGGAAGGGGGAAAAGGGGAGAGAGAGAGAGAGAGGAAAATGTGGGAAATGTTTTAAAAAAATGTATTCATAAAAAGGGGGCCCTTGGCCCAACATGAAGGGGGGGGTTTTTTGGAAAACAATTCTCCCAAATAAAAGAAAAAAAATGCCGGTTTTAAAATAAAAGGGGGAACAGACAAATTTCAAAAAAAAAAACCCAGTGGGGAAAAAATTTTACGGGCAAAAACAACAAGAGAGAAGGGAGGGGAGAAGGGGCGGAGAGAAAAGGGGAGAGAGGAGGGAGGAGAGAGAGAAAGGGGGAAAACCGAAATTTTTGGAGACCCGGAAATAAGAAAAAAAGTTATGTGCTTTATGCGGACAAATGGGCCCAGGAAAATAAGGGAAGGGGGACGTTTTTTTGCACGATTTTTTTATTCCAAAAAACCTCTTTTTTCAAGCCCTTTTTTATCTTTGTTTTATTTTCCCCTTAATTTCCCAAATCTCTCTCTCTCTCTCTCTCTCTCCTCCTCTCTCCTTTTCTCTCCTTTTCTCTCCCCCTTTTCCCTCTCCCTCTCTTCTCTCCTCCCTCTCCCCACAACCAAAGGAAAGGGGTAGGAAAAAAAAAAACTCCAAAGGGTTTTTATTAGAACTTTTTCCTTTTTTTAAATTTTCCAGAGTTCATGAACAAAAAAGGGCGAAAGTTATAATTATTGTTATTTAAAAGATTTTAAAAAAAAACGGGTTTGATTTGTTAATTTTGATTTATTTTTTTAAAAGGGTTTATCCAAGATTAAAGGGGGTAAAGGGAAATTTTTTTTGCGCAATGTTTAGCTTTTATCAAACCAAACAGGGTTCATTTTACGGGGCAAACCAAAGATTTTTTCCCGAGTCTTTTTTAAAGTCCAATTTTGGGGTTTTTGGGGGCCCAAGGGGTGTACCCTAAACCCCTTTAAATTTTTTAAAACCCTTTTTTGAGGTAAAAAAGGGGGTTTTAAAATGGGGGAATTTCCCGTGTACCCGAAACCTTATGGAAAAATTTTTTTATTTTTCTTGGGTTTCAGGGTGGGTGTGGCTCTTATTTCAACATCCCCTGGAGGGGTTTTAAAAAACCAAAATGAATGGGGTTTTAAATTTCCCGTTGTGAGTTTGCAAGGGAAATTAATTTTTTTGAATTTTTTTAAAACCCTCAAAAAAGTTTGGCTTTAGGGAAAAGGGGGGTTTTTTTAGGGAAAAAAAGCGGGTTTAGATTTAAATTTTCCCTTTTTGTACTCGGCATTGGGTCTTGAATAACCCTTTTAAAAAAAATTAAGCCTTAAAAATTTAATTTTTTTTTTTTCTTTTTGGGAAAATTTTTTTTCCCACCGTTGGGGCTTTTTCCCAAATTTTTCCCTTAACAACCAAAACCTTTTGGAAAAGGGGGGCCCAAAGGGGCCCAGGTAAAAAATTAAAATTTTTTGAGTTTTTGATTTTTTCTCTGCTCTGTCTCTCTGTCTTTCCCCCCTGTCTGTCCGTCAGCAGTCCCGTCTTGTCTGTCTATCCCCCTCCCCCTCTCTCTCTCTCCCTCTCTCTCTCTCTCTCTCCTACCTTCAAACACACACACACCACAATTTTTAAAACAACACGCACCCACCCCACAAAAACACACACACAAAACAAAAAATACACACACAAAACATCGAAATTTATGGCTGACGTTTTTTACCCGGCCTGGGGGCTCCCAAAAAAAACTTAAAATCCCAACCCCCGACAGTCTTAAACCAAAGGGAACCCCATTTTTTTCCCCCTTTTCACCCAAAACCCCACCACACCACAATCAGCGATCCATGTTGGGGCCCCTTTTTACGCTTTGTTTTTTTTTTTCTTTTTTTTTTTCCCCCTTTTTTTTTTCCCTTTTTGGTCCCGGCAACGGGCCGATAGTTTTATCAGTCCCCCTTGGGCTGCTTCGCTTTTGCGGTAGTTTGACGCGGGGTTTTTTGGGCGGGCAAATTTTGGGTTTTTGAACCTAAGCTACAGGGCTTTCCGGGGCCTTTAAAATGATGGCTTTTTTTCCTTCGCTTTAAATGCCCGGTTTTCGGTGGGTTTTAACCCGCTCCCAAATTTTCCCCTTTTTGGTTTTTCCGCGCGTGTTCATTTAAAACCCTTGGGGGGCCCCCGGGCCCGTGTGTGAAAATAATAGTTGTGGATTTTTTTTGTGTGTGTGGAAAGGTTGGCTTAAAAGGGTTCACACTTTTGTAGGTGTGTGTAAGGGGGGTTTGGGGGGGGGAGAGAGAGAGGTAGTGGACAAGCTGCCGTGAGAACAGGTTCGATTTTGTTTAGGGTGTGTGTGTGTGTGGTTTTGTTGTTGTGTGAGAGAGAGAGAGAGGGAGAGGGGGGAAAAAAGAGAGGAAGAGAGGAAAAGGGGGAGAGGGGGAGAGGGGAAAAGGGGGGAGGGGGAGAGAGATAGAGAGAGGGGGGAGGAGAGGAAGGGGGAAGGAGGAGGAGGGGAGAGAAAAGGAGAAATATGGGGGGTTGGGGGGAAAGGGGGTTGGGGGGGTTTTTTAAAAGGGGGTAAATGGGGGAAAAAAGAAAAAGGAAAAGTTTTTTTTTTTTTTAAAGAAGGCTTTTTTTAAAATGGGCAAAGTTAAAAAAAGGGGAAAATTTTTTTTTTAAATTTTGTCTGGAAAGGTTGGGAAATTTTTTTGGGGTTTTGGGGTGGGTTGCTTTTAAAGGGGAAGGGGAAATTTTGGGGGGGTTTTTGTGAATTAAAATTTTGGGGGGGTAATTTAAAGGGAATAAATTTTGGTTTTGGGTTTTTTTTCCCCCCCCGGTTGGGGGATTTTTTTTGGGTGTTGTGGGTTTGGGGTTTTTTTAAAATTTAAATTTTTAATTTTTTTTTTATTTCAATTTTTTAAAATTTTGAGGAAAAATGGGGAAAAAGCACTCTGTGATTTTTAAAAAAACCCCCTCCCCGTCCCCCCTGTTTTTATGAATTTAAATTTTTTTTTGTCTTTTGGGCAAATTTTTTCCCCCCCCTCCCACCGGGGGCACCCTTGGGGCTTACTCTTTCCCCTAAAAAGGGAAAAAATTTTTAAAAAGTGGTTTATTTGTTTTGGGGTTTTTTAAATTTGTGTTTTTGTGGTTTTGGGGGTTTTGGTGTGGGTTGGTTTTGTTAAAATTAAACCCCCTTTAAAAAAATTAAAAAAAAGTTTTTGGAATTTTAGGTTTAACAAATTCCCCGGGAAAAGGGTTTGGGTTTACCGTTCAAAATTTTGGGGGTTTTTTTTCACCAAAAAATTTAAATTCTTTTTAAACCCCCCTTAAAAAAAGTTTATCTTTCTTCTTTTTTTTATTTTATTTAAAACTTCATTGGGGGAAAATATTTTCTGGGTTTCCCCCTTTTCTTTTTAAAAAAACTTCCTTTTTCTTTTCTTTTAAACCATTTTTAAAAATTCCCAAAATTTTTAATTTTTTTTAAAAGGTTCAAAGCTTTTGTTGGAAGTTTTTTTTGGGGGTTTTTTGGGTTTTTTATTTTTTTGTTTTGGCCCCAAAAATTTTAAAAAAGGCCTTTAAAATTTTTTCCCAAAAAAAAAACTAGGTTAGGGTCCAAACAGAAGAAAATTAACCAAAAATTTTTTGTTTTTATTTCCTTCCAAATTTTTTTAAATTTTCTTTTTTTACTTTATCCCCCTTTTTTTTGCTCCCCCCTGTTTTTTCCAACCAAAATTTTTGGTTAAATAATGGGTTTTTGGGGGGGGGTTACAAGTTTAAAGGGGGCCAAAACTATCGCGGACTGTGGAAAAATTGTTTAAAAGGTTTGCTGGGTTTTCCCTTTTTTTGGGGGGAAAAAGGGTGCCGGTTTTAAGTAAAAGAAAAACCCCAGTTAAATTTTTAAGACATTTTATATTTTTTTTCTTTTTGCTGGAAAAGATAAATTTTTGGGCCAATAAAAGGGAAAAAGGGGGGGGGGGTTAAATTTTTTTTTTTGGTCCTTTTTTGGGGTTGGTTCTTGTTTTTGGGGTTTGGGTTTATGTGGTTTGAAAAGGGGCCCCCCCCCTTTCCCCGGGGGAAAAAGTCCAAATTTTTTAAAAAAAAAAGTTTTTAAGTTTTGAAAGGAATTTTCAAGGAAAACAGGCAGAAAAGGTTTTTTTCGGGGGGAAAAATCCCCCCCAAATTTTTTCCCCAATTCCTTTTTTTAATTTAAACAAAAAAATTAATTTGGGGAAAAATTTTTTTCCTCCCCAAACGGTTTACAAAGGGGGATTTTCGAGTTCCCCCCAACCCCCAAACCCAAGAAAAAATTTTGGGTTTTTGGCTCCGGGTTTTTTTTTTGTTTGGGGGGAGAATTTAAAAAAAAAAAAACCAAGCCCAAACCAACCCCTTTAAAAATTCCCCTTTTGAATCCCCAAATTTTTTTTTTTCCCCCTTTTCCCCCCTCCCTTCCCCATTTTCAACCTTTATTTTGGGGGTTAAAAATTTTGGGGAAAATTTTTGAACCATTTAAAAGGGAATGAAGGCCCGAAAAACCCAAAACAAAACAAACCGATGTGTCCCGGGGGCAATCTTTAATTCCCCCAGTAAAAAAACCCCCGCCGGGGGCTTGTTCCCCCGGCCTTTTTCTTTGAAAAAAAAAAGGCCCCATTTTCGGCCTTTTTTAAACAAAACCCCCCTGTTATTTAAACCCAAAATTAAATTGGGGAGGAAACCAAAAAAATAAAAAAAACCAAAATAGAAAGGGGGGGCCTCCCCGGAGGCGACGGGCTCCCTTCCCCGGGGGGGGGCCAAAGGGCCACCCCGGGGAAAAATTAATTCCTTTTTTCCCCTTTTTCCACCCCAGGAAATTTCTCGGGGGGGACTTAAAACCCAGGGGGAATTTAAAATTACCCCAAAAAATAAAAAAAAGATTTTCCCGGAATTTTTAAAAAAAAGCCCCTTTAAAAACAAAACCCAAAAAAAACCTTTTTTTAACCCCCCCAAAGGCCCAATTTTTCCTTTTTTTTAAAAAAAATTTTAAAAATTGCCTGGCCTTCCTTTTTCCCTTTTTCCCCCCACACACACACCACACACAAACACCACACACCCCCACACACACACACACCCCACCCCCCCACACCCCCCCTCCCCAAAACCCCACCCCCACACCAAAACCACAAACACACCCCCAATATATATAAAAATTTTTAATAAAATTTGAACTTGTGCGTCTCCATTTTTACCCCATAGGTCTGTCCCCCCAGGGTCCATTTTTGTTCGGGGCTGGGTTTTCATTTTGGCCCCCGGGAAACTTTAATCCCCTCCCAACACGGGTGACTGACTGGGAGAAAAACTGATCCAACGAATGATGTTTGGTGAATTTCTGTTGTTGTCCCGGGGTGTCTGTCTCTCTGTGCCGTTCTGTGTCTCTGGTTTTTCTTTTTCTCGGATCTCCCTCTGTCTCTGTTTTGTCTCCCGTGCGTTGTATGAGTTTGTATTTTTATGGGATGTTGTAGTATGTATGATGGGAAATTTGGTATGTTTTGTATGTATGAATGTATGGGATGTAGGGTAGGTAGGTAGGGATTGGGGTCTAGGAAGTATTTTTATTTTTTTATTTTAGGGGTTTTTTTGTTTTTTTTTAATTATTTAATTTTTATTTTTGTTTTGATTTTGTGTGTTTTTTGGGCTGTCTGGTTTTGTTTTTTTTGTAATAATTTTGTCATAAAATAAAAAATATAAAAACAATATCAAATTAAAATAAAATTATATTTTTATTATAAAATATTTTAATATTTTTATTTTATAAAATAATAATTTTATATTTTAAAAAATATATTTTAAAAT
Source organism: Rapana venosa (assembly GCA_028751875.1). Classification (NCBI taxonomy): domain Eukaryota; kingdom Metazoa; phylum Mollusca; class Gastropoda; order Neogastropoda; family Muricidae; genus Rapana; species Rapana venosa. The sequence continues at coordinate 10,657,226 of CM054140.1, read as the reverse complement.
ATATAAAATTTTTTAAATTTTATAACCCCAAAACTCCGGTCTGCTTTTTTTCCCTTTAACATGTGGGGTGGAGGGCTAGTATCCCCCAAAAACAAAACACACCTCTCCTCAGTGCAATTTAATTTCTTTTTTCCGGAAAATTAAGGAAAAATTTGCCTTTGGGTTTCCCTTTCTTTTTACCCCCAAAGCCAACAGCAGTAAATTTTTGTCTGGGATATGACGGGAAATTTTCGTCACACTGGGCCCTTTTAAGCGTGACAAGTAGGCCCCGGCCCCCAGTGCATTTCCCAAAATTTTGGATGGGGAAATTTGAACCAAGGGGGCCCTGTTTCGAACGCCCCGTAGAACATCTTGCGCACACTTTAAAAAACCCGTTCGATTTTCTGGAAAAAAGAAGGCCTTTTTGTGGGCCGGGGGGGAAAAGGCTGAAAAATTTCCACCCCCAACAAACCCCCCCCTACCCCACCCCCCCCCCCCCCGTTAAAAATTTAAAAAAAAAAAAGCGGGGGGCTTTTTAAGAAAACCAAAAAAATATATTAAAAAAAGCAACGTTTCCCTCAAAAAGTTACTTATTTCCCAGGTTTCCTTTATGCTTTTCCCTTTCCCTCCCCCCTTTCCCCCAAGCAAAATGGGTAAAATAAAAAAAAACCTTTGGGGAATTTTCCCAAAAAGGTTTCCGGGGGGAAATCGTTCCCCACGGATAATCCCCTCCGGGGGGGCCCCCCTTTTTCCCCCCTCCCCTTTCCCCCCCCCCCCCCCCCCCTTTTTTTTCCCCCAAAACCCCCCCCCCCTTTTCCCCTGGGAGTTTTTTCCCCCTTCCCAAAACCTTGGTCCTGTTTCCCAAAGGGGGGGAAGACAGTTTTGGGGGAGGATAAGGGACAAGAAAACACAATTGGTTTTTGGGTTTTTAGCCCCCCCTTTTTCCCCAAAAAGGCCCCTTTTTTGGGGGAATTTTCACCCGCCTTTTGGTTATTACCTTTCCCGGGGGGGAGGGCCAAAACCCCAAAACTCCCATGGGAATGATGTAAAAAAAAAAGCACATGAGTGCTTATTCAATTCTCCTCGAAGCAAAAGGATAAAATGAAAATAAACTTTGGCAATTTTCAGCTTTCCGCAGCAAATCGTTCCACTCAAGGCTATCAGTCCACTCTCTGATGTTGTCCTTCCATCGTTTTCTCTGTCAGCCTCTTCCTCTCCCACCTTGTACTGTTCCCTGCAAGACAGACAGTATTGCGAGTAGGATGATAAGCTACAAGAAAGCACAACTATGTGGGTGTATAGCCTCTCCCAAAAGACTTTCGGAGAAGTGCAGTCAGCATCGATATACACTCCCGGAGGGAGGCAAAACCAAAACTCCCTCAAAGTGACACATCCATGGAGGCTGGAACCCGGGCCCTCAGTGACAATCGAGTCACACTGTTGGCAGCCTTCAGTCTCGGAAGACTATGGAGATGCGCTCTAGGTGTTTATTCTGGTACAACGTCGGGTGTGGCTGGCCAGTCCCACACGGGAATGACAGACAGTCCCTATGGCAGAGGAAGGCACAGATGAAGTCTGACAATGCTGGTCTGTCTGTCTGCCTGGGCTGCAGCCTTTCTTCTCCTTCTCTTTGCCTCGTGCTGCTGAGCAAAGTGTCTCTCTTCGAACTTGGAGAGACCTTTCTGCACAGTCTGTCTCCAGGCTGACCGTTCGAGGGCTGTTGCTTCCCAGTTGTTCTGGTCGATGTTCATGGCTTTTAAGTCCCGCTTGCACACGTCTTTGAATCGCAGCTGTGGTCTGCCTGTGGGACGTTTTTCCCCGCGCAAGTTCTCCATAGAGGAGGTCTTCAGGGATCCATCCATCGTCCATGCGCACGACATGGTCAAGCCAGCACATACCTCTCTGTTTCAGCAGCGTGTCCATGCTGGTGCATCCAGCTCTTTCCAGGACAGTGTGGTTTTGGGACCTTGTCCTGCCAGGTGATGTTAAGGATGTGGCGGAGGCCATGCACGTGAAATGAGGATCAAGTCACAGTGACGGAGTTCTAACCACTAGACTACCAAGCCCCCTGAGTTAGACACTTGACGGGAGTAAACGGCGCTAGGCCTACAGGACAGAGTGATTGGCGATTGGAGTGGGAGGACAGAGGAGTGGGGGTGGGGTGGGGGGGGGGGGGGGGTGGAAGGGGGAGGGGAGAGTTGTATGTGGGAGAGACGAGAGAGAGATATTTTGGGGTCATCTGCAGAATTAGTTCGTCAACAGTGTCGGCTTTTGCTATTTCCAGCATAACTGCTCTCTCTCTCTCTCTCTCTCTCTCTCTCTCTCTCTCTCTCTCTCTCTCTCTCTCTTCTCTCTCTCTCTCTCTCTCTCTCTCTCTCTCTCTCTCTCTCTCTCTCTCTCTCACCACACACACACTCTGTGTGTGTGTGTGTGTGTGGTGTTGTGTGTGTTGTGTTTGTGTGTTGTGGGGTTGTGTGTGTGTGATCTTCAGTTTAACGTTTATTCACATGTAGTGATTTTAGCGGGGTGTGTGTTTGTGTGGTGTGTATGTATGTGTGTGTGTGTGTGTGTGTGTGTGTGTGTGTAGGGATGGGGGTGAGAGAAAGAGAGAGAGAGAGAGTTGTGTGTGTTGTGCGTGCGTCAAGTCAAGTCAAGTCAAATTTGTATTTCCAGATGGTACATTGAATAAGCAATACATTTGCTTTTTTCATCAAGCCATCTATCTAGGAACAAAATACGACTTAATCAGTATTATCTATCTACATCATTACCATAACCGATAATAATAAGACTAACTCCATAAGAAAAATGGAAACAGAGAAAAAAGAAAGAAACACACACACACACACAACACACCACGGCGTGCGTGCGTGCGTGCGTGCGTGGTGCGTGGTGCGTGGTGTGTGTGGGGTGTGTGTGGGGTGTGTTGTGAGTGTGTGATGCTCCCAGAGAAAGGGTGGAGGGAGGGAGGAAACAGACTTTGGTGGTCAGCATCCCTGTGAATCATGGACCCTGACTGCAGATTTGGAGAGAAGAGTACAGGCGGTGGAGATGAGATGCTTTCGGAGACTCCTTGGCATCTCTTACAAAGACCACATAAGCAACGAAAGCGTGCATAAAAAGAATTCAGCAAACCATTGGACCCTATGAGAACCTTCTTTCGATCGTGAAAAAACGTAAACTTAAATGGTATGGGCATGTCACAAGATCCAAAGGACTTGCAAAGACAGTTTTGCAAGGCACTGTCCAAGGAGGAAGAAGAAGAGGCAGACCAAGGAAGAGCTGGCAGGATAACATCAGCGAATGGACAGGCCTAGAACTCAACAAAACCCTGAGAAAGGCAGAACAGAGAGAGGAATGGGGGGAACTGGTTGTTGAGTCTTTGAGGGTGCCCCCACGGTCGTCAGACTACGGGACAGATAGATAGATAGATCCCTAGAAATTCCCCCCGGAATATTTGTCTTCCTCTCCTGTCGTTGAACGCTCAGGACCTACATAAAACAACTATATTTGCAGGATGGGAGTGCGTGCGTGGTGCTAGCGTGTGTGTGTGTTTGGTGTGTGTGTTTCTAAATTTTGTAAGGGGGGGCTGGGGGTGTGGGGGGGTGGGAATGTTAGTGCAGAGAGAAAGAGAGGGGTTGATGGTTTTTGGGTTGGGATGTAGGGCGTGGGGGGGGGGGGGGGGGATGGGGGGGGGGGGGTTGGGGGTAAGGAAGGAGAGAGAGAAATTATGGACAGAGAGTAACTGGGAGTGAGTGTTTAAAGGAGGGAAAGGGGTTTGGGAGAGAGAGAGGCTGTTAAAACCCCTTCCGCCTTTTGGAAAGAGTAGACCCCTTGTAGTAGGCCTTTGGTGGGAACGGATGAGAAAATTTGCAAACAACAACAACCCTCCCCCCCCCCAAACAAACAAACAAACAACTCCCCCCCCCCCCCCCCAACCACCCCGCCACCCCCCGAACAAAAGAAGGAAAAAGCAAGTACAATTCCACGGGAACTGGTTGTAATAAAGCACATGAGGGCTTATCCATTATCGTCGAGTTTATACTTTTAAAAACAAACAAGCAAAGCAAAACAAAGCAAAGTAAAGCAAGGCAAGGCAAGGCAAAGTAAAGTAAGCAAGGCAAGGCAAGGCAAGGCAAAACCCAAAAAAACCCAAAAAAAAAACAAAAACGCACAGAGACAGAGAGTCTAACAAAAAACAGAAAACGAAAAGAGAGAGAAGAGAGAGAAGAAGGAGAGAGAGAGAGAGAGAGGAAGAGAGAGAGAGGAGAGAGAGAGAGAGAGAGAGAGAGTGTAAAACAGATTTTCCCCCCTCCCCCCTCCCCCCCCTCCCCCACAACAAAATACAGTAAATAGACTGACCCCCTCCCCCCCAGAGAGAGAGAGAGAGAGAGAGTAACAGATTGACCCCCTCCCCCCCCCCCTCCTCACACACACAGAGTAATAGACTGACCCCCTCCCCCGAGAGAGAGAGAGAGAGAGAGAGAGAGAGAGAGAGGAGAGAGAGAGAGAGAGAGAGAGGGAGAGAAAACAAATAATGAAGTATTGTAAAAATATTTAAAAAATTGTTAAAGCAAACACACACAAATCAAACTCGGAAGCGGCACTCGGTCTGAAACAACAGCCATTAGTATGCATGAACAAACATGCCCCCCCCCCTCCCCCCACTCGCCATAGCGACCCTCATGAATACACACTCACACACGCACACTCACCACACACACATACACACATACACATACACACACACACAACACACACACAAAACACACACACACACACACACACACACACACACTCATTTCCTTGAATCCAAATCCAAGTAGTACATATGTGAGTGATTTTATGTACAAAGTGTGTGTGTGTGTGTGTGTGTGGGGGGGGGGGGGGGGGGGGGTGAGTGAGTGTGAGTGTGTGGTGTTGCGTTGCGTTGCGTGTGGCGCGTGTTTGTGTGTACGAGGTCTGCGGGGTTCTTTTCTTATTTAGGGGTAGGTGGGTTGTTTTTTTCCCCGTTTTTTGTTGTTGGGTTTTTGTTTTTGGACGTCTGTGTGTTTCTTTTGGAGTCAGTTTTTATTATTATTGGTTATGGTAATAATGTAGTTAGATATTATTGATCAAGTTGTTTTTGTTCCTAGATAGATGGCTTGATGAAAAAAAGCATATGCATTGCTTATTCAATGTACCATCTGGAATTAAAGATTTGACTGACTTGACTTCACACACACACACACACATACATACACACACACACACACGGAAAAGGAATGAGGAGGAGGAGGAGGAGAAGGAGGAGGGGGAGGGGTTATGGCTTACTGTAGAAAATGTATACCAGTCCCTACTAAAGCAGACAACAACCTGTTCCCTGAATTAAGAAGAAGAAGAAGAAGAAGAATGTATGGAATTTATATAGCGCTGAATCTTGTAAAGCAACAAATCAAAGCGCTCAATTAATCAAACTATTTCGTGTCAAAACATCATCGGAGATTTTTTTTTTCTCTGTTTCAGATCTGATCAACGCTACACGCAGATGGCATACGGCATACGGCAGCCTATGGAAGTCAGCAAGCACAGTGCCCACTCCACAGATTGTTCGAACAGCGAGCACAAACGTCATAGTGTGATTTAACTACTTTTGCGTCATGATGTAACGCAGATATACGTCATTCTGCAACACTTTTCCCGGCATGGGAACACTACTTTTTGTACTGGGAGATGTTTATTTTGATGATTGAAAAAAAAAAAAGTTATCTAGATGCATTCTTCTCAAGTTTTAAACGTATTGAATATATTTTTGTGTGTGTGGAAAAAAATTCCATTCTTCAGGACAAGTAGATAATTACATAAAATTGTAAGAACATAAATAAATAGATACATACTCCCCTAACCCACCATACAAAAGACTTTAAAAAATAATATTAAAAAAACAAACACGCCCTACCTGTCTAGTGACATCGCTATTATTCTGACGTCAGTGCCAGGGAAGTTTAAAGAACTCATTAAGGAGGAATGGAAGACAGTTAAAAAGGCTGGACTGACTTCTATGTTTATGGGATTGACACTATTATCAAGAAAATACCAAGAACCCATAGTGTATGAAACATCTCACAAAAGCTGTGTTATCCCGGGGTTTTTTCTTTTAAAAAAAACAACAACCCTAGCAGAACCTAACTGCGTTAAAAAAAAAAATCAACACTTGAATAAGCAAAAATCAAATAAGCACAACAAGTACATAAATGAATAACAAAGAAAGAAAATTGAAAGAAAAAAAAAACAACATAGTTAACCAAAGCCAAAGAAATTAATACATGAATAAATAGCCCAAGTGCAGAGAAACACAATCAGTGAATCCCTCCTCCAGCCCTCCCTTTCTGTCCACGTCATGAAGCCCAGCCTGAAGACCCTAGCCGACCTCAGCAGCCAAGTCATCCCCACAACCTCAGGATGACGTCAAAACCCTTGTCTTACGTCAGAGCTCCAAATCGCCCCTAAACGTCAGCAGCAGTCTGACGCCGCGCAGCAGAACCCGCAGCACCCGCGACATCCCCCCCCCCCCCCAGCCCCCCCTCCTGCCCGACATCCACCATGACGTCAGCACCAAGAGCGACGTCAGTGCTGACGTCACGGCTAAGAAAGCCCCCGCAGACGCGATGCGGCTGCCCATGGAAGGCGAGAAACCCCACGATCTCTTGCAGAGGCTGTACGAAATGTGGCCGGCCCCGCTGTCGGAATCCTACCCAAACCCCGCGCCAGAGCAACAGGAAAACTACCGCGGACTACAACTTCCCCTTTCCCGCGGAAGTTGCATCCTCCCGGTGACGAGCAGAGGGGACCCCTTTTGGTCTACACAGGGTCAAGGCCGCCGGGTGGTGGTGGGACGGGGTTTTTCCATTTAGGGAAGAAGAGCACTACAAACTGAATTGAAAAGGTGAGGTGAGGTGAGGTGAGGTTTGTGTGTCGTGTGGTGTGTGTGTGTGTGTGTGTAGGGGGGGGGGGGGCGTGTATAGATAATATATGCATTTCACTTTCCCAAGTGTGTTTGGAGTTGGTGTGGTGGTTTTTGTGTGTGTGGTGTGGGTGTGTTGTGTGTGGGGGTGGTGTGTGGTGGTTGTGGGTTGGTGTGTAGTGGTGGGAGGGGAGGGGGGTGGGGGCGTGTATATGATAATATAAGTGCATCCTTCACCTCCAAGTGTGTTTGCAGTGTGTGTTTGTGTGTGTTTTTTATGTGTGTGTGTGGGGTGTGTGTGTGTGTGTGTGTAGGGGGAGGGGGGGGGGCGTGTTAGATAATATAAGTGCATCCTTCACTCCTAAGTGTGTTTGCGAATGTGTGGGTTTTGTGTGTGTGTGTGTGTGGTGTGTTTTTGTGTGTGTGTGTGTGTGTGTGTGTGTGTTGTGTGTAGGGGGAGGGGGGGGGGCGGTTATATGATAATATAAGTGCATCCTTCACCTCCTAAGTGTGTTTGCGAGTGTGTGTGTGGTGTGTTGTGTTGGGTGTGTGTGTGTGTGTGTGTGTGTGTGTAGGGGGAGGGGGGGGGTGTATAAGATAATAAGTGCATCCTTCACTTCCTAGTGTGGGTTTGCGAGTGTGTTGTGTGGTGTATTTTGTGTGTGTGGTTTTTAGTGTGTGATTTTGTGGTGTGTGTGTGTGTTGAGAGGGAGGGGGGGCGTGTATATGATAATATAAGTTCATTTCCCTTCACCTCTAAAGTGTGTTTGCGAGTGTGTGTGTGTGTGTGTGTGTGTGTGTGTGTGTGTGTGTAGGGGGAGGGGGGGGGGGTTTTATAAAGATAATTAGAGTTATCCTTCACCTCCCAAGTGTGTTTGCGAGTGTGTGTGTGTGTGTATGTGTGTGTGTGTGTGTGTGGGTGTGTTGTGTGTGTGTGTGTGTGGTGTGGTTTTGTGTGTGAGTGTGTGGAGGGGTAGGGGTTGTGTAAAATGATAATATAAGTGTATCCTTCACCTCCTAAGTGTGTTTGCGAGTGTGTGTGAGTGTGGCGGTGTGTGTGTTGTGGTGTGTGTGTGTGTGGTGTGTGATGTGTGTGTGTGTGTTGTGTGTGTGGGGGTGTGTGGTAGGGGGAGGGGGGGGGGGCGTGTTTATGATAATATAAGTGCATCCTTCACTCCTAAGTGTGTTTACCCAGTGTGTGTGTGTGTGTGTGTGTGTTTGGTGTGTGTATGTGTGTGGTGTTGTGTGTTGTGTGTGTGTTGTGTGTGTGTTGTTTGTGTGTGTTGTGGTGTGTGTGTGTGTGTGCTTTTTGTGTCGTGTGTGTTTTGTGGTGTTGTGTGTGTGTGTTTGTGTTTTGGGTTTTGTATGTGTGTTGTTGTGGTGTTGGTGTGTGTGTGTGTGTATGTGTTGTTTGTGGGGGTGTGTGTGTGTGTGGTGGTTGTGTGTGTGTGTGTGGGGTTGTGTGTGTGGTGTTGTGTGTTGGTTGTATTGATGGTGTGTGTTCTTGTGTGTGTGTGTGTGTGTGTGTGTGTGTTGTGTTTTTGTGGTTGTATGTGTGTGTGTGTGTGGTATGTGTATTGTGTGTGTGTGTTTTGTGTGTGTGTGGTGTGTGTGTGTGTGTGTGGGGGGTGTGTTGTTGTGGAGGGGTGGGGGGGGGGCGTGTAAAAGATATTTAAGTCCCACCTCACCTCCAAAGTGTGTTTGCGAGTGTGTAAAAGTCAAGTCAAGTCAAACTTTTATTTCAGATGGTACATTGAATAAGCAGTGATTTGCTTTTTTTCATAAGCCATCTATCTAAAGAAAGAAAAAAAAAAGCGAGAAAAAAAAAGGATAAGTAATGCAGAATAGAATAAAAAACCCCTAATCTATGGAAAACTATATAAATCAAACAAAAAAAACCAATGCATATGATATGTGGAATATGTGGAATGTGTGTGTTTTGTGTGTGTGTGTGTTTTGGTTGTGTGTGTGTGTGTGTGTGGTAGAGGGAGGGGGGGCGTGTATATGATAATATAAGTTCTTTTCCTTCACCCCCTAAGTGTTTTTTGCGAGTGTGTGTGTGTGTGTGTGTGTGGTGGTGTGTGTGTGTGTGTGTGGGGGTTTGTGTTTTGTTTGTGTGTGTGTAGGGAGGGGGGGGGGGGCTTTTGTTATTGATAATATAAGTGCATCCTTCACCTCCTAAGTGTGTTTGCGAGTGTGTGGG
>CM054140.1:10620601-10645601 GCA_028751875.1 Rapana venosa | reverse complement strand
CTGAAAGAGGACCTGGCCTGACTGACCCATACCACCCCAGTGGCCAAGAAGCTCTGTGGAGACTGGGAGGGAGGACCTGCATGCAGAGTACAGCTGCCTTCATCACAGAGAGACAGAGTTTTCCATCTGACGAACGAAAAAGCCACCCCCCCCCCCCCTCACCCCACCCCACCCCACCCCGGAAGGAAAAAAGAAAGAAGACAACAACCAACCAAAAAAAAACCAGCCAAGCAAACACACACACACACAACACACACACACACACACACACACACACACCACACACACACACACACCACACACACACACACACACACACACACACAGATGGCTTGATGAAAAAAAGAAATGCATTGCTTATTCTATGTATCATCTGGAAATAAAAATTTGATTTGACATACATACATACATACATACATACATACATACATACATACACGCGCGCACGCACAAAATACCCTATCTGAACGGTCAGACAGTCTAACAGGCAATGTATTCCTAGTCCAAGTTGAGCCTGGCGGAGCCCATCTCTCGGTGAGGCGCAGATTGCATGCTGGGTATGTCCGTGTCATCGATGCCCTCGGCCTTAGGTGGCCTACTCTTCTAGGAAACATGGACAGATGTTAAGGAATGTGTAAGATATGCTGGCGTTTACACACAGGGCCTTGCTTTCAAGTCCTCTTAATTCTTCTTCATCGTCGACGTCGTGTCGTCGAATGCTTAGACAGCAATTATTGTTGTCTGCCATATGAGTGAAAATGCGTTGCGCTGCCGTTAAGCGCCTGACAAGTCAGGCCCAGCGCATCCGACTTCAGTGTGGGAGAGAATTCTGTATTAGCATATTGCCCTAGAAAAAGGGGCTCACTTTTACGCAATTTTACTTGAGACAACTCTTGTTGCCGTAGAACCTTTCACGTGCACAAAAACCTCTGACACAGATTCATCCTCTCACCTGAAAGACTAGGTCCTACACCACCACTCAAGGTATGGTGGGTGGGCCGATAATTTCGAGTCCAAACAGGGATCGAACCCTTGACTCCTCGCTTCCTAGTGGATGCACTACCTCCAGATCACCCTGCGCCTTGGCATGAGTGATCTGAATAATGATAGAATATATAAATAACAGGAAGTTAAGTGAAGATGCAAGATCCTCGCTTGCGCTTGTGGGAATGAAAACGAAACAGCAGAGCAACATCTGCTATTCTGTCCCGTTTATTTATTTAATTTTTCTTTTATATCGGGATATGATAACCTCTGTGCTTTTTTTATCAGTCGCGGTGTATGCGGTTTTTTTAAATTTTGTCATTGTTTCCACGGCACACAAGCCTAACTCTTCCGAAAGCGGAAAAGATTTAAACGGGGTTTGCGAAAATGTTTGCATGCGTTTCGACACGGGGCCTCGGGTTTATAGTTTTTATCGGAAGGACTTTGAATTTTCAGTTCGATTTTTGTGTCAAAACTGGGAGAAGGCGAGGTGGGAATCGAACCAGAAACCTCCGGTTAATTTTTTGGAGGCGAACGCCCTTTCCCATCCTGCCCCCTTCTTATCCACCCCGAAAGTTATGTGAAAATGCTTTTTTACCCCTCGCTAAAATTGACCCCCAGTTGATTTGATTTTTAAAAGTTGAATTTTTTTAAAAAAATTGTTTACAAGTTTGTTTCAAAATATCCCCTTTTAAAAATTAAACCCCCCAAGGTAAACAGTTGTGGTTCTTGACTAAAAAGGCATGGGTTTGGATGGACAGCTCAGAAGTAACGAAATTTGTTGATAAGAATTACAGTTAGTTATGCATTTTCCACAGATAACAAACTAGTGCAAAAACGAAAAAAGCTTTTTGGGAAACAATCGTTATCTCCGTGTTTTTTTTTTTCCCCCCTTTCATAAATTTTTTAGGGTTTTTTTTTGATGTTTTTTTTGGGTTTTTTGCTGCTGTGTAGTTTGTGTTTTGGTTTTGTTTTGTTTTGTATTGTAGTTAGTTGTATGTTTCCGTGTTTCGCGATGCCCTCCAAAAAAGCGAGGGGGCAGTGCTTTTTTCAGAAATTGGGCAGAAATTTGATTTAGGGAGATGCCTTCCCCACATTTTACATCCCCTCTTGGGCCAAGTGGGAAAAGGACATCGCGTTGGAGATGTTCTCCAAAGGCCAACTACCCCCCAGGGTTTGCAGCAATAAGGTGTGAAAGTAAACCCTCCTAGTAGAGGTCTATCGAACTAAGACTAAAGCTGTAAAGGGGAAATTCCCATGGTGGAAAAGCCACTGGTCATACAGCCTCCACTTTGCTGTTGCCCCAGGTCAATGGTTTAATCAAGAATGTGATAAACCCCGGCTGTGACGGCCATGAAATTTAAAAAAAATCTATTTTGTTTTTCTATAAAAACATGTTTGGGGCCCACATATGGGAAGGGGTTTAAAAGGGGTTTTAAATGGTTGAACAAAAAAAAATGTTTTTGGAAAGTGTCCTTGTTGCTACATTTTGAAGTTTTATAAGACCCCCAAATACAGAGTAAATCAAAAAAAATACATTTGTTTTTGAGCAAGCTATCAGCATAGGTTGTAAATTTGCTCTAATGAATGTGTAATGTAAAACATAATTCCCATGTTCCCTCTCAGTAAAGAAATCTTCTAAACCAAGATACGTTTCCCTTTTGGTTCAATAAAGGAGGGAGGGGGGGCGGGGGGGGGGGGGGGGGTGCGGGGTAGAAGGCTGCGGGGGGGGGGTTGGATGGGGGGAAGGGGGAGGCGTGGGGGGGGAGAGGAGGGGGGGGGCGGGGGGGGGGGGGGGGAGGGGGAGGAGTGGGGGGGGGGGTAGGGAAGGGAGGAGAGAAGGAGAGGGGTTTGTGTGATTTTCATGGGCGCGCTCATTTGAGCCGCGTGTTTAAAAGGGGAAACTGCCCACACTGTGTAAATTACTGCAGCAGGTGTTAAAGTTGTTTTTTCCCTTACTGACTGATGACATTGGGGTTCCTTCTTCGTTTCTTATTTGTTTTTTTAATTGTTTTAAAGCAGGCATGGCCCAAGGGGTTTGTTTTCAATGTGCCGTTTGCCCCCACACGCACGCACGCCGCACATACACGCACCACGCCACACACACTCACACACACACGCACACACACACAAAATTTGTTTGATAGAAGGCTTGATGAAAAACCAATGCATTGCTTATATTCAATGTACATCTGGAATAAATTGTGACTTGACTTGACTTCACAACACACACTCACACACACACCCCACACACACACACAACACAACACAACACACAACACACACACACACACAACACTCATCCACAACACAGTGCACTTAAACCTGCATCAAATGGTTCGACTTTTTCCTCTTTTCAACACCCACCCACCCCCCCACCCAACTCCTTTCCCAACCTTCCCCTCCCCCCCTCCCCTCCCTTCCCTACCACCCCCTGCTTTGAGAGGGCAAAAGAACGTCCGGGAGGGCTGGGTCTTTAAAAAAAAAAAAGAAAAAAAAAAGAAAAGGGAAATCTTTTACAGGGGGTTTCAGTTGCCTCTTCTCCCTCCCCCTCTCCCTCCTCCCTCTTCCCCCCCCCCCCCCCCCCCCCCCCCCCCCCCCACCTCCCACCACCCCCCCCAACAGACCACTGCTGGGAGTGGGTGGCTCGCTATTTTGGGTCGGGTTTTGGGGGGGGGGGTTTTTCAAAAACTAAAAACCCAAAACAGGACCCCGCTTTTTGGGCCCCTTTCACCCCCCACCCCCCCCCCTTTTTCCACATTTTCCCCCCTTGGGGTTGGGCCCCCAGGTTGGAGAAAAACGTAGGAGGGTCGGAAAAAAGGGTGGGGGTTTTTTTGGGGGGGGGTAGCTGGGTTGGGTGGTTTGGGGGGGGGGGGGGGGGGGGGGGGGGGGGGAGGAAGGGGACAGGGGAGGGGGGTTTGGGGGGAGGGAAGGGGGGGTAGACTGGATTGTCGGCCCTATCAATCAATGGGGAAAACCCGAGCTAAGTTGGTTTGATGAGAGGGAAGTATGTATGTTCTTTCGAGCCCGAAGGCCATGAGCCGGAGTTATCCCGGTTTCTTGTAGCGTTTTAAACGAATGATGGTTTTTCACCACCCCTGTGACAGGAGCTAGTCTGTCGCAGATACTTCCCCAGCAGAGTGGTACCCACTTGTACACCTGGGTGGAGTGAGGAAAATAGGAGTAAAGTGTCTTTCCAAGGACACAACACCGAGTCGAGCGGGGGATCGAACCCCCGACTTGGATCACGAGTTGACCGCTAAACCATCGACCCGGTGCCTCCTTTGGACTGAGATGAGGAGCAGAGAAATGTGGTGCAACTACCCAAATGTGGACAATATCTGTACTGTTCCAGACAGCACAATGCAATACGATACGATACGATACGATACGAAATTATACATTCGATACGAAATGATACGCTAAGATTCGAAACGATACAATACTATCCGAAATGATACGATACTATTCCAAATGATACGATGCGACACGAAATAATACGATACGATACGATACGATACGATACGAAACGATACAATGCAATACAATACAATACAATACGATGCGGTACGAAACGATACGATGCGAAACGATACGATACAATACAATAACGATACGCTACAAAAGAATACGAAACGATACCAAACAATACGAAACGATACGAATCAATACGAAACGATACGAAACAATATGAAACGATACGATACAATACAATAACGATATGATACGAAAGAATACGATACGATACAAAATGATACAAAACGATGCGATACGAAAGATTGCAATACAAGACAAGACACTACAATAGAGTACATTACATTGCTATACAATGCAAAAATTGCTATACAGTAAAATACAATACAGTACAGTACGATGCAAACAATGCAATGCAATACTAAACAAAAGACAATACAACGAAATACAACACAGTACAATACAATACAATTTAATAAGACTCACACAACGCAATACAATACAAAACTACGCAATACAACACAGCACGACACAACACAATACAACACAATACGGTACAGCACAGTTCAACACAGTGCATGCAAGAAGACCTCTCACCTTCTTGATCCCCCTTTACCCCCCCCTCCCCCTTCCTTTCTCTCCCCACCCCCCTCCCTCTCCCCTCACTAGTTCATATTTAAACAGTGGATGAATAGAATGTCACCTACAAAATAAACAATACACCAATATTTTATGGAGAAAGAAAACAAAGAACGAGGAATAAAGCACTCACTCACTCACTCATCCCTTGGTCGGGACGACCGTTGGGGTACCCGCACGGACGCTGCAAGTGGACCGCCAAATGGTTCTGTCCTGGGCTGTTTTCAGGAGGTTTGGTACAGTGAGGCCGGTCCACTCCTTGATGTTGGATATCCAGCTTTTGCGTGGTCGTCCCTGCCTCCTTGCTCCTTCCACCATTCCCCGCAGGACTGTCTTTGAAGGTGTTTGCCTTGTTGGGGTGGCCAAACCACTTCAGTTTCCTCCCTTTGACTGTATCTAGCAATGGTTCTGTTTTGCCAGCCAGTGCCTCGATCTGCTGCCAGACGTAGTCATTGGTTTTGCGGTCTTGTAGGTGATATTCAGGATCCGCCTGAGGCACTTCATTAAAAGGTTTGAATGCGACGTTCTAAATGGGCCCAGTAAGTGTCCATGCTTCACAGCTGTACAAGGCAATGGATGTGACGAGTGCCTTGTAGAGTCTGACCTTAGTGTGGGTTCTGATGTTGGGGTTTTTCTCCACACTTTCGCAGCTTAGTCATGGAGGAGAGTGCCACAGAAAGGGTCTGATCTTCACCTCTTGTGTGCTCGTGCCTTCTTTGGTGACGACTGCTCCAAGGTACTTGAAAGTTTCCCCCTCCTCTAGTGTCTCGCCACTCATCTTGATGCGGGTGGGAGTGGTGGGTTTGTGGTACTGTTCACTAGGATCTTGCTCTTTTCCGTGCTGATCTCCATACCGTGGGCATTGGCTGTTTGTTTTCCAGTTGGTGGTGAGACCCTGGAGTTCTTTTCACTGCGGCATGAGATCAATATCGTCTCGAATCGAAGATTGCAGACTGGCCTTCCCCCTATTGTGATTGTGGTCTTAAAGTCAAGGAGGGCTCCTGCATGATTTTTCTCCAGGAACACGTTGAAAAGAACGGGGGATAGCGGGCAGCCTTTGTCGAACTCCAATTGAGTCCGGAAGAACTCCCCGATTTCTCCCCCCATGAGGATGCACTGTGGGACTGTCATACAGCGCCTGGATGACTTGAATCAGGTCCTGTCGAAGCTATAGCCCTCTCATGACTTGCCACAGAGCTTTTTGCCACACTCGGTCGAGGCCTTCTTGAAGTCAATGAAGTTGTTGTAGAGCTGTTAGTGATGTTGGAGATGCTTCTCTATGAGCATTCTGATGTTGAAGATCTGCTGGGACAGTGCTTCGACCTGGTCTGAATTCCTGCCTGTTCTTCGGGATAGGATTTTATCTGTTGTGGTTTCAGTCTGTTAAAGGGGCAATGCGTAGCATAACTTTGCTTGGATGGCTTATCAGACTGATTGTCTGTAATTTTGGCACTTCTTCAGGTCTCCCTTCTTTGGAGGTGGAACTATGATGGTTTGGGTCCACTGTTCAGGCCACTTTGCTGGTCCAGATGCGTTGGCAGTGATTGTTAATGCCTTGATCATCTCTGGGCCTCCGTTTTTGATGAGCTCACCCGGGAGGTTGTCAATCCCTGGTGACTTGCCTCCTTTCAGGGATCTTACTGCTTCTTCTACCTCTTCCTCCAGCACTGTGTGCTTTCAGGATCTGATGGTCTGGGATCTTGCTCGTGAAGTTTGTTCGGATCAGCCTTCAGCTTGTAGTTGTACAGGTCTCTGCAATATTCTGTCCATCTCTTCATGATAGTGGCGCTCTCTGTAAGGACTGACCCCTCTTTGTCTTCAATAACGGAGGTCTTTGGCTGCTGGGACTTGGTTAGTACCTTGATGGTCTGGTACGCCTCTTTGCTGTCTCCTTTCGCCAAATGAGAAGAAAAGAAGAAACAAAAGAAAAAGGAAGGAAGGGAGGAATGAATGAATGAAGGAAGGAAGGAAGGAATGAAGGAAGGAAGGAAGGAAGGAAGGAATGGAGGAAGGAATGAAGGAAGGAATGAAGGAAGGAAGGAGGGGACGGAAAGAAAAAAGGAAGGAAGGATAAAAGAAAAGACAATACAGAACAGAGACTTAATGGATAGATGACGAGGCGGGGTAGACATTGTTATTCTTCAAGGATAGTGGGCTTTTTATGCTTTGTTTCAGTCTGTTTTGTTTAGCGGGTAGGAAAGGGGGGGGGTGGAGGGTGGGGGATACTGGGGGAGGAGGGTGGTGGTGGCGGGGTGGCGGGGAGAATGAAAAATATCAAAGAAAATGTACACACTCCTTAAGTGTGTGACTATGCTTGTGGGATTTTTTTTATATTCTTTTTTTTTTTTAATTTCGAGGATGATAGAATAAGCACACGTGTGCTTTTTATTTAACATCCAGTCCCTGAGTGCATGCAGTTTTGTCAATTTTGTCATCCGTTCCCACTGGCACAAAATGGCCTACTCTTCCGAAAAGCAGAACAGGTTTTAATGTGTGCGCGCGCAAGATGTTCTGCATGCGTTGGCACACGGGGCCTTGGTTTATAGTCTCACCTGAAGGACTTTAGGGGAGAGCGGAGAGGGCACTGATGTTAACTCCAGGGGAAAAATGGCCTCGAACGGAGTTCAAACCCGGGTCGGTAGATCGCGAGTGCAATGCTCAATGTTCTTACCACCGAGCTATCCCGTCCCCTTCCGCGCGCGCGCGTGTGTGTGTGTGAAGTCAAGTCAAGTCAAGTCAAGTTTTAGTTTCCAGATGGTACATTGTAAGCAATGCATTTGCTTTTTCATCAAGCCATCTATCTAAGAACAAAAGCGGCTTGATCAATAATATCTAACTACATTATTACCATGTGAGAGAGTGAGAGAGAGAGAGAGAGAGAGAGAGAGAGGAGAGAGAGAGAGAGAGAGAGGTATGACAATGACAATGACGAGAGAGAGAGAGAGAGAGAAGGAGAGAGAGAGGGGAGAGAGAGAGGGAGAGAGAGAGAGAGAGAGAGAGTTTAAAGGGGAAAAATAACTGCTTCTGCCTTGATCATTGTTTACTTTATACAATAGTTGTGTTTCTTGGTATATTCGGATACTATGCCTCATTGTGCAAAGACGTTTTACACACACCACAAACACACACACACACAAAACACACACACACAACACACACACAAAAACACACACACACACACGCACACACACACACACACCACACAACACTCTCTCTCTCTCTCTGTTCTCTCTCTCTCTCTCTGTCTCTCTCTCTCTCTCTCTCTCTCTCTCTCTCTCTCTCCACACACACACACACACACCACTCTCTCTCTCTCTCTGTCTCTCTCTCTGTCTGTCTGTCTGTCTGTCTGTCGTCTCTCTCTCTCTCTCTCTCTCTCTCTCTCTCCTCACACACACACACACACACCACAACCACACACACCACACACACACACACACACACACAATCTCTCACTTTAAGGGAACAGACGGTAAATTAAAGATAAGAACACACACATTATTATACCACCACCGCCACCACACCACACCACACACACAACCACCACCACCACTACCACTCCCTCCCCCCTCTCCCACCACCCCTCCCGTCATATTAACAATTTTCAGCAAGACAATCCATATATTTCCCTATGCCTTCAACCTAATGCCACCTTTGATTCTTCTGCTTGCAGATCTCAAGCTGCCTTTAGCCTGCAAAAGTAACTCGACGCATTGAGGGGGCCGAGTGGTTAGACTGGACATCTTCGTTACTACGGATTGACTTGGACGTCAATTGAGGACTCAGGTTTGAGTCTCCGCTGAGGTGTGCGTTCCACGAAATCTTCCTCTGGAGCTAACATCAGTACTGACTCCACTCCCATAATATTATAAGTCCTTCAGATGATACTATAAACCGAGAGATCTTGTGTGCGAACGCATACAGAACATCTTGCGCACACGTGTAACACCCTGTCTGCCTTTCGTAAAGGAGAAAGCCAGTTTTCGCCGCTGGCATGGATGACAGCGAACATACCCAGCATGTATCCTTCTACCTGAAGAGAGAGAGAGAGAGACAAACTCCGCCAGGTTTCAACTTGCCCACGTTACGACACACTGCCCGAAAACTTCAGTGCAGCGTTCGTTCCCCCAACGACTCCTCAAGGAGTTCTGGGAGAAGTCAGTTCACTGACTTAGCTCACGACGATTTTTCTCTCATCTGGCATGTGGCAATGACAGTTGTGTTCGTGTGTGTGATGATTACCGCAACGTGACTTTGAAGGGCAAAAAATGACAAGATAAAAAAGTAGAGGTGTTCCCTATAAACTGTGCAGTTCGTTGTGCTAGCAAGGTTTCCGAGACCTCAGCTTCTCTAGGGGCCAGCATATTGAGGGCGGCGCCCATCTCCTCTCCCTCGCTGCTTTACCTTCCCGGACCTTAAAGAGGGCAGGTACCCATTTACAGCTGGGTGAACTGGGGGACTGTACTGAAGCCAAGGCGCGAGAACGATCTCCCATCAAGGCGGCAACTATTCTCAACACTGCTTAATCTCTGCCTGGGGAGGATATATATATATATATATATATATATATATATATATAATATATATATAGATATATATATATATATATATATATATATATATATATATATATATTGCTGCAATGATCTGCTGTGGACATAAAACTGTCTGATTCTTACTGACATACAATACTGCCTCTGTGGTGAAAATGACGCAAGTGAAAACGTCCTAATAATAATAATAATAATAATGTATGGAATTTATATAGCGCTGAATCTTGTAAAGCAACAAATCAAAGCGCTCAATGATTAGTATATATGCCCCATGTCAATAATTATGACTTGGTACTTCGTTAACTACAGAATGTATGAAACTCAAGAAAATAATAATGAAGAACTCAATAATAATAATATAATAATAACAATGAAGAAATAATAACAATAATAATATAGAGAACAGTAAATAGAACTGACATCGAAATTATTTGTTCATAAGCACAGAGAGAGAGAGAGAGAGAGAGAGAGAGAGAGAGAGAGAGAGAGAGAGAGAGAGAGAGATTTTTTAATACATATGTCATAACCTGAACTTCTGTGCATCGCCAAATTGTAAAATACAGTAGCAAATGGACGAGAGAACTCCATGGTCCAGAACTGTCATGCAAGTTTGTCGAATTTAATTAACTCCCTTGATGGAGCAAACCTTTATGATTTTCAGTCGCCCGAAAGAAGGCAACAGTGGTCTTCAGCAAGGGAGATTATGTAAAAACTTTGCGTATGCGTGTGAATTATCTCCTATTATGGAGCGAGTCTCGCTGAAATTTAGAAACCTCAAAGATGGCAGCAGTGTTGTTGTTGTTTGTGTTAGTTTTGTTTTGTTGTTGGGGTTTTTTGGTGGTGTGGGTTTTTTTTTATATTAGGGGAAATAATTTAAAAGCGCCGCGCATTTGTGTGAAGCATGTGGGAGGGGAGGTAGTGAGAAGTCATAATTTTGAGAAAAGGATAACCAGGATACCGTGAGGATCTCATCTCCAGTCTTTCTTCTCTCATATTTTTTAACTATTGTTGAGGACGGCAGGTCTTATCAAGACCAGGTGCGCAACGTTCGATGGGATGGATGACACTAACATACCCAGCATGCATCCTGCTACCTGGAGAGGGATGGGCTTCGCCAGGTTTAACTTGCCCAAGACACACCTCTTGAAAATGCATTGCAATGCCTTAAATCACTGCTGAAGAAGTTAAGAGGGGGGATGGCCTAGTGGTTAGCGTTGCACTTTAGCTCGTGATTTGCTGACCTGGGTTCGAATCCCGTTCAAGGGCATACTCCTACCTCACGTCCCCCAAGTTGAGGTGACATCAGTGCCTACTCCACGCGTCCCGATAGTCAGTCCCTCGGATGAGACTATAAACCGAGGTCCCGTGAGGAAAACGCACACAGAACATCTTGCACACACGTTGCGCTTTTCGGAAGAGTAGGCCATGATGTGCCTGTAGAGACGGATGAAAAAAAATTTACAAAACCGCATACACACGGGGACTAGGGGTAAAAAGAAAAAAAACAGAAGGCATACCAGTGCGTATTCCATTAGCCTGGAAAGAATTTTATTTTTAAAAGAAGAAAACAGATAGTGTCCACTCAACTCTGTTATTGAGGAAGAAATGGCTGGACATTGCGTGAGTGTGGTATGTGATAAAAAGAGAATGATAATCATTGTGTAGGAGGGTGCATCTTTTTTAAACTTATGACTACCATTAAAAAAAACCATAATGACAAAACAAAGCCAACTAAAACTGATTTTCGATTGTCAGTAACCACCTGTGATGTATTTGAGCAAAAAGCCTGTGATGATGTATTTGAACAAAAAAAGCCTGTGATGTATTCGGGGGGGGGGGGGGGGGGGGGGGGGAATCTGGATTTATTGGTTGGGAAAGGGGGGGGGGATGTGTGATGTTTGGGGGAAAAAGTCTGTGATGTATCGTTGGGGGGGGGGGGGGTGTGATGTTTTGGGAAAAACAGTATCTGATGTATTGGACAAAAGAAAAAATCGTTGATGTGTGTTTTTTTAAATTTATTAGCCCACTTCAATTTGTAATTTTTGGTTGGGTCCATTTTTTTTTTCTTCAGACATAAATGATCTCTTTGGGGGATGGTTCGTTTTTCTTGTGGGGTTGTTTTATACGTGATGTTGATTTGTTTTCTTTCCTCGGTAGAGCTCTGAGATTCACCAATGGTGTTTTTTTTGCGAAAGCAACGGGGAAAGGGCCCAGAAAAGAGGGGGAATTTGGGGGAACTGGTTGTTGGTTTTGGGGGGTGCCCCCCCCGGTGCGGGACTAGGGGGACAGAAAAGATAAAATGGGTTTGGGTTTTTTTTGCCCAAAATAAAGGGTAGTGCATTCCAATTGGGGGGATGTATACGGGGAAAAACATATTGTTTTGTAAACCCCGAACCTGACATAAAATTAGGGGATCTTTAACTTTGCAATTTGTTTTCCCTTCCCGGGTGTATATACAGGGGAGGAAAATAAAGGTTTCTGGCAGGTTTTGCATTTGAAGTTGCCCTGGAGATGGGTTTTTAAAAAAAAAAGTCCACACCTTAAATTCACCGGGACCCCGTGAGTTTTGGAAACCCCCGGCCCTTCATGGACCTTTTGGGTTTTGAAAAAAAATTTTTTAATTTTTTTGGCCTTTTAAACCCACTCGGCGTAGGCCCGGTCAGGGGATTTTATCTGGGGTTGATGATGAGGGACGTTGATGATGATGATGAGTGGTGATAAAGGTGATGATAGGGTGACGACGACGACCGCGCTGGTTTGCGTTAATGAAGCAGTTTGGGGCCCTGAGCCCATGACTGAGAAGGGCACCCCTCCCTTTGTGAAAAAAACAGTCATGGGGGAGGGACAGACAGCTAGTGGTTGATTCAACCCGTGTTTGACGGTAATTTTGGGGTCAGGTTCGAGTCTAAACCAAACGGGTTTTTTGGGAAAATCCCAAAAACTCTTTTTTGTGACATAGTTATAAACGAAAACCCTTCCCCTTTTGAGTTTTCATGCATTTTTTGATTCGCCGGAACCCTTTTCCCGGGCCCAATAACTTTTGAAAGGGATCCTGGTGGGACATTGAAGAATCCCCAGTCTGAGGGGGGAAATTTTGGATGGGGCTACACCCCGGGTATTAATTTGGGGGTTCCTTTAGTTCTTCTTAGAGTGGAGTGTAAAAAAAATGTTGGGCAATTTTCACGGATTTTTTTAGCTAAAAATGGGGAAAACAAAATGCCCTTCTTTTTGGACTGGGGGACATAAAACCCAATAGGGGTTTTTAAGTCACGAGAAAAGTTGGGAAAAACCCTTCATTGAGGTTCCTTTTTTCCCTTACGCTTTTTCCCCCGGGAAGCTTATTCCCCGGGTGGGAAAGGAAAAGAAAGGACTACTAAAGATTGGGGGGTACAGTGTTTGCTAAAATTTTTTTAAAAAATTAAACCCCTACCAAATTTGTTCAAAATACATGAGTTTTGAGTCAGAGGTGTTTTCAAAAAAGGGTTTTTATTTCGGGGGATCCCCTTAGTAGTGCGGTATAAAAATAAGAGTTACATAGAAAAAAATAGAAGGAAAAGGGTGAATTTTTTTTTACCCGGGGTGCGCCCAAAAGGGTTTTTGACCGAATTGAGCCCTTGTAGTCCACAGCGAAACGGAATTTTCCGGGTTTTTTCTTTAAAGGGGCAACCCGGGTGTTTCCCCCCATCAAGGAGGGTTTTGATGCCATTCTTTCAGAGTCTTTTCCCCTTCCTTTTTTCTCTTTCCTTTTCTTTTCAGGGGCAAAAACCCGGGATGGGCCCTTTGGAGATGGGTGTGGGGGTGTGGGGGGGGGGGGGGGGGAGGGGGGGGGGGGGGAGGGGGGGGGGGGTTGGAAGGGGGGGCCCCTGGTCTGTTGTGTTTCATGGGTTCCCAGAGATTTGGGGAGAGTTCAGTTTTGCCCCTCATTTTTTTGGGCAGATTGCTTCGGTTTGCTGTGAGGAAATCGAGAGACGTTGCTTTTGTCTGGAAAATGTTGTTGGGTTGTTGTTTGGTGGGGTGGGGTTTGGAGGTGGTGGTGGTGCATTTTCCCCGCTTTTTCACCATGGTGGGCACCCCCGAAAAATTTCATCTGATCTGAACATCATCCCCTTGGGAACCCCTGTGGAATTTTTGGGGGGGGTTTTCACACCCTTTCCCAGCCATCCAGACAGGTTTTAATAGGAAAAAAATTGATCCCCAGAAAAAAAACACAGACAAAATACACGCCCTCCTTCGAAACCCACAAAATTTAAAGCCCATCCAAAACCCAAAAACCCGATTTTTTTCATTTAAAAAAAAGGGGAATTAAAAAGGGGCAAAGTGATATCTGCTTTAAAAAAGGGGGGGGGAAAAAAATTTACATTTATCCCCCAAAACCCAAAAACGAAAAAACAATTCCCAAACTTTAAAATACCCACGCCGCATTTCACCCAAAAAAATAAGTCTAATAATACAATTAAAAATCACCCCATACACACACACCGGGGGGCGGGGCGCGCGCCGCGGGGCAACCCCCCGCGCAGCATGACAAACTATTTTACACCCCTTTCGCACGCACGCGCGCCACAAAGAGACATATAGGGCGCGCCCAATGCACAAAAATTGTTCCCCTGGTGTATCACGTCGTGGTGGGGTGGCTTGGTGCTTCAAAGACCCCGAGCATGTGGGCGGGGGCTACGGCCCCTGGCAGGTTTAAACCCCCCTCAAAGGTCTGGGGGAGAGGAGCCAGAAAAGATTTCACCCCGGTCCCCAGGTTGGGGGTTGTGCCTTGGGTAAAAGGGGCCATTCACTTTAAAAAACCCCTTGTTACTGAAATGAAAAGATACCTTTTTCGAGCGAATGGTTGGGGGAAAAGGGTTTTCTGGGAGAGCCAAAGCGGATTTTGGTGAAAGCCCCGGGAAGCCCGTGCCCGACAAAATCTTTTAACAACCAAAATCAACAACCAGGATAGGGCCCGGAACCCCCCCCTTTCCCCCGGGAAACCCTGTTTGGGAAACCCGGTTTAAAAAAGACCGGGGAGTGAGGGAAAAGACGGTACAACTAAAAAACCCCCGGCCTTTTTTTGGGTTTTGGGAACCCGATGGAATGGAAGGGGAGAAAGCTTTCGAGTGGAGGGCAAATTTTTATTGGTCAGGAAGAAGGCCCGCCCCAAACAGGGAGTTAAACGCTGCTGATGAGACCCGAAGCAACGCAAGCATTTTGTCCCGGGAACCAGGTCACCCCGGATCCCACGCCTTTTCAATCAAAGCAGGGAAATTTTTCCCTCGTTCAGTCTACGCTCCAACAAATACAGCAGAGGGTTTTTAAGATAAAAAAAAATTCTTTTAAAAAAAGCCAGACCTCCTGGACAAAGCCCAAAGGGGATCTAAAAAATTTTAATGGGAGAATGAATGCCCAAATGGGGACAGCCCAAAAAACAGAGAAATGATCTGGGCAGACATGGTGGGGGAAAAAAATGAAAATTTGGGAAATTTTCAAAAATTTTGATGTTTAACGACCTTTGGGCATTGGAAAGGCCCATCTTTCCCAAAAAAGTCACCGACCACAAAGGAATTCCCCCATGGAAGACAGAAAAAGTTGACCACATCCCATCGAAACGAAAGTGGAGGAAAGGGGGCCGCATGATGTCAGGGGAGCGCGGAGAGATGCAAACATCGCCATTCTTGTTGTTGCCATCCCCCAAAACCAAGCCAAAGCCCACATCGACCGGGGAGGAAAGACCATCAAAAAAGTTCAAGTTGGGAAAGCCTGGGGAAAGGGAAAAAGAAAAAATGAAGAAATTTAGGCTGAATGAGGGAAAAATTCCGTTTGTTTCCAGCTGCAGAGGAAAAAAGTTTGAAGAGCAAAGGGAGAGTCTACGTTAGCCTGGGAAAAAACTTTTCCAAACCCCCATGGGAAAGAAAACAAGAAAATAAAGGAATTTGGGGAAAAAAGAAACTGGGATTTATTAAACCAGAGAAAACAGCTGAAAAAATAGATTTTTCCCCCCACAAAATAAGAAAAGAAACAGGAAAAGCAAGCCTGTACTGGGACAAAAACGGCAGTAAAGAAAATGCAAGAAAAGACAAAAGAAAAATTTTATTGAGGGAAATGACTTTAGGGGAAAACAGAGATGCCGCAGGCCAAAAAAAATATGAAAAGGGTGTTCGAGACCGAGAAACTTCTCAGGGAAAAAAAAAACAAACCCCGCTGCCCCGTCAAAGAAAAAATGGCAATACCATTCCAAAGGTTTGGGGGGACCAGAGGAAGGGGCAGAGCATTCCAAAGGAAAAAAGAAAAAGACCTGGCCCCCCCATGCCGCCCGGTTTTCCCCCCCTACTGAAAACCTTTTGGGTTCAACACGGCCCCCCACCAAGAATGGGAAAAACACCCCAAACCCTAAGTCACTCAAAACAGGGAAAACAAAAGGCCCCGAAAAGGGTTTACCACCCGAAAACACTTAAAGGGGGGACAACCCCCAAAAATTTATGGTGTATACCCACTTTCCCAAAAGATTGGGGGGCAAGGGTGTAAGGGGACTGGAAGAAAGGGCCCTTCATTAACTGCCCCAAGGGAAAAAGGGTGTCCTTCCGAACAATGGGAGGAAAACATTTCTAATGTCCAAACCCCGGGGGAAAGTAAAGCCCAAAAAAGGGTTTATGTAGAAGATGAAGACCCGCACTGGCCCAAAAATTGGGAAAGAAAAAGGAGGCTTTAGGAAAGGGAAAATCAAGAAAAGATCAAATCGCACAATGCGCATCATCCTTTTAGCAGTCCCTGGGTGGCAGACCCCCTATATTCAGTTTTGTCGACTTTCCCGGGAAAGGGATTTGAATGTCGAAAAGGATGTCATTTTGGAAAAGATTTATCACTATGGGTTTCCCCAAAGTTCATCACCATCCCGCAGCTATTTCGAAGTGCCCCCTGTTTAAATCTCATGAAGGGGAAAAGAGGAAGCCTTCTCCGTACAGCGGTTTTTTCGTCAGGGCTGTTGTTGTCGGAACAAACTTTCCCGTTGGTGGTTGACTGGAAAATGCGGGGAAACCACAAACAGGAAGGGGAACCCGGGTCAGTGGACCCCCATGAAGCAGTGGGGGAAAACCCGGACTTGCAGATGACCCTCAGCCTTTCTACAGGCAACAAGGGGAAGCACCCAAGAGAAGCTTTGTGTGTTGGTGGACGAAAAGAAAAGACTGGGTCCAAATTTAACATCGGGAAGACGGAGATCATGGGGGAACAAACAAAACACATTGGCCCCCGTGCGAACCAATGCCAAAAGAAACCATCAAAAAAGTCAGCAAATTTCCTTTTTCTGGGCAGTGTCGTAGTAAAGATGGGGGATCAGATGAGACATCAAGTGCCGAATCAACAAAGCCGTCACGCCTTCAATACCCTTCGGCCAATTTGGAGGTCAACACCCTCTCATTTCAAAATAAGCTTCGGATCTACAACACCAATGTCAAATCGGTCCTACTTTATGGCTCAGAAACCTGGCGGGTAACAAAAACCAACACCCACAAACTCCAGTCTTTTACCAACAAATGCCTCAGGTACATCCTCAACATCAGGTGGCCGGAAGTCATATCCAACAAACAACTGTGGGACAGGCCCAGACAAACCCAATTGAGTCCACCATTAAACAAAGGAAGTGGGGATGGATGGGCCCCATACACTCTGCAAGCCTGCGTCAAATGTCACCAGACAGGCCCTTGACTGGAATCCACAAGGGAAGCGGAAAGTTGGTCGACCAAAGCAGACCTGGCGCAGAAGTGTTGACGAAGAAACAAAGGCAGCCGGAATGACATGGGCCGAGCTGAAGAGGATCTCCCAAAACCGAGTTCGTTGGAGGGGTGTTGTTGCAGCCCTATTTTCCCCAAGGAACCAAGAGGCATAAGTCAAGTAAGTCAATGCACAAAATGATTATAACACGTCATACAATAAGAGCAGTATCAATTGATAGGATGCACTATATTACACTTAAAAGGAGGATCAATAAAAAAAATTTAAGTTTTAAAACAAAACAAACCACATTGCACTTAGTAAAAGAAACCAAGAAATCTGACTTTTCTCTCTCTCTATTTTATCATTATATGAAACGTTCCTAAGGGCAGGGATAAGATGTAAAAAAAATGTACATGGGTGCTTATTCATCATCCTCGAAATAAAAGAATTGGTCTCTCTCTCTCTCTCTCTCTCTCTCTCTCTCTCTCTCTCTCTCTCTCTCTCTCTATTTTATTATCATATAATGTATCCCTAAGGGCAGGGACTGGATGAAAAGAAACACACATGGCTGCTTATTCATTATCCTCGAAATTAAAGAATCTCTCTCCCTCTCTCTCTCTCTGAACTGATAAAACTTTTGTTGGAGTCAGTGGTTTCAGGAGGGGAAGGACAGCTAGTAGTCAACCACAAGAGCGATAGAGAAAATTTAATCTAGGCTCAAGGGTGAAGCGACAGCACTTGGTGTCAATCTCAATGACAGCCAGCCCCTGCTTTACTGGTCATTCATTGTTACCGACTCTAACAGTGTCACTGTACCCACTCCCCTGGTTGGTAGATAGGCTAGGCTATAGCCTATTGTGGCGGTAATCAACAGCTGGTTTGATTGGCGTTCCGATAGCCACGCCCACATGGCACCGCCCAGTCTGTCCCAAGAGGGGCTATCAGCACACTGGCTGGAGATGGCCCTTGTGGTGGCAACCATTTTATTTATGTGTTTATTTGTTTATTTATTTATTCTTTTATTTTGAGTAGTTATTTATTCTTTTATTTCCAGGCTAATGGAATAAGCACTCATGTGCTTTTTCCCAGTGTGTATGATGCAGTTTGGTCAATTTTGTCATCCGTTCCCACCGGCACACAATGGCCTACTCTTCTGAAAAGCGGAACGGGTTTTACCGTGTGTGTGTGTGTGTGTGTGTGTGTGCGCGCAAGATGTTCTGCGTGCGTTCGCACACCACGGGACCTCGGTTTATAATCTCATCCGAAGGACTTTTTTGGGGGGAGAGTGGAGTTGGCACTGATATACACACACTGATGTTAACTCCAGAGGAAAAATCAACTCAATCAATTCAACGAGCGTCTTTGAGGCGGTTTTCTTCATTTATGACTGATTTTTCCTCTGGAGTTCACATTGGCACTGATTTTAATGCCCCCCTCCCCCCAAAAAAAAACCAAAATAAACCCACACAAACAAACAACAACAACAAACAAACAACCAATCTTTCAGGTAAGATGATAAACTGAGGTCCCGTGTGAAAACGGCACCACTGCACATCGTGGGCAGCACTGCAGGAATCCACGGCACACAGGCTTGCCCTGCTGCAGACATCTGTGGAGATCGCTTAGCCTGAGGTGTAGGCTGGCATTTGTTGCTGCTGCTGCTGCTGCTGCTGCAGTCCACAGATTGCTCAGGGAGATTATTGGATCTTGAGAGAGAGAGAGAACGAACGAACGAATTTTCATTTGACAAAAGCTACAAGCCCATCAGTCAAAGGGGGTAATTGTAAGTAACATATTAACATAGGAATGAATATGAAAAGGACATGAGTAATAATCCAAAGTCCAGATAAATGCCAACCAATATTTTCAGTTATTACGTATAGGATCCGTTTCATTCATAGTCTGCTTACGTTTATCTAGAGCCTGCGTTATATATATTGCTAAAGATTTAAGCTCGGACATTTTAAATTTGAAGATAACACCTTTTGTACAAGATTGGTGCCTTTTGGTTGGGTTTGTCCAAAAAGCAATTTTTTGGCGAATTTCATGATAAGTTCTACAAGCAAACAAAAAATGAAATTCGTCTTCTTCTTCTTCTCCACATGCTGGACAAGAGTTGTCGTCTGTCTCTGCTGTAATATACCATTGTTTGCAGTTCAAAAGACCACACAATTTTAGCCTAAATTTTAGTAAATTACTTCGAAGCCTTTTATTAGTTAACGATATCAGATACTGTTCTGGACCAAACGCATCTTTAAAGGAGCTATACCAAGTGTATTTTTCACTAGACATTAATTAATTAATTAGACATTAATGTTTTCAATTTTCATAAACGAACTGGCTACAGAGGTAGCGAACTCCGGAAAACATGGAATACAAATGATCCCAGGAGCAGTTGAATTATTCCTGTTACTTTTCGCAGATGATGTCATTCTTTTGTCTAGCACACCTACAGGACTGCAAAATCAACTGAACACATTAAAATCAGAAGCAGATCGTCTGGGCCTCACAGTAAATTCAGAGAAAACGATGGTTATGGTATTTAGGATGGGAGGCCACTTGGGAATGAGAGAAAAATGGACTTATGGGGACCAAAAACTTAAAGTAACAAATAACTATAAGTACCTTGGGGTAACATTTTCAACAAACTTGTGTGCTAGCTCTTTGTTTGATATGATGTGTCAAAAAGCTAAAAATGGAGTTATGCAAATTATCAAATCAATGAGAAGATTAGCTTCTGCTGATAGTACATTATTTTGGAAACTGTTTGACACACAAATAGAACCTGCCCTGACGTATGCAGCAGAAGTATGGGGTCTAGAAGATACCACACAAATTGACAAAGTACACACCTTTGCCATGAGAGAGAGAGAGAGAGAGAGAGAGAGAGAGAGAGAGAGAGAAAGACAAGAAGGTCAGAGAGAGACAAGACAGAGCGAGAGGTGGGAGAGTGAGAGACAGACGGACAGAGACAGAGACAGAGAGACAGACAAGAGAGACAGACAGACAAACAGACAGAGACAGACAGACATACAGACAGAGACAGACAGACACACAGACACAGAGAGAATTGGTCAGTTAATTTCGTTTGTTAAACAAAACAGAGAAGCCAATCGTTTTATATGAATGATAAAACACGAGTCAAAATGTGTGTCATTTCGAACTTTATTTACATCGCATTTTCCATTAAAAACAACAAGGCTGGAAGTAAATCCCACGGACATGATGACAAAAGTCATTCCAATAAAAGAAAAGAAATAGCACTGGACATGACACCATTGCATTTCTGAAGCCTCTGTCAGCTGGTCCCCCCCCCCCCCCCCCCCCCCTGCTTCCCCCACCCCTCACCCCCCCCCCCCCCCCTCACCCTTTCCTGCCCCGTCAGCACTCCTGCTGACAGCCGTCACTTCTTTGCAGGGAGGTATCCACAATGATGGGCCATCAACATCAACAACAACATCAACATAAACAACAACACAACAACAACAACAACAACAACATAAACCAACAAAAATTATCAATTTCGGCAAGACATAACTGCAGGTACATGCTTCTCGGCATCACAATACATGTCAATCGCTCTAAACACCTGAAAAATTGGAAGAGGCATCGGGAACCTTCCATGGAGGGTCACACTGCCCCAGCGATGGCGAGGGGAGGGGGGAGGGGGGGACACACGTCAGATCTAAACCCAAACTGTACCAAGGAACAGCGCATTTTTTGCTCGTGGAAAACAAAGCGCTGAGTGAATGGCACAGGGCATCACAAATTTTTACAAAAACATCACAGTTTCTCCTGTGGAGTTTAAATTCTTCATGATACGTATGACACCCGAACAGACAGTACCCACATATCCCAATAAGCCCAACGCAAACAGTGAACAACAAACTGATGGGGTAGATACATGACTAAAGAGCATCTTCCCCAGGTCAACAGCTCCACATTAGAAATGCACACACACACACACACACCGCGCGGCGCGCGCCCGCGCGCCGCGCGCCGCGCCAAAGCACTACGCACGCACACGTGGAGAAATTCATACTGTGTTTTAAATTTTGGCAGCAACAAAACAAAAATTGCCAAATTTTTTTTTTAGCCTTCACTCAAACAATAAAGCTGAAAACGCTCCTCCTCTAAACTCTCCCTTCTCTCTCCCTCCACCCCTCCCCCACACACAAAACACCCACACACACACACACACACACAAAAAACACACACACACACACACACACACACACACACACACACACACCCCACACCAAACTCTGAATTGAAAACCTCCAAGATGAAGTTAACATATTTTTGCCACTTTTTTCAAAAAGCACCAAAACGGGTTTCAGTTCCCAAATTTAACACCACGGGCAATCAGCCCCAAAACCCCAAAAAAAAACCTGGGAAACCCTTCAGCACACTGTTACAAACTGCTGAAGTAAGGGCACACTGGCCCCGTCCCTTTTAACAGGCCTTGTTCAACACCCCCTTTTCCTGCTGCTACTGCTTTTGCTGGTTCCTTTTCAGAGGCTGCTGTATTGGGGGCTGTACTGGACTGTTTCGGGGTGACCCCAACCCCACAGCTAGCTCCTCTGCAACAACTCCGCACAGCATGGCCTGGGTGTAAAATGGACAGACATGGCCGGTTTTAAAGTTGGGGGAACATGGCCTGCCTGTAAAAATGGGGCAAAACATGGCCGGGTGTAAAGCTTGACAGACATGGCCTGGTGTAAAGATGGACAGACATGGCCTGCTGTAAACATGGACAAACATGGCCTGCTGTAAACATGGGACAGACATGGCCTGGTGTAAAGCTTGACAGACATGGCCTGGAGTAAAGATGGACAGACATGGCCTGCTGTAAACATGGACAAACATGGCCTGGTGTAAAGATGGACAGACATGGCCTGGTGTAAAGCTGGACAGACATGGCCTGGTGTAAAGATGGACAGACATGGCCTGGTGTAAAGCTGGACAGACATGGCCTGGTGTAAAGATGGACAGACATGGCCTGGTGTAAAGATGGACAGACATGGCCTGGTGTAAAGATGGACAGACATGGCCTGGTGTAAACATGGGCAGACATGGCCTGGTGTAAACATGGGCAGACATGGCCTGGTGTAAAGCTGGACAGACATGGCCTGGTGTAAAGATGGACAGACATGGCCTGCTGTAAACATGGACAGACATGGCCTGGTGTAAACATGGGCAGACATGGCCTGCTGTAAAGCTGGACAGACATGGCCTGGTGTAAAGATGGACAGACATGGCCTGGTGTAAAGCTGGACAGACATGGCTGGTGTAAAGCTGGGCAGCAGCAAGGAGGGCAGCCAGGGAGGCCTTGAGGAGGAGGAGGCTGACAGGGAGAAGAGGGATGGAGGGAAGGAAGGAAGCAGCCACGGAGAAGAGGAGGAGGAGGGAAAGCAGCGCCAGGAAGATGGAAATGGCCGAGGGGGGTGGGAAGGGAGGGGGGTTACACATTAAGAACAATTCAGAGAGGAGGAGAGGGAAGACAGGGGGACGGGATGGGGGTGAAGAGGGGAAGGAACAGACATGGTGGGCAGGTTGGGAGGAAGGACCTCAGCTTTGCTTCAAGGCTTCCCTGGAGGCAAGGCCTGTGTCCTCACTGTGATATACCGTGGCATGGTCACATGCCTACGACCTCCAGGGACAGAGGTGAAAGTGAAGCGAGGGGTAGCAGAGGTAGGGGTAGGGAGAGTTGGGGTGAAATACACTTTGGGACGGGGTGGTGGGGTGGTGAGGGGACGTGGACCAGATGGCCTGACCATTCTGACCATTCTGAGGGGGAGGCTGCATTGGGGCAGCCACATGGCTGGGGAGGGATGGACGGGGTGCTTGTGGAGCGGGTGGGGTCAGGAGGGGCACTGCTGGGGTGCGGGGCGGGTTGGCCTGTGCAGGAGATGACTGTCACAGGCTGGGGAAGGGGGGTGGGCTGGCTTGGTGAAGACTGGGCTGGATGAGGGTGAAGGAGGGAGACGGGCTGTCTTCTTGGCTGGGAGGAGGGGACGGAGACATGGGGAGGCAAGACGGGAGTGGTGGACCCAGGGGAGTGGGGAACGGAAGGGGGGCAGGGGGGAACCCTGGTCTGGGGAACAAAGAGGGAGGGTGTGGAGGAGGTGGGGGGATGCAGGGGGGGAGAATGGATGGACTGGGGGAGGGTGGTGCCAGGAAAGGACTTGACACCCTGCTGGCAGTGTATGGGGGTGGATGGATGGGGGCTGTGTGGACCGGGTGGAGCCAGGAGAGACACCCCCGTGGTGGGGGTGATAGGCTGGCCAGTGTAGGAGATGGTCACTGGCTGGCTCTGGGACGGGGTAGTGTGGGGATCAGGGGGGCAGGTGACGGCAAAGGGCGTGGAGGAGGTGGGGGGATGCAGGTGGGGAGGAGAGGTAGGCTGGGGGAGGGTGGAGGCAGGACATGGCCTGTTGTCCCCATGCATGAGGTCAAAGTGTTCTTTTAGTTTCCGAACACTGCGGAAACTGTCACCACACCTCACGCACGGGAACCCTCCCTGGCCTTTGGTGCCCGTCCTCCTCTGCTTCCCCATCAGCTGCCTAGTGGCGGGAGGGGTGCTCAGATCCTGCAGATCTGCACCACCAGGCTGCTGAGGGACCTGGCTGAGGTCTCCAGGCCTCTGGGCGTCCTCCTCCATCCGCCCCATGTCTGCCAGCTGAGGGATCTTCTCCAGGTCGTCTATGAAACTCTGGAGAAGAGCTGCTTCCCTGCTGGCATCCGTCACATCTCCCTGACCCTTCCCTGCCAGTCCCTCTGACGCATCTCCTTGCGCATCATTCTCCATGTCTTCAAATGAAAGACATGGGAATGCAAAGTCTTCTGGGTCCTGATTATGGTCCTGCAACAGAGCAAGGTGTGAGATGGAGCATCACTACTGCTACTGGTGTGACATGACCTCATACACATTCTCTCTGCCTTGAAAGTCAGCGTCTTCTTACTGTGCAACTCACTGAATCTTTCGGCCAGTACGTTGTAGGTCAGTACTAAGCCAAACTGTCATGGACATTTTGGTCAAGGAAAGTGAGGTGGCTTTACCAGCGTTTGAAATTTCCTTTCTAGATTTTTTCCCCTGTGAGTGAGAGGAATGACAACTAAGGATTGGTCACAAGGAACATTTTGTCACGGGATAAAACGAGCCCTGAGTGGAGTTCTTCATCAACAGTCACAAACCTCTCACCCACTTCTTCTTATTCCGGCAGGTGGGGAGAGGCTGTGTACTAGCTCGGAGCGGAGCTTGTAGAGAGGGTGTGACTGGATGCGAAGAGGTCACCCAAATGCTGCAGGGTAGCTAGAGGACTACTAGCCACGTTTAGAGTCAGGTCAATGAACTGGTTGGACAACAGGCTTCAGATCGTTTACAACCCCCCCCCCCCCCCCCATCAGGCCCGTGAGGCATAGCAATGACATGTACCCTCACGCGACATGTCAAGTCAAGTCAAGTCACAAACACTGTAATCATCCCATGAAGGGCAATTACAATACTGACAGGCACATTAATTAAACCTCAACAAAATCAAAGAAATGCTTATTGATTTTTCGCAGAAATACACCCCCAGTTCCTGATCTCTTCATAGACGAACAAAAGAAGAAGGAGTGCTAGCGTACAGTTCCTTTGGTACTTTAGT
>CM054140.1:10600447-10620101 GCA_028751875.1 Rapana venosa | reverse complement strand
TACTTTGATGAGCAATTACCACACAGGGGCCTAGTTAGGCTAGTCCTATACTTCATTCAGGTCTAACCTTCAAGTCTTCAGCTCTTTTCCTTTTAGCAGTCAACTCTTATCTCAATTCAACTTTGCCATAGTAATCTATCCCAAAAGTTCTGTTACCAAATACACATTATTTTGATCATGTAAGTCACAAACTTCATCTCAACATAATCAATACATCAAATAATTACTTACTCATAAAATCCCACTTCTCACATGAACATCCAATTAGGAATAAATCCAAGATCACACAATAAAATAATAAAGTCTCATGACTTTAGTCAGCTTTCATGTGTAAAGCAACTACACACACTTTCACTGTACCAGTCGCAAAATGTAACCAACACTAAATTCAGCTAGTA
Source organism: Rapana venosa (assembly GCA_028751875.1). Lineage (NCBI taxonomy): Eukaryota > Metazoa > Mollusca > Gastropoda > Neogastropoda > Muricidae > Rapana > Rapana venosa. The sequence goes on along the minus strand of CM054140.1, from coordinate 10,619,703 downwards.
CAGGCTTATGAGTGATACCTTAACTATATTCTCCCACCAATTCGCTAATTTAATTCCATAACATTGATAATAAAAGAACAGCAACAACCGCAACACTCTTTCCTTAATAACAAGACTTCTTATATCAATTAATACAAATTCCAAGAAGTCTTTAGCTAGATTGCCCTTAGCCTGAAATCTACAACTTACGAGTTTTCCTAGTCTACATAGGCTGAAAGTGGAGAACCCCAGTCTATTCAAGTCCTATGTTTTCTCCATTAAATCCAGAAAATTATACCAACTTCATGTCCTACAATTTGTGAAAACAGTAAACCTATCAAATTTACTTTTAATTCCGCTTATATTTTCAGTGCTTGCCACACTCCTAAAAGGGCAGCAGCCTACAAATGCCAAGCAAAATCTTAGCAGCAGGGTAGGATACCCAGATCACAATGGCCAAATCAACAAGTTAGAAAATATGTACTTACAGCCCACTCAGTTGTGTTCTGTTGCCTTGGAAGATGCTGGTTCAGTGGAAGGTTAGAAGTATTGAAAATGCCTGACAGCCCCTTTTAACTTAGTTGTTCAGGTTGGGTGGGGAAGAACGATTGGCCCTACCAAACTCCTGATTTCAGCTGACTAATGAATAATTCCGGAGCCAACACTAGTGTGCGTGGTCGTCTCTGCCTACGACCATGCAAAAGCTGGATATCCAACATCAAGGAGTGGACCAGCCTCACTGTACCAAACCTCCTGAAAGCAGCCCAGGACAGAACGTCCGTGCAGGTACCCCAACTGTCGTCCCTGACCAAGGGATGAGTGAGTGAGTGAACACTAGCCAATCCTGACCACACAACAAACTTACAACCAATAACCTGACACCAAGACAAATCTGCTGATTTGCTAGAGGAAAGGGGGGGGGGGGGGAGTAATAGAGAGAAGGAAGGGGGGATGCTATTCAACAAAAAAAGAGGCCCACAAGCCTGTTGAATAAGACTACCTATAGCAAGCTCTGAAGTGTTTATTACATGACTGTTCCACTAGACATACTGACTACAAGGACTCAGGCCATGAATAGAGAGGACTCTGATGTAGCCAGCAAAAGTAAGTAAGTATGTTCTTTCCAGCCAGAAGGCCCATAGAGCCGGAGCTTATCCCAGTTTCTGTAGCATTAAGCAAACTGATGGTTTTTCACCACCCCTGTGACAGGATGCTAGTCTGTCGCCAGATACTTCCCCAGCAGAGCTGGTACCCACTTGTACACCTGGGTGGAGTGAGGAAAATAGGAGTAAAGTGTCTTTCCCAAGGACACAACACTGAGCTGAGCGGGGATAGAACCTGCAACTTCTGGATCACCAGTGGACCGCCTAAACCACTCGACCACGGTGCCTCCTGTGTAGCCAACAAAGGGACTGTTAATGAGATGGAATCAGGGGGGGGGGGGGGGGGCTAGCTCTAGGACTATAGGTCTATGTGTAATACCACTTACCTATACCATCACACTTAAGTTGCCAAGTCTTCTAGCTCAGGGAGACATTTTGGACACTTCAGGTGAGGGATGGTGCAACAGTACCTAGGCCTCACTTGTTTAGGAGGCTTCCCAGTCCACTGAGACACTCAAGGACACCTAAGCTAAGAGAAGTGACAATTCATATATGGATTGGTTGCCAATGCTCCAAACTCACTCAGGAGACATCCTGGACACCAAAAGGAAGAAAAGGGCCTGACAGGTACTGGCAGCCAACACAGACCCCAATGGGCCTCCCTACTAAAGTCTCAAGTGGATTAAAAGAATTCTCAGCCCACAACTATGGGCATCCAAACAGACTGAGAAGTTGTTTGTTTGGACACAACACTGTAACACTGTTAGGTTGTCAAAGAAACCTAGCTCTGCCTTTGGAATTGCTGACCTAAGCAAATCATGAAGTCTAACCAGGTTGAACAGTTCTTTTTTAGAAGAGGGGGGGGGGGGGGGGATAGGGTAAGGAAAGGGGAATTGTAGTTCAAACATTATAGTGTGCAATGTGCACACTATAACACGTGTTTAGACACCATCCCTGAAAAAGGAATGTGGCTATCTAAATGGTGGAAGAGGGGTGGGGGTGGGGTTGCATACACACACAAAACACCATTGGTGAACCTCAGAGGTTAGCCAAGGAAGGAAAAACCCAACAAAACCCATTGTCTTTACAGATTGCCGCAATACGCCGCCAAGCCACTAAGAGATCACCTCTGTCCATTAGATTATACCCAGATCTGTTTATTCCGTCATCTTCAGGGATGGTCAGGATAAGCGGCCAAGCGAGATTACCTCTGTGGTTAGTCGGATCACACTGAGATCTGTTTAACCCATTGTCTTAATGCATGGCTGAGATAAGACGCCACCCAAGCTGACTAAAGAGAATTACCTCTGTTAATAAAGCCGTTACTATGGAAGGACCTGTCTGTGCCGTTATCTTATGCATACGATGTCCACAGTACTGCCAGCCAGCTGGATGTTTTGGGGGCCCACAATGGTGTCAAGTTTGTGCGTGGGGATGGCTCCCACAGGTGGTTGTCTTCCAAACAGCGCTGCACCAGGACCATCAGCCCCTGGGGACCGGCACTGCCATGGCACATACCAACTCCTGTGGGGGTCCTTCAACTCTCAACTCTGCCTGCATACCTAAATCCCAGTGCCATAGATCAACCCCTTCCCTCCAACCATTATCCTCCCCACCCACCCCCTCCTTCACGCAGACAAATAAACGGACCGCGAGCCACATTCACCATAGGGTGCAATTGTACCCTTTTTCTTTATGGATTGTTGTGGTCTACTGAATTTTGTAAGAAAACAATTGGAAGATTGAAGGAATAGTAACTCTAATAATTGATGGACCATTGCCATGGACTTGCCACTTGTTTCCGAGTTATCATTGTAATATGATATGAGAGTTCTAGTATCTGGTCATTATTACAATTTGTACTTCATAATTATGGAATAAAAGCCGTGGACTATCATTAATTACGCCCCACTCTACACCCCTGTTCCACCCACCCCCCTGTTGTTGCGGTCGTTGTTGTTGATAAATGTTTGTACGTAGTAGTAGTTTGTGTAGTAGTAGGAGGAGGTAGGAGGAGGAGGAAGGAGGCAGCACTGTCAGCACGCAGCAAGCAGCTGTAGCAGCAGCAGACAGAATAATATTTACAATAATGTATGGCATTTTTAGAGCGCTTGAATCTTGCATAGGACAAATCTAAAACTATCGATTACATTCAAATCATGGACTATTTATGCATATCATCATTGTTTATAAAATAAAAAATATATCAATTTTACTATCTAAGTCGCAGTATTTGGTAGTAGTAGTTGTTGTAGTAGTAGTTGTAGTAGTAGGTAGGGAATTAGCTAATGTACTAGTTAGTTGTTTTTTACTAGTTATTTATCTATTTAGTTAGTTAGTAGTAGAGTATAGTAGGTAGTATTGGTTAGTTTGTAGTAGTAGTAGTAGTATTAGTAGCACTAGAAGTAGTAGTAGTAGCAGTTAGTAGTAGATAGTTGTAGACAAGCAGCAGCTGCAGCAGCAGCTGCTGCTATAGTGGTTAGTAGTAGTAGTAGTAGTGGTGGGTGTAGTTTTATTACTATCATATTATTTGTTGTTATATCAAAAGTTGACGCACTAGGACACTTGTGGCAAAATGAACTATTTGTCGCTGCTACACACACACACTAGTGGTTAGAAACTATTGCTAATCGGCAATCTGTGTCCCGGGATCTATTCCTGTTCAAGGGGATATTTTTCCCCGGGAGTTTTTATACATCAGTGACCAGATCCACTGGCATCTCCCAAGAAGTCCTCCGGATGGGACTATAAAACACGAGGCCCGTGTGCGAAACCCGCATGCAAGATACCATCTGCGCACACGTTTAAATCCTATTCCGCTTTTCGTAAGGTTAGGCCAATTGTGTGGCCTGCACATGTCTGGACGTAACTTTGTGATATTTGAAAAGTAGGACAGGCCATACGTGCAAGTTCCCCAATAACATTTAAGGCTGTCCCTGATACGGTGCTTTGGGGCATCAGACGTGGGTGTCTAACAAAAAGTTAACCTAAGATCTTCTTTTTATTTTTGTCTTATTTGCCAAGGATTATGGTTTTGAGATCATATCTGTGCTTTATTATTCTTTTTTACTACCATTCCCACGTATGTTGTAAAGCAGTTTGTCATTTTTGTGATCGGCAACACTTGGACCTCAGCTTATTGTTCTCATCTGATGAATGTTTGGGTAGGAGAGGAGAGGCGGATCTCCTTCTGCGACAGCTCCACAAAAACCGCCCGTCTCTTACTCGTAGGATGCCGCCCCCCCCCACCACCCCACCCCCCCCCAATGCTGTCCCTCTCTATCATATTCAATGGATGGTCGGAATTGGTCAGATTATCTGAATCACACATCCGTCATTCCCCAAGGTATTTCACCCCCTACCTCTGGCGGTATATCTGTTATGAGGTTATGGCTTATGATTTTCATCGGAAAACCGTTGAAGTGTAGATTAGGTTTACTATTTTTTTTCCGTCCAATCTTCCACAGGTCATGTTCAACAATTAAACATAAAGAGCTATATCTGGTGCACGATCTATAACCCAATCATGAAATGTGGTTGGCTTTAGAGTTGTAAACTCAGGATCTAAGTTTCATTCTCAGCCATGAGCGTTAGATTGAAAGAGCGTCAGAACGCTGCCACATGCGTATCTCCAGATTTAGAAACACAGCATTGGGGCTGGTGACTTTTTAGGACACAAAGGGGAGGCTCAATTTAGGACATAAATATTAACTTTGCTTCCAGCCTCCCACATCACCACACTATTTTGTTCCTTTCTTCTACACCCCCCAATCCAGCCCACCGCCCCCCTCTTCTCCTCTTTCTTCACACTCCTCCTATGATTTTTCTTTCTCAGTCTGTACCCCCTAACTCACCCACCCCTTGTGCATTGTCCAGTATTCCTGTCCTGCTTCGGCCACACTCCACTTTTGCTTCCCAGTACTTGTCGACAAAATATCTGTCGATTTTCAACAGATTAAAAAACTAAAGTACATCATGAATGCAACGATATTGTACTTGTTTTTTGGGAATTGAGGAACTAGAGCATACCAGGTAGGCAGAGACGGTTGGAAATGATATCAAATCAGGATTGCTTGTGTTCTTTTCAGTGTTGACCTGCATATGCTTTTTTGTGTTGAATAGATAGCAGGGCGACAATAAGTAACTGAGAGGGGTATTAAAGTTTGGAGAAATGTAGACAAATATCAATCGTACTAAAACTAAATTTTTGTGCAAAATGAGTGTTTTGAGTAGGCAGTTAGTCTTGTTACAATTTTGGGGGGGGGGTATATTCCTTAGTACATTAGGGAAATGAAATGTGTGAAAGGTTGCAATAATAGAATAGTTCTCTCAGGCACAATAAATCACTCTGTGGCAATTATGCGGGTGCAAGTAGTTGCAGATTTTTTATTTGCCTTATATAAAGAAAAACACACCCTGAAGACACAAATAAAATGAGGTCACTTTACTCTATCATATTTAACCTGGTTACATGAAAGGCGCAACACAACAGCAAATAGCAACATTGTCATCTTGCCGAATGTAAGAAACCGTGATTTCCATTTCATCTCTCGTACCAAACAACAGAGTTAATTCCTAGGAACCTATAGAGGGAGTATTCAGACTACAAATATAAATAGGGAAAATCCCTTTCCACTCACTACTCTCCAACTGACATGTTATAATGTATGTATAACAGAACTTAGTCTATACTAAGATCGTTCAAACTTTGGTCTCTTATTATAATTCCCATGATTATTGTAGCCACAAGAGGGAGAGAGATGGAGAGTGAGACATGAGAGTGAGAAGATGGAGTAGAACGGAAGGAAATGAGTTTAGAGAGAGGCGGAGAGAGATGTGAGTGAGGATGTGAGGGGCGCTTGTGAATGGGAGTGTTATTTAGATGGAGTGATGAGTGGAGGGAGGAGATACAGAGAGATGAGAGAGAGAGCAGACTCAACTATAGTGTCACACAAAACCACATACAAAATTTTAAACCGCTTTTTGACAACAATGTGTCTAACCGTACACGGAACAAGTCACACCTACATGTTGAAGTGCCTACTTTCCACTTGCAAAGTCTATTTTGGGCCTAGCATAGGCCTAGTCCTGTACTGCATTCATATTAACCTCAAGTCTTCTTCAAGCACTTTTCCTTTTAGGCAGTCAACTATTATCTCAATTCAACTTTGTCATTAGTATCTATCCAAAAGCTCATGTTTCAAATCCACATTATTTGGATCAGTGCGAATTTTACAAATTAACTTCATTCTCCACATTAATTTACACAATTTCAAATTAATTACTTACTAAAAAATTCCACTTCTCACATGGAACTTCCAATAGAAAATAAATCCTATAAGATAACACAATAAAATATTAAAGTCTCTGACTTTAGTCAGCTTTCATGTGTAGAAACTACACAACATTCACGGGTACCAGGTCGCCCAAAAATGTAAACCATAATAAAATTCAGCTAGTTGACAGGTCTTAGAGTGATACCTTAAACTATATTTTCCCACCAATTCGATTGTTCTAATTCCATAACATGGATAATTAAGTACCGCAATCAGACCGCAAATCACTCTTTCACCTTATAACAAGACTGTAATATCATATTATACAAATTCCAAGAATCTTTAGTTAGATTGCCCTAGCTGAAACTACAACTTACGAGTTTTCCTGTCTATAGCGCTGAAAGTGGAGAAGGAACCCCCAGTCTATTCAAGTCCTATGTTCTCCCCATTAAAATCCAGATAAAGTCATATTCAACTTATGTCCTGACTTTGTGAAAAAGTATGGCATCATTATTTCTTTGAATTCCGACTTACATTTTTCGTGCTGTGCCACACTCCTAATAAGGCAGCAGCTACAATACCAAGGCAAAATTCTTTAGCTGCAGGTAGATACCAGAATCGCAATGCCAAAATCAACAAGTTCAAAAAAAATTATGTACTTTACAGCCCACTTCAGGTTGTTGTTGCTTTTGCCTCTGAGAAGATGCTGGTTCAAGTGGAAGGTTAGAAAGTACTGAAAAAGTGGCCTGACAGACCGCTTTTAACTTTTAGTTGTTCAGGTAGGGTGGGGTAGAATGATTGGCCCCTACCCAAACTCCTGATTTCAGCTGACCATTGAATTATATTCCGGGCCTACACTAGCCAATCCTGGAACACCACAACAAACTTACAAACCCAATTAACCTGACACCAAGACAAAATCTGCTTGGATTTGCTAGAGGAAAGGGGGGGGGGGGGGAAGAGTAATAGAGAGATGGGATGGGGGATGTTATTCAACCAAAAAAACAGGCCCTCACAAGCGCTGTTGAATAGACTACCTATAGCAGAAGCTCTGGAAGTGTTAATTACATGGACTGTTCTTACTAGACATACTGACTACATGGACTCAGGCCAGTGAATAGTGAGGACTCTGAATGTTGTAGGCCAAACAATAGTTAAGTAAGGTGTAGTTTGTTCTTTCGAGCCAGGAAGGCCCATAGAGCGGAGCTTAATCACAGTTTCTGTTAGCATTAAGCTAAGTGATGGGTTTTTTTCACCCACCCCTGTGACAGGACACTAAGTCTGTGCCAATACTTCCCCAGCAGAGGTTTGCAGGCTAACCCACTTGTACACTGGGTGAGATTGGAAATATATAGACGGAAAGTGTCTTTACCAAGGGGACACAACACTGAGCCCCAGCGGGGAGTGAACCCGCAAACTTCTTTGATCCGAGTTGACCGCCTTTTTAACCACTCGTCACTGTGCCTCCTGTGTAGCCGAACAAAAGGGACTGTTTTAATGAGATGGGAATCGGGGGGGGGGAGGGGGGGGGGGGAGGGGGGGGGGGAGGGGGGGGGCTTATAGCTTCTAAGACTATAGTCTTTGTGTTAGTATTCCATGTAACTATTTCACTATCACAATTAAGTTGCCAACTGGTCTTCTAAGCTAGGAGGGTAGACTGTTGGACATTCAGGTGAGGATTAGTGCACCAGTGACCTAGCCTTCACTTGTTTTTTTACCCAGCTTCCCAGTCCACTGAGACACCCAAAGGGACACCTAAGTAGAGAAGGTGACAATTCACAAATGGATTGGTTGCCAATGCTCCCAAACTCACTCAGGAGACATGCTGACAACAAAGGGAAGGAAAAGAAAAGCACAGCAGGTGCTGGCCACCAACACAGACCCCATTGGGTCTCCCTAGCTAAAAGTTCTAAGTGGATTTAAAAGAATTCTCAGCCAAAACCAATGGGGCATCAAAACAGACTGAGAAGTTGTTTGTTTGGACACAAACACAATAACACTGTTAGGTTGCTCAAAGGTAACATAGCTCTGTCTTTGGAATTGATTTTGACTAAGCAAATCATTGAAGTTAAACCCTGGTTGAACAGTTATTTGGGGTTTAGGATTTGTTTTTTTTTTACTATCTTTTATTATTGTTTTATTTTTAAAAAGTTAAAGCACTAGGCACATGTGGAAAAAGAACAAATTTTTTGCTGCTACACCCCAACTAGGGGTTTTTAAAACATTGCACTCGCAATCGGGATGCCCCGGGGGATCTTTCCTGTTCAAGGGGATATTTTTCCCCTGGATTTAACTCAGTGCAGACTCCACTCCCACTCCCCCCAAAAGCCCTCCGGATGAGATTTTAAACCAAAGGGCCCCGTGTGCGAACGCAGGCAGAACATTTTGCGCCCCAGGGTTAAAAAATCCTACCCGTTTTTTCGTAAGGTAGGCCATTGGGGCCCGGCACATTCGGGGCCGAACTTTGGGGATTTTTGAAAAATTTAAAAGGGCCCAATACGTGCAGTTCCCCAAAACTTTAAAGGGCTGACCCTGATACGGTGTTTGGCATCGGGAACGTGGTGTTACAAAGTTCACCCTAAGATCTTCTTTTTTTTTTTGTTTTTTTCCCCAAGAAAGGGGTTTTATAAAGCAAATATATTTGCTTTATTTTTTTTTTTTTCAAACCATTCCCGTAGAAAGGGCAGTTTTGTAAAATTTGTGACCCGGGCACATTGACCTCAGTTTTAGTCTCATCTGATAAATTTTTGGGAGGAGGGGGGTTTCCCCTTTCCCGACAGCCCAAAAACCCCGCCCGTCTTTTAAAAGTAAAATCCCCCCCCCCCCCCCCCCCCCCCCCCCCCCCCCAATTTGCTGTCTCTTCCTCATTTTCCCAGGTGTCAAATTTGTAGTAATCTGATCCACACCCCGTTTCCCCAAAAGGTTTATTTCACCCCCTACCTTGGGGGGTATTCAGTATGGGGTTTAAAGGGCTTTGTTTTCTCAAAAAAACCTTTTGAAGTGTAGATTTTTTTTAAACTTTTTTTCCCCGTCAATTTCCACAGGCCCATGCACAATTAAACATAAAGAGCTCTTTAACTGGTGAATATCTATCCCCAAAAAGGAAAATGTTTTTGGCTTAAGATTTGGTAACCTCATGCTCTAAGTTTTTTTTCCACCCCCAAAAGCGTTAGTAAAAAAGGTCAGAACTCCCCAAACTGGTATCCCCCGATTTAGAAAACGTTTGGGCTGGTGCTTTTTAGGCAAGGGAGGCAATTAGGAAATAAAATTTATCTATCTTCCCCCCCCAAACCCCCCCAACATTATTTTTTTTCCTTTCCTTCTACCCCCCAAAATTCCAGCCCCCCCCCCCTCTTCTCTCTTCTTCACCCTCCCCCTCTGATTTTCTTTCTCAGTCTGAAAACCCCAAAACCTCCCCACCCCTTTGCCTTTTTTCCAGTCTTCCTGCCCCCTGTTTGGCCCACTCCACCTTTAGCCCTTTCCCAAATAAAAGTTAGACAAAAAAAATTTTTGTCGATTTTCACAGATTAAAAACAAAGTACAAATGAATGCACCGTGTACTTGTTTTGGGGATTGGGGGGACCCTTTGGGGCAAAACAGGTAGTCAGAGAAAGTTTGGGAAAAGATAAACAAATAGGATTGCTTTGTTCATTACGTGTTGGGCCTGATATGCTTCTTTTTGCTTAGAATAGATAGCGAAGACAAAGGACTGGGGGGTATTTTTGTTTGTGAGAAATGTAGACAAAATTCAAAAACCCATAAACTAAAATTTTTTTGGGAAAAAGGGGTTTTTAGTCAAACCGTTTGTTTTTACCAAATTTTTTGGGGGGGATATTCCTTAGGACTAGGGGAAAGAATGGTTGCAAGGTTGCAATAATAATTGTTCTCTTTAGCACAAAAAATTTACTTGTGCAAGGAGGGTGCCGTAGTTTCAGATTTTTATTTGCCCAATATAAAAGGGAAAAACACACCGAAACCAAATAAAATGAGGTCACACTCTATCCTATTTAACCGGTACATGAAAGGCACACAACAGCAAAAAAAGGCCCAAAATTGTCAAAAGACCAAAGTAAGAAACCCGAATTTTCCCTTTTAAACTTCGTACCAAAAAAACCAAGTTAATCCTAGGGGAAAAAATTAAAAGGGGTATACAGATTTCAAAAATAACTAGGGGAAAAACCTTTCTCAATTTCTCTCAACTGACCCTTATTAAAAAATGTTAACAGAACTTGTCTATACTAAGATCTTTACAACATTGGTCCTTATTTTATCCATGGATATTTAGCACAAAAAAGGGGAGAGAGGGGAGAGAAGAGGAGAGAGAGAGAGGGGAAAAGGGAAAGGGAGAGAGAGGGGAGAGCAGACACAATTAGTGTTTTTCACAACCCCCATACAAAAATTTAAACCGGGTTTTGACACCAATGACTAAAACCCTACACGGAAGTCACACCAATGTTGGGAAAGGGGCCCACTTTCACTTTCAAAGTCTTTTAGGGGCCCAGCTAGGCCTATCCTGTTTCTTTAAATTATTCTAACCTTCAGTCTTTAGCCTTTTTTCCCTTTTTGCAGTTTAACTCTTTTTTCCAAATTTAAACTTTTTTCATAAGTAATTTATTCCAAAAGCTCTGTTTCCCAAAACCAATTTTTTTGGTTTTGGGGAAAAATTTAAAAAACTTATTCAAAATTAATCCCACATTTAATTAATTACTTAAATCATAAAATTCCATTCTCCATGAACATCCCAAAATTTGGAATAAATCCCAAGATCACAAAATAAAATTTTTTAAAAACTCATGGGGGTTTTGTCAGCTTTTATGTGAAAACAAAATACCACACTTTCCCCCTTTTACCGGGGCAAAATGTAAAACCCAAATAATTTCAGTTAAATAAGGCTTATGAGTTTATACCTTAATATATTCTCCCACCAATTCGTAGTTCAAAATTTCCCTAACATTGTAATAAAAAAAACGGGAAAACCGCAAAAACTCTTTCCTTAATAACAAAACTTTCAATTTTAATTAAAAAAAATTCCAAAAATCTTTTGCTTGAATTTCCCTTAGCCGAAATCTACAAAATTTCGGGGTTTTCCCGTCTTAATTAGGTGAAAGTTTGGGGGAAACCCATTTTATTTAATTCCTTTGTTTTTTTCCATTACAAACCGAAAATTTATATCAACTTCATGTCCTCAGTTTGTGAAAACAGTAAGCCTAATTTAAATTTTTTTTTAAATTTCCCCTTAATTTTCAGTGCTTGCCCCCACTCCTAAAAGGGCGCGCCTACCTTTTCCCAAACAAAACTTTGCTGCAGGGTAGGATACCCCGTTTGCAATGGCCAAAAACAACAAGTTTTAAAAAAAAAATTTTAAAATTACGCCCCCTCAGTTGTGTTCTGTTTTCCCTTTAAAATTTCTGGTTTAGTGGGGGTTAGAAGTACTGAAAATTTCCTGACAGCCCCTTTTAAATTTAGTTGTTTTAGGGAGGGTGGGGGAAAAAATGATTGGCCCTTTCCCCAAAATCCCGATTTTAGGGTGACCAATGAATAATTCCGGGGCCAAAACTAGCCAATCCTGCCCCCCAAAAAATTACAAAAATAAACCCGACACCCCGGGCAAAAACTGCTGATTTGTGGGAAAGGGGGGGGGGGGGGGGGGGTAAAAAGAGAGGGAAAGGGAAGGGGGGGTGCTATTCAAACCCAAAAAAAAGGGCCCCCAAGCCTGTTGAATTTAAAAATACCCATTGCAAGCTCCCGAAGTGTTTATTACCCTGGGTGTTTTTTACTAGGGCTTTCTGACCTCAAGGGCTCAGGCCTGGGAAAAGGGGATCTGTGTAGCCAACAAAAGTAGTAAGTTGGGTTTTTTCGAGGGCCCGAAGGCCCCTAGAGCCGGGGTTTTCCCAGTTTCGGGGATTAAACTAAAAAAAATGGTTTTTCACCTCCCCTGTTGGGCGGCATAGTTGTCGCCCGATACTTCCCCCGCAGGCTTTGGTACCCACTTGTACACCTGGGTGGAGTGAGGAAAATAGGGAGTAAAGTGTCTTTCCAAGGGACACACACTGAGCCCCAGCGGGGATGTGAACCCGCAACTTCTGGATCCGAGTTGACCGCCTAAACCACTCGACCACTGTGCCTCCTGTGTAGCCAACAAAGGGACTGTGTAATGAGATGGAATCGGGGGGGGGGGGGGGGGGGGGGGGGGGAGGGGGGGGGGGGGGGGGGGGGGGCTAGCTCTAGGACTATAGGTCTATGTGTAATACCACTTACCTATACTATCACAATTAAGTTGCCAAGTCTTCTAGCTGAGGGAGACATGTTGGACACTTCAGGTGAGGGATAGTGCAACAGTACCTAGGCCTCACTTGTTTACCAGGCTTCCCAGTCCACTGAGACACCCAAGGACACCTAAGCTAAGAGAAGTGACAATTCACATATGGATTGGTTGCCAATGCTCCAAACTCACTCAGGAGACATGCTGGACACCAAAAGGAAGAAAAGGGCCCAGCAGGTGCTGGCCACCAACACAGACCCCAATGGGCCTCCCTAGCTAAAGTCTCAAGTGGATTAAAAGAATTCTCAGCCCACAACCATGGGCATCCAAACAGACTGAGAAGTTGTTTGTTTGGACACAACACAATAACACTGTTAGGTTGTCAAAGAAACCTAGCTCTGTCTTTGGAATTGCTGACCTAAGCAAATCATGAAGTCTAACCAGGTTGAACAGTTCTTTTTTAGAAGGGGGGGGGGGGGGGGGGGGGGGGAAGAGGGTAAGGATAGGGGAATTGTAGTTCAAACATTATAGTGTGCAATGTGCACACTATAACACGTGTTTAGACACCATCCCTGAAAAAGGAATGTGGCTATCTAAATGGTGGAAGAGGGGTGGGGGGTGGGGTTGCATACACACACAAAACACCATTGGTGAACCTCAGAGGTTAGCCAAGGAAGGAAAAACCCAACAAAACCCATTGTCTCTACAGGTTGCTGCAATACGCCGCCAAGCCACTAAGAGATCACCTCTGTCCATTAGATTATACCCAGATCCGTTTATTCCGTCATCTTCAGGGATGGTCAGGATAAGCGGCCAAGCGAGATTACCTCTGTGGTTAGTCTGATCACACTGAGATCTGTTTAACCCATTGTCTTAATGCATGGCTGCGATAAGCCGCCAAGCGACTAAGAGATTACCTCTGTTCCTAAGCCGATACTATGGAGACCTGTCTGTGCCGTTATCTTCTGCACACTGTCCACAGATACAGCCAGCCAGCTGGATGTCTTTGGGCACAATGGTGGCACGTGTGGCGTGGATGGCACACAGGTGGGTGTCTTCAAACAGCGCCTGCCACCAGGCCCCTCAGCCCTGGGAACCAGCACTGCCATGCACAACCAACTCCTGTGTGTCCATCACTCTCACCTTGCCTGTCCCCTCATCCCAGTGCATAGAAAAGACCCCCCCCCCCTCCCCCACCATCCCCCCACCTCCCTTCACGCACACACCGACACGCACGTTCTGCCTGACTGAAGCAATTTGACTTTAGTGACTAACAGCTATATTGCTGGATAATAAAGCAGTCTGCTTGACTGTAACAATTGACTTTTGCGACTAGCAGCTATATTGCTGGTTTATTCAAGCAGTCTGCTTGATTGAAACAATTGACTGTTGTGATTAGCAGCTATATTGCTACACCAGAGACTCTAGCATCTGAACAGTTGTTTTAGAGACAAATTTTGCTATTGATTTTCCAAGAAATTCTATACTCTATTATTGTATCTACTGCTTGTGACTGTATCTTCCTTGTTTTAGAGCTTTATATGAATACGTGTATTGTGTAAGTGATAGTTATTGATTTAGAAAAAAAGAAGAAGTTTTGTAGTATTTCTTTATCAAAATATTCCACACTTTAATGTACGTGTGGTATACTTTAATCTCCATTTAGTGTATGAAATATAAAGGGGACTGGATTATATACTGTGTTGATATAACAGATCGATTTTTTGCAGATCCAGAGCAGCTTTTGAAATTACCTTTAGTATTGTTTCGTTTTTATTGGGTGTTCCTTCATTTCATATTATATTCTCCTGTTTGATTATTGAATAGAAAACCTACTAAACGGGTCTTCTATTTTGATAGTTTACTTAAACGTACAGAACAAGAAAATATATACATAAATTAGCCAATCAATCCGGACATATATTATGTCTCTAACTTCAGACAAGTGGCCAACAAAACAGGGCCTCCGAGTAGGCTACCTGAATATCAACAATGCAACAAACAAAAAAGATGACATTGCAACCATACTATACAACAGTGGAAATCAGTTTCATTTGTTTTGCCTAGCTGAATCCCGACTCTCTCCAAATGTTACAGATGCACACATGAATATTCCAGGGTATCAAATCTTCCGTGAAGATCCTCACAAACCCAAGTACACCGGGCTACTTACATATATAGCCTCCTCGCTCAGTTGTAAAAGAATATATAACCTTGAGGTTTTTGACATTGAATCCATGTGGATTAAAATAAAATTAAAACACAATAGACCAATATTAATAGGATTTATATACAGAAATCCTTCAGAAACCAGAGACTGGCTAGAAAAATTCAACTCCCTTATGGACGAGGTAATAGTTTTAAACAATGAAACAATTATTCTTGGGGATTTTAATTTAGACTTATTAAAACCTAAACCAAAATGGAGCCACAACATTACTATGTATGGCCTAGAACAACTAATAGATAGACCAACTCGGATAACAAATAACTCTAAAACATTAATAGATCATATCTACACTACTACAAAACAACACATAACAGAAGTATGTGCTCCCTCATGTGGATGCAGTGATCATAATCCAGTGTGCTTTACTTGGTTTAAAAATCGTATCAAAATACCTAAAGTAGGGCATAAAACTATTTTTTACAGGAAATTTAAAAACTTTAACGAGCAAGATTTCCTTTCAGACTTGACAAACTCGCCATTACATGCCATATACCAAATCCGAGACCCTGATGAAGCTGTTGAATTTTGGATTAGGACATTTACTTCAGTATACGACAAAACATGCCCCTTTCATAAAAAAAAGAGTTCAAGAAAAAATCAAACCACCTTGGATAACAAAAGACATAGAATCCGAAATACACCTAAGAGACTATTTGAAAACACATGGTTCAAATGAGCAGTTCAGAGCACAAAGAAACAAAGTAACTTCACTAAAACGCAAATCAAAACGTGATTACATTCAAAAGTTGTTAATTACAACAACCGACTCTCGACAAGTATGGAAAGCCATCAATACATTATGTAATAAACCTATATAAAAAAGTCAACAGACAGTTAAAGATATATCAGCTGATGAATTGAACAACCACTTCTCAAACATTGCTGACAAAGTAATATCAAATGACAAGTCAAATGAAAATGATCTCCATTACTTAGAACAATATATCGAATCAAAAGAAATAAAATTCCCCATTTAAACTACTGCCAATGACAATCATAGACGTCTTGGAAAGCCTGTCTCTTCAAAAAAGTTCCAGAACACGTGGTTTAGACAATCTAGATGGAAGAAAATTAAGTTTTGTGGTCAAGTTATAGCTGGGACACTGACATACTTGTATAACTTGTGCATAGAGAAAACCAACTTTCCTGCCATGTTTAAAATAGCAAAAATCATACCAGTCCACAAATCAGGTGATACTGCTTGTCTTCAAATTACAGACCAATTTCAATTCTGTCTGTCTTATCTAAACCCTTTGAAAAAAATATCCAAAAATCCGTATATTCCTACTTTGTAAACAACAATCTATTAAATGAAGATCAGTCGGGTTTTCGTAAAAAACTATTCCTGTCACACAACTCTTACACAATTACAGACAATCTCCTACACAACATCAATGAAAATAAATATACAGGCCTTCTTTTTGTTGACTTTGAAAAAGCATTTGATGTAATCAATCATTCCCTATTATTGCGTAAACTTCACTTGTATAAACTAACACCAGAAATGATAAATCTTTTGAAAAGCTTTTTGTCGAATAGGCAGCAGCTAGTAACTGCAAATAATCAAACATCAGAACTAGTACCTATTAAACATGGAGTACCACAAGGGTCAATATTGGGTCCACTTCTATTTTCAATCTATGTAAATGACTTACCCCAATTTCTAGAATGTAGCTGTGAAATGTTTGCTGATGACACATCCCTCTATTGTAGTGATTCTGACCCCCACAGACTTACAATCAAACTTCAACACAATATTGACAGATTGGTTACTTGGACTAAGCTAAACCATATGTCCTTAAATACGCGAAAAACTAAGTGTATGTAATGTACTAGCAAGACAAAGAGACAAAAAATGAAAGATAATTCCAACCTCTGTTGATAGATAAAAGAGTAATTGAAGAAGTTGACTCCCACAGAATTCTGGGTGTAATTATTGACAAAAATCTTACTTGGACCGACCATGTGATGGCGCTAGGAAAACGTCTTTCTTACAAGCTACTTCAGTTATCAAAAATAAAACATTTTCTGAATAACCACTCTCGCAAACTCTTTTTTTGCGGCCATATTTTGCCTATAGTTGACTATGCTTCATCTCTTTGGGACAGCTGCAGTGATACAAATTTAAAATTGATTCATAGATTATATAAAAGAGCACTGAAACTTGTTCTACTAAATCAAGCTCCCTAACCATCAACGATTATAAGAAAACAAATATCCTAACCTTCAAAAACAGACTTTATCTAAATAAAGCTCTATTTGTCCAGAAAGTTATCAATGGAAATGCCCCTCCAAAGATCACCAATAGCTTCAAAATCAATGAACACAGACATAATCATCTACTAACATTTCCGAGACCAAGAAATAATCTTTACAAAACAAGCTTCTTGTACTCAGGTAGTGACTTATGGAACAGCTCCCAAAACGCTTAAAATGTATCAAAAACAAAATCAGTTCAAGGCACAGCTAAAAAGCCATTTAATGCATGAATGCCTAGGAATTGACTAATAAGGCAAATCAACCATGATTAATACGGCAAAATAAACCATACTTACATTTACCAGCACTAATGGTATTCCCTACAACAACAAAAATTCAAGTATATCTTACTGTGACTAGAAATTCTACAGTCACACATCTATATGTGTGGAGGGAGGGGGAGGCAGGAAAGAGGCACACTAATTATGCAAAGAAGTAGAGAATCTATGCAAGCTAGTAATAATCTGCAATGTTGAAACAGGTGGAAAGGAGGAAATTTAAAAAAAAATCTTTTTATGGTAGACCTGATAGCTGATAGTGTGTCCTCTCTCTCTCTCTCTCTCTCTCTCTCTCTTCTCTCTCTCTCTCTCTCTCTCTCTCTCTTCTTTTCTCTCTTCTCTCTCTCTCTCTCTCTCTCTCTCTCTCTTTCCTCTCCTTTCCTTCCTCTCCTTCTCCTTTCCTCTCCTCTCCTCATGCCTTTGTCTTGTCTAATTCAATAGATTTTATCGTGGATGTTGTTTTTATTGCAGTTAGAGATGAGATTATTAGTACTATTATAAGCGATACTGTTTTAGTTTGATATTTTTTTTAGTTTTGATAGTCCAGTTGATTATGGGCTTTTGAATTCTGTATCATATAGGGGTTCTACTTGTTTGAATAATTGTTTGTTTGTTTTTTTAAATTATTATTTCTCTATTGATTGAAGGTGTATTTCCCCTTCCCCCTTGATACTCCCCCCACCCCATCCTTTCCAATGCTTTTCTGTTATCATCGTTATGTTATTGTCTCATGGTGATGGGGATCATTTGTTATATTGTTGTCTCATGGTGATGGGTGATTGTTGTTATAATTGTATCGCTATTATAATAATCATTATTGTAATCTTATTTGACTTCTCTTGCTTGGATAGTTATTGTGTGAATGTCATTTTTAAAAAAAGCGCTATTTGAAAAGTATGAGCGCAAAAAAGCACACGTTTGCTGGGGGGAGGAGGAGAGGAGGGAGGTCATTGAAGGCAATATTGTCAGTAGTGACGAATGCCTAGTATTTTCTAACGTTTTGTTCCTGTATCTTTTTTGTTATCTAAAGTGTAAACGTGAAAAAGTGGATGAAACAGTAGGTGAAGTGGTTTGTGGGGTCCTGACGTTTATGATTTTCTTTTTTAATTCTTGAGGCATTTTTTATTTAAATGTGTGTGTGGACGTGAGCGCGCACGCGCTCAGGTGTGCATGAGTATGTGTGTGCGTGTATATGTATATGTGGTAATTTGTATTTTCAATGTATTTCCTTATCGATTTTTTCCTTGGTTTAATTTAATGGTAAACGATGCAATAATGTAGTGTCTTAGTATAATCATTACGAAATTTGTTCCTAGATAGATGGCTTGATGAAAAAAAGCAAATGCATTGCTTATTCAATGTACCATCTGGAAATAAAATTTTGACTTGACTTGACTTGACGTACATTCACATACTGGCATTGTGTTTTTTCTTTATTAACACACACACACACACACACACACACACACACACACCCACACACACACACACACACACACACACACACACACACACACACACACACACAGAGTGGGGACAGGGTAGCCTGGCAGTTAGAGTGAAGCGTGTTGCGCTCGTGATCTGCTGACCCGGGTTCGAATCTCGTTCAAGAGGATTCCCTCTAGAGTTAAGATCAGTGCCGACTCTACTCCCCCCCCTCCGTCCCCCCCAAAAGTCCTTCGGATGAGACTATAAACCGAGGTCCCCTGTGCGAATACACGCAGAACATCTTGCACATGCGTTAAAACCCGGTCCGCTTTTCGGAAGAGTAGGCCATTGTATGCCGGTGGGAACGGATGGCAATTACAAAACGGCATACACACGGGGACTGGATGTAAAAAAGCACAGGAGTGATTATTCCATATCCCC
>CM054140.1:10570657-10599947 GCA_028751875.1 Rapana venosa | reverse complement strand
GGGGGGTTTTATGTCCACCATGAATGTTTTTTTAACACTGCAAAAGAAATTTCCTTTAAATAAGGACTTTAACAATATCGAAATGAATTGAATGATTGAATACTATTAATTTATGGGTGGCAATGAATTGAATTGATTGAATACTGTTATCTTAAGGATGACAATGAATGAATTGATTGAATACTGTTATCTTCATGGATGGCAATGAATTGAATTGATTGAAAACTGTTAGCTTAATGGATGGCAATGAAATGAATTGATTGAATACTGTTATCTTCATGATGGCAATGAAATGAATTGATTGAATAATGGATGCAATGAATTTAATTGATTTAAAACTGTTATCTTCATGGAGGCAATGAAATGAATTGATTGAATACTGTTATCTTCATGGATGGCAATGAAATAAATTGATTGAATAATGGATGGCAATGATTTGAATTGATTGAAAACTGTTATCTTCATGGATGGCAATGAAATTGAATTGATGAATACTGTTATCTTAATGGATGGCTGCCTTAAGTCGCCAAGAGACTAAAGAGATTATCTCGTCGTTAATCTGATAACACTAAACCTGTTTATACCAGAGCTCCAAGAAGGAAGGTGCAGACGGTGAAGACGTTCACCTGTCTCACAAGTAAACCGTGAGGTTGTGGGTTCGATTCCCAACTCTGCTCTTTCTTCCCATTTTGATGAAAAAATCAAACTGAATGTAAAAGTTCTTCTGATGAGCCTATAAACAGATGCACGTGTTCGAACGCATGCAGAACACCTTGCACATACGTTAAAACCCCTTTGATCCTTTAAGAAGAATAGGCCATTTTGTGAAGGTAGAAGGTGGACATTTCAAAAATCGCAAACATACAGTATCGTGTTTAACACCATCCAGAGATCACCTCTGTCCATTAGATTATACCCAGATCTGTTTATTCCGTCATCTTCAGGGATGGTCAGGATAAGCGGCCAAGCGAGATTACCTCTGTGGTTAGTGGGATCACACTGAGATCTGTTTCACCCATTGTCTTAATGCATGGCTGCGATAAGCCGCCAAGCGACTAAGAGATTACCTCTGTTCCTAAGTCCGATAATATGGAGACCTGTCTATGCCGTTATCTTATGCACGCTGTCCACAGATACAGCCAGCCACTGGATGTCTTTGGGCACAATGGTGGCACGTGTGGCGTGGATGGCACACAGGTCGGTGTCTTCAAACAGCGCCTGCCACCAGGCCCCTCAGCCCTGGGACCGGCACTGCCATGCACAACCAACTCCTGTGGGTCCATCACTCTCACCTTGCCTGTCCCCTCATCCCAGTGCATAGGACAGACCCCCCCCCCCTCCACCACCACCACCCACCCCCCTTCACGCACACACAAACCGATCCGCAGGTACATTCATATACTGTCATTGTGATGTTTCTTTATTATTGTGGTCCGTATATATTTTTGAAGAAAGCATTGGCTAAATATGATCACTAATAATGATGACCATCGCCATGACTTGCCATTTGTTCCGAGTATCTTCTCAATGTATGAGAGTTCCATGTATCTGACAATATATAATTTGTACTACATCATATGGAATAAAAGCCAGTGACTATCATTATTACGATACTGTTACTGTTGTTGCTGTTGTTGGTGGTGATGATGTTAGAAGTAGTAGTATAGTAGTAATAGTAGTAGTAGTAGTAGTAGTAGTAAGTGGTGGTGGTGGTGGTAATAATAATAATAGTAGTAGTAGTAGTAGTATAGTAGTAGTAGTAGTAATAATAATAATATATAATAATAATGTATGGAATTTATAAAGCGCTGAATCTGTAAAAGCAACAAATCAAAGCGCTCAGATGATTGACTTTTTTTTAAATATCGAGGATAATGGAATAAGCACTCATGTGCTTTTCTTTACATCCAGTCCCCTGTGTATGGGGTTTTGTGTAGTAGTAGTGGTGGTAATAGTAATAGTAATAGCAATAGTAGTAGAAGTAGAAGTAGTAGTATATAGTATAAGTAGTAGTAGTAAGTAGCAGTAGTATCATTATTACCATTATTTTTGTTGTTGTATCAAAGGTGAATACTAGACACACACTGGCAAAGAAGCACTCTCTGACGTACACACACACACACACACACACACACACACACACACACACACACACACACACACACACACACACACACACACACACACACACACACCACAACACACACACCACACAGTGGGACGGATAGCCTGGCAGTTAGAGTTAAGCGTGTTGCGCTCGTGATCTGCTGACCCAGGTTCGAATATCGTTCAAGAGGATTTTTCCTCTAGAGTTAACATCAGTGCCGACTCTCCTCCCCCCCCTCCCCCCAAAAAAGTCCTTCGGATAGACTATAAACCGAGGTCCCGTGTGCAAACGCACGCAGAACATCTTGCGCACACGTTAAAAACCCGTTCCGCTTTTCGGAAGACTAGCCATTGTATGCCGGTGGGAACGGAGGGCAATTACAAAACGGCATACACACGGGACTGGATGTAAAAAAAAAGCACTGGCGTGATTATTCCATTATCCTAGAAATAAAATGCCATCCCCCCTTCTCGAAATTCTGTGCTAGGAATTCCCTCTCCTCTAGTGTATTCAGATTTCACACAACAAACTTGTCTTCTTTTTTTCAAAAGGCAGTGATGTGTACATGTGTGCTGACACTGGTGATCACAGACTGCAGGGAGAGATGCAGATGTCGTCTGGTCATGGGCTGGGATGCATCCCCCTTTGCTGAACTTTTCTCCTTTGTCATTTCTCTGATGATATCTATGTACAGCGTGTTATATTTTCGGCTATGATTTTCAACAGTCTGGCATTTTTGCGGATAGCCATTCTTCTTTAGCTCAGCACATTTCCTTCACAGGATTATTCACTAGTTGTATCTAGTGGAATCATCTGCTCTGTCCAGTTTTCGCTCTTCCACGTGATAGCAATTCCTCAGGCAATCTACTGCTGGTTTTGTCTTTCATTGGTAGGGAATTTACGCCAATGCCAAAACTATAGAACAATCAGCCTCATCAGCCACGCCAGCAAGATCATGCTCAAAGTTATTTTGAATCGACTCAAGAAGAGGCAGAAGAACACCTTGCAGAGGAACAAGCTGGGTTCAGGACAGGCAGGAGCACAATCGAACAGATTTTTAACTGCCACATCCTGATGGAAAAACATCTTCAACATCAGAGAGACCTGTTCCACAACTTCATCGACTTCAAGAAGGCTTTCGACAGAGTATGGCACGAAGGCCTGTGGCAGGTCCTCAGAATGTTTGGCATTGAAGAAGAACTAGTGCAAACCATTCAAGCACTATACACACCGCTAGCAGTGCAGTCCTTCTGAACAATCAGTCGGGGACTACTTCAAAACCACAGTTGGGGTCCGACAAGGATGCCTGTTATCTCCAGTCCTGTTTAATCTGTTCTTGGAAAACATTATGAGAGAGACCTTCCATGACTTCCACTCTACCATCTCCATTGGCGGCAGACCCATCAACAACTTACGGTTTGCCGATGACATTGACCTCATGGCGGAAGTAACACAGAGCTGCAAGATCTTACGACCAGACTGAGAACAGAGCTGGAGCATATGGGATGGAAGTGAGCTCGGAGAAAAGTAAAGTACTTGTGAACAGCATGAGCAACGCCACTGCTAAAATTTACATGAACGCCAACAACTGGAGGAAGTAGACGCTTTTAAATACCTTGGCGCTACACTCACAAAGGACGGGCGATCGACGACAGAAATCAAAGTCAGAATAGCCATGGCAACATCTTCCATGACAAAACTCACCACCATATGGAAAAGTAAAGAGATCAGTTTCCCCAATCAAACTAAAGCTCTACAAAGCCCTAATTCAGAACTATCCTGCTGTACGGAAGTGAAACCTGGACATTGAACTGCTGAAACAGCAAAACGAATCCAGTTATTCGAAACAAAATGCTATAGAAAACTACTGGGCATATCCTGGAGAGAACGAAAGACCAATGAATTTGTCAAGAGTCAAATAACCCGGCTGGCAGGTTCACAGGAACCCCTTCTCACCATCGTCAAGAAGAAAAAGCTGACATGGTTCGGCCACGTAACCCGCACAATACCGCCAAAAACAGTACTGCAGGGAACACTCGAAGGTGGCAGAAAGAGGGGAAGACAGAACAAGTCATGGATGGACAACATCAAGAATGGACCAGGATGAATGACTCGGCACTACTGCGCAGAGCCAAGGACCGAGATGGATGGAGGAGGCTTACCACGGCACGTCTTTCGTGTCTCCCCCACGACCGCCAAGGTCACGGGTCTGATGATGATGATGGTAGTATTGTAGAGATCGCCTGAAACAGTCATGGTCTTCACAGGCTACGAAGGAATATGGTCAAAAGAAAAGCATCATAATGTAACAGAAAAATTGTACTAGAACACAGTTTCCATGAAAAAATATTATGCTGTCAAGAGCAAACATGATTTCAGCATACAAAAAGTGAGATTATTTGGAACAAGAACAAAGTACACACACAAAACAGAGAACACACCTTTCCACTGAAGATTCGCTCATTCCATCTTTTCCTAACAAGTCTCTTGTCCCACCAGCAACAAACATGACTTCAGAGCTGAACATTGAAAACTTTGCTCTGTCCTTTATACTAAGAAAATAAAGAGAAAGTAAACGACATCATCTACAGCATTCCCTGCTCATCTTTTGATAGCAACACTGTTGATCCTTCCGACCATGGTGACAAGATACAGAGACAGGCTTTCACCTGTGTGGCTCCTAGATGCCCCTGCACACAAAACAGACAAGTGTAGACAAGAGTGCATCAAGGAGTAAAACATCTTCTCTGGTGAACTAGTAAAGCCAATAAGTAATTTTCCTCAAAGATTTGATACTGATCTTTAGCCATCAGAAAATATTTCTCAACAGCAATTATCATCAGCTCTGAAAACATTGGACAGCAGAAATCGTCTATAGGAACATGTGTAGAAATAGTTGACGGCAGAAATCATGTTGAAGTCGTCTAGAGATGAGAATCCTGGAGTGAGCTGTGCTTTTGTCAGCAGCACTACAGACAGAACAACTTCCATTTGTATCCAGGAATGTGGCCACTTTCCACTTGCCATGGCAGTTCTGTCGTTTGACATCATGTCTGCCAACCCTAATGTTATCAGCATCACAGTCGTCTCTTCCCCCATAATTACCCAAGTGAACCTGGAGAGTGTTCAGGACGTTTATCACGTTGTATATTGACTTTGACCTTTGAGCAACGTGATTTCTGATTGGCTTGAAGTGGTAATATGTGACCATGTATCTCATATTTTTTTTATTCCCCCAACAGTAGAACTCGGTTATAAGGATGCTCGGGGCCCCGAAAATTTTACTCCTTATAACCGAGGTTCCTTATAACAGATTTTTCCCGGATATAAGGAGTACCCAAGCCCAACTACCTTAAAAACCGGGACTTTTGCCTTTTTTTTGGGTGTCAGAATCACAACTCTCTCTCTCTCTCTCCTCTCTCTCTCTCTCTCTCTCTCTCCCTCTCTCTCTCCTCTCTCTCTCTCTCACTCATCTCTCTCTCTCTCTCTCTCCTCGCTCGCTCCCCTCCCCGTCGCTCGTACAATGAAACAACAATCTGATGAAAATTACTCAAACAGCTATATTCATTTTTTAAAAAAAAATTCAAAAAAAAACCCAAACAAAAACATAAAAACGCACACTTTGTTAAACTGAAAGCGAGTGTATAACCAAACAAAAAGAAGCAAAAAGGACGCTAAACAACCCCGTTAGAACAACAAAACCTGAATCCTGAAAAGTAAAAAAAGGGTACAATAAGTACAGAATTATTGTTAATCGTTGAAACGAAAAGTCCTTTATGGGGCCATAGGCACTTCACTTGGTAAAATCAGTCATGTATGTTGGCTTACCTACTGGAATACATCATCTGGCATGGTACTGCGCATGATTGAATCAAAATGTGATACGAAATGAAAAAAAAAAGTCATTTAGTGTAGTAACGTAGCTTACATCACGTAGATCTAACTAAAAATAACATTTTGTAACGTTCATGAAAAAAACCCCCCAAACTAAGACACTTTGGCAACTTTTGATATGGTGCTGTGACCAAAATACAGATGTGTATGTCCATGTCCACTTTGCGTTGATCCGAAGGTCCCAAAGGGCCCCAACATGACATATGGTGACGTAGCTCAAAGGATACTTGACACTTCTTTCAAAATGCCGCATAAGTTTCGGAGATAAATCTTTTCCTCGAAGTGTGGGGGCATGTGGAATTCGGAAGAGCGGATTGGGGTCAGGGCCCTTTCCTGAGAAAGGGGTGATGACCGTGTAGACAACCACGGTTGTCTGAAGGAGCGTTGCGGCCCGCAAAGATCTCAACATCAGACCACCCAATGCCCTGGCCCCGCATTGATGTTGCGTCAGAAAACTCCCAAGTCACCAAACCCAAAATATCCCGCAAATGTTTCCTGGTTTTTTAAGCATGAAATCTAGCAGCATCTCCTTTAGGCGCTCGTGTTGGTCCTGTGTCCCGCAAAGCTCAAAGCTAAGTTGCCCTGTAAGACAATTTCCGTCTCCATCAATTTTGTCCACCCATAAGGTGGGCGAAGCTGTTTGCTTGATTTCTCTGTCGGGTAGAACTTTGGGATAGGGAAAGCCTAATCTTTTACATTGCTCTTTTCCCCCATTCTTTATTATCGGTGGAATCGATCTGGCTCAGGATTTTGTACCTTGGTGATTTCTATGCCCGTGTATGCATCATCACGTTTTTTTCTCGCTTCATTCCATCGTCATCTTCTCTCCTTCCTTGCACTCCTTCACCTTCATCTCTCTTTCCTGTTTCTTCCTCTGCGGGTCGACCCATCCACCCCCCCCCCCACCCCCCACTCCTTCTCTACTCATCCCCCCCACTCC
Organism: Rapana venosa; assembly: GCA_028751875.1. Classification (NCBI taxonomy): domain Eukaryota; kingdom Metazoa; phylum Mollusca; class Gastropoda; order Neogastropoda; family Muricidae; genus Rapana; species Rapana venosa. Next base: position 10,593,006 of record CM054140.1, on the reverse strand, counting down.
TCCGTATTCACTGCTGCAAGCTTTTTCTCCACCTCTGCCTACGTCTTTTTTCCCTCCCTTCTCTTTTTAATCGGCTTTTCATGCTTCTCTTTTCCTCTCTTTCAGTGAAATCATCTTCTCTCGGGTCTGAATCATCTTTTGTTCCCTGTTCATCCCCTTTTCCCTTTCTTTCAAACCACCCACCCTTCCCTCCTGAGGGTTCCGAATCTGTCTTTTTACGTTTCCGCCCTTCTGTTTCTCTTTTCATGTCTGTCTCTTCATCCTTCTTCCGTGCATTCTCCCTTCGCATTTTCCTTCATCTCTCTTTCTTTCGTTTCGCTTGCTTTCTCTTTTCACATTCGCCCCTGTTCTTGTATTCCCTGCTTCCCCTCCCTCACTTCGATCATCTCCATCCTCCCCACCATTTCTTTTGAACCCTTCGCTGTCTTTGTCTTCTCTGCAGTTCAGATTGTCACTCGAAGGTGAAGCAAAGAAATCTGTGATACGTGACTGATGCGGGCATTCACTATGTGTGTCATCAACAGGCCAGTAAAGGCATGAAAAGATTTGGTGACTGCATCACCACACCCTGACTGCAGACAGTACAAGTTAATTTGCCTCACATAGCCTAACACTTCACCATTGAGACTCTTTCTGCCTCTTTTTCGCTTGCTTCGTCTTCCTCAGATGAGTCAGAGTCCCCTGTTCCTGCAACATTTGATGCCGAAGTGGATGTCGCAGATGCTGATAGCGTTGCTGGCTCCGTTGTCGGCAAGTGATTGTCCCACACTGACGTACTCATCAAGCGAAATGCCCACTCTTTGCTGAGACGTGTGAGGAGAGGCTCTGGTTCTTCCGGTTCTCCGGCTGCAGGATCAGGCTCCCGTGGTCCGTCTTCGGCAGATCCGATTCGGAAGCCGGCATGGGCGAAAACTTGCTGATTGTAGCGGGGGTCACTTTCTGCCACGACTGATTCAACAGATTGACTGCATCCCTCAGATTGAACTCGGCCGCTGTTCTTTCGCCTTCCCACCTCCGACAGTCTCCGCAAGCATGGAGAGCACCATCATGCGTCGGTAGTGGACTTTGAAGTTCCGGATTATACCAGCATCACACGGCTGAAGCTTGGCCGTAGAATTCGCTGGTAAAAACAGTACTTGGACTGCTCTCAATGCTGCTCAGGGATCTTGTGCGCGGAGCAGTTGTCCATTACAAGGAGCACCTTGCGGCGCTGTATGTGCATGTCTCTGTCAAAGGACAGCAGCCACTCACAGAAAATCTCGCTGGTCATCCAGGCGCATGAGTTTGACTTGTAGTCCACTGGTAATCTTGTCACATTTCTGAAACATCGTGGATAGCAAACTTGCCGATGACCAATGGTCGACGTTTCTCGTTACCGTCCATGTTTTATTTATTTATTTTTTTTTATTTATTTAAATCACTTTAAAGTCACGTCAGATTTCTCTGCGTGAAATTCGGCTGCTCTCCCCGGGGAGAGCGCGTCGCCACAGAGCACGCCACCCATTTTTTTTTCTTTTTTTTCTGTCTACAACTACATTTGTTTCCCTATCAGAGTGGCTTTTTTCTACAGAATTTTGCAGGACAACCCTCTTGTTTGCCGTGGGTTTTTTACGTGCGCTATAATAATTTTTGTGTAACACACGGGCCTCGGTTTATCGGTCTCATCCGAAAGACTAGCGCCCAGACCACCACTCATGGGCTAGTGGATGGGGAAAAATGGTCGGTCCAAACGGGATTGAACCACCGCCCACTTCCGACCCGACTTTTCGCTTTCTAGACAGGCGCGTTACCTCTAGACCACCGATCCACTGCAACACAGGAGGGCAGTAACCCCATCCTTCGACTTCTTCTGTCCTTTGCACCTATCATTCTTGAAGGCAAAGGACTTATCTGGACAAGCTTCCAGAAGAGGCCTGTTTCGTCCATATTGTATATGTCCTTTTCTCATAATTGTTCAGAGTTGGCAGAAGGACCTCCTCTACCCACGCGTCGGTTTCGTTTCGTCAACACTTGCTCTTTCTCCACTCATCGTTTTAAAAACGATGTTGTGTCTTTTCTTCCATCGATCAAGCCACCCGTGCCGCAGGTCCATCCGTCGATGCCGAGAGAATCAGCAAACTCCTCGGCCTTTGTCTTCAGCACAGGTCCGTTGATAGGCACCCCTTCTGACCTAAGAAAAAAAAAAAAGATGGCAAGCCATTAAAATGTGGTCCGTGTGTGAGAATGGTGCTTTACGTCGTCAAGGTCACCAAGGCCTCCAATGTCAGGTTAAATTTTGTTTGTTTGAACATGAAAATACTGTTTTTTTCTTCCCAACAGTAACTGGCTATTTGCTAAAAAAAAAATAAACAAACAAAAACCCCAAACCCAAACCCAACCAAACAAAAAGAGCTTATGAGAGAGAGAGAGGAGAAGAGAGAGAGAGAAGAGGAGAGAGAGAGAGTATTATTCAGAGAATAATGTAGTCTTACCAACGAAACATTTTGGGAGTAGAAGTTTTATTTCAAAATGAATAGTGTTGCTGGAAAGAACAAGTAAAGGCCCTCGTATTTTTTCTTCTTGCCAACATTCAATTTATCATACAATGGTAAAGAACCAGTTCAAGACAATAATACAGTATAATGCGCAATAATGTGCCTTTCCCAGGTAATGCACTTTTGGTTTCTTAGAATGATGAAATTTTCTTCGAAATGTACTTTCAGATTTTTTTCAGGTTTTGTATCAAGTGGACTAAGAAATTTGCTTTCCTAATACCGAGTTTTCTTAAAAGCGAGTTTCTTGTATCCGAGTTTTTTTGTAAAACATAATTAAGAAGGGTTTGGCCGGGGGTGGGGTGGGAGATTCGTTGGCAATATCCATGTTTTCTTATATCTGGGGTGTACTGTATTTTGAAGGCCTTAGCGAAATGCCCGCGTCTGTGCAGCCACTCATCTCATAAACAGTTTGAATACATGCATTATTTCTTGAGAAAAGATGCCTAAAAGCCGTACATGTACATAACAAAGCCTGATGACCGAGGGATGGGAGGGGGTGAAAGGTCTTCATTTTATCTTGAAATCAAAATTTTATTCATCTTGCATACAGCTTTCAGTGTTTCTTTTTTCTGTTCTTTTTTTCTGTTTTTTTCCAATACTTCACAATTAACCGCACACACATCCCAAAAGGGGCGACCAAAACCGACCCCCCCCCCCTTTATCTTCTCGTCTCTCTCTCTCTCTTCTCTCTCCTCCTCTCTCCCCTCCCCCTCCCTCTCTCCCCCGTTTTCCTTTCCCTCCACCCCCCCGCCCCCCGCCCCCCCTCTCTCCCTCTCTTCGGGCCCCCCTGTCCCAGATCTACCTTTGGGTCCCCCCCCCCCTCCTTTTAATCGGGCACCCACCACAAACACACCAGAGAAAAGAAGAAAAGCCTCCCTTTGATCTGTAAACCAATTTAGTAAGCTGACGACACTGTCTAAGGGGCGATCTCGACTTTTTTCAAAAAAGAACTTCCAAACCCTTTGGGAAACCTGGTTCAAGTTTTTTTTGGGCACTCGCCTATGTTACATAGGTGTGAAGGGCCCCCCCCACCCTTCTGCAATAGCACTTTCCCTTTTTTAGGGGTTGGCTTGAATCTTTCGGATTATTTCAACTTTTCCTGAGGGACAAAACTCCTTTTTCCCCTTTTCCGACATCTTGGGAAACAACGGAATTATTTCGCGAAGCAAAGGCCTATGAAATAATAAACCTACTTTCGTTTAAACTGGTGCGTGGGCACCCTTATAACCGGGGCTCGGGGTCGATTGGGGCAATTTTTTTTCACTCCTAAAAGCGGGTTCGTATAACCGAGCCCCTTTAAACCGAGTTTCGCAAAATCATAAAAAAAGAAAAAAAGTAAATCGGGGATTTTTTTTTTTCTCCTTTTAACCGAGTACCTTTAACCGGCCCTTATAACCGGCCCGACTGATTTACTTTTTTTCGGTGCAACATAATTTTTTTAAGCAATTTCTTCCTCTTTTACATGGTATTTCGATGGGATTTTCCCCAAAAGCCCCAGCAAACAAATATTTTGGAATGTGAGAACATTTTTTTCATTTTGAAAAGGGCTTGCTGCAGGGATATGCAGGTGAACTCAATCACCACCGGACCTCTGATAAAGGCCATCCAAAAAAAGAAACTCAGTCAGGTCAGGCCAAAGGCATGGTTCTTACACAAAACATGCCAAAATGCTGTCTTTAAAGATTTATTTTTTTTAAATTTTTTCTTTAAATTGAAACCTTGAAACATTTAAAAAACTGATGGAGAAGTTGTACGGGGTGACCTGCACTTCTTTTCCTCCCCATGTTTCTGCTTTACTTTTTTACTGTGGGCAAGGGGGGAACTGCATCTCTTGACACCCAAGGGGGGCCATTATTTCTTTTCCCCCAAACCCCCTTTTGCCTGTGCTTTACTGAAATTTAGGCAATGTTTAGTTATTACCTAGAAAGCTGACAATTGGCGGATAAAAACCCTTATGACCTCCCTTGCACCCTTTTCATAGGATCCCCAAACTAAGCACAAAGATTCACTAGGGGTTTTTTTCCTCCTATTTTTAAATTTTTTGGTGCAAAATAAAATCTCACATTTTTTATTCTTTTTTTTTTATCATCATCTTTCGGGGGAAGTTTTAAAAAGGGCCCACGGGAATATAAAAATATTCTTGTGAATGTGATTGACACTTCTTATTTTTAAGCGAACCCTGATAAAGGCTCACGGGGACCAAAGGTTAGTCACTAAAGCCAAAAGAGGGGTTCTGACAGAGAAAATAACGGATTAACCCCCCCCACTATACCCCCCTCTCCACAAACAACTTAGACTGCGATGCGAATTGCAATCCACAATAATAACAAAGAAGCGGGAAAAAAAAATTTATCCACGGGGCTATCTAAAGTACAAATTAAGATGACCTCGCAGAAACCAAATTTCTTTTTGGAAAACCCCACACTGAACACTTTTTTTTTTTTTTTTTTTTTTTTTTTTTTAAAAAAAAATTTCTTTTTTTTTTTTTTTTTTTTACGATTTTCAAAAAAGATTTTTAAAACCCCTTTTAAAATGCAAAACCACAAATTAAGGGTTTTTTTTTCGTTCGAAAGATTTAAGCATTTAAAAAAAACAAAAATCTTAAAATTTTTTTTCCCCTTTACCCTTTGCCTTTAAAAACTCCAATCAATTTTAATTTTAAAGTTTATTTTTAAAAAAATTTTTAAAAAAACACCAAAATTAAAAAACATTTAAAAGATAAAAAAAAAAGGAAAATTTTTAAATTAAGAAAAATCAACAGAAAATTTTTTAAAAATGTTTGGGAATTTTTTAGGATTTTTTAAAAATAACCTAATGTTTATGAACTTTTGGGAAATTTGGGGGTTTTTTGGTAAATTTGGGAAAAATTTTTTTAAAATTTCCCCACAAAAAAAACAGGAAATCCCTTGGGGGAAAGCAAAAAAAAACATAATTTTAAAAAAACAAAAGGAAAAAATTTTTTTTAAAAAAAACCCCCAATTAAAAATTTATTACTTATTAAAAAAAAACCTTGCCCCGTGGGAATGCAAGGGGGCTTTTAAGCATACATGATATCATCATTAGCCATTACACCCAGCGTGTGTAGGGTGCTTTAGCAACAAAGTGCACTATTCTCTCTCGTGCTTTTTTCCACCTACCTAACCCATTCTCCTGCCTTTTTTCTGGTGAACTTTCTGAGGAGCTGCCCAGAAGTGGGAACTGTTGGCTGAGGCCAGTGGGCACAGACCCCTGCAGAGTTGAGAGAGCACAGGAGAAGTCCGGCACTGAGCTGTGCATTCCCCCACAATGGCTCAGAAGGGACAGTTATCCCGCTATAGACAGGGGTCTTCCAGCTTCAAAGGGGCACAACCCCAGCTACTGGAAGAGTGACGCAAGAAGAGAGCAGGAACAGCAGTCAAGCGAGTCAGCCGCCAGCATCAGCAGCCGACATTGTCTTCGTCAACAGAAGGCTGAGGGCCTTGGCAAGGAGAAGCCAGAGCTGCAAGAGTTCCTAAAGAGGGAGGGAGTGGACATCCTCCTCTGTATCCAGGAAACTCACCTGACAGATCCTCATCACTTCGCCCTCAGAGGGAACCAGCTCTTTCCCCATGACCAACACAGGGGGGTGCCATCACCCTTGTTCATGATGTGATCCCCGCCATTGAAAGTGAGAGACCAGGAGGCAACCCTGAATTTGTTACCATGAAAGCCGTCATCAGCTCAGCGGCCAGAGCACTGGATTCCCCCCAGCTAAGGTTCAGCAGCATTGAGAGTGGCTACCAAGTGGATGGGTGACTGTTTTAGCACCTTGGCTTTACAACAGTTGCCCTGTTCACCCAGCTGTAAATGCGTACCTGGCCTCTTTAGGGACAGGAAAGGTAAAGCAGAGAAAGAGAGAGAGAGAAGAGAGGAGGGGGGGGGGGGGGGGGGGGGGGGGGGGGGTGCTGCCATCAATAGGCTGGCCCTTGGAGAAGCTGATGTCTCTGACATCTCTCTCCCCAACAACCGCTTGCTTGGTACTAGTTATGGGAACACCTTCACCTTTTCACCTATGCACTGCCGACGTCATGTGCGATGTCAGGGTTAAGAGTCAATCCCAGTGCATCATGGTCTGGCCAGCCAGCCAACTTTTGGTTTACAAACATCACTCATACCCGTTTGAGGATGTTCACAAGTGTTTCCCACCTTTCCCTCCTTGTTATCCACATCAACACCTTATCCTGTGATGGAGCTGCTAAAGCTCTTCTTCCTTCAATGTGTAGTCACAAGAGCCTTTTCCTGAGCCCTCAGCTTCTCATGCACAGTCAGATAAAATGGCTTTCCCACAAGAGGAAACAGGGAGCCTGTCAGTATAAATAGCATCCCCACTGTCTAAAATTTCTGTGCTAGCAATTCCCTTTTATTTTCCCGTCATTGTTCCTTTTCTACTTGTCACTTTCTTCTTGTCTGTTTTCCATCTCATTGGTCCATGCTCCTGCCTTTCATATAAAGACTTAAAACATAAACCTCCCCCCCCCCTTCCCTAGTTTTCTTCCTTGAAAATGCAGTAGCTACCCCGTTTTCTTCCTCGGAAAATAGAATGAGGCAGTTTGTTTCCCCATGAAATAAAAAATGTGGGGACTAAATTTATTTCTTTAAAACCCCCCAGAATAACACGATTGATATTTTCTTCCCTGAAAAGGAAAATGCTCAAGTTATTCTTTCTTTAAAAAAGAAAGAGAATGACACCATTAATTTTCTTCCTTGAAAAATGGAATTAATGGTGTAAATTATCTTCTTCATGAAAATGACTCATACTAGTACTTCTGATCCTTAAAAAGTTAAATGTTCTTGGGATGGGATAGCTTGGTGGTTAGAGTGATGCTCTCGTGATCTGATGACTCTGGTTTGAATCTCGTTCAAGAGGATTTTTCCTCTGGAGTTAACATCAGTGCAGACTCCACTCCCCCCAAAAGTCCTTCGGATGAGACTATAAACCATGCAGAACATCTTGCGCACACGAAAAATCGTGTTCCACTTTTCGGAAGAGAAGGCCATTGTGTGCTGATGGGAACAGATGACAAAATGTACAAAACTGCTTATACACGACGACTGGATGTAAAAGAGCATTTGAATGCTTATTCCATAAGCCTCGGATTAAACGAATAAATAAAATGAATGAAACTTTGTGCAAAAAGGGACATTTTTTTTAATTTTTTTTTAATGATTAGTGCTTTTACCTTTCAACCATGAAAAAGTGGCACACGAGGCTTTATGTTGTTTATTTTCATACTACATGTTTTTAATTTTCTTCCTTGAAAAAGTGAATGATACTAATTTTCTCTTGATACTGAAAAGTGATAGCAGGTGACAAATTGCATGAACTATGGCAAGTGAATGATGTCACCAAGAAAACAGACAAGTCACAACTAACCAATGAAATACAATCACACCACATATTTCAGTACTCCGACCAGGTAGAAAAAGAAGCGCTTGCACTCAAATCATTTACACGCATGCAACTTTCCTCAAATATCATGAATAACAGATTTTAAATTTATGCGCACACGCGCACGCACGCACGCACGCACGCACGCAACACAACACACACACACACACACACACTCGCAAACACAATGCATGGATTTGAAATCAGTTGTTCATTATGTTTAAGGAGAATTGCATGCGTGTAAATGATTTGAGTGCAAGTGCTTCGAATTGTTTGGGTTTTTTTTTTTACAAGATTCAGCGCTATATACATTCCATATATTATTATTACTATTACACTACACTACACTACACTACACTACACTACACTAAACTACAATACAATACATTACACTATACTACAATACAATGGAATACAAAACAATACAACACAACACAAAAGAAAGCAAAATATAGAGTACAATATAACACATGACATTACAATAGAGTATAATAATAATGATGATGATGATGATGATGATGATGATGATGATGATGATGATGATGAATAATAATAATAAAATAATAATAATAATAGATGTAATTTATATAGCGCTGTATCTTGTAAAACAAACAAATCGAAGCCCTTGCATTTAAATCATTTACATGCATACAACTTTACCTCAAATATCATGAATAACAGATTGCAAATTTATGCGGGCGCACTTGCGCGCTCACGAACACGCTTAGGTGGTGATGAAAGAGATATGCTGTTGAATGCAATACAATACACTACAATACAGTACAATACAATACAATACAATACAATCCAATACAATAGAACACAATTCAATACAACACAACACAATGTATACAATACAATGCAAGACAATACCATACACCACAATACAATACAATACAATGACCTTACAATGCATTACAATACAAAGCAACAGAACACAGTTGCTCCCTCTTTCCCCCTCCACTCCTCTCCTCCCCCTCCCCCCCCCCCCCTCCCCCTCAACCACACACGGGACTCTTGCTTTCTCACACCAGAAGCGGATTTCTTTGGTCAGGACCACTCCTTTCTGCAGAACAGAGATAGGGGGGGGGGGGGGGGGGGGGGGGGGAGGGGGGGGTGGGAGGGGGGGGTCATCAACAGGCCGACCTCCCCCATTGAAACAGACCACGTGTACCTCAGACAGTGCTCCTCTCTGACCAAGTACTGACAGTCATATCACACACACACAACACACACACACACACACACACACACACACACACACACACACACACACACAACAGACACACACACACACACACACACACACACACACACGACACACACACACACACGACACACAGCACTCACACACATACACGCACACAAGATCCTATACTAGAAAAATGTTTCTCTGATTCAGACTGAAATTAAATGCCTTTCGAGCAAAATTTGCGAACAATACATTTCTTTATTTCTTTATTTATTCTTTTAAATCGAGGATAATGGAATAAGCACTCATGTGCTTTTTTTTACATCTAGTCCCCTTTACCTTTACCTTACCCCGTGTGTATGCGAATTTGTAAATTCTGCCATCTGTTTCCAATACAATGAATATGCGGTGACAAACTTTCAAATATCCATGTTTTGTACCAATGTAAGGGCTTAAAAAAGTTCCTACCAGCCTTTCGAGATAAATCTCTGAACGAGGCACTAACCAATCCAAACTGATTATGCCAGATAGCACTGTCGCTGATGTACTCTCCAATAATTTCTTTTTTGTAAAGTACAACAGTGTGACTGTAATCGTTTTACTTTCCGACTGATTTGCAATTGTACAGGTGCCGATAAAAAGCATAGTGTTCTGTTGTTCTGTGTTTTTGTTCTTTTTGCGTTTCTTTGCCAATATTTTGCAGCATGTTGTTTGTATTGTTTGGAATCAGAATTAAGACATACACAAAACCTTTTAATACCAACACTGATCTCTTTGCCTTAAAGCCCTCACTTCACCATTACCCCTTCCCCTCTGGTCTAATATCACTTTAAGTAAACAGACGTACAATCGAACACACACTCAAACACGCACACACACATTGATGAATCAAGATCATGGTATAAACAGGCCTCAGTATCATCCGATTAGGAATAAAGATAACCCTTCAGTCACTTGGCGGCTTATCGCAGCTATCTATGAAGATAATGGCAATGAGCAGTTCTCAGAATCATCGGATCAGTAAACAAGCTTTTAATTGCTTCGCGAGCGAAGCAATCCATGAAGATAATGGTGTATGGCTCCATGGTGTTGTCATTGTCATTGTATTATCATTGTGAGGAAATGCTATCACTGGCAACACGTCGTATGGGGTGGAACCATCGCACAGCATATATGCATGCACGCAGGCACACACACACACACACACACACACAATCACACACACACACACACACTCACACACCACACACACACACAAACACACACACACACACACACACACACACACCTATCTGTAGGGTTGGGAATGGAGAGCTTTTTTAAACTGGCATTTTCGGGAAGTTGGAATGTGGTGACCTAAATGGTGGTGGTGGTGGGGGTTGGGGACGTGGCATAGACAAAACATTTCACCATTGGTGAACATCAAAGCTGTAGCTGAGGAACAAAAATGAAAAAAAAACTAACATACGTGTGTGTGTGTGTGTGTGTGTGTGTGTGTGCGTGCGCGCGTGTGCACGCGCGCACTTGCGCGTGCTGCCTACGTGTGAGTGTGCGTGTGTGTGTGAGAGAGAATAGGTATGTCTGTCTTATTCATGTGGTATGAATACATGTTTTGTGTATATGTTATTTGCTTTGAAGCGATTTTTAGGCCTGTTGATGAATGAAACCAGGCTTTGTGTAGTTCCCTGTCCTGTCAGATGATGTGTTGGTCTTGTGCCCTTCTGTGCCTGTTTCTCTTGTGTTCCTTCCTTGGGTACAGCTCCCATGTTCACCAATGGTGAGATCTTGCTATGCGACAGTTCTTGCACCAGGAAGGTTGCCGCATTCCGACTTGGGGGATGCATGCTGGGTATGTTTGTGTTTGGGTAACCCACCCAACGCTGACATGAAGTACGGGACGCACATTTGATTTTTCTGCATGTGTATATACACTAAGGGATTAATGGCACTGGCAGGTCTGCACTTGAAGTTGACCTGGGAGATCGTATAAATCCCCACACCTTAATTCACCAGATGAGTCGCGGAGATTTGAACCCACAACTTCATGGACTCATAGAATTGAGGCCCAGCTATCTTAACCACTCGACTGTAGCCTCCCCTCGCTGTTTTGTGTATTAGGCATGAGTGTTTTGCTATTTAGATTCGTTGTTGTAATGTACAGCCTTGGTGCTAGCCATAATTTATATATATATATATATGAATATATATATATATATATATATATATGAATATATCTATATCTATCTATATTGATAGATAGATAAAGATAGATAGATAGATAGATATGTCAGTTTGGAATGAGCGCAAGCATGACATAGGAAAACAGGATCTGTTGTTATTATTAATGATGATAATTATTCATGTTCCAGCGGATAACAGTGCTCTTTTGTCTTCTTATCTGGAACTGTCCAAAACCATGGTCCAGCCCTCACCGATTTCGTCAATTGGTGTGATGAGGCATATCTGGAGCTAACTGTTTCTGAGTGTCAAAGTTCTTCTGCTGAGCCTATAAACTGAGGCGCGTGTTCGAACGCATGCAGAACACGTTGCACACACGTTAAAACCCCTTTGATCCTTTAAGAAGAGTTTGCATACACACACACACACACACACACACACACACACACACACACAAACACCATTGGTGAACCTCAGAGGTTAGCCAAGGAAGGAAAAACCCAGCAAAACCCATTGTCTTTACAGATTGCTGCAATACGCCGCCAAGCCACTAAGAGATCCCCTCTGTCCATTAGATTATACCCAGATCTGTTTATTCCCTCATTTTCAGGGATGGTCAGGATAAGCGGCCAAGCGAGATTACATCTGTGGTTAGTGGGATCACACTGAGATCTGTTTCACCCATTGTCTTAATGCATGGCTGCGATAAGCCGCCAAGCGACTAAGAGATTACCTCTGTTACTAAGCCGATACTATGGAGACCTGTCTGTGCCGTTATCTTCTGCACGCTGTCCACAGATACAGCCAGCCAGCTGGATGTCTTTGAGCACAATGTGGCACGTGTGGCAGTGATGGCACACAGGTCGGTGTCTTCAAACAGCGCCTGCCACCTGGCCCCTCAGCCCTGGGGACCAGCACTGCCATGCACAACCAATCCTGTGGTCCATCACTCTCACCTTGCCTGTCCCCTCATCCCAGTGCATAGAACAGATCCCCCCCCCCCCCCCACCTCCACCACTATCCCCCCACCCCCCTTCCCGCACACATAAACCAACACGCACGCACATTCACATAGTGGCATTGTGTTTTTTTCTTTATTATTTGTGTGGTCAATAGAATTTTGAAGAAAACATTGGGAAGAATATAACCTCTAACACTGATGACCATCGCCATGACTTGCCACTTGTTCCGAGTATCATCTATATGTATGAGAGTTCTATGTATTTGACAATATACAATTTAAACTACATAGCATGAAATAAAAGCAGTGACTATCATTATTACGATTACGGTTTCTGTTGTTGCTGCCGTTGTTGTCGATAATGTTAGTAGTAGTAGTAGTAGTAGTAGTAGTAGTAGTAGTAGTAGTAATAGTAGTAGTAGTAGTAGTAGTAGTAGTAGGAGCAGCAGCAGCAGCAGCAGCAGCAGCAGCAGCAGCAGCAGCAGCAGCAGCAGTAGCAGCAGCAGCAGCAGCAGCAGCAGCAGCAGTAATAATAATAATACAATAATGTATGGCATTTATATAGCGCTGAATCTTGCAAAGGAACAAATCAAAGCGATTACATTCAAATCATTTATTATTATGCAATCGTTCATTAATAAAATAAAAATATACCAATATTACACACACAGTAGCAGTAGTAGTTGCAGTAGTAGTAGTAGTAGTAGTAGTAGTAGTACTACTAGTAGTAGTAGGTAATAGCTAATGAATAGTTAGTTAGTTACATAGTTAGTTAGTAGTAGTAATAGTAGCAGCAGCAGTAGTAGTGCTAGGTGTAGTATTATTACTATCATTATTATTGTTGTTGTATCAAAAGTGGACGCACTAGGCACAATGTGGCAAAATAAATATTTTGTCCTGTTACACACACACACACACACACACACACACACACACACAACACACACACACACACACACACACACACACACACACACAACACACACACACACAACAACAACAACACCCCTACCACACACATACACCACACAACCTACACACACACCTACACACACACACCACACCTACACACACACACACACACACACACACCACACACACAAACACCGTGCGCACAAGTTCATACATACATACCTACCTACTTACTTGTGTGCAAAAACATTACTGTAGCATTACAGGAGTATAGCTTGTAGTAGTAAAGTAGAAGTAAAGTAGAGTAGTAGTAGTATAGTAGCAGCAGCAGCAGCAGCAGTACCGAGTAGCAAGTATAGTAATGGAATAAGTAACTCCATGCCGCTTTGTTTACATCCATTCTCCTGTGCATGCAGGCTTGAGTTTTGTCTTTTTGGCGGGTGGGGGTGGGGGTGGGGGTGGCAGCGATACCCTTGAAGCCTTGATCAATCAATACTTAAAACAACTGACCAACCGGCTGTCACTACTTCAGTTCACTGGGACTTCCTCCCTAAACTCCTTGGTGAGTCGTGAGGAGCCCCTGAAAATACCCACAAATCCTGAAAAACCCCCAATCCTAAAATCCCAACAACAATCAACACTAGCCAGACACACACCTGAGCAACCCCTCCCCCCCCCCCACACACACACACTCTCAGTTCTCTCAATGGATGAGAGCCTCACATAGGAGTGGACAGATTCTCACCCTGAGCCCCTTGTCCCCCCAAGGGGAGAGAGGGTTATAGGTAAAAGGACATAGGACACTTGGGAAACAAGTGAAAAAGTGGTGAATAATTTGTCAATGAACCATTGGGCTTGCTAATACAAGAGAACTTACCAGCCTCAAACAGGGTCCACAGGGCCTTAGCCACACATAACCTGCCTTTTGCTGGCTGTGCCCTACACACACATACGATAAGCACACACAAAACATTACCCAATTGCACTTTCCTAATTTGATGTAAGATCTGAAAAAGCAAAAGTTTTTGACTTTGACTTTGGACACACATACAAACACACTATAAAGAGATATCTAATAACACTGAGAGTGAACAGAACAAACAATCAAAAGACCACACAACAACAACACATCTGAATGAAAAAAAAAAGCCTCAAACTAGGAGTGTCACAGTCTCACCCACACCCCCTCACCACCCACCCACACCCCAAGCATCCCAGAGGCACTATAGCATGTAACAGGAGTAGGGCACTTAGTAAAGGGGGGTGAGTAAAAGTGTGAAGAAGTGTCAAGGGTACTGTGCTTGAACTACAAAGCTTACTTACTGGCCACAAAGGGGGCCAGGTGTATGTGAGTGGGGAAGGAAATGGGGGGTGGTGTGTGTTGTGTGGTGTGTGTGAGTGTTTGTGTGTGTGGGTCGTGTGTGTGTTCTTTGTGTGTTAGGGTGTGTGTATCTGAGTGTCAATTCAAGTCTAGTCAAGTCCAAGTCAATCAAAATTTTATTTCCAGATGGAGACATTGAATAAGGGCAATGCCTTGCTTTTTTTCATCAAGCCATCTCTCTAAGAAACAAATTTCGTAAATGATTATACTAAAGACACTACATATTGCATCGTTTACCATTAAATGAAACTCAGGAAAAAATTCGGTAAGGAAATACATTGAAAATCCAAATTACCACCTATACATATACACGCCACACATACTCTGCTCTACCTAGGCGCGTGCGCGCTCGACGTCCACACACACATTTAAATATAAAAAGCCATCAAGAATTAAAAAAGAAAATCATAAAACTCAGGACACACAAACCACTTCCACTACTGTTTTCATCCACTTTTTCACGTTACACTTTATAGATAACAAAAAGATACAGGAACAAACGTTAACACAACTAGCATTCGTCAACTAACTGACAATATTGCCTTCATTGACCTCCCCCTCCTCACCTCCTTCCCCCAGCAAACGTGTGCTTTTTTGCGCTCATACTTATCAAATAGCGCTGTTATTTAAAAAAAATGACATTCACACAATAACTATCCAAGCAAGAGAAGTCGATAAGATTACAATAATGATTATTAATAATAGCGATACAATTATAACAACAATCTCCCATCATCATGAGAACAACAATATAAACAAATGATCCCCATCACAATGAAACAATAACAATAAACGATGATAACAGAAAAGCATAGAAAGATGGGGTGGGGGAGGAGTATCAAGGGGGAAGGGAAATACACGCTTCATCAATAAGAAATACTAATTTAAAAAAAACAAACAAACAAGTATTCCAACACAAATAGAACCCCTATATGATACAGAATTCAAAACCCAAAATCAACGGACATCAAAACTAAAACAATATCAAACTATAACAGTATCGCTTATAATAAGTACTAATAATCTCATCTCTAACTGCAATAAAAACAAACATCCACGATAAAATCTATTGGAATTAACAAGACAAAGGGCATGAGGAGAAGGAGAGGAAAGGGGAGAGGATGGAAAGGAGAGAGAGGAAATGAGAGAGAGAGAGAGAGAGAGAGAGAGAGAGAGAGATGAGGAGAGAGAGAGAGAGAGAGAGAGTGAGAGAGAGAGGAGAGAGAGAGAGAGAGAGAAGGAACACACTAGCAGCTTATCACAGGTCTAACCATAAAAAGATTTTTTTTAAATTTTCTCCTTTCCACTGTTTCAACATTGCAGATTAGTACGAGCGTGCAGAGATTCTCTACTTCTTGCATAATTAAGTGTGCCTCTTGCCGCCTCCCCCTCCCCATCCACACATATAGATGTGTGACTGTAGAATTTCTAGTCACAATAAGGAGATACTTGAATTTTGTGTTGTTGGAATAACCTTTAGTGCTGGTAAATGTAAGTATGGTTTATTTTGCCGTATTAATCATGGTTGATTTGCCTTATTAGTCAATTCCTAGGCATTCATGCATTAAATGGCTTTTTAGCTGTGCCTTGAACTGATTTTTGTTTTTGATACATTTTAAGCGTTTTGGGAGCTTGTTCCATAAGTCACTACCTGAGTACAAGAAGCTTGTTTTGTAAAGATTATTTCTTGGTCTCGGAAATGTTAGTAGATGATTATGTCTGTGTTCATTGATTTTGAAGCTATTGGTGATCTTTGGAGGGGCATTTCCATTGATAACTTTCTGGACAAATAGAGCTTTATTTAGATAAAGTCTGTTTTTGAAGGTTAGGATATTTGTTTTCTTATAATCGTTGATGGTTAGGGAGCTTGATTGTAGTAGAACAAGTTTCAGTGCTCTTTTATATAATCTATGAATCAATTTTAAATTTGTATCACTGCAGCTGTCCCAAAGAGATGAAGCATAGTCAACTATAGGCAAAATATGGCCGCAAAAAAAGAGTTTGCGAGAGTGGTTATTCAGAAAATGTTTTATTTTTGATAACTGAAGTAGCTTGTAAGAAAGACGTTTTCCTAGCGCCATCACATGGTCGGTCCAAGTAAGATTTTTGTCAATAATTACACCCAGAATTCTGTGGGAGTCAACTTCTTCAATTACTCTTTTATCTATCAACAGAGGTTGGAATTTATCTTTCATTTTTGTCTCTTTTGTCTTGCTAGTACATACATACACTTAGTTTTTCGCGTATTTAGGGACATATGGTTTAGCTTAGTCCAAGTAACCAATCTGTCAATATTGTGTTGAAGTTTGATTGTAAGTCTGTGGGGGTCAGAGTCACTACAATAGAGGGATGTGTCATCAGCAAACATTTCACAGCTACATTCTAGAAATTGGGGTAAGTCATTTACATAGATTGAAAATAGAAGTGGACCCAATATTGACCCTTGTGGTACTCCATGTTTAATAGGTACTAGTTCTGATGTTTGATTATTTGCAGTTACTAGCTGCTGCCTATTCGACAAAAAGCTTTTCAAAAGATTTATCATTTCTGGTGTTAGTTTATACAAGTGAAGTTTACGCAATAATAGGGAATGATTGATTACATCAAATGCTTTTTCAAAGTCAACAAAAAGAAGGCCTGTATATTTATTTTCATTGATGTTGTGTAGGAGATTGTCTGTAATTTGTGTAAGAGTTGTGTGACAGGAATATTTTTTACGAAAACCTGACTGATCTTCATTTAATAGATTGTTGTTTACAAAGTAGGAATATACGGATTTTTGGATATGTTTTTCAAAGGGTTTAGATAAGACAGACAGAATTGAAATTGGTCTGTAATTTGAAGGACAAGCAGTATCACCTGATTTGTGGACTGGTATGATTTTTGCTATTTTAAATATGGCAGGAAAGTTGGTTTTCTCTATGCACAAGTTATACAAGTATGTCAGTGTCCCAGCTATAACTTGACCACAAAGCTTAATTATTCTTCCATCTAGATTGTCTAAACCACGTGTTCTGGAACTTTTTTGAAGAGACAGGCTTTCCAAGACGTCTGTGATTGTCATTGGCAGTAGTTTAAATGGGAATTTTATTTCTTTTGATTCGATATATTGTTCTAAGTAATGGAGATCATTTTCATTTGACTTGTCATTTGATATTACTTTGTCGCAATGTTTGAGAAGTGGTTGTTCAATTCATCAGCTGATATATCTTTAACTGTCTGTTGACTTTTTGATATAGGTTTATTACATAATGTATTGATGGCTTTCCATACTTGTCGAGAGTCGGTTGTTGTAATTAACAACTTTTGAATGTAATCACGTTTTGATTTGCGTTTTAGTGAAGTTACTTTGTTTCTTTGTGCCTGAACTGCTCATTAGAACCATGTGTTTTCCAAATAGTCTCTTAGGGTGTATTTCGGATTCTAACGTCTTTTGTTATCAAGGTGGTTTTTGATTTTTTCTTGAACTCTTTTTTGTATGGAAGGGGCTTTCGTGTTTGTCGTATATGAAGTAAAGTCCAATCCAAATATTCTGCAGCTTCTTCAGGGTCTTCTGATTTGGTATTTGTAATGTAATGGCGAGTTTGTCAAGTCTGAAGGAAATTCTTGCTCGTTAAAGTTTTTAAATTTCCTGGGAGAGTAAAAATAGTTTTATGCCCTATTTATGGTATTTGATCGATTTTTAAACCATGTAAAGCACATGGATTTGATCACTGCATCCACAGGAGGGTAGCACATACTTCTGTTATTGGTGTTGTTTTGTATTAGTGTAGATTATGATCTATTAATGTTCTAGAGTTATTTGTTATCGAGTTGGTCTTTTCTATTTGTGATCTAGGCCAAACATAGTAATGTTGTGGCTCATTTGTTTTGGTTTTAATAAGTCTATGTTAAAATCCCAAGAATAATGTTCATTGTTTAGAGTTTTACTCGTCCATAAGGGTGTTTGAATTTTTCTAGCCAGTATATGGTTTCTGAAGGATTTATGTATATAAATCCTATTAATATTGGTCTATTGTGTTTTAATTTTATTTCAATCTCACTATGGATCAATGTCTAAACCTCAAGTTATATATTCTTTTACATATGAGCGAGCGAGGTAGTTTATGTAAGTAAACGGTGGACTTGGGTTTGTGGGATTTCACGGAAGATTTGATACCCTGGGATATTCATGTGTGCATCTGTTACATATGGAGAAATCGGATTCAGCTAGACAAAACAAATGAAACTGATTTCCACTGTTGGTATAGTATGGTTGAATGTTCATCTTTTTTGTTTTGTTGCACTGTTGATATTCAGGGAGCCTTACTCAGGAGCCCTGTTTTGTTGGCCACTTGTCTGAAGTTAGAGACATAATATATGTCAGGATTGATTGGCTCATTTTATGTTATAAATTTTCTTGTTCTATACGTTTTAAGGTAAACTATCAAAAAAGAAGACCGTTTAGTAGGTTTTCTATTCAAATAATAAAAGAGGGGATTTATAATTTGATATGAAGGAACCCCAATAAAACGAAACAATACTTAAAGTCAATTTAAAAAGCTGCTCTGGTATCTGCAAAAAAAATCAAGTCTGTATATCAACAAAGTATATAAATCCAAGTCCCCTTTATATGTCATACACTAAGGGAGATGCAAAGTTTACCACACGTAATTAAAAGTGTAGAATATTTGATAGAAAATCCTACAAACTTCTTTTTTTTTTCTAAGTCACATAACTATCACTTATACAATACACGTATTCATAATAAAGCTCTTAAAACAAGGAAGATACAGTCACAAGCGTAGAATACAATTAATATAGTATAGAATTTCTTGGAAAACTATAGAAAAAAATTGTGTCTCTAAAACAACTGTTTCTGATGCTGAGTCTTGGTTGTAGCAATTATAGCTGCTAAATCACAACAGTCAATGTTTCAATCAAGCAGACTCTGCTTGTATAAAAGACCACATAAGCACGAAAGCGTGCATTACAGATTCCAGCAAACCATTGGACCTAGGGAGAATCTAACGATCGTGAAAAGCGTAAACTTAAATGGTATGGGCATGTAACAGATCCAAAGGCCTTGCAAAGACAGTTTACAAGGGACTGTCCAAGAGGAAGAAGAAGAGCAACCAAGGAAAGCTGGAGGATAACTTAGCGAATGGACAGGCCTAAACTCAAAAAAACCCTAGAAAGGCAGAAACAGAGAGAGGAATGGAGGGAACTGGTTGTTGAATTTTGAGGGGGCCCCACGGCGTCAGACTAGGGACGATAGATAGATAGATAACCCCTTGGGAGGCAATGGACTTACAATCAAAACCTGAGTCCGTCTCTGTAGTCCTGTCTGTTCTTCTGTCTGTCTTTTTTCTTTTCTCTCTCTGTTCTCTCCTAAGCTACAAGTATCTTTGGGTTTTCACTTACAAATAAAGTATCTTTTGCACAAACACTAAAGATGTGTCAGGTGTGCGAAACATTTAAGTTTTTTTGAGATCTTGAAAACAATGGAGAACTGTGCATTGGTATAGCGTTTAAGCATTAGTGAGTTTTGGTCATTGTGTTTTATTAACTGCTTGATGACAGGTAAACCCATTTTGGGTATATGCTTCTGCCTGGGGTTACAACAATTCACTGTATTGAATCAGTGCATGTATTTGCTAAAACATTTTTTAAATGTTTATCCATAGCTCCAAATACGTTATCTTGGGGAAATAGGATGTGACTTGTTGCATATCAACAGTATAAGGTCTGCTGCATCTGGTTAAACTTCAAAATTTTCTATGCATATTCAACACAGCTTATTTGATGATATCAAAGACCCAGAACTCGGCCTGAGGAGTCAATTTCAATAACTGGTCCTATTGTATTAGATCGTTGATCTTTTTGCTTTCTAGTGTGGTAAATGGTGGTTAGGAAATGAAGAGTTTTTTCTGAAAAAATTGAACATATGATTGATTGTTTCATCAAAACTGGCATGTTAAACTGACAAAAGTGACAGATTTGAAGGTATCATCATTTAAATCACTGTTACAGCCCAAAAATATTTTACTGCTTTTCATGATAGTAATTCAGTATGTACTGTTTTAAAATTTCCCAAATTGGAGAATTGGTAATTTGAATGTAAATAACAGATATAATGATATCTAAAAAGTGCCTTTTTGTTTACAAAGTGAAACTGAAATCCCTTTTCTCTTGAATTTTACAAATTTACAGACTTGAGGGGGAAATACCATCAAAGCACTTCCCCTAATGCAAATGAACAAGCCTAAACTATTCTGAATAGTCAAAATGTTTGCCCCGTTGAGACAGTGGTGTGTATCTTCTATCTCTGAAAGCCTTGAACTTTGTTAGGTATAAATTGGGTCAGTTGGGTTTAAGTTACTCACGTTTCTTTGAAAAACCTTTGGAATGCCACCATTATTTATTTATTTATGTTTGTTGTACATACTGTTTTGTTTTTCAGTTTCTTTTTTCAATGTCTACCCCTTTTATACAGGCTGGTGGCTTTCAATTTAAAACCGATTCTCTCTCTCCTCTCTCTCACTCGGTTTGGGTTTGTTTGGTTCAATCAAGGAGTCGGAAATTGTAGAGATTTATTAACGCTTTGGGAAAGATTGATTGACAGCAATGGAGTGATCATTAAAAAAACAGTGAAAGATTCAATTGTACAGACAATTTATAGTTTTGCAAGATGTCAAACCTTTCTAAAACTTATATGGTATACATTTGAAAAGATTATGTCTAAGTTTAGACTTGGTGTATCAATATAAATGTTCATAAATTCAATACAGAGAACATGTTTTAAACAACCAAGCTGCTATGCCCATTTGTAAGCAGCAGAGGAGATGAAGTACATTTTTGTTTTGCTGTCAGTATTAGAGGATATTAGGCAGAACTACATCCTTTAATATAGTGATAACTTATTTAGATCTTGTTTACTCTGGTTTAAATCCTCAGGTTGTACACCTAACTGACGTTGACTTTTTGATATAGGTTATTAATAAAGTATGTGCTTCCATATATGTTATAGTCGTTTTTTGTAAAACAAATATGAATGAATTCACTTTTGATTTGTTGTTTTTTGAAGTTACTTTTGTTTCTATTGTTTTCCTGCCCACCAAAATTAACAGTGTTCAAAGCCCCTTAGAGTGTATTCGGCATTTTCGTTTTGATATCTTCGAGTTTAC
Organism: Rapana venosa; assembly: GCA_028751875.1. Lineage (NCBI taxonomy): Eukaryota > Metazoa > Mollusca > Gastropoda > Neogastropoda > Muricidae > Rapana > Rapana venosa. Next base: position 10,571,275 of record CM054140.1, on the reverse strand, counting down.
TCTTTCTTCCCTTTCTCTTATAGGCTGTTTGTCGATCTCGAATAAATCTCCCTCCAATTCTCAGCTTCTCATCAGGTCTCTATTTTTATTCATGTAAAGCGAGTTGTCAAGTCTGATAGGAATCTTGCCGAATTTTGGAAAATTTCTGAAAAAAATAGCTTTATGCCCACTTTAGGTCATTTGATACGATTTAAACAAGGTAAGCACATCCTACACAGCCCCGAGGAAAACCTTAGGTTCTGACATTACATATGAAAAACTTTGATAAGGTATCCCGTTGCTACTAATGGCAGTCCAAAAGAACTTGAAAGGTCATCAGTTGACTAACAAGGCAGTGAGAAAGCACCTTGAAAATCATTGAAACTAATAGCATGGAGCAAGCATTGAAAGGTTCAGAGTCTAAATTTTTGAAGGTTCCCTTAAACTAATAGTCATTGGTTTTAAAAATTTTTCAATCCAATGGGTCAAGATTTAAATAATGTAAAAACTTAAACTGAGGGGGAGGCTAAATTTTTCCCTGGGGGGTTTTTGGGGGGCCCCGGGAAAATTTTCCCTGGTTTATTTTTTTTAAAAAGGGGAAAAACATTCAGCTAAAAAAAAAAACGTTTACTTTTTAAA
>CM054140.1:10551902-10570157 GCA_028751875.1 Rapana venosa | reverse complement strand
CAAAACCCGATCTTTAAGAAGAGTTTGCATAACACCACACAAAACACCATGGTGAACCTCAGTGGTTAGCCAAGGAAGAAAAAACCAGCAAAACCCATTGTCTTTACAGATTGCCGAAATTTACGCCGCCAAGCCACTAAGAGATCACCTCTGTCCATTAGATTATACCAGATCCGTTTATTCCCTCATCTTCAGGGATAGGTCAGGATAGCGGCCAAGCGAGATTACCTCTGTGGTTTAGTGGGATCACACTGAGATCTGTTTAACCCATTGTCTTAATGCATGGCTGCGATAAGCCGCCAAGCGACTAAGTGATTACCTCTGTTACTAAGCCGATAATATGGAGACCTGTCTGTGCCGGTATCTTATGCACGTGTCCACAGATACAGCCAGCAGCTGGATGTCTTTGAGCACAATGGTGGCACGTGTGGGTGGATGGCACACAGGTGGGTGTCTTCAAACAGCGCTGCCACCAGGCCCTCAGCCCTGGGGACCGGGCACTGCCATGCACAACCAACTCCTGTGGGTCCGTCACTCTCACCTTGCCTGCCCTCACCCCAGTGCATAGAACAGACCCCCCCCCCTCCACCACATCCCCACCCCCCTTCACGCACACACCGACACGCACGTACATTCACATACTGGCATTGTGTTTTTTCTTTATTACACACACCCCACACACAAACACAACACACACAAAACCCACACACACACACCACCACACACAACACACACACACACACCACACACACACACACACACACACACACAGTGGGGACAGGGTAGCCTGGCAGTTAGAGTGAAGCATGTTGCGCTCGTGATCTGCTGACCCGGGTTCGAATCTCGTTCAAGAGGATTCCCTCTAGAGTTAAGATCAGTGCCGACTCTACTCCCCCCCTCCGTCCCCCCCAAAAGTCCTTCGGATGAGACTATAAACCGAGGTCCCCTGTGCGAACACACGCAGAACATCTTGCGCATACGTTAAAACCCGGTCCGCTTTTCTGAAGAGTAGGCCATTGTATGCCGGTGGGAACGGATGGCAATTACAAAACGGCATACACACGGGGACTGGATGTAAAAAAAGCACAGGAGTGATTATTCCATTATCCTCGAAATAAAATGCCATCCCCCTTCTCGAAATTCTGTGCTAGGAATTCCCTCTCCTCTTTGTGTATTCAGATTTCAACAACATACTTGTCTTCTTTTTTTTTCTCTCAAAAGGCAGTGATGTGTACATGTGTGCTGACACTGGTGATCGCAGACTGCAGGGAGAGATGCAGATGTCGTCTGGTCATGGGCTGGGATGCATCCCCCTTTACTGAACTTTTCTCCTTTGTCATTTCTCTGATGATATCTTTGCACAGCGTGTTATATTTTCTGCTATGATTTTCAACAGTCTGGCATTTTGATGATAGCCATTCTTCTTTGGCTCTGCACATTTCCTTCACAGGATTATTCACTATGTTGTATCTAGTGGAATCAGTCTCCTCTATCCAGTTTTGCTCTTCCACGGTGATAGTGATTCCTCAGGCAATCTATTGCTGGTTTTGTCTTTCATTGGTAGTATTGTGGAGATCGCCTGAAACAGTCATGGTATTCACAGGCTACGAAGAAAAAAAGGTCAAAGAAAGCATCATAATGTAACAGAAAAATTGTACTAGAACACAGTTTCCATGAAAAATTATTCTTACGCTGTCAAGAACAAACATGATTTCAGCACACAAAAAGTGAGATTATTTGGAACAAGAACAAAGTACACACACAAAACAGAGAACACACCTTTCCACTGAAGATTCACTCATTCCATCTTTTCCTAACAAGGCTCTTGTCCAACCAACCACAAACATGACTTCATAGCTGAACATTGACAACTTTGCTCTGTCCTTTAAAAAAAGAAAGTAAAGAGAAAGTAAACGATATCATCTACAGCTTCCTGCTCATCTTTTGATAGCAACACTGTTGATCCTTCCGACCATGTGACAAGATACAGAGACAGGCTTTCACCTGTGTGGCTCCTAGATGCCCTGTACACAAAACAGACCAAGTGTAGACAAGAGTGCATTCAAGGAGTAAAACATCTTTCTCTGGTGGAACTAGTAAAAACCAATAAGAAATTTTCCTCAAGATTTGATACTGATCTTTAGCCATCAGAAAAATATTTCTCAACGCAATTATCTTCAGTCTGAAAACATTGGACAGCAGAATCATCTATAGAAACATGTGTAGAAATAGTTGACGGCAGAAATCATGTTGAAGTAGTCTAGAGATGAGAATCCTGGAGTGAGCTGTGCTTTTGTCAGGCAGCACTACAGACAGAACAATTTCAATTTGTATCCAGGGAATGTGGCCACTTTCCACTTGCCATGGCAGTTCTGTCGTTTGACATCATTTTCTGCCAACCCTAATGTTATCAGTATCCTCTTTTTATCATGGTATTTCGATGGCAGTTTCAAAAGGCCACAGGAAGACAAATATTCTTGGGAATGGGATGAACACTTCTTCATTCTGAAAAGTGTCTTGCTGCAGGGTATCACGCAGGTGAAGCTTCAATCACCACCGGGACCTCTGATAAAGGCTCATCGATGAGAAGAAACTCAGTCAGGTCAGGCCAAAGGCATGGTTCTTACACAAACATGCCTAAAATACTCTCATTGAAAGATTTTACTTTCTAGCAATTTTTCTTTTAAATTGAAACCTTGAAATCATTTAAAAACTGATGGAGAAGTTGTACATAGTGACCTGCACTTGTGTTCCTCCACCACTGTTTCTGCATTACTGTTTACTGTGGGCAAGTGGGGAACTGCATCTCTTGTAGATCCAAGTGTGGGCATTTTTTTTTCTTTTTTCCCCCAACCTCTCTTGCCCGTGCTTGTATGTAAGTGTATGGCATGTTTAGGGTTTTTTTTAAAAAAAAATTTTTTCCCCCCCCCGGGAAAAAAACCCTTTTTTTTTTGGGGGAAAAAATTTTTCCCTTTTTTAAGGGGAAAAATTTAAAAAAAAAAAAATTTTTTTAATTTAAAAAACCCAAAAAAATTTTAAAATTTTAAAATATTTTAAAAAGGGAAAAAAAAAAATTTAAAAAAAAGGGGGGGTTTTTTTTTTTAAAAAAAGGGGGCCAAAAAAATTTTTAAAAGGGGTTTTTTCCCGGGGGTTTTTGGGCCAAAAAAGGAAAACCCAATTTTATGGGGAAATTTTTTTTTTCCCCCCCCTTTTGGGGGGTTTTTTAAAAAAAAATTTTTGGGGGGGAAAAAAACCTTTTTTTTTGGTTTTTTTTGGGGGGAAACCCAAAGGGGGAAAGTTTTTTCCCCGGGAAAATTGGGGGGCCCCCCAAAAAAAATTTTTTTCCCCAGGGAAAAAAGGGGGGAAGGTTTTTCCCCCCCTTTTTTAAAAAAAAAAATTTTTTTTTTTTTTTAAAAAGGGGCCTTAAAAATTTTTAAAAAAAAAAATTTTTTTTCCCCCTTTTTTTTTTTTTTAAAATTTTTTTTTTAAAAGGGGAAAAATTAACCTTTTTTTTCCCCCCTTTTTTTTTTTTCCCCCCGGGGGGGGGGGGTTTTTTTTTTTTTTATTTTCTTTTTCCCAAACCTTTTTTTTTTTCCCCCTTTTTTTAAAATTTTTTCCCAAAAAAGGGAAAATTTTAAAAGGTTTTTTCCTCCCCTTTTTTTTTTTTTTTCCCCAAAAAAAAGGTTTTTTTTTTTTTTCCCCATTTTTTTTTTTTGGGAAAAAAAAAAATTTTTTAAATTTTTTAAAATTTTTTTTTTTTGGAAAAGGGTTTTTTTTAATTAAATTTTAAACCCTTTTTTAAAAAAAAACCCCTTTTTTTTTAAAGTAAATTAAAAAAAAAATTTGGAACCAAAGGGAAAGAAAAATTTTTTTCCCCCGGGGGTTGGGGGTTTTTTTTTTTTTGGGGGGGGTTTTTTTAAACCTTCCCCCCCCGGGGGGGCCCCCCCCCCCCCCTTTTTGGGGGGGGGGCGTTTTTCCCCCCCCCCCCGGGGGGGGGGGGAAAAATTTTCCCCCCCCCGGGGGCCCCCCCCCCGGGGCCCCGGGGGGTTTTTAAAGAAAACCCCCTTTGGGAAGTTTTTTTTGGGAATTTTTTTTTTTCCCCCGGTCCCCCCCCTTGCCTTTTGGTTTTGGGCCCCCCTTTTTTTTCCCCCCGGTTTTTTTTAAAAAGCTTAAAAGGGCCCTTTAAAAATTTAAAAAAACCCTTTTTGGGGGGCCCAAAAAAGGGGGGGTTTTTTCCCCCTGTTTAAGGGGGTTTTTTTTTTCCCCTTTTTTTGGCCCCCCCCCAACCCCCCCTTTTTGGGGGTGGGGGGGAAAAAAGGGGCCCTTGGGGGGGGGGAAAAAATTTTCCCCTTTTTTTTGGGCCCCCTTCTTTTTTTTTTTTTTTTTTTTTTTGGGGGGGGGGGGCCCCCTTTTTTTTTTTGGGGGGGGAGGGGGGGGGGGGCCCCCCCGTTTTTTTTTCCCAAAAGGGGGCCCTTGGGCCTCCGGGTTTTTGGGTTTTAAAAATTTTTTCCCTTTTTTCCTTTTTTTTTTTTTTTTTTTTTTGGGGGGGTTTTTTTTTTTGGGGTTTTAAAGGGGTTTATTAAAAGGGGTTTTTTTTTTTTGGGGCTTTTTTTTGGGTTTTTTTTAAAGGGTTTTTTCTTTTTTTTGGGGGTTTTTGGGGGGGCCAATTTTTAAATTTTTTCCCCCCTTTTTGGGGTTTTTTTTTTTTTTCCCCCCCCCAAAGTTTTTTTTTAAAAAAATTTTCCCCCCTTTTTCCCTTTTTTTTTTTTTTCCCCCCCTTTTCCCTTCCCCCCTTTTTTTTTTTTTTTGGGGGGCCTTGGGGGGGGGTTTTTGGGGGCCCCCCAAAATTTTTTTTTTTGGGGAAAAAAACCCCCCAAAAAACCCCTTTTTTGGGGGGGGGGTTTCTCTTTTTTTAAAAAAAAAAAAGGGGGGGTTTTAAAATTTTAAAATTTTTTTTTTCCCCCTTTTTTTTGGGGAAACCCCCCCCTTTTCCCTTTTTGGGGGGGGCCCCTTTTTTCCCCCTTTTTTGGGGGAAAAAACCCCTTCGGGTTTTTAAAAACCTTTTAAAGGTTTTTTTTAAACCCCTTTGTTTTAAATTTTTTTTTTTTCCCCCCTTTTTTTTTTTTTTTCCCCTTTTGGGGCCGGGGTTTTTTACTTTTTTTTTTCCCCCCCCTTTTTCTTTTTTTGGGTGATTTTTTTGGGGGGTTTTTTTTTTGGGGGGAAAAATTTTTTTTTGGGGGTTAAATTTTTTTTGGGGTTTTTTTTTTTCCCCCCTTTTTTAAAAGGGGGCTTTTTCCCCCCCCCAAAAAGGGGAGGGGGGGTTTTGGGTTTTTTTTAATTTTTAAAAAAGGGGGGGTTTTTTTTTAAAAAAGGGGGGGGGGGGGGGCCCCCCTTTAAAATTTTTTTTTCCCTTTTTAAAGGGGGTTTAAAAAAAATTTTTAAAAAAAATTTTTTTAAAAAAAAAAACCCCTTTAAAAATTTTTTTTTTTTTTAAAAAAAGGGGGGGGGGGAAATTAAAAAAAAAAAATTTTTTGGGGGGAAAAAAACCCCCTTTTGGGGTTTTTAATTCACTTTTTTTTGGGGGAAAAAAGGGGGGGAAAAAGAAAAAATAAAATGGAGAAAAAAATTTTTTTAAAATTTAAAAAAACCCATTAAAAAAAAAAAAAAAAAAATAAAAAAGGAAAAAGGGAAAAAAAAAAAAAATTTTTAAAACCTTTAAAAATTTTAAAAAAAAAAAAAGGGGGGAAAAATTTTTTTTTTTAAAATTTTTTTAATCCCCTTTTTTTAAAAAAAAACCCCTTTTAAAATTTTTTGGGGGGAAAAAAAAAAAAAAAAAAAAAAAAATTTTTCCCCCCCCCAAAAAAAAAAAAATTTTAAAAAAAAAAAAACCCTTACAAAAAAAAAAGAAAAAAAAACCCTTTTTCCCCCCCCCCCCCCTTTTTCCCCCCCCCCCCCCCCCCCCCAAAAAAAAAACCCCCCCAAAAGGCCCCTTTCCCCCCCCATTTTTTCCCCCCCCCCCCCCGGGGGGGGGGGGTTTTTTCCCCCCCCCCCGGGGGGAAAAAAACCCTTTTTTTTTAAAAAGGGGGGGGGGGGGGCCCCCCACCCCCCCCCCCCCCAAAAAAAAAATTTTTCCCCTTAAAAACCCCCCCCCCCCAAAAAGGGCCCCGGGCCCCCCCGGGGCCTAAAAAAAAAAAAGGGCCCACCCCCCCCCCCCCCCCCCCCCCCCCCGGGGAAGGGGGGGGAAAAAAGGGGCCGGGGGGGGCCCCCCCAAAAGGGGGGGGGGGAATTTCCTCCCCCCCAAAAAAAAGGAGGAGTTTTGGGGGGTTTTTTCCCCCTTTTCCCCCCCAAAAAACCCTTGTGTTTTTAAAAAAAACCCCCCCCAAAAAATTTTTTTTTTTAAAAAAAGGGGGGGGGTTTTTTTTAAAAAAAAATTTTTTTACAAAAAATTTTTTAAATTTTTTTTTTGGGGGAAATTTTTTTTTTTTAAATGTTTTTTTTTTTGGTTTTTTTTGGGTTTTTAATTTTGGGGGGGGAAAAAGGGGGGAAAAGGGGGTTTTAAAAATTTTTTATTTTTTTTTTTTTAAAAAAATTTTTTTTTTTTTTTTTTCCCCCGGGTTTTTTAAATTTTTTTTTTAAAAAAAATTTTTTTTTTAAATTTTTTAAGGGGAAAAATTTTTTGGGGAATTTTCTTTCCTTTCCGTTTTTTTTGGGGGAAAAACTTTTTTTTTGGGGCTTTTTTAAACCGGGGGGGGGAAATTTGTTTTTTTTTTTTTGGGGCCGGTTTTTTACTTTTTAAAAAAATTTTTTTTTTAAAAATTTTTTTTAATTCCCCTTTTTTTTTTCCCCAAAAATTTTTTAAAAAAGGGGGGGGGTTTTTTTTGGTTTTTAAAAAATTTTTTTTAAAAAAAAATTTTTTTTTTAAAAAATTTTTTTAAAAAAATTTTTGGGTTTTTTTAAAAAAAAAATTGTTTTTTAAAAAAAAAATTAAAAAAAAAACCCCCCAAAAACCTCATTAAAAAATTTTTTTTTTTTTTAAAAAAAAAAAAAAAGGGGAAAAAAAAACAGTTTTTTTTTGGGAAAAGTTTTTGGGTTTTTTTGGGGTTTTTTTGGGGGGGGGGCCCCAAAAGGGGGGTTTTTTGGAAAAAAAAAAAAACCCCCCCCCTTTTTCCCCCAAAAATTTTGGGGTTTTTTTTTTTTAAAAAAAAAACCCCCCCCCCCCCCCCCCGGGAAATTTTTTTAAAAAAATTTTTAAAAAAAAAAAAAAAAAAAAATTTTTTTAAAAAAATTTTAAAGTTTTAAAATGGGAAAAGGGAAAATTTAAAAAAAAAAAAGGGGGAAACCCCGGGGAAAAAAAAAAAAGGGGGGGGAAAAACAAAATTTTTTCCCCCCGGGCCCCGGGGGGGGGGGGTTTTTGGTTGGGGCCCCCCCAAAAAAATTTAAAATTTAAGGGGGGGTTTAAAAGGAAAAAAAAAATTTTTTTAAAAAAAAATTGGGGGTTTTTTTTAAAAATTTCCAAAAAAAAAGGGTTTTAAAAAATTTTTTTGGAAGGAAAAAAAAACCAAAAAAGGGGGAAAAAACCCAAAAAACCCCCCCCCCCACCCCCCCCCCCCCAAAAAACACACACCCCCCAAAACCCCCCCCCACACACAAAACCAAAAACCCCCCAAAAAAATTAAAAAAAAAAATTAAAAAACCCAAAAAAAAATCCCCAAAATTTTAACCCCCAAAAAAAAACCAATAAGCAAAAAAAAAAAAAATTTTTTAAAAAAAACCCTTTAAAAATTTAAAAACCCCCCCCCTTTTTTTCCCCCCCCTTTTTCCCCCCCTTTTTATTTTTTTTTAAAAATTTTTTTAAAAAAAAAAAACCCCCCCCTTCTCTCTCTTCTCTTTTTTTTTTTTTTTTTTCCCTCTCTCCCCCCCCCCCCCCCTTTTTTTTTGGTTTGGGCCAAGGGTTTTAAATTTTTTTTAATTTTTTCTCTCTCTCTTTTCTTTTTTTTTTTTTTTTAAAACCAACCCCCCCCCTTTTTTTTTTGGAAAAAAAAAAAAAAATTTTTAAAAAATAAAAAAAAAAAATTGTTGGGAAAAAAATTTTTTTTGTTTTTTTTTTTTTTTTTTAAAAGGGAGTTTAATGTATTGTGTTGTGAAAGCATGTAAGGGGGTTTTAATTTGTTGGGGAAAAATCTTTAGCTTTTTTAATTATTGATTTTCATACAATTATTTTTAAGTCTTTTGCTTTTTTCCAACAAAATTTTTCAATTCACATTTCAACTTTATGCAAAACCCTTCTTGTTTTTTAATTCAAAAAAACCAAACCAGCACAAAAACCCCAAAAGGAAAAAGACTGATTCTTTCAAAAACTGTGATTTAAAAAAAAAAAAGTAAATTTTTTTTTTACGTTTCCGGGATTTCCCCAGTTTTTGAAAGGCGGGATTCCTTGATTGACAAATTTTTTATGTTTTAAAGTAGTTTCGCATTAAAATTCATTTATTTTGATCTAGAATTTTTACCAAAGGAAATTTTACTCTAGCCCTCCTTCTTCTTTTGTTCCGTCTATAAAACAGATCAGGAAAGGGGGTGTTTTTCTGCGGGAAAAAAAAATAAGCCCTTTCTTTGGTTTTTTTTGAGGTTTTTAATGGAGATAGTTTTTTTTCTTCCCCCAGTTAAAAGAAAACCCTTTGTAAATGGTCCAAATAAAAAAGTAAACTGAGTTGGATATAATCTTTTAAAAAGGGGCAAGTGGTTTTGGCAGTTGACCAAAAAGGTGGTCAGATTCCCCGCCTGGCCCTTTTTTTCCGTGGGACAAGAAACCCTGTCACTGGATGCAACCCGAGGAGGCTAGAAACCCACGTGGGTGGGGGGAAGGGCGCCCGAAATTTTGCGTCCCTTTTTTTAAAAACCCCGTTCCAAACCCTTTTGGAAAAAGTAGGCCATTGTGTTCTGGTAAAGGAAAAAGATGACAGAAAAATCCCGCATGCACGCAGGGGTTTAGACAAAAAATCCCTTTATGAAACGGGGGTTTTCCAAACCCGAAAAGGTGTGTGTGAAAGTGGGGGGGGGGGGGGGGGGGGGGGGCAGTGGCATAAAAGTGACTTCAAAGGGTTGGGGAAACCCCCAGGGCTGTCCTTTTTTTTCTTTTGTCATGGGCCCTTCCCGCATTCCCGGGGGACTTTTGGCGTTTTTCAAGGGGCAGCCCGGGTACTTAGGGTAGGGGCCCCCCACACTCACAGACATAGTCCCTTTTACCCGTTGATTCCCAAAAAAACCCGACAGGACTCTACTTTTGTTTATATATCACTTTTCCCCACCTTGGCCTACTGATGAAATTTTGCTCAACACGCACTGTTTTCTCGGTTTTTTCAAAAATCCCTTCCCTTTTGCCCGTCAGTGATGTGTGCGGTCTTTTCTATTACCCGCACTTGTACGCAAAAAACCCCTGCCATCTTGGGGTGTTTCCCTTCCCCTGCCAAAGTTCAGGCCCCAGGGTTTTTTGGGGGTTTCTCCAAACAGTAAAACAAACAAAAAAAGAAATTCTTTTGTTCCAGTAGTCGTTCGAAATTTTAAATTTTACAAAAAGCACAGGGCCAAAAAAGTTTTTATTCTTTTGTTTTACTTTCCCGATTGTCGTGGGGTGTGTGATTTAAAAAAAAATTGGAAAGTTATACCAATTTGAAATGTAGCTTTCTGTGTTTTAAAAAATAATTTTACTTTTTAATGAAAAACTATGGAGAATGTGCAAAATTGATGATCTGAAGTCCGTAGCTTAAATACCAATAGGGCTGCGTGGTTTGGGGACGTTTTTAACGGAAAAAAAGACCACCAAAATTAAAAAAAGAGGGAAAGAAAATTCGTTTGTGGTGGATAAGAGGGCCAAAGGGGGACCGAGCAAGGCCTTTGGGGTTCCGTATTGTGATGTTTTTAGGAAAGGGACCTAAATAAGGAGGGAAAATCAAAAAAGGAGAGAGATGGAGAAGGCTCATCAATTTCAAAACCCCCCCTGGGAGAAAACCCTGACAAAAAGGGAAAAAGAAGAAGAATGTGCCTTTTCAGTATTTTTCAATTTTCCCTGCATTTGGGTGATTAAAGTTTATTTTGACTTGGGCTTGGGCCCTTTACATGTCGGGGTGGGGTACATGTCATTGTAGGGTCACGGGCCCGGGTGTGGGGGGGTAGGGGGGGGGGGCGGTTTTAAACGATTGAAAACCCGTTTTCCCAAAAGTTCATTTACCTGACTCTAAAAGTGGCTAGTAGTCCTCTAGCTACCCCCGCAGCATTTTTTGGGGGACGTTTGCATCCAGTCACACCCTTTTCTACAAGGGGTCCGTCCGAGTTGTTTCACAGCCCCTCCCCCCCTGCTGGGGAAAAAGGGAAATGGGGTGAGAGGTTTGGGGACTGTAGATGAAGAACCCCACTTTGGGGCTTCGTTTTTCCCGTGACAAAAGTTTCCTTATGAACCCAATCTTTTTTTGTCATTCCTCTCGCTCACAGGGGCCCAAAAAACTAGAAAAAAAATTTTTAAAAGCTGGTAAAGCCACCTCCCTTTCCCTGACCAAAAAATTTCCATAAGTTTTGGCTAAGGGACTGAAACCCACAACGCACTGGCCCCAAAGATTCAGTGAGCTGCACAGTAAGAAGCGCTGACTTTCAAAAACAAAAGAGGGGTTTTGATGAGGTCATGTCACACCAGTAGCAGTAGTGATGTCCAATTTTAACCTTGCTTTTGTTTTCCGGGCCATCAGCAGGACCCAAAAAGAATTTGAAATTTCCCCTGTCTTTTCCCTTTGAAGACCCTGGAAAAATTTATGGCAAGGGAAAATGCGTCCGAGGGACGGCAGGGGAAGGGGGCGGGAGATGTGACGGATGCCCGCAGGGAAGCAGCTCTTCTCCAGAGTCTGTTAGACGCCTGGGGAAGATCCCCCAGTGGCAGACATGGGCGGATGGAGGGGGACGCACGAGGCCCCGGAGGGCCTCAGCCAGGTCCCCCAGCAGGGCCCGGTGGTGCGATCTGAAGGATCTGGCACCCCTCCCGCCCCCTAGGCAGCTGATGGGGGGGGCGAGGACGCCCGGGACCAAAAAGGGCCCGGGAGGGTTCCCCTCCCTGGGGGGTTTTTTTTTGGTGAAAGTTTTCCCCCCCCAAAAAGTGTTGGGGAAAAATGACACAACCCCTTCCACCTCAGGCATGGGGCAAACAGGGGCCCTTTTCCTGCCTCCACCCCCCCCCAGCCTACCTCCCCCCCTCCCCCCCGCATCCCCCACCTCCTCCCCGCCCTTTGCGTCCCTGCCCCTGGTTTCCCCCCCCACTACCCCCCCTTTCCCCGAGCCAGCCCGTGACCATCTCCTAAAACTGGCCAGCCTTTCACCCCCACCCGGGGGTGTCTCTCCGGCTCCCCCCGGGGCCAACAGCCCCCCTCCCCTCCCCCCCCCCAATTTCAGCCAGGGGTGTCAAGTCCTTTCCTGGCACCACCCCCCCCCAGTCCATCCATTCTTCCCCCCCGCATCCCCCAAAATCCTCCACACCCCTCCCCTTTGTTCCCCAGACCAGGGGTTCCCCCCCCGCCCCCCTTTCCCTTCCCCACTCCCCTGGGTCCCCCACTCCCGCCCTTTCCTCCCCCTGTCTCCGTTTCCCCCCTCCCCGCCCCAAAAAGACAGCCCCTCTTCCCCCCTTCACCCCCATCCAGCCCAGTCTTCACCAAGCCAGCCCCCCCCCTTCCCCCCCCTGTGACAGTCATCTCCTGCAAAAGGCCCAACCCCCCCCCCGCACCCCCGCAGTGTCCCTCCCGCCCCCACCCCCTCAAAAAGCACCCCCTCCTTTCCCTCCCCAGCCCTGTGGCTGCCCCCAAAGCGCCCCTCCCCCCAGAAAGGTCAGAATTTGGGCAAGAATCGTCAGGCCATCTGGTCCACGGGCCCCCCCCCACCCCCCCCCCCCGTCCCACGTGGGTTTTTTCCCCCCTCTCCCACCTCTACCTTTCTAACCCCCTCGCTTCACTTTCAAATTTTGTCCCTGGAGGTTGTATGGGATGTGACCATGCCCCAAAAATATACCCCAGTGAGGCACAAGCCCGGGCCCCCAGGGAAGCCCCTTTAAAACAAAGCTGAGGTCCTTCCTCCCAACCCGCCCCCCAGTCTGGTTTTTCCCCCCTTAAAAACCCCCCTCCCCCCTGTCTTCCCCCCCCCTCCTCTCTGAATTGTTTTTAAAAGTGTAAGCCCACCCCCCTTTTTCCCCCCCTCCCTTTTGGGCCCTTTCCATCTTCCCCGGGCGGGTGCTTTCCCCCCTCCTCCTCTTCTCCGTGGTGCTTCCTTCTTCCCTCCATCCCCTTTCTCCTGGGCAGCCCCCTTTCCCCCTCAAAAGGCCCCCCTGGCTTGCCTCCCCTGCTGCTGTCCTTTTTTACCCAAAGGGCCCTGTCGTCCATCTTTACACCGGCCAAGGGCTGTCCCTTTTTTACAGGGAAAGGAATGTCTGTCCCTGTTTACCCCCAGGCCATGTCTGTCCAAAGTTTACAGCAGGCCCTGTCTGTCCATGTTTACAGCCCGGAAAACTTTGCTGGAGTTGTTGCAGAGGAGTAAACTGTGGGGGCCTTTGGGCAGCCAAAAACAGTGCCCGCTACAGGGCAGTTACCCGCCGCCTCCTTTTGGGAAAAGGAAACCCGCACAGCAAAGTCAGCAGCAGGACAGGGGGTGTTTTAACAAAGGCCCGTTTGAAGGACGGGGGCCCGTGTGTCCTACTTCAGGGAGTTTGTCCAGTGTGTTAAAATTTTGGGTTCCCCCAGTTTATTTTGATTCGGGGCTTATTGTTGCCCCGTGATGTTGAATTGAATGCAACCGTTTTGGTTTCTTTTTTATTTTTTTTTTTATTCTTTTTTTTGGATTTCGGGGGGAAAAAAAAGGGGCCCAAAAACCCAAAGTCACGATTGTGTAGAACATTGCGCTCGCAATTGACGACCCGGGTTTTGAATTCCCCTTAAAGGGGGTATTTTCCCCCGGATTTAAACCCTCAGTTGGCCCCACTCCACTCTCCCAAAAAATCCTTGGGATGAGGGCTATAAACCGAGGCCCCCTGTTTCGAACGGGATCGAACCTCTTGGCACACGTTCAAATCCTGTTCCGCTTTTCGTAAGAGTAGGCCAATTTTGTGCCCCTTGGGGGAAAAGATGAAGTTTTTTTCAAAACAATTCCCTTTCAGGGGGCTGTATGTAAAAAAAACACTTAAGTGATTGGTTTTCCCTTATCCCCCTATATAAAAGAAAAAAATAAAAAAAATAAAATTTAAAAAAAGGGTTTTCTTGATTTTTGAGTGTTTTTTTTCTTTAAATTCAGATTTTGTTTTAGAGCGAGCAGCGTTTTTCAGCTTTATTGTTGTGTGAAGGCTAAAAAAAAATTGGCAAAATTTTTGGTTTGTTCTGCCAAAAAAGTGAACCCCAGTATTAAATTTCTTCACCTTTTTGTGTGTGGGTGTGAAATTTTGTGTGTGTGTGTGTGTGTGTGTGTGTGTGTGTTGTTGGGGGGTGTGTGTGTTTTTGTGTGTGTGTGTGTTATTTTTCTTAAAGGGGGAAAATGTTGGGCTGTGGAAGATGCCAATTTTTTAATCTGTATCTAAAACCTTTTGTTTTTGTTGTTTTACTGTTTGCATGTTTGGGAGTAAACTGGGATTGATGGTAAATGTTGTTCTGTTTTCATTTCGTATCATGGAAAACCCCAAAGAACTTAAAACCGGAGAAAAAAGTGATGTTGGTACATAATATTCGTGTAGACCCTGTGCCATTTTATTTAGGGTTTGTTTTCCAAAAGAAACAAAAGAATGCGCTGTTCCTTGCGTTTAAAAAAAAGGCTTTAGATCTGACGTGTGTCCCCCCTCCCCCACCCCTCGCCATTTAAATGGTCAGTGTGACCGTCCCTGGGGGTTAGATGACCTCTACCTTTTTCGGGTGAGACGCATTTTACTGTCATTGGATGGACCGAGACATGCAAAGCCCACCGGGGCATTTGCTTGCTGGGGTCTGATAGGTTGTTGTTGTTGATTTTTGTTTTTGATGGGTTTTTGTTGATGTTGTTGATGTTGATGTTGGTTTTTGAGTTTTTGTTGTTGTTGTTGAGGGTTTATGTTGTTGTTTTATGATTTGTTGATGGGTTTTTGTTGATGTTGATGTTGATGGTCATCATTGTGGGTGCCTCCCTGCATGGGAAATGACGGCTGTTTAAACAGGAGTGCTGACGGGGCAAAAGGGAAAAGGGGGGGGGAGGGGGATTGGGGGGGGGGGGGGGGGGGTGACCAAGGGCAGGGCTTCAGAAATGCGAAAGGTGTCATGGCCCGTTGGGGGTTTCCCTTTTTTTTATTGGAATGTTTTGTTTATCATGTCTGTTGGGGTTTTTCTTCCCCCCCCTTGTTTTTTTTAATGGGAAAATGCGATGTAAATAAAGTTAGAAAAAGGTTTTCATGTTGTCTGATCGTCTTTAATTTATTTTTTATAAAAAACGATTGGCTTTTTTATTTTGTTTTTAATAAATGACCCCAAATCTCTATCTCTGTCTTTTGTCAGTCTTTTTTGGGCCGTTTTTTCTGTCTGTCCCGTCACTTGGGCAGTCACTCTTGTGTGTTCTTTTGTTTTTTTGTGTCTTGCGCCCGTTTTGTTGTTTTGCCCGTCTGACTGTCTCTCTTTTCTCTCAAGATTCAATTTAAACTACCTCGCAGTCTGTGGGGTTGCAAACAGCGGGAGCAGCAACAAATGCCAAACCTACACCTCAGGTAAACCCATTTCCCCAAAAATGTTGCCAGGGGGGGAAGGGTGTGTGCCCTGGATTCCTGCCAAATGCCTTTCCCCGATGTGCATGGTGCCGTTTTCCCCGGGGGGCCTCAGTTTATCATCTTTTCCTGAAAGATTTTGGTTTTTTGTTGTTGTTAGTTTGCTTTTTTTTTTCTGGGGGGGGGGGGAGGGTCTGAACAGGCCTCTGAACAGGGAAAAATCAGTCTAAATCAACAAACCAGTCCAACTGCTAAATCACAACACCCCATAACAGACCCCAATTGTGTCACGGTCTCCGCCGGTCCTCAGACTCTTTCATCGGGAATTGTGTTGGGAAAGGGCTCAGTCTTCCAGACTCCAATACAAGCAGTAACAACAAACTACAACGACTCGTCTCACAGTTATACAATTTACATAAACAGTAAACGCGCTTTCCACCCTCTGCGTTTCCCCGGTAATCCCCTTACAGTTTTAACTTCAGAAGGGGGGGGGCCACCACAGCAGCCGTCTATGACGCGCCCTCCCAGTCCGGGCCCGACATCCCACTCGGGGACGTTTGTTCAGTTCCTTCAGGGGAGAGGGCCTGAGGGCGCCTATTTTGTAGGGGGAGCCTTGCTGCAGACAGCAGCAGCGCGGGTAGCGGCATCCTGACTGGCTCACAACACCAGGATCACCTGTGTACAGGCCCCACTCTTCAGCTCTGGGGTTTCTTCAGCTCGCTGTCAGACTTCCGAGCATGCCCACCTAGGAAACGTACAGATGTATCGTCTTGGCACAACTGCTAGCATAACCACCCCACTCCCATCCCCTGTATTTTAATGAGTTAGCTGTCTCCTCAATCAAATAAACTACATTTGACTACTACAATCTAAAGCAAAGCACACAACAAGATACAGACACTGACCTTGGTCTTCATTCGTCAGCTACATACATACAAAAAAACCGCCTCTAACCATTCTATCATTTATTCCCTGACGCTGTGGTGTACCTCTACTACATCGTAATTCACTTATCAGCAAACATTTTTTTGTTACATCACCAAACAATGCTTCGTTACAAAATATGCGCGTATCTATATCTTCCGTCTGACAGATACGTCATAGGCCCAAGACTTTTTTTTTGTAGCCTTAAAACATTCTAAGTTAAATTTTTCTATTCCAAAAACTAGCATTCTCTCATTCAAGAATAAATTTTGGGGAGTGGTGGGTGGTTTATACATTCCTCTGTCAATAACTATTTCCTGACCTACCTTACTAATATTTACATACGCATTCTTAATCATCTTTCGACAAAGTCCTTTCATTTGTATTATTCAAACAACATAAGTTTACTTTCTACTCCTATTCCTAATTGGATACACATACATTCACTCATCTCCTTTAGGTTGTCAACTATCAAGACCATGAACAAATATACGTGACGCCAGACAAAATACTGGCGGCAGCTACATCCAGAGTTTGCGTTCAATCGAGCCTGCGGTAAATCGCCTAACGAAATAAATTTGGTTAAACTGTTGAAAATAAGGATACATAATTCAACATGTAGCGCGGTCGGACTACTTCTGTGGCGCCTCACCGAAGTGCTAGCGCTCACGACAATTATTAATATTTAAAACCACTACTTTTGATCACCTTTCCTCCAGGAGGAAGGACATCTTCCTGCAGCGCTTACACTCAAAGAAAATAAAGTGGTGCTTGAAACGCCGGTTTTCCCGAGGAAGTCAAACCAAAACTCATTTTCCCCATCCTTAATAACCTACTAGCTGGTGTAGCGACATCCATCGCCACTGGCCATACACTGACTTCGGTCAGTTACGGGTCTCTGGTTCGGCTGGAGTTGGCTCACCGGCACCTCTCCTAAGTGTGGCAGACACAGTTGAACGACCTAACGGCGAGGTGCATCACTGGGTGTGACACACCGCCCACAGAAAGGAGTGTATCACTGGGTGTGGACACCGCCCACAGAAAGGAGGTGTATCACTGATTGTGGACACACCGCCCACAGAAAGGAGGTGCATCCTGGGTGTGACACACCGCCCACAGAAAGGAGGTGTATCACTGGAATGTGACACACCCGCCCACAGAAAGGAGGTGCATCACTGGGTGTGCACACCGCCCACAGAAAGGAGGTGCATCATGGGTGTGCACACACCGCCCACGAAAGGAGGGTGCATCACTGGGTGTGGACACACCGCCCACAGAAAGGAGGTGCATTCACTGGGGTTGCACACACGCCCACAGAAAGGAGGTGCATCACTGGGTGTGCACACACCGCCCACCAGAAAGGAGGTGCATCACTGGGTGTGACACACCGCCCACAGAAAGGAGGTGCATCACTGGGTGTGCACACACCCACAGAAAGGAGGTGCATCACTGGGTGTGCACACACCTCCACAGAAAGGAGGTGCATCACTGGGTGTGGACACAACGCCCACAGAAAGGAGGTGCATCACTGGGTGTGCACACACCGCCCACAGAAAGGAGGTGCATCACTGGGTGTGCACACACCGCCCACAGAAAGGAGGTGCATCACTGGGTGTGCACACTCCGCCCACAGAAAGGAGGTGCATCACTGGGTGTGCACACACCGCCCACAGAAAGGAGGTGCATCACTGGGTGTGCACACACCGCCCACAGAAAGGAGGTGCATCACTGGGTGTGCACACACCGCCCACAGAAAGGAGGTGCATCACTGGGTGTGCACACACCTCCCACAGAAAGGAGGTGCATCACTGGGTGTGGACACACCGCCCACAGAAAGGAGGTGCATCACTGGGTGTGCACACACCGCCCACAGAAAGGAGGTGCATCACTGGGTGTGCACACACCGCCCACAGAAAGGAGGTGCATCACTGGGTGTGCACACACCGCCCACAGAAAGGAGGTGCATCACTGGGTGTGCACACTCGCCCACAGAAAGGAGGTGCATCACTGGGTGTGCACACCACGCCCACAGAAAGGAGGTGCATCACTGGGTGTGCATCACACGCCCCAGATAAGGAGGTGCCATCACTGGGTGTCCACACCGCCCACAGAAAGGAGGTGCATCACTGGGTGTGCACACACTCCCACAGAAAGAGGTGCATCACTGGGTGTGGACACACGCCCACAGAAAGGAGGTGCATCACTGGGTGTGCACACACGCCCACAGAAAGGAGGTGCATCACTGGGTGTGCACACACCGCCACAGAAAGGAGGTGCATCATGGGTGTGCACACACCGCCACAGAAAGGAGGTTGCATCACTGGTGTGGAACACCGCCAAGAAAAGGAGGTGCATCACTGGGGTGTGGACACACCGCCCACAGAAAGGAGGTGCATCACTGGGTGTGAAACACACTGCCCACAGAAAGGAGGTGCATTACTGGGTGTACACACAACCGCCCACAGAAAGGAGGTGCACGAGCTCTGGCCTGGACTCTGCCTCTCGGCCTGCCACCTCATCCACAGTTCCCTTTCTGCGGTTTCCAGTTAACAATGAACCACCGGTTGCAAGCTGCATGCCAGCGGGGTCACAGAACT
>CM054140.1:10536902-10546902 GCA_028751875.1 Rapana venosa | reverse complement strand
TCTCGTTCAAGAGGATTCCCTCTAGAGTTAAGATCAGTGCCGACTCTACTCCCCCCCCTCCGTCCCCCCCAAAAGTCCTTCGGATGAGACTATAAACCGAGGTCCCCTGTGCGAACACACGCAGAACATCTTGCGCATGCGTTAAAACCCGGTCCGCTTTTCGGAAGAGTAGGCCATTGTATGCCGGTGGGAACGGATGGCAATTACAAAACGGCATACACACGGGGACTGGATGTAAAAAAGCACAGGAGTGATTATTCCATTATCCTCGAAATAAAATGCCATCCCCCCTTCTCGAAATTCTGTGCTAGGAATTCCCTCTCCTCTAGTGTATTCAGATTTCACACAACATACTTGTCTTCTTTTTTTTTTCTCTCAAAAGGCAGTGATGTGTACATGTGTGCTGACACTGGTGATCGCAGACTGCAGGGAGAGATGCAGATGTCGTCTGGTCATGGGCTGGGATGCATCCCCCTTTACTGAACTTTTCTCCTTTGTCATTTCTCTGATGATATCTTTGCACAGCGTGTTATATTTTCTGCTATGATTTTCAACAGTCTGGCATTTTGATGATAGCCATTCTTCTTTGGCTCTGCACATTTCCTTCACAGGATTATTCACTATGTTGTATCTAGGGAATCAGTCTCCTCTATCCAGTTTTGCTCTTCCACGGTGATAGTGATTCCTCAGGCAATCTATTGCTGGTTTTGTCTTTCATTGGTAGTATTGTGGAGATCGCCTGAAACAGTCATGGTATTCACAGGCTACGAAGAAAAAAGGTCAAAAGAAAAGCATCATAATGTAACAGAAAAATTGTACTAGAACACAGTTTCCATGAAAAATTATTCTTACGCTGTCAAGAACAAACATGATTTCAGCACACAAAAAAGTGAGATTATTTGGAACAAGAACAAAGTACACACACAAAACAGAGAACACACCTTTCCACTGAAGATTCACTCATTCCATCTTTTCCCTAACAAGGCTCTTGTCCCACCAACCACAAACATGACTTCATAGCTGAACATTGACAACTTTGCTCTGTCCTTTAAAAAAAGAAAGTAAAGAGAAAGTAAACGATATCATCTACAGCATTCCCTGCTCATCTTTTGATAGCAACACTGTTGATCCTTCCGACCATGTGACAAGATACAGAGACAGGCTTTCACCTGTGTGGCTCCTAGATGCCCCTGTACACAAAACAGACAAGTGTAGACAAGAGTGCATTCAAGGAGTAAAACATCTTCTCTGGTGGAACTAGTAAAACCAATAAGAAATTTTCCTCAAAGATTTGATACTGATCTTTAGCCATCAGAAAAATATTTCTCAACAGCAATTATCTTCAGCTCTGAAAACATTGGACAGCAGAAATCATCTATAGAAACATGTGTAGAAATAGTTGACGGCAGAAATCATGTTGAAGTAGTCTAGAGATGAGAATCCTGGAGTGAGCTGTGCTTTTGTCAGGCAGCACTACAGACAGAACAATTTCAATTTGTATCCAGGGAATGTGGCCACTTTCCACTTGCCATGGCAGTTCTGTCGTTTGACATCATTTTCTGCCAACCCTAATGTTATCAGTATCCTCTTTTTATCATGGTATTTCGATGGCAGTTTCAAAAGGCCACAGGAAGACAAATATTCTTGGGAATGGGATGAACACTTCTTCATTCTGAAAAGTGTCTTGCTGCAGGGTATCACGCAGGTGAAGCTTCAATCACCACCGGGACCTCTGATAAAGGCTCATCGATGAGAAGAAACTCAGTCAGGTCAGGCCAAAGGCATGGTTCTTACACAAACATGCCTAAAATACTCTCATTGAAAGATTTTACTTTCTAGCAATTTTTCTTTTAAATTGAAACCTTGAAATCATTTAAAAACTGATGGAGAAGTTGTACATAGTGACCTGCACTTGTGTTCCTCCACCACTGTTTCTGCATTACTGTTTACTGTGGGCAAGTGGGGAACTGCATCTCTTGTAGATCCAAGTGTGGGCCATTTATTTCTTTTTTCCCCCAACCTCTCTTGCCTGTGCTTGTACTGTAAGTGTATGGCAATGTTTAGGTTATTATCTAGCTAAGGCTGACAACTTGGCTGGATAAAAAGCTTATGACCTCCCTTGCATCCTTTCACTAGGATCCCCAAACATAAGGCACAAAGATTTACTAGGGGTTTATTTCCTCCTATTATCTTTTTTTTCTGTGCAACATATATTGTAAGCATATTTTCTTCCTCTTTTTATCATCATCTTTCGATGGCAGCCTTAAAAGGTCACAGGAATATCAAATATTCTAATGAATGTGATTGACACTTCTTAATTCTGAAAGCCGAGACCTCTGATAAAGGCTCATCCAAGTCCAAACGTCAGTCAACAACTAATCCTGTATCTGATGAGTGACAAGTTCAATTGATTTACAAATAGAGACGCAGTTGGGGCAGAACATACCCTATTGTCACCATGCATGAGGTGGAAGTGTTGTTTTAGCATCCCAACACTGCGGAAACTGTCACCACACTTCATGCACGGCCTTTGGTGCCCGTCGTCCTCTGCTTCCCCATCAGCTGCCTAGTGGCGGGAGGGGTGCTCAGATCCTGCAGATCTGCACCACCAGGCTGCTGAGGGACCTGGCTGAGGTCTCCAGGCCTCTGGGCGTCCTCCTCCATCCGCCCCATGTCTGCCAGCTGAGAGATTTTCTTCAGGACGACTAACAGACTCTGGAGATTGGAAGTTTCCCTGTTGGCATCTGTCATGACATCTCCCTGACCATTCCCTGCCAGTGCGTCTAACGCATCTCCTTGCCCATCTCCGTTTCTATGCTGTGAACACTGTCTGTCGTTCAGAATGTCTTTAAATGAAAGACATGGGAATGATGTACATAGCCCTGGGTCCTGCAACAGAGCAAGGTGTGAGATGTAGCATCACTACTGCTACTGATGTGTCATACACATGCTCTCTGCCTTGAAAGTCAGTGTCTTCTTACTGTGCAACTCACTGAATCTTTTGGCCAGTGCCGTGTTGTCATCATCAGACCCGTGACCTTGGTGGTCGTGGGGGAGACACGAAAGACGATGCCGTGGTAATCCTGGTCCATTCTCTGATGTTGTCCATCCATAACTTGTTCTGTCTTCCCCTCTTTCTGCCACCTTCGGGTGTTCCCTGCAGTACTGTTTTTGGCAGTGTTGTGGCGGGTGACGTGGCCGAACCATGTCAGCTTTTTCTTCTTGACGATGGTGAGAAGGGGTTCCTGTGGACCTGCCAGCCGTGTTATTTGACTCTTGACAAAGTCATTGGTCTTCCGTTCTCTCCAGGATATGCCCAGCAGTTTTCTATGGCATTTTGTTTCAAATGACTGGATTCGCTTTTCTGTTTCAGTAGTCAATGTCCAGGTTTCACTTCCGTACAGCAGGATAGTCTGAATTAGGGCTTTGTAGAGCTTTAGTTTGATTGGGAAACTGATCTCTTTACTTTTCCATATGGTGGTGAGTTTTGTCATGGAAGATGTTGCCATGGCTATTCTGACTTTGATTTCTGTCGTCGATCGCCCGTTCTTTTGTGAGTGTAGCGCCAAGGTATTTAAAAGCGTCTACCTCCTCCAGTTGTTGGCCGTTCATGTAAATTTTAGCAGTGGCGTTGCTCGTGCTGTTCACAAGTACTTTACTTTTCTCCGAGCTCACCCCCATCCCATATGCTCCAGCTCTGTTCTCAAGTCTGGTCGTAAGATCTTGCAGCTCTGTGTTACTTCCGCCCATGAGGTCAATGTCATCGGCAAACCGCAAGTTGAGGGGTCTGCTGCCAATGGAGATGGTAGAGTGGAAGTCATGGAGGGTCTCTCTCATAATGTTTTCCAAGAACAGATTAAACAGGACAGGAGATAACAGGCATCCTTGTCGGACCCCAACTGTGGTTTTGAAGTAGTCTCCGACCTGATTGTTCAGAAGGACTGCACTGCTTGCGGTGTTGTATAGTGCTTGAATGGTTTGCACTAGTCCTTCAATGCCAAACATTCTGAGGACCTGCCACAGGCCTTCGTGCCATACTCTGTCGAAAGCCTTCTTGAAGTCGATGAAGTTGTGAACAGGTCTCTTGATGTTGAAGATGTTTTTTCCATCAGGATGTGGGCAGTACAAAACTGTTCGATTGTGTTCCTGCCTCCCTGAACCAGCTTGTTCCTCTACAAGGTGTTCTTCTGCCTCCTGCTTGAGTCGATTCAAAATAACTTTGAGCATGATCTTGCTGGCGTGGCTGATGAGGCTGATTGTTCTATAGTTTTGGCATTGGCGTAAATTCCCCTTCTTGGACAGGGGTATGATGAGTGATTGTGTCCATTCTGTTGGCCACTGTTTTGTCTCCCAAATCTTCTGACAGATAGCTGTAACATGTGTGATGACTGTTTCGCCACCATGCTTGAGCAGCTCTGCTGGTATGTTGTCTGCTCCTGGGGACTTTCCTACTGGTAAGCTGCGGATGGCTTCTTCCACTTCTTCCCTCAGTATAGGTAATGGCGAGGGTGCTCTTGATGTTGCTGCTTTCTCTTCTAGTGCGGTGTAGGTCAGTACTAAGCCAAACTGTCATGGACATTTTGGTCGAGGAAAGTGAGGTGGCTTTACCAGCGTTTGAAATTTCTCTTCCCCTCTCAGCAAGAGGAATGACAACTAAGGATTGGTAACAAGGAACATTTTGTCAAGGGATAAAACGACCCACTACAGTCGCAAACCTCTCACTCCACTACACTACATGTGTAGGGAGAAGAATGGGGAGGGAATAAGAATAGAGTCGACCATGGCGAATTTCTACAATACATTTCGCTACGCTATCCTACAGTGCATTACACTACACTTCAATACAATGGAATACAAACGAATACAACGCAACACAATAGAAAGCTAATATGCAGTACAATACAATACATGACATTACAAAACAGTATAATAATAATAATAATAATAATAATTAATAATATGATGATGATGATGATGATGATGATAATAATAATAATAGACGTAATTTATATAGCGCTGTATCTTGTAAAACAAACAAATCGAAGCCCTTGCACTCAAATCATTTACATGCATACAACTTTACCTCAAATATCATGAATAACAGATTGCAAATTTATGCGGGCGAGCTTGCTCGCTCACGAACACGCTTAGGTGGTGATGAAAAAGATATGCTGTTGAATGCAATACAATACAGCACAACACAATTTAGTACAACACAACACAATATATATAATACAATACAAGACAATATAATACACCACAACACAATACAATGACCTTACAATGCATTACAATACAAAGCAACAGAACACAGTTGCTCCCTCTTCCCCCCTCCACTCCTCTCCTCTCCTCCCCCTCCCCCCTCCCCCTCCCCTCAACCACACACGGGACTCTTGCTTTCTCACACCAGAAGCGGATTTCTTTGGTGAGGACCACTCCTTTCTGCAGAACAGAGATAGAGGGGGTGGGGGGGGGGGGGGGTCATCAACAGGCCCACCTCCCCCATTGAAACAGGACCACGTTTTCCTTAAACATTGCTCCTCTCTTGCCAAGTACGGACAGTGATATCACGCACGCACGCACGCACTCACGCACACACACGCACGCACTCACGCACACACACACACACACACACGCACACGCACACGCACACGCACACGCACACGAGCAACGAGCAACGAGCAACGAGCAACGAGCAAGGAGCAAGGAGCAACGAGCAAGGAGCAAGGAGCAAGGAGCAACGAGCAAGGAGCAAGGAGCAAGGAGCAAGGAGCACTTTCCCTCAAGGCTTCTCTTTCCCCTATAAAAAGGAGGAGTATCGTGGAGAGATCTTCAATAGCTTTTCCACCCTCAGACTGGACGCTGTGATCTGACTTGCCAAACTGTGCAGTTTTCTAGAAATCAGAGTTACCAATATATTCACACCATGGTAAGTGAAACCAGTTACTGTGCTATGATTTGTAGAATATTAGTCGATAAAAATTTTTTTGTAAATCCTACCTTT
Organism: Rapana venosa; assembly: GCA_028751875.1. Classification (NCBI taxonomy): domain Eukaryota; kingdom Metazoa; phylum Mollusca; class Gastropoda; order Neogastropoda; family Muricidae; genus Rapana; species Rapana venosa. The sequence continues at coordinate 10,540,898 of CM054140.1, read as the reverse complement.
TTCATTTAAAACTGTCACTTGTTTTATGGTTGCATGATTTTTATGTTGAAAATTGTTCCTGTTGATTTTAAAAGGGAGTGAGTACTTCTTTGTGGGGTAGAAATGTTTAGTTGAACAGTAAGAGGCATTGATTTATTTATCTATTTTATATATTTATTCATTCCTTTATTTAATGGAATAAGCACTTTTGTACCTTTCTTTATATGCAACCCACAGCAGTTTGTGAACTTTGTCATTCCTTTCCAGTACCACAAAGAGCTACTCTTCCGAAATGTTGAACAGGTTTTAACATTTGTGCTAGATATTCTACATGTCCATGTGTGTTGGCATTGGATATGAATGTTGATGGCTTTGATCTTGTGGAAACGCTCCACATGTGTACAATGCATGCTAGATTCTGTCAGATAACTGTGTATTTCTTTTTTCTTAATAGCTATGTTCTGTATGAATTTCTGTTACACTTTTTTAAAGACATAAATGCTGGGTGTTTTTAGAAAGAAGGTCCAATTATTTAGACAACTTTTTCCCCACCAAAAAGGTATTGTCAGGAAAAGTAGGAGTTTTTGTTGTCGTAGTCATGATGGTGGTTCAAGTTGTAGAGGTCCCATACATTGATTTCTGTTAATATGGATTAAAAACCAAACAAACCGTCAAGCACTCATTCAAGACAAAATGATAATAATGATTACAAACGAGCAAGTAAACAAAGATCTGAAACAGAATCAACCACAGTGGATCCTTATTTTCAGGGATTCATTAGGTATTACCCTAGAGTTGATTTTAGAGCAGTATTTTAGATGATATGGGACAGTCTGGAGAAGGGACAGCCTTGGGGTTTGGAGCATTGAACTGGTGATCTGACAGCCCCGGCTTTGAGCCACAACTAAGGTTCGAGGTGATTTTCCCTGGAGTTAGAATCACTACCAACTCTACCTACTCCCTCCTCCCTCATCACGCGGAAAGTTCTATGACACTATGAACAGGGTCATGTGCAAAAAAAATGTAAAGCATCTTACACTCTCATTAGAACCTGTTCATAAGAGTAGCATGTGGATAAGAACAGATGACAAAATTATACCAAAAAAGCCCGAATGCATGCACACTAGTGACATGTTTAGCCCTGATGTCGGAATACGGCAACCTTAATGGTGTGCAGAAATGGCCACATAGGCAAACATCTCTTTCCTCACCCTGCAGTTCTAGGGGAGGAACAGATATTTCCATGATCAGAGAATCCTTAAGACAGAGGGTGGCAGGATGGTTAAGACGTTCGCCTTCCAACAAGTAAGCTAAACCCTGAGGTTCTGGGTTCAAGACTCCAGACTCAAGAATAAATTAATGTCTCAACAAGAGAAATTATGAGTGGCATTTTAAAATTACAATTACGCAGCAGCATACGTTATTAAACAATACAGATTAGGAAGTAATATAATAACTTAAAGCCGACACACCACCTGTGCTCGAAGACACACACACACACACACACATACACACACATACACACACACACACACACCATACACACACATACACAACACACCACACAACAACACACACACACAACACACACACACACACACACACACACACACACAAGCCTTATTAGCCGGCTTGGTTGTCTAACAACAACACACACACACACACACACACACTCAGAGCTTATTTGCCGGCTTGGTGGACACACTATCGTTGACTAGTGTAGCACACACACAACACACACAACACACACACCACACACACACACACACACACACACACACACACACACACACACACACACCACACACACACACACACACACACACACACACACACACACACACACACACACACACAGCCTTATTTGCCGGCTTGGTGGACCACTATCGTTGACTAGTGTAGCACACACACACACAACACACACACACACACACACACACACACACCACACACACACACACACACACACACACACCACACACACACACAACAGCCTTATTTGCCGGCTTGGTTGTCTAACAAACAACACACACACACACACACACACACACACACAGCCTTATTTGCCGGCTTGGTGGACCACTATCGTTGACTAGTGTAGCACACACACACACACACACACACACACACACACACACACACACACAACACACACACACACACACACAACACACAACACACAACACACAACACACAACACACAACACCCAACACCCAACACCCAACACCAACACCCAGCACCCAGCACCCAGCACCCAACACCCAACACCCAACAACACCCAACAACACCCAACAACGACACCCAACAACACCAACAACGACACCCAACAACACCCAACAACGACACCCAACAACACCCAACAACGACACCCAACAACACCCAACAACGACACCCACAACACCCACACGACACACAACAACACCCACAACACACACACACACAACCCTTCAAACACACAACACAACCACAACGACACACAACAACAACCAACAACGGACACACAACAAACCAACACGACACACAACAAAAACCAACAACGAAAACACACAACAACCACAACACACACAACAACAACAACAACACACACAATCAACAACAACAACGACACACAACAACAACCAACAACGAGCACAACAACAACAACAACGACACACAACACAACAACACGACACACAACAACAACCAACAACACACACAACAAACCAACTACGACAACAACAAAACCAACAACGACACACAACACAACCAACAACGACACACACAACAACAACCTTACCGACACACAAAAACAACCAACAACGTAACACAACAAAAACCAACACGACACACAACAAAAACCCAAACACGACACACAACAAAAACCCAACAACGACACACACAACACACCACAACGACACACAACAACAACCAACAACGACACACAACACAACAACAAACACACACACAAACCAACAACACACAAAACAACAACCAACCGACACACAACAACAACCAACAACGACACACAACAACAACAACACGACACACAACAACAACCAACAACGACACACAACACAACCAACAACGACACAAAACAACAACCAACAACAACCAACAACAACCAACAACGCACACAACAACACCAAAGAACAAAACAACAACAAGACACACAACAACCAACACGACCAAACAACAAACCAACAACGACCAACAACAACCAACAACACACACAACAACGACACACAACAACGACACACAACAACCAACAACGACACACACACAGTGGCCACGTATGACCGATAATTGACATGTACACTCGTGTGACCGATAATCAACACACAACACACACACAGTGGCCACGTATGACCGATAATTGACACAATTGTTCCTGTTGACATGTACACTGGACACACAGTTGTCTATCAACTCCCACTTTCCCTCCTTATATGGTGTCAAGGCTTCTCTTTCCCCTATAAAAAGGAGGAGTATCGCGGAGAGATCTTCAATAGCTTTTCCACCCTCAGACTGGACGCTGTGATCTGACTTGCCAAACTGTGCAGTTTTCTAGAAATCAGAGTTACCAATATATTCACACCATGGTAAGTGAAACCAGTTACTGTGCTATGATTTGTAGAATATTAGTCGATAAAAATTTTTTTGTAAATCCTACCTTTTTCATTTAAAACTGTCACTTGTTTTATGGTTGCATGATTTTTATGTTGAAAATTGTTCCTGTTGATTTTAAAAGGGAGTGAGTACTTCTTGTGGGGTAGAAATGTTTAGTTGAACAGTAAGAGGCATTGATTTATTTATCTATTTTATATATTTATTCATTCCTTTATTTAATGGAATAAGCACTTTTGTACCTTTCTTTATATGCAACCCACAGCAGTTTGTGAACTTTGTCATTCCTTTCCAGTACCACAAAGAGCTACTCTTCCGAAATGTTGAACAGGTTTTAACATTTGTGCTAGATATTCTACATGTCCATGTGTGTTGGCATTGGATATGAATGTTGTGGCTTGATTGTGGAAAGC
>CM054140.1:10517930-10536402 GCA_028751875.1 Rapana venosa | reverse complement strand
TCATGCACATGCTGTTTATTTGATGAATTGACATTTAAAAAATCCAGTTAAAATGATTAACAAGAGGTTAGAAACTGAATTGTTTGTAACAATAACTGTTTTTGGTTCTGTTTGTTTTTGATTTGGCATTTGGAATCTTCGACCAGATGGAAGTAATGTATAGTGTTGTGAAAGCACGTAGGTTTCGTCAGTGGAAATGCCTGTGGCTTTTTTAATCATCTGATTTTTATACAATTATTTCAACGTCTTTTGCTTTTCTCAAACAATTTCTCCATACACATTCTCAACTTTATGCAATACGTTCTTTTTTTACATTCATACAACCAAACCAGCGGAAAAACTCATAGGACAAGACTGATTCTACAAGACTGTGATAACACAAGCACATAATTTCTTTTTTAACGTTCAGTGATCACAGTTTTTGAAGGCGGCATATCCTTGATTGACATTTATTATGTATTAAAGTAGTGTCCGCATTAAAATTCAATTTATTATTATCTAGAATTGTACCAAAGGAATTGTACTCTAGCACTCCTTCTTTTGTTCCGTCTATGAAGAGATCAGGAACTGGGGGTGTATTTCTTCGAAAAAGCAATAAGCATTTCTTTGATTTTGTTGAGGTTTAAATCGTGATAGATTATTTCTTACACAGTTACAGGACTTCGACACTGCGTCCAAATGATCAGTATTGAGTTGGATATAATCTTGTAAGAGAGCAGAGTGGTTCTGAGCAGTTGAACCAGGTGGTTACAGCTTCCCAGCCTGGCCCTTTCTTCTCAGTGGGACAAGAACATGTCACTGGATGCACCAGAGGAGGCTAGAAACCCACGCTGGTGGGGGAACGCACCAGAACATCTTGCGCACATGTTAAAACCCTGTTCCACCTTTTGGAAGAGTAGGCCATTGTGTTCTGGTAGGAACAGATGACAGAAAAAATCCAGCATGCACGCAGGTTGTCTAGGACACTACCCTGATGTTGGGATGCCGTCACCTGTACGGTGGTGTGTGTGTGGGGGGGGGGCGGGGGAGGAGGGGGCTAGTGGCATTAAGTGAATCTCAGGTTGGGGAACCTCAGAGCTGTCCTTGTTTTGCTTAGTCACTGTCCTTCCCAGCATTCCTGGGCACATGTGACGTTCACAAGGACAGCAGCCTACTCTAGGATAGGACACCACACTCACAGACATAGTCACTTTTGACCTGTTGATCCAAACAAACAGACAGGACTCTACTTTTGTTTATATATCACTCTTTCCACACTCTAGGGTTCCTATGACTGATTGTTGTTCTTTTTTCCATATCTTTCTTTTATTGACTCTTAGGTATTTTTTCTTGTCTCTATTTCTTTTTTTTCATTTTTTCTTTATATCTTATTTTTTTTCATTATTTTTTCTTTTTTCTTTTGTTTCTTCTTTCTTCAACACGCAATGTTTTTCCTCTTTATTTCACTCTCATTCTCCATTCGCCGTCTGTGATGTGTGCAGTCTGTCTGTTACTTCAGTTGTACGCAAAGCACTGCCATCCTTGGTGAAGCACTTCCCATGCTATGTCTTCAGGGACACCAGTTTTCGATTGCTCCAACAGTAAAACGAACAGAAAAAGAAATTCTTTTGTTCCAGTAGTCGTTCGAATTCTAAATTCACAACAGCACAGACCAACAGTTTTATATTCTCTGATATACTTTCCTGATTGTCAGTGTGTGTGTGTGATTAAATTTTATTTTTTTTGGAATGTTCATACCAAATTGAAATGTAGCGTTCTTGTGTCTTTCAAGATAATTATACATTAATGAAGAACTATGGAGAATGTGCAAAGTTGATGATCTGAAGTCTGTAGCTAGTGCCAATAGACTGCGCTTGTTTGGGCACGTTCAACGGAAAGCAGACCACCACATCATAAAAAGAGGAATGAACTTTGTAGTGGATGGAAAGAGACCAAAGGGAAGACAGAGCAAGACCTGGGCTTCCGTATTGCAGATAGCTTAGAGAAAGGGACATATAAATAAGGAGGAAGCTCAAAAAACAGAGAGAGATGGGAAGGCTCATCATGTTAAACTCCCCTGGGGAAGAAACTTGACAAAAAAGGAAGAAGAGAAGAAAGTGCCTGTCAGTATTGCAATTTGCCCTTCATGGGATTGGATTAAAGTGATTTTAATTGACTTTGACTTGACATGTCCGAGTGAAGGGTACATGTCATTGCCATGCCTACGGCCTGATGGGTGGGGGGGGTGGTGGTGTAAAACGATTCTGAAGGCCTGTTGTCAACCACTTCATTGACCTGGACTCTTAAAAGTGGCTAGTAGTCTCTGCTATCCTGCAGCATTTGGGTGTCCTCATCACATCCAGTCACCCCCCTCTCTACAAGCTCTGCTCCGAGCTAGTACACAGCCTCTCCCCACTGCGGATTAAGCAGGAACGTGGGTGAGAGGTTTGCGACTGTTGATGAAGAACTCCACTCAGCGGCTCGTTTTTCCCGTGGACAAAATGTTCCTTGTGACCCAATCCTTCGTTGTCATTTCCTCTCCTACAGGGGGAAAAAATCTAGAATATGAAATATTTCAAAACGCTGTAAAGCCACCTCACTTTCCTTGACCAAATGTCCATGACAGTTTGGGCTTAGTATCTGAACCTACACGTACTGGGCCGAAAGATTCGGTGAGTTGCACAGTATGAGACGTCTGACTGTCAAGCAGAGAGAATGTGTATGAGGTCATGTCACACAAGTGCAGTGTGTTGCTCCATTCACACCTTGCTCTGTTTGCAGGACCATATTCAGGACCCAGCAGACTTTGCATTCCATGTCTGTTCATTTGAAGTAGGGAGAATGAATGCGCAGGAGATGCGTCAGACGGGACTGGCAGGGAAAGGGTCAGGGAGATGTGACGGATGCCAGCAGGGAAGCAAGCTTTCTCCAGAGTTTCATAGACGACCTGGAGAAGATTCCCTCAGCTGGAAGACATGTGGCGGTCATTGGAGGAGACGCCCAGAGCTGGAGACCTCAGCCAGGTACCTCAGCAGCCTGGTGGTGCAGTCTGCAGGATCTGAGCACCCTCCCCGCCACTAGGCAGCTGATGGGGAAGCAGAGGGAGGACGGGAACCAAAGGGCAGGGAGGGTTTCCAGTGCATGAGGTTGTGGTGAGAGATTCCGCCTGTGTTCGGGAACTAAAAGAACACTTCACTTTCATGCATGGGCGACAACAGGCCATGTCCATGCCTCCACCTCCTCAGCATACCTTCCCTCCACCTGCATCCCCCACCTCTCCACGGCCTCTCCGTCACCTGCCCCCTGATCCCCACACTACCTGTCAGAGGCAGCCAGTGACCCATCTCCTTCAATGGCCGCTATCACCCCCACACGGCCAGGGGTGGTATCTCCTGGCTCCACCCGGTTCCTCACAGACCCATCCATCCACCCCCATACACTGCCAGCAGGGTGTCCAAGTCCTTTCCTGGCACACCCTACTCCTGTCCATCATTCTCCCCCAATGCATCCCCCCACATCTCCACACCCTCCTCTTTGTTCCCCCAGACAGGGTTCCCCTGCCCCCCCTTCCGTTCCCCCACTCCCCCTGGGTCAACCACTCCCGCCCTAGCCGCCCCCGGTCTCCGTCCCGCCTCCCAGCAAGAAGGCAGCCCGTCTCCCTCTTCACCCTCATCCAGGCCCAGGTCGTTCACAAGCAAAGCCCTTCCCCCTTCCCCTGCTGTGACAGTCATCTCGGCTCAGGCCAACCCGCCCCGCACCAGCAGTGTCCTCCCTGACCCCACCGCTCCACAAAGCACCCCGTCCATCCCTCCCCAGCCTGTTGGCTGCCACCAATGCTGCCATTCCACTCAGTATGAGTCAGATCGTCAGGCCATCTAGGTCCACGTTCCCTCACCACCCCACCACCGTCCCCAAAGGGTATGTCTCCCCCACTCTCCCTACTCTACCATCTGCTACCCTCGCTTTCACTTTCACCTCTGGTCCCTGGGAGGTCGTAGGTATGTGACCATGCCCCACGGTATAATCACAGTGAGGACAAGGCCTTGCCTCCAGGGGAAGCCTTGATGCAAAGCTTAGGTCTTCTCCCAACCTGCCCACCATGTCTGTTCTTTCCCTCTTCACCCCATCCCCGTTCCCCTGTTCTTTCCTCTCCTCCTCTATGAATTGTTCTTAATGGTGAACCCCCCTCCCTTCTGTCCCACTCCTCCCTCGGCCATTTCCATTTCTTCATGCGCTGCTTTCCCTCCTCCTCCTCCCTCTTTCCTGTGGTTGCTTCCTTCCTTCCCTCCATTCCTCTTCTCCCTGTCAGCCTCTCCTCCTCAAGGCCTCCCTGGCTGCCCTCCTGGCTGCTGTCCATCTTTACACCAGGCCATGTCTGTCCATGTTTACACTGGCATCCTGTTTACACCCTGGCCATGTCTGGCCTGTTTCACTCAGGACATGTCTGTCCATGTTTACTACAGGCATCCATGTTTACACAGGCCATGTCTGTCATGTTTACACCAGGCCATGTCTGTCCAGCTTGCACAGGCCAGGTATGCCCATCTTTACACCAGGCCATGTTGTGTCCATCTTTACACCAGGCCTTGTCTGTCTTTCTTTACACCAGGCCATGTCGTCCAGCTTTACACCAGGCCATGTCTGTCCTGCTTTACAACAGGCCATGTCTGTCCATATTTACACCAGGCATGTCTGCCCATCTTTACACCGGCAATGTTGCCCATCTTTACACCAGGACCAATGTCTGTCTTATTTTCAAAGGCCATGTCTGCCCATCTTTTACCACCTGGCCATGTCTGTCATGTGTACACTGGCCATCATGTTCTGTCCTATGGTATACTGCAGGCCATGCTGTGTGGAGTTGTTGCAGAGGTGCCTACGCTGTGGTGCTTGGTCAGCCGAAACAGTGCAAGCATTACAGACAGTACAGCAGCATCTTGAACAGGAACAGACAGCACGTCAGCAGCAGGACAGGGGTGTTGAACAAGGGGTCCTGCTGTTTAGAGGACGGGGCCAGTGTGTCCTTCTCAGCAGTTTGTCACAGTGTGTGTATGGTTCACGATTTTTTTTCTGGTTTGGGCTTATTGCCCACTGGTGCTGATAGACTGCCAACCGTTTTGGTGCTGTTGAAAAATAGTGTGCAATACGATGTTCAATCTTTGAGAATTTTCAATTAAGAGGTTTGCTCTGTGTGTGTGTGTTGTGTGTGTGTGTGTGTGTTGTGTGTGTGTGTGGGTGAGGAGAGATGAGGAGAGAGAGATAGAGGAGACGTACGGAGATTTGTGAGAGAGAGAGAGAGATTGCGAGAGAGAGAGAGGTGATGAGAGAGAGCGTATTCAGCTTTATTGTTGAGTGAAGGTAAAAGGAAAAATATGGCAATTGTGTGTTTCGTTGCTGCCAATGTGAAAACAGTATGAAATTTTATCCTCGTGTGGCGTGTGTGCGTGCGTGACGTGCATTCGTGCGTTGCGTGCGTGTGTGTGTGTGTGTGTGTGTGGTGTGTGTGTGTGTGAGTGTGCATTTCTAATGTGGGGCTGTTGACCTGTGGAGTGGTAGATGCCATCTTTAGTCATGTATCTACACCATCAGTATTGTTGTTCACTGTTTGCATGTTGGCAGTATCTGGGATACTGATGGTACTGTCTGTTCTGTGTCATACGTATCATGAAGCAATGAACTCACACAGGAGAAACTGTGATGTTGTGTACATAATATTCTGTGATAGACCTGTGCCATTCACTCAGCGGTTTGTTTTCCACGAGCAAAAAGAATGCGCTGTTCCTTGCGTACAGATGACTTTAGATCTGACGTGTGTCCCACCTCCCCCCTCCCCTCGCCATCAGCTGGTCAGTGTGACCGTCCATGGAAGGTTCAGATGACCTCTACCAATGTCAGGTGTGAGTGGCCGCATTGACTGTCATTGTGAATGACCGAGACATGATGCTACCGTGCAGTATGTTCTTGCGAGTTCTGATAAAGTTGTTGTTGTTGATGTTGATGATGATGTGATGTTGATGTGGTGTGTGATGTTGATGATGCTGTTGTTGTTGTTGTTGATTGTGTTGATGTGTTGATGTGATGTTGTGTTGTTGATGATGTTGGATGTGTTGATGTTGTTGTTGATGGTCTATTCATTGTGGATGCCTCCCGGCTGAAGTGACGGCTGTCAGCAGAGTGCTGACGGGCTGAAAGGAAGGGAAGAGGGGGGGGGGGTGGGGGGTCGTGGGTGGAAGGGGGGGGGGGGGCTACCAGCTGACAGAGGCTTCAGAATGCCAATGGTGTAATGTCCAGTCGCGTCTTTCTTTTTCTTTTATTGGAATGAATCTTTTGTCATCATGTCCGTGGGATTTACTTCCCACCTAGTTGTTTTTAATGGAAAATGCGATGTAAATAAAGTTCGAAATGATACATGTTGTCTGACTCGTCTTTAATCATTTGTATAAAACGATTGGTTTTTTCTGTTTTGTTCAACTAACTGACCAACTCTCTATCTCTGTCTTTATGTCAGTCTTTCTGTCAGTCTGTCTGTTCTGTCACTCTGTCTTTCTGTCTGTTGTGTGTCTCTCTCTGTTTGTGTCTGCTGCTCTCTCTTTCTCTGTTCGATCAATAATCTCCCTGAGAAATTTGTGGACTGCACAGCATGCAGCAGCAGCAGCAACAAATCCCAGCCTTACACTCAGCTAAGCGATCTCCACAGTGTCTGCAGCAGGGCAAGCCTGTGTGCCGTGGATTCCTGCAGTGCTTGCCCTCACGATGTGCAGTGGTGTCCGTTTTTTCACACGGGACCTCAGTTTATATCTTACCTGGAAAGTTTGGTGGTTGTTTTTGTTAGTTGCTTTTTTTTTTTTGGGGGGGGGGGGGGTGAGGGCGGTGATATCAGTGCCAACGTGACCCAGAGGAACAAATCAGTCATAAATCAACACAACCAAGCCACCGAACATGCTGATCAACACAACCCCCCCGCCCCCCCCCCCCCCCCCCCCTCCCCATGATCAGCAAACACCCAATGTGTCACGGCTGCCGCCCGGTTCCTGCAGGAACTCTGTTCATGAGTTGGGGTAAGGTCGTTGTTAGGATAGGAGCTCTGTCTCCTTCCAGGCTCGACCGGCACTACACAAGCCAGCGTGAAAAATACCCTACTTTATTACGACTCGCTCTACACAAGATAATTATCAGTATTTACATCCACTAGCAAAATTACCCACGCTATTCCCACCCTCCTCACACGTTCCTAATCCCGCTAATCCCCCACTTAACAAGAAAATTAACACCTTGACTACAGAAACAAAAATACGTCCACCACAGTCTTTCACACACTCTCACTGTCACACGCGGCTCTCCCAGCGTCACGGCGCATACATCCCACCTGGGGAAGCAGTTCAGTTCCTTCAGGGGGAGAGGGGCTTGAGGGCGGCCTAGCTGTAGGGGGAGCCCTATTGCCGCTGAGCAGACAGCAGCAAGCATGGGTAGCGGCAGTCATGCACTGGCCGTCTCCAACTCCAGGACGCCTGGGTCCAGGCCCCCACCTCCAGCTCCTGGGGTATTTCGCTCGCTGTCTGAGCTTCCCTGCTGATCACTTAGGCATAGTACGATCATCGGGGATAGGATTCACGGTTTTTCGGTTCATGCGAGCAGGCTACGGTATCGGCAGATTAGATTCGAAATGTGGGTCCTGAGTTAACGGACCGTATTCGAGGTGGTAACCTCTCTTTACCGCTCGCTGCGGCCTTTTCGTTGACTTCGTCGGACGCGTTGGCCGCTTGCGTCGCCGAACGCGTTTGTCGCGATAGTAGTCGTCCCGTTTCCTTCGTGTATTTTATCCGCGTTCGTTCGTCTTTCTGTCGCTTAGCTCGAACACCTCGCACGAGTGCTTTTGTGATATGGTGTAGTCGCGTTTTCCTCCCCTTCGCGTCCGTATGGCTCGCTCTTCGGTTCTTTACGCTCGCCGCGCGAGGTTCGTTTCGGAATGTTTCCCTCGTAGCCCTACGGTACGTCGTATTGTACTTTGACCCGTCCCGCGGCGACGCGCGTACTTATTTCCGCGTTCGCGTTCGTTTGTTCGTCGGCCGTCCGCTCGTATGTGTTTCCCGGCTCCGACCGCAGGACGCGAGCGTAGTCGAGGTGGACACGGGGCGGGGTGAGAGTCCAAGCGGGATGAGGTTCGAGGGACACGAGGGGCGGACTGAGCTACGAACAACCGCCGTGAGTGCTAGTTTGTGTCGTCAGGTTGGCAGGTTAGCGGTGTTAGAGTGTTCTCATTTGCCGTTTTCTCGTACCGTTGTAATCTTGTTTCCGATCACGTTTTCGTAACGTTTTGCATTTGCGTCTCACGTCTGTGCCTGACCGTTACTCTAGTCGTATCAGCGACGCGTGGTCCTTATAACGAAGGAAAAGTGTTCAGTCTCGCTGTGGTCTCTGGCCTATCTGACGGTATTTGTTCAGTTTACGTACGAACCGGTTCAGGCGGTAAGAGCGTTTCCGCGGGGGGCGGTGTTACTTCGTTTATTTGTTCGGCCGTTACTACGGGTCGTTCGCGGGGGTTTATGCTCCGTTTACGTCGTACTTTATAGCGTGTCGTAATATCGTAGCGAAACATCGTTTACACGACCTTCGCGTTTCAGCCGTCACCCTTACGTTCACGCCTTAGAGCTTCGCCTCTAATTAGCGTCGTCGGATTTCGTCGTCTTCCGATCGTACCTCTATTGTTATTTCCCGCCGCCTAGGCGCCTTGTACGCGTTGCGTCTGGCGGGCCGTCCGCGTATCGTACCCTTGTACCCGTCGTCTTCGTATGTTTTAGTATCCCGCGGCGTTTGTCGTTCAGTATCTACGTTATACGTTGTTTTTATCAGTAATTATAATCACGTACGCTCCGTAGTCTCGCATGGCAGGACCGTCGTGTCGTGATCGGACTTGACGTTCGTTACTTCGTTTTCGTTTTTTGTTCGTCTGCGGATTGTCGTGACTATTAACCGCGCAGTTTCGTTATTCTACCGTAGCGTCCTCGTCGCTGCGACGTGCCTCTCTTGCGATCCGGAATTAATTAGTTACGTAGCTACGGCGCTCGCGGGTTTCACATATCCTCGTTCGCTCTAACGTCATTCAGTTTTACAGTGCTCCGATAGCATATTTGTTTCGCTTGCCCGTCGGTGACGCTGAAGTTACGTCGGCGAATTTATAAATTTCCGCGTCCATCCGTGCCCTTCCCCGTCACTCTGCATCCGTTCGACACGTCTCCCACCTCTCCCTTGCGCGTGTTGCGTTCGAGGCTCCGTCGCGCACGCGTTAAGAGTCGCTGCTGTTTACCGTTCCTCGCTGAAACCGCGTCTCGTGCGTGCCCCCAGCTTCACGTTTCGGGCCGTTTTGTCGCCCCTATCGTATGGGCCTCATGAGATTTTCCCGTCGCACTATCGTACCGTTCGATATCGTCGCTCGTCTGTTAAATCGTTGTCGTTTAGTTATAGACTACCCCACCACGTCGAAGGTTCGTTTTCGGTTCTCCCCCGTATATTTAGCTCTTCCGCGCGGTCGTACCGCTCCGTGTCTGGCAATATGGTCAGTCGTTGTCCTCTCGTTCGCCATTCCATCGCCGTCGTAGGCCTCGCTAGACTCGTCCTCCGTATCCGTTGCGCCCACGTACCGATTTCGTCTCGTATCCTTCGACCCACGTATCGGTTCCGTTATCGTCCGTATCGTCGTCCGCGATACCATAGCGTAATCCTCTTTGCCCACTCGTTTCGTCGTACTTACGTCGTCGCTTGTTCGTCAGTCTATCCCCCGCGGCTCACACTCGCATATGTAACGTACTTTTTCCACGTTTGTCACGCTTACATCTGTTGTCCGGACATATCATTCGTAAGCGCTCGTACTTGATGAAGTCGTCTTGGCAACATTGCTAGGTACAACCCCCCCCCCCACTCCCTGCGCCTACTCCCCTTGTAATTTTAATGGAGTTAGGTGGGCTCTCCTCTAACAAATAAACAACAGTTGACTTCTCAATATCTAAGCACAAGCACACAACAAGGAATACTGACACTGACTTGGGTCTTCATTTCGCCTCACATAAATAAATTAAAAACGCGCCTCTACAACCATTCTTATCATTTATTCCCTGGACGCCTGTGGCTGTACACTCTACTACGATCGTTCTTAATTTCACTTATCAGCCAGACAATTTTTTTTTACATCACCACAACAATGCTTCTGTTACAAAATAAGACGTCTCTATCTTCCATCTGACAGATACGACATGACCAGACTATTTTTCTTTATCTTAAAGCTCTAAGTTGATTTTTTTTTTTTTATTCCAAAAAACTTTATTTCTCTCATTCAAAAGAAATAATTTTTGGGGGAGTGGTGGGTGTGAAGGGGGTGTGGAAAAATATCATTACCTTGCTCTAGACTTGTTTCCCGTCCTACCTTACTAAAATGTACAATTCGCAATTCTTAATCATCTTTCAACATAACGTTTTTTCTTTGAAATTATTCTTCAATAACAAGTTTTACTTTGACACCCTTTCCTAAATTGATCACACATACATTCCATTTATCTCCTTTGATGGTTGTAAACTCATCCACAGACCCATGGACAACTCTACGTGATGCCGAAAGAACACTGCGGCAGCACACACAGAGTTCTGCGGTTTCAAATCCGAGCCCTGCGGTAAATCTGCTCTAACGAAAAAAATTTGGTTTAAAAGACTGTTGAAAATAAGGAATACAATAATCCAACATGTAGCGCGGTCTGGACCTACTTCTGTGGCGCCTCACCGAAGTGCTAGCGCTCACAGACAATTATTAAAATATAAAAAAAAACACCACCTTTTTGATCCCTTTCCTCCAGGAGGAAGGACATCTTCCTGCAGCGCCTTACACTGCAAAGAAAATAAAGGTGGGATGCTTGAAACGACGGTTCTTCCCGAGGAAAGTCAAATCAAAAAACTCATTGTTCCCATCCTTAATACACTACTAGCTGGTGTAAGCGTCATCCATCCATGGCCCTACACTGACTGCGGTCAGTTGGGTCTCTGGCTTCGGTGAGAGTTCGGCTCCCGGCATCCTCTCAGCTGAGTGGTGGAGGACCCAGTGGACGACCTAACGGGCGGAGGTGCATCAACTGGTGTGGACCCACCGCCCACAGAAAGGAGGTGCATCACTGGGTGTGGTCACACCGCACAGAAAGGAGGTGTATAACTGGGTTGTGCTCGCCACCGCCCACAGAAAGGAGGATGCATCACTGGGTGTGGACACCCGCCCACAGAAAGGAGGTGCATCACTGGGTGTGGACACACGCCACGAAAGGAGGTGATCACTGGGATTGTGCACACACCGCCCACAGAAAGGAGGTGGCATAACTGGGTGTGGACACACCGCCTCGATAAGGAGGATGCATCACTGGGTGTGCACCCTCGCCCACAGAAAGGGAGGTGCTATCAATGGGTGTGGACACACCGCCCACAGGAAAGGAGGTGCATCACTTGGGTGTGCACACCGCCCACAGATAGGAGGTGCATCCCCCCCCCATGGGGTGTCGCACACACCGCCACAGGAAGGAGGTGCATCACTGGGTGTGGACACACAGACCACAATAAAGGAGGTGATCATGGGTTGTTGCACACACCGCCACAGAAAGGAGGTGCATCACAGGGTGTGCAACACCGCCCACAGAAAGGGTGTGCATCACGGGTGTGCCACACCGCCCACAGAAAGGAGGTGCACCGAGAGTGGCGTGGAATCTGCCGTTCGCCTGCCCACATCCATCCACAATTCCCTTACTGCAGTTTCCCAGTTAACCATGACAACGGTGCAAGCTGTATGCCAGCGGGGTCACAGAACTCAAGACGACATCTGCACACAGGGGTGGGGTGCCTACAGGGGAGGAGTGGAGGACTCTCAGTCCCCCAGCCTCGATTCTCCTTCTAGGATGGAGATGGAGGTGAGGTGGTGAGGGGTAGGAGATTGGCGGAGGCAGGTCAGATCCTGACCAGGACAGCGCCTCCTCCTCCTTGGTACTCAGCTGTCATGTGCGGGTGTTGTGGCAACAGCCCCGTCTCCATCTCTCAGCAACTGCTAGATGCACGCTACCTCTCAGGGCGGGGTGGCTTCTGGCACATTCAATGTGACACAACACGACAGTCAGCCATCTTGAGCTAGGCACTTCCACTGGTTGCCAACACTTGGCCTTTCCCCTCTGAGAAACTTGGACATTTCGCAGCGACAATTTTCCTTCTCGGCTTCCACTCTGTTTTGCCAGGGTGTATCTGGGGATTACTTCCCTTGACGATTAACGCAACAACGTGAACCTGGTTCAGCTGGTACTGAAGATAACATTTTCTTTCTGTTTTATGTCACACCAGCAAATCTAGGGTTGCTCTAGCCAGTGGTTAAGACCGTTTGACTTCAAACCCATAGGTCCATGAATTCCACTTTACAGCTTAGTCTTTAGTGATCGACTATGACTCTCTGACTAGGAGGCTTGACTTGCACAGTCCTTATGTGCTGCAGCCCTGGGGACTCGTTGGCCTTTGGAGAACATCTCCAACCGCACTGTCCTTATGCCCACTTGGACGAGAGAGTGTGGGTAGTGCTGGGGCAAGGCATCTCCATATAAATAAATGTCTGCCCCAATTTCTGAAACGCAGCTGCTCTTTTTGCTTGTTTTGTGAGGTCATCGCTCGACTCGACGACAAAACTTATAGTGTCCATGAAGTCGTGGGTTCCGAATCACGGGCGGTGTTCTGGTGAATTAAAGGGTGGGGATTTTTACGATCTCCCAGGTCAACTTCACAGTGCAGACCTGCCTGGGTTACCTGGGTTCCTCTGAAACAGCCTTCCCTTCCTTCTTCCAGTTGGACGGTGAATTCAAACTGAAGTCCAAGCTTCCAGATTGTGACTATTAAACCGGCGGCCCCGTATGCCATGCACGCAGAACATCTTGCACACACGTTTAAAACACCGGTCAGCCTTTCACAAGAGTGGCAATTTTCCTGCGGGTGGAACTGAAGTATTTTTTGAAAATGCCACACCCACTGTGTCGTGTTAGGGCCACCATCCCGAATTGTCGGGAATGGGCTTACCTAAGGGGGGGGGGGGGGTGACGGTGGTATACGCCAAAATCATCACTGGCAAACCTGGTAGGCTGAGAGAGGCACAAAGAATTTTACTAACTACAAGAATGTTATACCACCCCCCTTCCCTCACATCCCACCAACACTACATATGCCCGCGCAGACGCTCCAATGCACGCGCAAGTTCAGTAAACCCATATCCCAACACTTCATCAAGTGTTTGTGTGGTTGTATGTGCGTTTGCGTGTGAGTGTGTGTGTGTGTGTGTGAGTGTGGTGATGGTTTGCGTGTGTGTGGGTGCGTTGTGTGTGTTGTGTGTGTGTGTGTGTGTGATTGTGGGTGATGTGGGGGTGTGAGTGTGTGTGTATGTGTGAGTGTGTGTATTTGTGCATTAACTTTGTGCCAATGCTGCATCCTTGTAGTGGGTTAGCCACAACTATATTTCCTCAGAATGATAATAGAATGGACAATGCAACTAATCATGATACAGCCCTCTGCCATTAAACTTTATGGATTGCTGCCATTAAGCCGCCATGCGGATTATGAGATTGTCTCTGTGTTATTAGTCTAAATAATCATTAACGAGATCCCTTTTTTACCTGACCTCTCTATGACTTGCTGTGATAAGCCGCCAGACGATTAAAGATTATCTCGTGTTATTAGTTTGATAATATTTAACTGAGATCCCTTTTATACCCTGACCTTCATGGACTTGCTGTGATAAGCCGCAGTCGTTTAAAAGATTTATCTCTGTGTTATTTGTCTGATAATATTTACTGAGATCCTTATTACCATGACCTTCATGACTTGCTGTGGTTAAGCTGCCAGACGATTAAAAGATTATCTGTGTTCTTAGTCTGATAATACTGAGATCTGTTGTGGATCTGTGGTCTAGGTGACCCCCTGCCCAGAAAGCGAAAAGGTCCGGGTTTCTAGTGTGGTGGTTCGATCCCCGTTTGTGCCCGAAACTGTTCTCCCGTCCACTCCACCCTGAGTGAATAGGTGGCGCTGGTCTTGTGGCGACCCACTCTTCCCGGGGAGAGCAGCCCTGATTTTACGCAGATAAATCTGCCGTGACTTAAAGTGGTATACAGTACAATAGAACGCAAAACAATACAATTCATTACAATACAATACAATACAATTCATTACAATACAATGCAACATGACTGATAATATTGAGATCTGTCAGTGGGTATGGGCCGATGCCTGAATATTGTGTAGTTTAGTGGCGGGGCGGGGGGGGGGGATGTGGTATAAACAGGGGAAATGTGTTGGGGAGACTTTGGAGGAAGGAGTTGTGGTTTTTATTTTATTTTTTTAAATTTTCTTTTTTTTTCTTTTTTTTTATGTTTTTATATCGAGGATAATGGAATAAGCAATTATGTGGGTTTTTTTACATCTAGTCCCCGTGTGTATGCGGTTTTGTCAATTCTGTCATCTGTTCCCCCTGGCACACAATGGCCTACTCTTACGAAAAGCGTAACAGGATTTAACATGTGCGCAAGATGTTCTGCGTGTGTTCGCACACGGGACCTCGGTTTATAATCGGTTTGTGTGTGCGTGTGTTGTGTGTGTGTGTGTGTGTGTGTTTGTGTGTGTGTGTGTGTGTGTACCATACCATACCATGGCAAGCTATACCCTGCCATGCTGTCCAATGGCCAGTGGTATGGATGTCTCAGTCACAACACAAAGTCACCTTCTGTGCGTGAGCTTGTCCTCCTGTCTAGAAAGCTTTCTCAGCGGCTGTTCTGTCCCTGTTTTTTAAAGAATTTTTTTTTATTGTTTTATATAGATGATAATGGAATAAGCACCCATGTGCTTTTTTTTACATCCAGTACCCGTGTGTATGCGATTTTGTAAATTTTGTCATCTGTTTCCACCGGCACACAATGGCCTACTCTTCCGAAAAGTGGAACAGGATTTAACGTGTGCGCATGATGTTCTGCATGCGTTCGAACACGGGAACTCGGTTTATAGTCTCATCCGAAGGACTTGTGTGTGTGTGTGTGTGTGTGTGTGTGTGTGTGTGTGTGTGTGTGTGTGTGTGTGTGTGTGTATGCGTGCGTGCGTGCGTGCGTGTGTGTGTGTGTTGTGTGTGTGTGTGTGTGTGCGTGTGTGTGTGTGTGTGTGTGTGTGTGTGTGTGTGATGGAGTTCAGTGTGAATGCAGCCTAAGCAAAAACATACTTGAATGAGAATGATGATAGCCTCATTAACCACACAATGCAATTAAAATATCCACAACTGAAACAAAGATGAGGAACTCCAAGAAGAAGAATAACAAAAATATATTAGCCACCACAACACAGTATGATGGACGGATGAGACTATAAACCGAGGCTACGTCTGCGAACGCACGCAGAACATCTTGCGCACACGTTAAATCCTGTTACGCTTTTCAAAAGAGTAGGCCATTGTGTGCCGGTGGGAACAGATGACAAAATTCACAAAACTGCATACACACGGGGACTGAATGTAAAAAAGCACATGAGTGCTTGTTCCATTATACTCGATATAAAAGAATAAATTAAAATAAATAATAAATTAAGCAACAGAGAGAAGTGGAGGACAGCCTTGACAGTGTGGAGTTGAACAGTTGGTGGAACGTCACGTGTCAGACCCGAACTGCTGGAGATTTAACAGCGACATCAGATACACACGTACACAGCTAGGCTTCACTGTGGTGTGATGCTGAAAAGCTACATATGTGTAGCGTCTCCTTTTGGCAACAACAAAATTCTAAAGATCATTTTCAAAAATTGCAAGGTCCACTTCCTTTGAAACTCTTAAAAATTCCCATCACCCTCACCCTCCTCAAATAGCATCTCCACATTCTGGAAATTATATGCTAACAATTTTCTCTTCTGTCACTTTTTTTTATATTCTTCCTTGTTCCTTTTCTATTACCTCCTTGTCTATTTTCTGCCTTCTTGGTCCATTCTCTTGCCTTTTTATTCCCCAGGAAGACTTAAAAGATAACAATTCTCTTATGCCGAAGTTGGATGTGCTGGGCCTGACTTGTCAGGCGCTTGACGGCAGCGTGACTCATTATCGCTTATATAGCAGACAACAATGGTCACTGTCTGAGTGTTCCACGAAGAAGACAAAATAACTCCATTGCAGTTTTGAATAGAGCTCTTCTGTTTTGCCAATTATCTGATAAGACAAAACTGGGTACCTGTGGTAAAGTTTCTCCGACTTGAATTTTTAAGATAGATATTTGCCCGGGGGACGGGATAGCTCAGTGGTCGGAGCACTCGCTTTCCCCCAGCCAAGTTAAGCAGCGTCGAGCGTGGTTACCAGTTGGATGGGTGACCGTTTGTGCGCCTTGGCTTCAGTACAGTTCCCCCAGTTCACCCAGCTGGAAATGGGTACCTGCCCTCTTTAGGGTCAGGGAAGGTAAAGCAGTGAGGGAGAGGAGATGGGCGCCGCCCTCGATATGCTGGCCCTAGAGAAGTGAGGTCTCTGACGCCTCGCTCCCCTACGACCTTACAGGTTATGAGACTCCTTTACCTTTACCATTTATCATCAAAACACAGCTGAATCCTTGTTATTTCACTCACATCAAAACCAAATAATTTGGTCTGACCAGTAAGTTTGGTATTATTTATACATACATCTTTATAGTACATTGATTTTTTCCCCGTGCACATTCCATTTTCTGTCAAAAGCGTTTGATGTAGACATGTTTCCAAAACACGTCCTCTATGCTATGTTTTTCTTTGGAGGAAAAAAAGTCCTACACATTTTCTTACTAAAGCGGTTTTAGGAAAACCTAACACCACGTCACTGTGATCAAGGCCTTGTTACCTATCCATTTAAGACAACCGCATTCCGACTTCAGGGATAACACGACACTAGTGTGTATGTATTTTTTAAAGGATTTTTTGTCAATCTGTTCCTACTGATATGCAATGGCCTACTCTTTCGACAGGCGAAACGGGTTTTAATGTATGCACAAGATATTCTGCGTGTATCTGTACGTTTGTGCGGGACTTCGATTCATTGTTACTGTCTCATCCAAAGGACTTTGGGAGGAGTGGAGTCAGTACTGGTGTAAAGTCAGAGGGAAAATCCGCTGGAATGGACATCTGGATGATGATTCGAACCTGCTTCGTCAGATCACGAGCTCAGTATTCTAACCACTAGGCCAGCCGGTGCTCGCTGTAGAGGTTGAATGGTCAATATGAATTTGCCGGTTGAATTGTGTTGTTAGATGTATCCATTCTTTTTATTCTTTTATTTCGAAAAGAATGGAATAAGCACTCGTCTTCTTTTTTTATTTTTACATCAAAATGTGTGTGTGTGTGTGTGTGTGTGTGTGTGTGTGTGTGTGTGTGTGTGTGTGTGTGTGTGTGTGTGTGTGTGTGTGTGTGTGTGTGTGTGTGTGTGTGTGTGTGTGTGTACTTAACGTCTTTTCACATTACGTGATATTAGACGAATGTGTGTGTGTGTGTGTGTCTGTGTCTGTGTGTGTCTGTGTTTGGTGTGTGGTGTGTGTGTGTGTGTGTGTGTGTGTGTGTGTGTGTGTGTGTGTGTGTGTGTGTGTGTGTGTGTGTGTGTGTGTGTGTGATGACTATATCTTATACCACGTCTAGCCACTAGCAGTATTTCAACACAACAGCGACAGAATGAAAATGATAGCATGATAATGATACAGCCTTATACGTAAAGGTAAAGGTGTTCCCATAACCTATGGAAAGAGAGGTATCAGATCCCAGCTTCTCTAGGGGCCAGCATTTTGAGGGCGGCGCTCATCTCCTCTCCCTGGCATACTTAACCTTCCCTGACCCTAAAGCGGCAGGTACCCATTTTACGACCGGGTGAACTGGGGAACTGTACTGAAGCCAAGGCATACGAACGGTCACCCATCCAAAAGGTAACCACACACAGCGCTGCTTAACATTAGCTTGGGGAGAGTATGGGCTCTGACCTCTAAGCTATCCTGTTCCCTCATACCATTATCTCAATGGATGGCTGTGATAAGCAAGCCGCCAGGTACAATCTGCCGACGGGACAGCTCAGGGGTCAGAGCGCTCACTTTCACCCAGCCAAGGTTAAGCAGCATCCAGCGTGGTTACCAATTGGATGGGTGACCATTTGCGCGCCTTGGCTTCTATACAGTCCCCCAGTGCACCCAGCTGTAAAAAAAATGGGTACCTGCCCTCTTTAGGGTCACGGAAGGTAAAGCAGCGAGAGAGAGGAGATGGATGCAACCTTCAATATGCTGGCCCCTAGAAAAGTTGAGGTCTCTGACGCCTCGACTGTATAGGTTATGGGACACTTTGACCTTTTTTACTTACAAAATTACAATCTGGTACATTCAGACACTTTGATGTGTGATTATTTCTCGTCTATTTTCCCCCGACATATCTAGTAGGCAGCCTGTGCGATGGGATGAGCTGCTGCTCTGGAGTCTCTCTGCAT
>CM054140.1:10498041-10517430 GCA_028751875.1 Rapana venosa | reverse complement strand
AAACTAAAAGAACACTTCCACCTCACGCAGGCGACAACAGCCATGCCCTCCCTCCACCCCCCCCACCCTACCCCCCTCCCACCTGCATCCCCCCCCCTCCCCCCCCCCCCCTTTTGCCCCCCACCCCCCCCCTATCCCACACTACCCGCCCCGCCAGCCGGCCCATCCCTACCGGCCCCTTAAACCCCCCCCCCAGGGAGGTGCCCCTTCTGGCCCCCCCGGTCCACACAGCCCCATCCATCCACCCCCAAAAACCCGCGCGGGGTTCAATCCTTTCCGGGCCACCCCCCCCCACCATCCTTTCTCCCCCCGCATCCCCCCACCTCCTCCACACCCCCCCCCCCCCCCCCCTCTTTGTTCCCCGACCGGGGTTTCCCCCCCCCCCCCCCCCCTTCCCCCCCCCCACCCCCCCTGGGTCCCCCACTCCGCCTTGCCTCCCCCGTTCCTCCCCCCCCCCCACCAAAAAACCCCGTTTTCCCCCTTCCCCCTTCCACCCTCTTCACCAACCAGCCCAACCCCCCTTCCCCACCTTTGACAGTCATCCCTGAAAGGGCCAACCCCGCCCCCCACCCAGCAGTGTCCCTCCTGACCCCCCCCCCACAACCCCCCTCCCCCCTCCCCACCATTGGCTGCCCCCAATGCACCCTCCCCTCAGAAGGGTCAAAATGTCGGGCCCCTGGTCCAGCCCCCACCACTCCCCCCCCCGCCCCCAAAGTGTTTTTTCACCCCACTCCCCCACCTCTACCTCTGAACCCCGCTTCATTTTCACCTCTGTCCCTGGGGGTCGTAGGCATGTGACCACCCCCGGGTTTTCTCATGAGGACACGGGCCTTGCCCCCAGGAAGCCTGAAGCAAAACTGGGTCCTTTTCCCCCCAAACCCGCCCACCATGTCTGTTCCTTCCCCCCTTCACCCTCATCCCCTCCCCTGTCTTCCCCTTTCCCCCCTCTAATTTTTTCTTAATTTTTAACCCCCCTCCTTCCCACCTCCCCTCCTTAAAAAATTTCCCCCTCCGGCCTGCTTTCCCCCTCCCCCTCTTCTCCGTGGGTGCTTCCTTCCTTCCCTCCCTCCCCCTTTTCCCCGTCCCTCTCCCCTCAAGGGCCCCCCTGGCTGCCCTCCCCGCTGTGTCCATCTTTCACCGGCCATGTTGCCGTTTACACCAGCCCTCCATGTTTACACCCGGGCCGTTGTCCATGTTTAACCGGGCCCGTTTTCCAGCTTTACCCAGGCCCGTTTTTCCCTTTTTACCCAGGCCATGTCTGTCCATTTTAACCCCCGGCCCTACCCGCCCGTTTACACAGGGCCCTGTCTGTCCATCTTTTCAGCAGCCATTTGCCCCGTTTTCACCACATGTCTTTCTCTTTTCAGCAGGCCCCTTCGCCCCTGTTTTACAACCAGGGCCCTTTGCCCCTTTTACACCCGGGGTT
The DNA here is from genome assembly GCA_028751875.1 of Rapana venosa. Classification (NCBI taxonomy): domain Eukaryota; kingdom Metazoa; phylum Mollusca; class Gastropoda; order Neogastropoda; family Muricidae; genus Rapana; species Rapana venosa. The sequence goes on along the minus strand of CM054140.1, from coordinate 10,516,004 downwards.
CTGCCCCCGTTTAACCCGGATGTCTGTCCTCTTTACACCCGCCTGTTCGCCATCTTTTTCACGGCCTGTCTGCCTGTTTTTGCAGGCCATGCGTTGGGGGTTTTTTGCAGAGGACTACTGGGTGTTGGGCACCCCAAAAAGTGCAGCACAGCATTACAGCCCTCTCTAACAGGGAACCCCAAGACGCAGCACAGACAGGGGGGTTGAAAAAAGGGCCCGTTTTGAAGGGGGGGCCCGTGGGCCTACTCACAGTTTGTCACGTGTTTGAAGGTTCCAGAGTTTTTTTTTTGTTTGGGGGGTTTTGGTGTTTTTGGTGGTTTTGGGTGTTGAAAAAAGGGAAATTTTTAATTTCATTGGAAGTTTTAATTAAGGGGGTTGGGGGGTTTTTGGGGGGGGTTGGAAGGGTTTTGGTTTGTTTGGGGTTTTTTTTTTAGAAAAAAAAACCAACCAACCCCCAAACAACCAAAACCACCCCAAATCAAAGGGGGTTAACCTTTTTTTTTTAAAAACAAACAAAAAAAAAAAAAAACACCCACCACCCACACACACACACCCCAAACATGTTACTGTATAACACAAAGTCAGTAAAAAAATACACTTAGGATAACTTATTCTCTTATTCTAAGGTTTTACAAAAAATATAAAGTGAGGCGGCACAACCTCAGGATGACTTGTGCCAGAGTAAACAGAGTCAAAAAAAATTGTGTCAAATTATATTAAAAGGGATGAGTTCTCCAACTTTAAAAAAACGGGACACACAAGAAAAAGTGTACTTCATCTCCGGACTTGCTTACAAATGGAAGCACCCCAGGTCGTAAATTTAATGTTCTCTGTATCTAAATTTTATGAACATTTTACTATACACCAAGTCTAAACTTAGACATTTTTTTTTTCAAATTATATCCTTATCAAGTTTTAGAAAAGGTTTTACTCATGGAATTTTAAAAATTTTAAGTACATTGAAATTTTTCACTGTTTTTATTGATATCCTTCTGTCATCGGCATAAATAAACCCCTTCCCTGAAAGGGTTTAAATAAACTCTCTACAATTTCCGACTCCTTGATTGCCAAACAAATCCAAACCCGAGTTACCAAACGGGGTACGTATTTGTGTTGCCCAGTTTTTTTTTCCCTTGAAATCTGAATAAAGCACTTGTAGGTTTTAAAAGGTGGGCCTGCTCTCATTCATATGCAGAATCTTAATCAAATCTAATGATTTACAGCAGCATAAAAAGGGGAAGGGTATTATTAGTTTCACTATAAACAAGATCATTAGGTGACGTCTATCAAAGCCAAAAAAACGTTAAAGCCGAGGGTAGGGGTTCACAATGTTTTTCAGCTGCCCCAACCCCATTTTCTGCTCATATAACACAGGGGTTGTATTTTGCATCAATATTTAAAGGGGAACAAATAAAAAGGGTTTATTTTAATATTCTATTTTTTTTTCAACAAAATAACAGGTTTGTTTCCCTTTCGACTTGCCAGATCTTTACACATTGTGAAACAAGCTTAGTAGAAAAACAGTTTCCCTAGTATTTAATCTTTAATCACAGGCATGATATTTCCTTTTACAAACCATTTTTCAGAGCACTAAATATCCACCTTTTTCTGAAAAAAACATATTATCTTACTCGATTAATTTAAGATCCAGGCTTTTGAACATGTTTAAGCTTTTAACTGCTTTTGAAAACCCTACGCGTTTTCAATAGGGGAAAACATCTCAGCAACAAAGAATAACAATCTGAAAATTTTGGGGGGGGGGAAAGGGGGGGCCCCTGTTTACCATTTTGATGATGTTTGGGCAAACCCTATTAAAAAAACAGAAAACAATGGGGGGTACATACCCCCCCTTTTTAACCCAGTGTACAGTATATTATGTCATAATTTATTCCAATCTTTTTCTGCTTTGACATTCTGATACAGGGCTCCAAACTCTATATTTACCCCCCACCTTTTTTTAGGAGAATGGGGCCACAACAGTTCCTGTTAACAGAATAAAAATGTTTTCAAAGTCAATAAATGCACAAGGTTTAGTTATGGAAAAACTTTTTCTGTACAAACGCAAGCAGAGTAAAATATGATCTATGTGGAGTATCCTTCTTAAAACCAGTTGGTGCTCCCCCTGTAATTTATTTTTCAAAACCCATTCTTGTCCCCTATTTTTAAATAATAGATAAAACCTTCTACTTATTCAGAAGAAAAATTCCCCCGTAGTTATTGGGGTTATCAAATCACCTTTTTATCAATGTTTATTTAGTTTCACCCTTTATCGGGAAAAGCCCACATAAAAAATTTTGTTGAATATTTTTTAAAAGGGAAAAACCAAAATTTTTCCCTCCATTTTTTAGAATTCCCCAAGATTTGATCAGGACATGCTTTCTCACTTTTAAATTTTTCTAAGTCCCCCTAATATTTCATTTTAGATATAGGACGATCAAAATGTCCCATTTCCACACTGTAAACACCCAGTAATCATGGATTTGGTAAGGGTCTTTCTCCAACGGGGTTTTTGAAATTTGAACCACTTAACTGATTACTTTCTTGGGCTGATTTTTTTTCAAAAAAATGACCCTTTTTAAACCTTTTTTCAAAAATGGTTTTGAGAAGAGATAGATGACCAATCGCAAAAAAGGTCTTATTATACTGTTTTTTTTCCCTTTAAAGCATGCATTATTTCCTTTTTGTAACAGTACCGTTTTTTCCCATTTCTAATGTTTTTCGGAAAGTCTTTAGAAGTTTTTGACCTTATATTTAACTTTTACATTCATTACAAACCAATATCATTTGATGGACCCTTTTTTGTTTTACCCCGTTTCTTCTACATTTACACTGGCTTTTTTGCATTTAAAAAATCTAAAGCTTTTAATGTTTATAAACATCTGAAAGGGATTAATAAAAATTTCAACTTTCAATTGGAGATTTTCTATATAAATGAAGTTTGTTTTCATCCCCCAAAATTTTTTATCATCAACTTTTCCCCCCTTTTTTAAAGTTTTAATATAAAATTAACAAATATGAAACGGCTCCAACAAAATTTCCCTGACAAAAAACTAAAAAAACACTGAATAAAAATAATATTAAAATAAAAATTCACAGGAGTTTAACCCGGGGAATTAAACGCCTTTTTTGAAAAAAACATCACATGTCAAAAATTTCTTTTTTTGGGAAAAAAAATCTTTTTTACACTTAAAAAATAACTTTAAAACTCAAAAACTTTTTTAATTCAAAAAAGTTTAGTTTTTTTCTTTGCAAACATTTCCCCCTTTTCCCCAATTTTTAAAATCTTAACTAGAATTCAACATTTCAAAATTTTTTAAAAAAAACCTTATGTATAAAACAACCAAAACATTCTTTTTTTTTAAAACAAATTTTACGAGAAAATGCAAATATTTTTAAAATCTAAAAAAAAAAGTTTAAATTGCTTTTTAAACCCACTAAAACCTTATCTAAATTAAATTCCGTTACAAATTTACTAAAAAAATTCTTTTTAAATGTTTCCTTCAAAATTTAAAAAAAAAACGACTAAGTAAAAAACCACAACAGGGAAAACAATCCTTTCTTCCAAGACCAAAGAAAAAGTTTTTTTTTTTTTAGTATTAACATTTTAAACCATCCCCAAAACATTTCACCTTAAAATTAAACAAACAAACCCCCTTTAACGCTTAAAAAACTCTTTTAAAATGCCACCCAAAAGGAGCTTTTAACCAGAAACAACTTTTTGACCCCTTTCCGGGAAAGTTCTGCCCAATTTTAACAAAATCGCCATTGGCAAAGCCCCCCTATTACAGAAAATGGGTCTAACTGGGGCTGAGTGACCGGTGTCTGTTTATTTTTTCCTACCCCCCTGTAAAAATTTTAATATGGCAAAGGGATGATTGTATGGGCCGGCCAACAAGCTATTCCCTTCTTTTAAGATCATTAAGGCTCCTTTCGCCCTTAATGTCAAAGATCAAAAACCATTCCAAAATTTTTTTCCCCCTTTCCCCAGCACCTTTAAGTATGGGGTCAAATTGGCCTAAAATCTCTAACAGTTTTGGAAAAAAACGCGTCTACAAAAAATCCTTGAACCTTTCAAACGGTTTTTGCCTTTAATATTCTAACTATCTTTATGAAAAAAACACTGGGGAATAATGGGGAAAGTTGTTTAGAATTTATTTTTCCTGTGCACCACAAACTTAAAACTGACATCCCTTTTTTCGGGAAAAAAATTTTTCCCCAAATTTTTCAATCAGCTCCAGTCCAATACTTTCTTTTCCCTGCCATGAATAAAGATATTGTTCCGCTTTACCGGCCCTTTTTGAAGTCTGATTTTTTCTAGTTTTTTCACTCTGTCCATCATTTTTTTATTTGATTGCTTTTAAATCTAATTTTCAGTCCTAAATTGTTCGTCTTGTCTTATCACACATTTCCTTTCAAGGGATAACACTGTTTGTCAAATTTTTTTTGACTTCTCATAGTCTCTGTTTTTTTTTTAGCAATCTCCATTTCCCATCTTTGGCCCCATGTGGTAAATGTTTCCCCAAGCTACTGTAGGAGAGGGCCCTGTCTACTGTGTCATGTAGGTGGCTGGCGGCCTATCTGCACTTATTTGGGATTTCCCTGCGCTTTTCCGTGATAGTGCTACGACCCCAGCCCCATCGTCAGGGAGTTTTCCTAGCTTCCCCTCCCTTTACCAGGTCGGGTTCATCTCCCCCACCCACACCCAAACAAAAGGCCCCCCGAAAAAGATAGTAGGGTCAGTCCCCAACAAGACACCCTCTCGCCCCCTTTTTTGTCAGGGTGGGCACTGCCCTGGTGATTTGAATTCTGCCCTTTTGGGAAAGAAAAGGGGAAAAACTGCCGCAAATGTCCCCCAGAACCCTGAAACTGCAGCGATTTCCCACCTCCTTATCTAACTGTATGCTAACAAGAAAAAATTAAGGCATTTAAAAATAGCTACTAATTCACAAAAATACTAGAGCAATTTCCACGCTTCACCTTTGTTTTCGTGACGGGCCCCCCCCCCCCCCCCAGAGAGAGGGAGGATAGAAGAGAGAGAGGTATTCAGCTTTTTTTGTTTTAGTAAGGTTTTAAAAAAAATTGGGAATTGTGTTTTGTTGCTGCCAAAAAGGAAACATATAAATTTTTTCCCACGGTGCGTGGTAGGGTGCGCGCGGCCGCGCGGTGGTGGTGTGTGTGGTTTTTGTGTGTTGTGTGTGCATTTCTAAAGTGGAGCTGTTGACCCGTGGAAAGATGCCCCCCTTTTGTAGTATCTAACCATCATATTTTTGTTCACTGTTTGAGTTCAGTATCTGGGGTACTGATGGATTCTTTCTGTGTCAACGAACAAAGCAATAACTCTACAGGGGAAACTGTGATGTTGTGACAAAATTCTGTATGACCCCTTTCCATTCAACAGCGGTTTTTTTCCCCAAACAAAAAAAACGCTGTTCCTTGCTAAGATGGTTTAGATCTGACTTGTCCCACCCCCCCCTCCCCCCGCACCCCGTGGGCAGTGGACCTCCCTGGGAAGGGTTTAGATGACCTCTACCAATTAGGGTGAGAGCCATTGACTGTCATTTTGGGTGACCGAGACAGCAGCTACCCCGTTTTGTTTGCGAGTCTGAGAGCGTTTTTGTTGTTGAGTTGTTGTTGTTGGTTGAGTTGATGTTGTTGTTGATGTTGTTGTTGTTGTTGATGTTGTTGATTTTGATGTTGATGTTATCTTGTGGAGCCTCCTGCAGAAGTGACGGCTGTACGGAGTGCTGAAGGCAGGAAAGAAGTGTGGGGGGGGGGGGGGGGGGGGGTTGGGGGGGGGGGAAATGGGGGGAATGGTGGGGGGAGGGACCACTGACAGGGCTTCAGAATTGCAATGGTGTCATGTCCAGTGCTGTTTCTTTTCTTTTATTGGAATGACTTTTGTCATCATGTCTGTGGGATTTACTTCCAGCCTTGTTGGTTTTAATGGAAAATGCGATGTAAATAAAGTTAGAAATGATACATGTTGTCTGAGTCGTCTTTAATCATTTGTATAAAACGATTGGTTTTTCTGTTTTGTTCAACTAACTGACCCACTCTCTATCTCTGTCTTTCTGTCAGTCTTTCTGTCAGTCTGTCTATCTGTCACTCTGTCTTTCTGTCTGTGTGTCTCTCTCTGACTGTGTCTGCCATGTCTCTCTTTCTCTGTCGATCCAATAATCTCCCTGAGCAATCTGTGGACTGCAGCAGCAGCAGCAACAGCAGCAACAAATGCCAGCCTACACCTCAGGCTAAGCGATCTCCACAGATGTCTGCAGCAGGGCAAGCCTGTGTGCCGTGGATTCCTGCAGTGCTGCCCACGATGTGCAGTGGTGCCGTTTTCACACGGGACCTCAGTTTATCATCTTACCTGAAAGATTGCTTGTTGTTGTTGTTAGTTTGCTTTTTTTTTTGGGGGGGGGGGTGAGGGGCGGTGAAATCAGTGCCAACGTGAACCCCAGAGGAAAAATCAGTCATAAATCAACACAACCAAGCCACCGAACAAAGCTGATCAACACAACCACCCCATAATCAGCAACACCAATGTGTCACGGCTGCCGCCCGGATCCCTGCAGGACTCTGTTCAGAGTGGGGACAGGTCGTTGTCTAAGGAAAGGAGCTCAGTCCTTCCAGGCACGACTCGGCACAACACAAGCCAGGTGAAACAACCACTACTTTATTACGACTCGCTCATACACACAGATAATATCAGTATTACATCCACTAGTAATTACCACGCTATTCCCACCCCTCCTCCCAGTTTCCTAATCCCGCTAATCCCCCCTTAACAATAAATTAACACCTTACTACAGAAACGAACAACGTCCACCACAGTCTTACGCACACGCTCTCACTGACACACGCGCTCCTCCCAGGATCACTGCCGCACACATCCCACCTGGGGACGCTGTTCAGTTCCTTCAGGGGGAGAGGGGCCTGAGGGCGGCCTAGGCTGGCTCTCCTCAATCAAATAAACGAACATTTGACGACTACAATATCTAAAGCACAAGCACACGACAAGAATACAGACACTGACTTGGGTCTTCATTCGCTCACATAAATAACATTTAAAAAAACGGCCTCTAACCTATTCTATCATTTATTCCCTGGACGCTGTGGTGTACACTATACTACGATCGTTCTTAATTTCACTTATCAGCCAGACAATTTTTTTTTACATCACCACAACAATGCTTCTGTTACAAAATATGACGTCTCTATCTTCCATCTGACAGATAGGTCATGGCCCAGACTATTTTTTCTTTATCCTTAAAACACTTTAAGTTCATATTTTTTATTCCCAAAACTAGTTTCTCTCATTCAAAATGAAAGAATTTTTTGGGGAGAGGTGGGTGGGGGGAATATATTATCTCTGCTTCTATACTTGTTTCCCTGTCCTACCTTACTAATATTTACAATTCGCAATTCTTAATCATCTTTCAACATAACGTCCTTTCTTTGAAATAGTATTCAAAACAACAAAGTTTTACTGTTGACACCCTATCCTATCGGGGACGGGATAGCTCAGTGGTCGGAGCATTCGCTTTCCCCTAGCCAAGTTAAGCAGCGTCGAGCGTTGTTACCACTTGGATGGGTGACCGTTTGCGCGCCTTGGCTTCAGTACAGTTCCCCCAGTTCACCCAGCTGTAAATGGGTACCTACCCTCTTTAGGGTCAGGGAAGGTAAAGCAGCGAGGGAGAGGAGATGGGCGCCGCCCTCAATATGCTGGCCCTAGAGAAGTGAGGTCTCTGACGCCTCGCTCCCCTACGACCTTATAGGTTATGGGACTCCTTTACCTTTACCCCTTACCCTATCCTAATTGATCACACATACATTCACTCATCTCCTTTATGGTTGTCAACTCATCCACACGACCCCAGGAACAAACTATACGTGACGCCAGACAGAACACCTGGCGGCAGCACACCCAGAGTTCTGCGTTTAAATACCAGAGCCCTGCGGTAAATCTGCTCTAACAAAATAAAATTTGGTTAAAAGACTGTTGAAAATAAGGAATAAAATAATCCAACATGTAGCGCGGTCTGGACCTACTTCTGTGGCGCCTCACCGAAGTGCTAGCGCTCACAGACAATTATTTAAAAAAACACACACACCAGCTTTTGATCCCTTTCCTCCAGGAGGAAGGAAATCTTCCTGCAGCGCCTTACACTGCAAAGAAAATAAAGGTGGGATGCTTGAAACGACGGTTCTTCCAGAGGAAGTCAAACCAAAACTAAATTTTCCCCATCCTGAATACACCTACCTAGCTGGTGTAAGCGGACATCCATCGCCACTTGGCCTTACACTTGACTTCGGTCGTTCGGGTCTCTGGCTTCGTCTTTGAGAGTTCGGCTCCCCGGCCTCCTCTCGACGAGCTGGTGGCAGACACAGTGACGACCTAACGGCGGAGGTGCATCACTGGGTGTGGACACACCGCCCACAGAAAGGAGGTGCATCATGGTGACACACAACCGCCCACGAAGAAAGGATGTGCATCACTGGGTGTGCACACACCGCCCCCAGAAAGGAGGTGCTTCACTGTGTGGCACACACCGCCCACATAAAGGAGGTGCAATCACTGGTGTGGACACACCGCCCACAGAAAGGAGGTGCAAATCCCAGGGTGAGGACACACCGCCCACAGACAGGAGGTGCATCACTGTGTGGGAACACACGCCCCAGAAAGGAGGAGCACATCACTGGGTGTGGACACACCGCCCACAGAAGGAGGTGCATCACTGGTGTCACACACCGCCCACAGGAAAGGAGGCAACACTGGGTGTGGACAGCATCCCGCCCACAGAAAGGAGTGCATCACTGGGTGTGGACACAACTGCGCCCACAGAAAGGAGGGTGCAATCACTGGGTGGGACACACCGCCCACGAGAAAAAGGAGGTGCATCACTGGGTGTGCACCCACCACCCACAGAAAGGAGGTGCATCACTGGATGTTGCACACACCGCCCCAGAAACCGAAAGGAGTGCATCACTGGGTTAGTGGACACACCGCCCACAGAAAGGAAGGAGCATCACTGGTTTGTGCACACACCGCCCACAGAAAGGAGGTGCATCACTGGGTATGGACACACCCGCCCACAGAAAGGAGGTGCATTCCAGCTTGGGTGTGCACACACCGACCACAGAAAGGAGGTGCAACGGCAGCTGGCCTGGACTCTGCCTCTCGGCCTGCCCACCTCCATCCACAATATTCCCATTCTTTTCTGCGGTTTCCCCAGTTAACTAATGAACACCCGGTTGCAAAAGCTGCATGCCAGCGGGGTCACAGAAACACAAGCCGACATCTGCACACAGGGGTGGGGTGCCTAACAGGGGAGGGTGGAGGACCCTCCCTCAGTCCCCCCCAAAGCCTCGATTCCTCCATCAGGATGGAGATGGAGGTGGTTGGTGAGGGGTAGGAGACATGACAGGAGGCAGGCTGACCCAGAGACAGCGCCCTCCTCCTCCTGGTCCTGATCAGATGTCCATGTGCGGGTGTTGTGGTTCACAGCCCCAGTCTCCCATCACTCAGCAACTGCAGCATGCACGCTAACGTCTCAGGGCGGGTATGCTTATGGCACATTCATTGACACAAACACGACAGTCAGCCATCTTCAGCTAGACCATTCGCACTTCCAGTGCCAACACTTGCCGTTCCCCCTCATGGGAAATCTTGGACATTCGCAGACGACAATTTACCGCTTCACACTCTGTCTTGCAGGGTGTATCTGGGGATTACTTCCCTTGACGAGCTAACACAACAACGGGAACTGGTTCAGCTGGTACTGGAAGATAACATTTTCTTTCTGTTTTATTTCACACCAGCAATCTAGGGACCTCTGCACAGTGGTTTAAGATCCTTGACTCAAATCCATAAGTCCATGAAGTCGTGGTTCCGAATCTCTCGGCGGCGTCTGGTGAATTAAGGTTAGGGATTTTTACGATCTCCTAGGTCCACTTCAAGTTCAGACCTGGCCAGTGCCTGGGTTCCATGAACAGCCTTGGTGTCTTTTCTTCTTTCCGCAGATGGACAGAAAATCGAACTGAAAGTCAAAGCTCTGCAGATGATAACCCGAGTTTTATACCGTGGCCCCGTATGCCAATGCCCACGCAGAACGTCTTGCAACACAAACGAAAAACTCCTTCAACAGTCACAAAGTAGCCATTTTCCTGCCGAGAGGAATTTATTAAGAAAAAATGTAGAATGTCCCCCATAGGTTGGTGATTAACACCATCCCTGAAGTCGAAATGCGGCTACCTACAGGGTGGGGAATGAGGCACCGTGGTCGGAGTGGTTTAAGGCGGTCCAACTCGTAGATCCAGAAGTCGCGGGTTCGATTCCCCGCTCGGCTCCGGTGTTGTGACCTTTGGAAGACACGTACTCCTATTTTCCCTCACTCCACCTAGTGTACAATTGGGTACCAGCTCTGCTGGTGAAGTAATCTGGCGACAGACTAGCGTCTATCACAGGGGGTTTTGAAAAACCATCAGTTCGCTTAACCTACAGAACCGGATAACTCCGCTCTAAGGGCCTTCTTGGCAGGAAAGAACATACAGTAGCTACTATACACAGGGGGGGGGGGGGGGGGGGGGGGGGGGGGGGTGACGTGGATGAAACAAAACCCTCACTGTGCTGGCCAACCTTGGAGCTCCTGCAAAGGAAAGACCACAAATACCTAACCAAAAAAAAATGTCTGTTTAAACCCCCCCCCTTCCACCCCTCACAATAAGCCCGCGCCACAGCACACGCACGCAGCTACCCACACACGTGCGAGTTCAAAAGCGCCCACATTCTCATTCTTCAGAACAAGTCGCGCCGCGCGTGTGTGTGTGGTGTGTGTGTGGTGTGAGTGTGTGGTGTTGTGTGTGTTGTGTGTTTGTCTGGCGTGTGTGTGTTTCGGTTTTCATTTACGTCTCTTCACAAATGTGATATTAGACACATTAAAAAAAGTGGAGGGGATGGGGGGAGGAAACCTGGGAGATGGGCAGGGGATTAAAGTATTAAAATGTACACTGTAAGAAAATATAAATACCAATACTTATTGGAGTAAAAAATCATTTGTATTGACATTTCTGATAGTGTGTGTGTGTATGTGTGTGTGTGTGTGTGCGTTTGCGTGTGAAAGTTCAAGTCACGTCAAAGTTTTATTTCCAGATGATACATTGACTAAGCAATGCGTTTGCTTTTTTCATTAAGCCATGAGGAACAAAAACATCTTGAACAATAATATCTATCTACATCGTTATGATAGCCATGCGTGTGTGTGGTGTGTGTGTGTGTGTGTGAGGTGCGTGCGTGTGTGTGTGGTGGGGGGGTGTGTGTGTGTGTGTGTGTGGTGGTGTGTGGTGTGTGTGAGTGTGTGTGTGTGCATGTGTTGTGTGCTGCGTGTGTGTGTGCGTGTGTTGAGGTGGTGTGTGTGTGTGAGTGTGTGTGTGTGCGTGCATAGCTATGTGGCAATAGCAGCATCAACCATAGTAGTTGTGTAGTCATGACAGTATTTCCTCACAATGATAATAAGACAATGCAACTTAATCATGATACAACCTATGCCATTATCGTTTATGGAATCTGATAAGCGCCAAAACGATTAAAAATTATCTCTTTGTTATTAGTCTGATAATATTAACTGAGATCCTTTATTCCATACCTTCATGACTTGCTGTGATAAGCCCAGACGATGAAAAAGATTATCTCTGGTTTCTTATCAGATAATACTGAGATCTGTTGGTGGATCTGGGCTAGAGGTGACCGACGCCTGCCTAGAAAGCGAAAAGTCCCGGGTTTCAAGTGTGGAGGTGGTTCGATCCCCGTTTGTGCCCGAAACTTTTCTCTCGTCCACTCCACCCTGAGTGGATAGGTGGCGCTGGTCTTGTGACGACCCACTCTTCCCGGGGTGAGCAGCCCTGATTTTAGGCAGATAAATCTGCCGTGACTTATTAAAGTGGTATACAGTACAATAGAACACAATACAATACAACCCATTACAATACAATAGAATTAATTACAATACAATACAACTCATTACAATACAATACATATCATTACCCCCCGTGGGACTCCCGGGGTATGCTTGCAAAGCGAGCATCGCAAGAATAGGATCTCTGCCCTCCAACCAGGTATGTCGTAAAAGGCGACTAAGGTGGAACCCTTCCCCCAGGTAGGGGTTAGACACAGGGCTAACAACCCTGTTCTGTAAAAAAAAATAATTGTTACGGAAACAGCAACGAAAGAAATTAACAATTCCTGTGTGACGGCTTCCAGAAGTCATCGTGAAGATGCTCGAATGAATGGCAGTGTGAAAGCCGAAAGGAAGCCACTGAAGAAGATGGAAGACTAAGCGCCAAACATAAGACCAAGATAGGAAAAATTTTCAGGAATTAAGAACCATGTTCGACAACAGGATAAACTAGCGTAAGTTTACAGCAGAGATGAGACTACAATTTGCATATCCGAATTAGTGAAAGCCGATGGACGGATCATGCAAATACAGACCAGCACAAGGAGAGACAGTGCTGTACAGTGGAATAGATGACGCCAACCACCATGAGGGAGTAGCAATCATCATAAGAAAGGAAAGGAAAATGCCCTGAATGGAATGGAAACCTATCAACAAGCAGTATGATAAGATAAGAATGAAAGGTAAAGCATGCAATAACAGAAATCATACAATGCTATGCACCAACCAACGACCATGTGGGAGAAGAAAGCAAAGAACACATTTATGAAACAATTACAGCTGAAATGGAAAACAAACACCAAACCATGACAGAGATAGTGATGGGTGACCTAAATCAAAGTCGGAAAAGACAACACAAATCACGAAAGAGCCATGGGAAAAGAAGGAAGAGCAGCATAAATGACAACGGAGAAAGAATTGGTGGAATTCTGCATGACAAAACACCAAAACCCTGGGGGCCCCCCAATTTTGAGGGACATTATTTGCACACCCTGAGATCCACAAGCTACCTGGTGTTTCCCACCAATGGAAGAGACAAAAACCAATCGACCACCTGATGATCATGGGACATGGCGGAGATCGCTCCTATATGTATAAAGTAAGAGAGGAGCCGATGTTGGCAGTGATCCCCACCTTTTACTGCAACCCTAAAAGTGAAGGAGAAAAAGGGCCCGGGGGAAAACCAAGACAAAAACATTTTGTGTGGAAAACTGCGCAACAACAAAGTTAAGAGGCTTTCCCCTCCACTAAAAAAACAATTTCCCAAGCACTGGGGATACTGAAAACTAACATGACACGCTAATAAACACCTGTGAAAAAAATCAGGACAGCCACACACAACCGGGAAAAGTGCTAGGACAAGACAGAGGAAGAGAAAAAGGTGGATTCAGCAGACCCCTGAAGCCATTGAGAACGGGAAAGAGAACTGAAGAAAAAAAATTTTAGAGCAAGTGAACGGATAAGAGAGGGGTACAAAAAAACATACAAGAAGAAAACCCAAAACTGAAAAGAAGACAAGAACAACAAGGTACCTACAGGGATGTTTTGCAAGAGGGGCAGAGGAGGCCGCCGAAAAGGGGAGAACAAGGACAGGTGTAAAGACACTAAGACTGTCAGTGGAAAACCCCGGGAAAAACCCGAAACCCCACCTAGAAAACAGGGCCACATATTTCCCCACAAATAGAAAAAGATGCAAGATGGGAGAACTTTTCAGCGAAGTTTCCAACAGACCCCACCAACTAAAGGGGCAGATTACAAGACCCATTGATCTCAATGTGAACAGTCACCACCAAAAAAGGGGAAAGATTATAGCAGCAATCACTCTCTCAAGAAGGGAAAAGCCCCTGGCCGGGACAACCTAAACGCAGAACTTTTCAAGGCAGACCAGTTTTGATCTAAATTCTACAGCCACCTTTACAGCTATATGGGAGGAGAAACGCTACCAGCAATTGGACAAAGGGGTCATCGTGAAGATTCCAAAGAAAGGGGCCCTGAACAAATTTTAACAACGGGAGGAAACACTCTGCTATCTTTCCCACAAGATTCTGGCAAATATCATCCGGGCGGATCTCAGAGGCAGGGGACCAACAACTCAAAAGGAACAGGCAGGTTTTGACCGGAAGAAGAGCAAACCAGATTTCACCCGGTAACATCATCGACAGTGACGGAATGGCAGAGAAAAGCTGATATCAATTCGTAATTTTAAAAAAACCTTTAAAATTTCATCAAAATTAAATCCAACTGACAATAACCCAAAAATATCCAATCAAAAGATCACAACCAAAAATAAAAAAAGCAAAACCATTATTACAAAGGGCCAGAAAGGGGCCCCCCCCCCCCTTTTTTCCCCTTTTTTAATAAAAAAAAAGGGACCCAAAGGGGGCATCAATGGCCCCCCCCCCCCAAAATTTTTTTTCCACGTTTCCGCTCTCCCTCCCAATCACATTCAAAAAACACCCCCACACCCCACAAAAGGCCGAAATCACAAAAAAAAAAAACTCCCCAAAATCCGGGGTTCCAGGAATAAATTTCCCAAAATGGGTTCACTACCCCCAATTTGAAGGGGAGGAAAAAAAAATTTAAAAACGGGTTTTAAAATCTAACTGTGGGGAAAATGTATCGCCCCCAAACAAAAATTCCCGGGTGTTTTTTCCCCCCCCTTTTTCCCTGGAGGCTAAGCAAAAGCCTCGAAAATTCCACTTCCAACCAAAAATCCAAAAATTTGCCCTTCGGGCCTGAGACCCTCCAAAAAATTTTTTTGGGTTTAAAAACCGAAACTACCATATCAAAGGTGGGTAAGGGCAATTGGTCGGGTGCTCCCCGGCCCCCCTTTAAAAGGGGAAAAAAAAGGGAACGAAAAAACATCCCAAAAAAAAGACCTTCCCCCTTAAACCTTAAAACCCCAGGCAAAATAAAAAATTTTTTGCCCTGGGCCAAAAGGCAAACATTGAGGGGGAAAACAAATCTTTAAATAAAAACAATTCATTAAATAAAAAAAACTTCATACTTTTAAAATTTTAAAAAATCAATACACAAAAAAATTTTTTTAAACAATAAATTCCTTTAAACAACAAAAAAAAAATACTCATTTTTAAATCATTTATTAAAATTAAATTTTAACAATAAAAACTTCATTAAAATTTTTACAAAAAAATTCAAAACAAACAAAAACAAAAAAAACAACAATACAACACAACAAACAACAACAAACAAAATTACAAAAATTAAAAATACCAAAAAACAAACAAACAAAACAAAAAATCAACAACAAACAATCTATTAATAAACTTTTAAAAAAAAAAATTCTTAAATAAACCAATTTTTTTTGACTGATAAAAAAATTTCCTGGGAAACCCCCCTGTATTTGGGATTGGGGGGGTTTGGGGGGGGGGGGTGTGTGTTGGGGGAAGTGGGGAAAAATTTCGGGGAAAAGGGGGTGTTGGGGTTGTGGGGTTTGGGGTGTGTTGTGGGGGTTTGGTTGTTTGGTTTTTCCTTTTGGGGTTTGTTTGTTTGTTTCCTTGGGTTTTTTGGGGTTGGGGTGTTGGGTTTTTTTGTTGAAGGGGGGGGGTTTTTGGGGTTTTGTCCGGGGGTTTTGTTCTTTTTGGGGGTTTCTTTGTTTACCGGGAACTGTTTTGAAAAATTTAAGAGTTTAAAATTTTTTTTTTTTTTTAAAAAAAATTTTTTAAAAAAGCTGACGAAAGGGGGAACAAACAAAAAAAATTTTTTTTTTTATGGGGTAGCTTTTTTAAAAATTTTTTGTTTTTCCCCCCCCCAAAATCCAAATTTTTCAGGGGAAACGGTTTAACCCAAATTTCTGCATGGTTGCCGGGGCCTCGTTTTTAGCTCTCGTTTTTTTTTAAAAGCTTTTTCTTTTGATGGGAAAAAAAAATAGTGTTGTTATTAATTTTTTTAATTTTAAAATATTAATTATAAATTATTATTAAATATAAATTTAAATAATATTGTTTTAATATGTTTTTTAAAATTTATAATGTTTTTAAATTTATACTTCTAATGTGGATGTGGATAAGATGGAAAAGAATTAGGGATTACCTGGAATGGAAATAAATCTGTTTTATACCAGGGCTCCAATAAAAGTTGAGGGGTTAAGACGTTCACTGTCTCACAATAATTGAGAAAATGGTCGATCCCACTTCTCACTTTTCCCATTTTGATGAAAAATCATCTGAGTGTCAAAGTTCTTCTGCTGAGCCTATAAACTGAGGCGCGTGTTCGAACGCATGCAGAACACGTTGCACACACGTTAAAACCCCTTTGATCCTTTAAGAAGAGTTTGCATACACACACACACAAACACCATTGGTGAACCTCAGAGGTTAGCCAAGGAAGGAAAAACCCAACAAAACCCATTGTCTTTACAGATTGCTGCAATACGCCGCCAAGCCACTAAGAGATCACCTCTGTCCATTAGATTATACCCAGATCTGTTTATTCCCTCATCTTCAGGGATGGTCAGGATAAGCGGCCAAGCGAGATTACATCTGTGGTTAGTGGGATCACACTGAGATCTGTTTCACCCATTGTCTTAATGCATGGCTGCGATAAGCCGCCAAGCGACTAAGAGATTACCTCTGTTACTAAGCCGATACTATGGAGACCTGTCTGTGCCGTTATCTTCTGCACGCTGTCCACAGATACAGCCAGCCAGCTGGATGTCTTTGGGCACAATGGTGGCACGTGTGGCGTGGATGGCACACAGGTCGGTGTCTTCAAACAGCGCCTGCCACCAGGCCCCTGAGCCCTGGGGACCGGCACTGCCATGCACAACCAACTCCTGTGGGTCCATCACTCTCACCTTGCCTGTCCCCTCATCCCAGTGCATCGAACAGACCCCCCCCACCTCCCCCACTATCCCCCCACCCCCCTTCCCGCACACATAAACCAACACGCACGCACATTCACATAGTGGCATTGTGGTTTTTTTCTTTATTTATTTGTGGGGGTCAATAGAATTTGAAGAAAACATTGGGAAGAATATAACCTCTAACACTGATGACCATCGCCATGACTTGCCACTTGTTCCGAGTATCATCTATATGTATGAGAGTTCTATGTATTTGACAATATACAATTTAAACTACATAGCATGAAATAAAAGCAGTGACTATCATTATTACGATTACGGTTTCTGCTGTTGCTGCCGTTGTTGTTGATAATGTTAGTAGTAGTAGTAGTAGTAGTAGTAGTAGTAGTAGTAGTAGTAGCAGCAGCAGCAGCAGCAGCAGCAGCAGCAGCAGCAGCAGCAGCAGCAGCAGCAGCAGCAGCAGCAGCAGCAGCAGCAGTAATAATAATACAATAATGTATGGCATTTATATAGCGTTGAATCTTGCAAAGGAACAAATCAAAGCGATTACATTCAAATCATTTATTATTATGCAATTGTTCATTAATAAAATAAAAAATATACCAATATTACACACACAGTAGCAGTAGTAGTTGCAGTAGTAGTAGTAGTAGTAGTAGTAGTAGTAGTAGTTAGTAGTAGTAGGTAATAGCTAATGAATAGTTAGTTAGTTACATAGTTAGTTAGTTAGTAGTAGTAATAGTAGCAGCAGCAGTAGTAGTGCTAGGTGTAGTATTATTACTATCATTATTATTGTTGTATTATCAAAAGTGGACGCACTAGGCACAATGTGGCCCAAAAGAAATATTTTGTCCTGGTTCCACACACACACACACACCACACACACACACACACACAACACACAAACACAAACAACCACACACAACCCAACCCAAAACCTACACCACAACAAAACACTACACCACAACAACACACACCACACTAACACACACACACAAAAACACAACACACCCTAACACACATACACACACTAACAACTACACACACACACCTACTCCTACACACACACACCCACACACCACACACACACCATGCGCCAAGTTCATACATAACATATACTTTTTTTTTTTTTAGAAAGGGGATAGTTAAAGTTTAAAGCAAATGCAGAAAAGGGGAAAAAAAAAGAA
>CM054140.1:10486271-10497541 GCA_028751875.1 Rapana venosa | reverse complement strand
CGCGAAACTCAATTCCGTTCGTCTCCAAGATGTCGGAACGGAAGAAAAGGACGTCTTTGTCCCTCAGTGAAAAGCTTGAAATAATCCGAAAGATTCAAGCCAACCCTCTAAAAAGGAAAGTAGCTATTGCAGAAGAGGTGGGGGGTTCCCTTCACTACACTATGTAACATATGGCGAGATCGCCAAAGATACTTGAACCAGGTTTCCCAAGGTTCGGAAGTTCTTTCTCGAAAAAAGTCGAGATCTGCCACATTAGACAGTGTCGATCAGCATCTACTAAAATGGTTTACAGATGCAAGGTCAGGCTTCTTCTTCTTCTTCTCTGTGTGTGTTTGTGTGTGGGTGACAGACTTAGAGAGAGAGGGGGGGGGGACCTAAAGACATAGATCTAGAGGACAGGGGGCCTGAAAGAGAGGGAGAGAGAGGGGGGGCGGGGGGGGGGGGTGGAGGAATGGAAAGACAGGGGGACTGAGAGAGAGAGAGAGAGAGAGAGAGAGAGAGAGAGAGAGAGAGAGGAGAGAGAGAGAGAGAGAGAGAGGGAAGGGGGGGGGGTCGGTTTTGGTCGCCCTTTGTGTATGTGTGTGCATGGGTTAATCTGTGAAGTATTGAAAAAAAAACAGAAAAAAAGAACAGAAAAAAAGAAACACTGAAAACTGTATGCAAGATGAATAAAATTTTGATTTCAAGATAAAATGAAGACCTTTCACCCCCTCCCATCCCTCGGTCATCAGGCTTTGTTATGTACATGTACGGCTTTTAGGCATCTTTTCTCAAGAAATAATGCATGTATTCAAACTGTTTATGAGATGAGTGGCTGCACAGACGCGGGCATTTCGCTAAGGCCTTCAAAATACAGTACACCCCAGATATAAGAAAACATGGGTATTGCCAACGAATCTTCCACCCCCCACCCCCCGGCCAAACCCTTCTTAATTATGTTTTACAAAAAAACTCGGATACAAGAAACTCGCTTTTAAGAAAACTCGGTATTAGGAAAGCAAATTTCTTAGTCCACTTGATACAAAACCTGAAAAAAAATCTGAAAGTACATTTCGAAGAAAATTTCAATCATTCTAAGAAACCAAAAGTGCATTACCTGGGAAAGGCACATTATTGCGCATTATACTGTATTATTGTCTTGAACTGGTTCTTTACCATTGTATGATAAATTGAATGTTGGCAAGAAGAAAAAATACGAGGGCCTTTACTTGTTCTTTCCAGCAGCACTATTCATTTTGAAATAAAACTTCTACTCCCAAAATGTTTCGTTGGTAAGACTACATTATTCTCTGAATAACTCTCTCTCTCTCTCTCTCTCTCTCTCTCTCTCTCTCTCTCTCTCATAAGCTCTTTTTTGTTTGGTTGGTTGGTTGGGTTTTTGTTTGTTTATTTTTTTTTAGCAAATAGCCAGTTACTGTTGGGAAGCAAAAACAGTATTTTCATGTTCAAACAAACAAAATTTAACCTGACATTGGAGGCCTTGGTGACCTTGACGACGTAAAGCACCATTCTCACACACGGACCACATTTTAATGGCTTGCCATCTTTTTTTTTTTTCTTAGGTCAGAAGGGGTGCCTATCAACGGACCTGTGCTGAAGACAAAGGCCGAGGAGTTTGCTGATTCTCTCGGCATCGACGGATGGACCTGCGGCGACGGGTGGCTTGATCGATGGAAGAAAAGACACAACATCGTTTTTAAAACGATGAGTGGAGAAAGAGCAAGTGTTGACGAAACGAAAACCGACGCGTGGGTAGAGGAGGTCCTTCTGCCAACTCTGAACAATTATGAAGAAAAGGACATATACAATATGGACGAAACAGGCCTCTTCTGGAAGCTTGTCCCAGATAAGTCCTTTGCCTTCAAGAATGATAGGTGCAAAGGACAGAAGAAGTCGAAGGATAGGGTTACTGTCCTCCTGTGTTGCAGTGGATCGGTGGTCTAGAGGTAACGCGCCTGTCTAGAAAGCGAAAAGTCCGGGTCGGAAGTGGGCGGTGGTTCGAATCCCGTTTGGACCCGACCATTTTTCCCCATCCACTAGACCATGAGTGGTGGTCTGGGCGCTAGTCTTTCGGATGAGACGATAAACCGAGGTCCCGTGTGTTACACAAAAATTATTTAGCGCACGTAAAAAACCCCACGGCAACAAGAGGGTTGTCCCTGGCAAAATTCTGTAGAAAAAAAGCCACTCTGATAGGGAAACAAATGTAGTTGTAGACAGAAAAAAAAGAAAAAAAAATGGGTGGCGCTGCTCTGTGGCGACGCGCTCTCCCCGGGGAGAGCAGCCCGAATTTCACGCAGAGAAATCTGACGTGACTTAAAGTGATATAAATAAATAAATAAAATAAATAAATAAATAAAACATGGACGGTAACGAGAAACGTCGACCATTGGTCATCGGCAAGTTTGCTATTCCACGATGTTTCAGAAATGTGACAAGATTACCAGTGGACTACAAGTCAAACTCATGCGCCTGGATGACCAGCGAGATTTTCTGTGAGTGGCTGCTGTCCTTTGACAGAGACATGCACATACAGCGCCGCAAGGTGCTCCTTGTAATGGACAACTGCTCCGCGCACAAGATCCCTGAGCAGCCATTGAGAGCAGTCCAAGTACTGTTTTTACCAGCGAATTCTACGGCCAAGCTTCAGCCGTGTGATGCTGGTATAATCCGGAACTTCAAAGTCCACTACCGACGCATGATGGTGCTCTCCATGCTTGCGGAGACTGTCGGAGGTGGGAAGGCGAAAGAACAGCGGCCCGAGTTCAATCTGAGGGATGCAGTCAATCTGTTGAATCAGTCGTGGCAGAAAGTGACCCCCGCTACAATCAGCAAGTTTTCGCCATGCCGGCTTCCGAATCGGATCTGCCGAAGACGGACCACGGGAGCCTGATCCTGCAGCCGGAGAAC
This sequence comes from Rapana venosa, assembly GCA_028751875.1. Classification (NCBI taxonomy): domain Eukaryota; kingdom Metazoa; phylum Mollusca; class Gastropoda; order Neogastropoda; family Muricidae; genus Rapana; species Rapana venosa. The sequence continues at coordinate 10,494,631 of CM054140.1, read as the reverse complement.
CGGAAGAACCAGAGCCTCTCCTCACACGTCTCAGCAAAGAATGGGGCATTTCGCTTGATGAGTACGTCAGTGTGGACAATCACTTGCCGACAACGGAGCCAGCAACGCTATCAGCATCTGCGACATCCACTTCGGCATCAAATGTTGCAGGAACAGGGGACTCTGACTCATCTGAGGAAGACGAAGCAAGCGAAAAAGAGGCAGAAAGAGTCTCAACTGGTGAAGTGTTAGGCTATGTGAGGCAAATTAACTTGTACTGTCTGCAGTCAGGGTGTGGTGATGCAGTCACCAAATCTTTTCATGCCTTTACTGGCCTGTTGATGACACACATAGTGAATGCCCGCCATCAGTCACGTATCACAGATTTCTTTGCTTCACCTTCGAGTGACAATCTGAACTGCAGAGAAGACAAAGACAGCGAAGGGTTCAAAAGAAATGGTGGGGAGGATGGAGATGATCGAAGTGAGGGAGGGGAAGCAGGGAATACAAGAACAGGGGCGAAATGTGAAAAAGAGAAAGCAAGCGAAACGAAAGAAAGAGAGATGAAGGAAAAATGCGAAGGGGAGAATGCACGGAAGAAGGATGAAGAGACAGACATGACAAGAGAAACAGAAGGGCGGAAACGTAAAAAGACAGATTCGGAACCCTCAGGAGGGAAGGGTGGGTGGTTTGAAAGAAAGGGAGAAGGGGATGAACAGGGAACAAAAGATGATTCAGATCCGAGAGAAGATGATTTCACTGAAAGAGAGGAAAAGAGAAGCATGCAAACGCCGATTAAAAAGAGAAGGGATGGAAAAGACGTAGGCAGAGGTGGAGAAAAAGCTTGCAGCAGTGAATACGGAGGAGTAGGGGGGATGAGTAGAGAAGAGTGGGGGGTGGGGGGGGGGTGGATGGAGTCGACCCGCAGAGGAAGAAACAGGAAAGAGAGATGAAGGTGAAGGAGTGCAAGGAAGGAGAGAAGATGACGATGGAAATGAAGCGAGAAAAGAACGTGATGATGCATACACGGGCATAGAAATCACCAAGGTACAAAATCCTGAGCCAGATCGATTCCACCCGACTAATAAAGAATGGCGAAAAGAGCAATGTAAAAGATTAGGCTTTCCCTATCCCAAAGTTCTACCCGACAGAGAAATCAAGCAACAGCTTCGCCCACCTTATGAGGTGGACAAAATTGATGGAGACGGAAATTGTCTCTACAGGGCACTTAGCTTTGAGCTTTGCGGGACACAGGACCAACACGAGCGCCTGAAGGAGATGCTGCTAGATTTCATGCTTGAAAACCAGGAAACATTTGCGGGATATGTTGGTGGTGACCTTGGGAGTTATCTGACGCAACATACAATGCAGGCCAGGGCATGGGGGTCTGATGTTGAGATCTTTGCGGCCGCAACGCTCCTTCAGACAACCGTGGTTGTCTACACGGTCATCACCCCTTTCTCCAGGAAATGGCTGACCCACAATCCGCTCTTCCGAATTCCACATGCCCCACACTTCGAGGAAAAGATTTATCTCCGAAACTTATGCGGACATTTTGAAAGAGTGTCAAGTATCCTTTGAGCTACGTCACCATATGTCACTGTTGAGGGACCTTGACCTTCGGATCAACGCAAAGTGGACATGGACATACACATCTGTATGTAGTCACAGCACCATATCAAAAGTTGCCAAAGTGCTCTTAGTTTGGTGGTTTTTTTTCATGAACGTTTACAAAATGTTATTTTTAGTTAGATCTACGTGATGTAAGCTACGTTACTACACTAAATGACTTTTTTTTTTCATTTCGTATCACATTTTGATTCAATCATGCGCAGTACCATGCCAGATGATGTATTCCAGTAGGTAAAGCCAATCAACATGACTGAATTCACCAAGTGAAGTGCCTATGGCCTCATAAAGGACTTATCGTTTCAACGATTAACAATAATTCTGTACTTATTGCTACCATTTGTTTTACTTTCAGGATTCAGGTTTTGTTGTTCTAAACGGGGTTGTTTAGCGTCCTTTTTGCTTCTTTTTGTTTGGTTACTACACTCGCTTTCAGTTTAACAAAGTGTGCGTTTTATGTTTTTGTTTTGTTTTGTTTTGAATTTTTTTTTAAAAAATGAATATAGCTGTTTGAGTAATTTTCATCAGATTGTTGTTTCATTGTACGAGCGAGCGAGCGAGGCGAGCGAGCAGAGGAGAGAGAGAGGAGAGAGAGAGAGAGAGAGAGAGAGAGAGAGAGAGAGAGAGAGAGAGAGAGAGAGAGAGAGAGAGAGAGAGAGAGAGAGTTGCTGATTCTGACACCGAAAAACGGCAAAAGTCCGGTTATAAGGTAGTTGGGCTTGGGTACTCCTTATATCCGAGAACTCTGTTATAAGGAACCTCGGTTATAAGGAGTAAAATTTTCGGTCCCCGAGCACTCCTTATAACCGAGTTCTACTGTAGGAGGGAATAAACAAAATATGAGATACATGGTCACCATATTACCACTTCAAGCCAATCAGAAATCACGTTGCTCAAAGGTCAAAGTCAATATACAACGTGATAACGTCCTGAACACTCTCCAGGTTCACTTGGGTAATTATGGGGAAGAGACGACTGTGATGCTGATAACATTAGGGTTGGCAGACAATGATGTCAAACGACAGAACTGCCATGGCAAGTGGAAAGTGGCCACATTCCCTGGATACAAATGGAAGTTGTTCTGTCTGTAGTGCTGCCTGACAAAAGCACAGCTCACTCCAGGATTCTCATCTCTAGACGACTTCAACATGATTTCTGCCGTCAACTATTTCTACACATGTTCCTATAGACGATTTCTGCTGTCCAATGTTTTCAGAGCTGATGATAATTGCTGTTGAGAAATATTTTTCTGATGGCTAAAGATCAGTATCAAATCTTTGAGGAAAATTACTTATTGGCTTTACTAGTTCCACCAGAGAAGATGTTTTACTCCTTGAATGCACTCTTGTCTACACTTGTCTGTTTTGTGTGCAGGGGCATCTAGGAGCCACACAGGTGAAAGCCTGTCTCTGTATCTTGTCACCATGGTCGGAAGGATCAACAGTGTTGCTATCAAAAGATGAGCAGGGAATGCTGTAGATGATGTCGTTTACTTTCTCTTTATTTTCTTAGTATAAAGGACAGAGCAAAGTTTTCAATGTTCAGCTCTGAAGTCATGTTTGTTGCTGGTGGGACAAGAGACTTGTTAGGAAAAGATGGAATGAGCGAATCTTCAGTGGAAAGGTGTGTTCTCTGTTTTGTGTGTGTACTTTGTTCTTGTTCCAAATAATCTCACTTTTTGTATGCTGAAATCATGTTTGCTCTTGACAGCATAATATTTTTTCATGGAAACTGTGTTCTAGTACAATTTTTCTGTTACATTATGATGCTTTTCTTTTGACCATATTCCTTCGTAGCCTGTGAAGACCATGACTGTTTCAGGCGATCTCTACAATACTACCATCATCATCATCAGACCCGTGACCTTGGCGGTCGTGGGGGAGACACGAAAGACGATGCCGTGGTAAGCCTCCTCCATCCATCTCGGTCCTTGGCTCTGCGCAGTAGTGCCGAGTCATTCATCCTGGTCCATTCTCTGATGTTGTCCATCCATGACTTGTTCTGTCTTCCCCTCTTTCTGCCACCTTCGAGTGTTCCCTGCAGTACTGTTTTTGGCAGAGTATTGTGGCGGGTTACGTGGCCGAACCATGTCAGCTTTTTCTTCTTGACGATGGTGAGAAGGGGTTCCTGTGAACCTGCCAGCCGTGTTATTTGACTCTTGACAAATTCATTGGTCTTTCGTTCTCTCCAGGATATGCCCAGTAGTTTTCTATAGCATTTTGTTTCGAATAACTGGATTCGTTTTGCTGTTTCAGCAGTCAATGTCCAGGTTTCACTTCCGTACAGCAGGATAGTCTGAATTAGGGCTTTGTAGAGCTTTAGTTTGATTGGGAAACTGATCTCTTTACTTTTCCATATGGTGGTGAGTTTTGTCATGGAAGATGTTGCCATGGCTATTCTGACTTTGATTTCTGTCGTCGATCGCCCGTCCTTTGTGAGTGTAGCGCCAAGGTATTTAAAAGCGTCTACCTCCTCCAGTTGTTGGCCGTTCATGTAAATTGTAGCAGTGGCGTTGCTCGTGCTGTTCACAAGTACTTTACTTTTCTCCGAGCTCACTTCCATCCCATATGCTCCAGCTCTGTTCTCAAGTCTGGTCGTAAGATCTTGCAGCTCTGTGTTACTTCCGCCCATGAGGTCAATGTCATCGGCAAACCGTAAGTTGTTGATGGGTCTGCCGCCAATGGAGATGGTAGAGTGGAAGTCATGGAAGGTCTCTCTCATAATGTTTTCCAAGAACAGATTAAACAGGACTGGAGATAACAGGCATCCTTGTCGGACCCCAACTGTGGTTTTGAAGTAGTCCCCGACCTGATTGTTCAGAAGGACTGCACTGCTAGCGGTGTTGTATAGTGCTTGAATGGTTTGCACTAGTTCTTCTTCAATGCCAAACATTCTGAGGACCTGCCACAGGCCTTCGTGCCATACTCTGTCGAAAGCCTTCTTGAAGTCGATGAAGTTGTGGAACAGGTCTCTCTGATGTTGAAGATGTTTTTCCATCAGGATGTGGCAGTTAAAAATCTGTTCGATTGTGCTCCTGCCTGTCCTGAACCCAGCTTGTTCCTCTGCAAGGTGTTCTTCTGCCTCCTTCTTGAGTCGATTCAAAATAACTTTGAGCATGATCTTGCTGGCGTGGCTGATGAGGCTGATTGTTCTATAGTTTTGGCATTGGCGTAAATTCCCCTACCAATGAAAGACAAAACCAGCAGTAGATTGCCTGAGGAATTGCTATCACCGTGGAAGAGCGAAACTGGACAGAGCAGACTGATTCCACTAGATACAACATAGTGAATAATCCTGTGAAGGAAATGTGCTGAGCTAAAGAAGAATGGCTATCCGCAAAATGCCAGACTGTTGAAAATCATAGCCGAAAATATAACACGCTGTACATAGATATCAGAGAAATGACAAAGGAGAAAAATTCAGCAAAGGGGGATGCATCCCAGCCCATGACCAGACGACATCTGCATCTCTCCCTGCAGTCTGTGATCACCAGTATCAGCACACATGTACACATCACTGCCTTTTGAAAAAAAAAGAAGACAAGTATGTTGTGTGAAATCTGAATACACTAGAGGAGAGGGAATTCCCAGCACAGAATATCAAGAAGGGGGGAGGGCATTTTATTTCTAGGATAATGGAATAATCACGCCAGTGCTTTTTTTTTACATCCAGTCCCCGTGTGTATGCCGTTTTGTAATTGCCCTCCGTTCCCACCGGCATACAATGGCCTAGTCTTCCGAAAAGCGGAACGGGTTTTAACGTGTGCGCAAGATGTTCTGCGTGCGTTTGCACACGGGACCTCGGTTTATAGTCTAATCCGAAGGACTTTTTTGGGGGGAGGGGGGGGAGGAGAGTCGGCACTGATGTTAACTCTAGAGGAAAATCCTCTTGAACGATATTCGAACCTGGGTCAGCAGATCACGAGCGCAACACGCTTAACTCTAACTGCCAGGCTATCCCGTCCCCACTGTGTGGTTGTGTCTGTGTGTGTGTGTGTGTGTTGTGTGTGTGTGTGTGTGTGTGTGTGTGTGTGTGTGTGTGTGTGTGTGTGTGTGTGTGTGTGTGTAACGTCAAGAGAGTGCTTCTTTGCCAGTGTGTGTCTATGTATTCACCTTTGATACAACAACAAAAATAATGGTAATAATGATACTACTGCTACTACTACTACTACTACTACTACTACTACTACTACTTCTACTTCTACTACTATTGCTATTACTATTACTATTACCACCACTACTACTACACAAAACCCCATACACACGGGGACTGGATGTAAAGAAAAGCACATGAGTGCTTATTCCATTATCCTCGATATTTAAAAAAAAAGTCAACTCATCTGAGCGCTTTGATTTGTTGCTTTACAAGATTCAGCGCTTTATAAATTCCATACATTATTATTATTATTATTATTATTATTACTACTACTACTACTACTACTACTACTACTACTACTATTATTATTATTACCACCACCACCACCACTATACTACTACTACTACTACTACTACTACTACTACTACTACTACTTCTAACATCATCACCACCAACAACAGCAACAACAGTAACAGTAATCGTAATAATGATAGTCACTGGCTTTTATTCCATATGATGTAGTACAAATTATATATTGTCAGATACATGGAACTCTCATACATTGAGAAGATACTCGGAACAAATGGCAAGTCATGGCGATGGTCATCATTATTAGTGATCATATTTAGCCCAATGCTTTCTTCAAAAATATATACGGACCACAATAATAAAGAAACATCACAATGACAGTATATGAATGTACCTGCGGATCGGTTTGTGTGTGCGTGAAGGGGGGTGGGTGGTGGTGGTGGAGGGGGGGGGGTCTGTCCTATGCACTGGGATGAGGGGACAGGCAAGGTGAGAGTGATGGACCCACAGGAGTTGGTTGTGCATGGCAGTGCCGGTCCCCAGGGCTGAGGGGCCTGGTGGCAGGCGCTGTTTGAAGACACCGACCTGTGTGCCATCCACGCCACACGTGCCACCATTGTGCCCAAAGACATCCAGCTGGCTGGCTGTATCTGTGGACAGCGTGCATAAGATAACGGCATAGACAGGTCTCCATATTATCGGCTTAGGAACAGAGGTAATCTCTTAGTCGCTTGGCGGCTTATCGCAGCCATGCATTAAGACAATGGGTGAAACAGATCTCAGTGTGATCCCACTAACCACAGAGGTAATCTCGCTTGGCCGCTTATCCTGACCATCCCTGAAGATGACGGAATAAACAGATCTGGGTATAATCTAATGGACAGAGGTGATCTCTGGATGGTGTCTAAACACGATACCTGTATGTTTGCGATTTTTGAAATGTCCACCCTTCTACCTTCACAAAATGGCCTATTCTTCTTAAAGGATCAAAGGGGTTTTAACGTATGTGCAAGGTGTTCTGCATGCGTTCGAACACGTGCATCTGTTTATAGGCTCATCAGAAGAACTTTTACATTCAGTTTGATTTTTTCATCAAAATGGGAAGAAAGAGCAGAGTTGGGAATCGAACCCACAACCTCACGGTTTACTTGTGAGACAGGTGAACGTCTTCACCGTCCTGCCACCTTCCTTCTTGGAGCTCCTGGTATAAACAGGTCTTAGTGTTATCAGATTAACGACAGAGATAATCTCTTAGTCTCTTGGCGACTTAAGGCAGCCATCCATTAAGATAACAGTATTCAATCAATTCAATTTCATTGCCATCCATGAAGATAACAGTTTTCAATCAATTCAAATCATTGCCATCCATTATTCAATCAATTTATTTCATTGCCATCCATGAAGATAACAGTATTCAATCAATTCATTTCATTGCCATCCATGAAGATAACAGTTTTAAATCAATTAAATTCATTGCCATCCATTATTCAATCAATTCATTTCATTGCCATCCATGAAGATAACAGTATTCAATCAATTCATTTCATTGCCATCCATTAAGCTAACAGTTTTCAATCAATTCAATTCATTGCCATCCATGAAGATAACAGTATTCAATCAATTCAATTCATTGTCATCCATTAAGATAACAGTATTCAATCAATTCAATTCATTGCCACCCATAAATATAATAGTATTCAATCAATTCAATTCATTTCGATATTGTTAATGTCCTCTATCAAAGGAAATTTCTTTTGCAGTGTTAAACAACATATCATCGGATGAGACTATAAACCGAGGCCCCGTGTGCGAACGCATGCAGAACATCTTGCGCACACGTTAAATCCTGTTCCGCTGTTCGAAAGAGTAGGCGATTGTATGCGGTGGGATCTATCTATCTATCTATCTGTCCCGTAGTCTGACGACCGTGGGGGCACCCTCAAAGACTCAGCAACCAGTTCCCTCCATTCTTCTCTCTGTTCTGCCTTTCTCAGGGTTTTGTTGAGTTCTAGGCCTGTCCATTCACTGATGTTATCCTCCCAGCTCTTCCTTGGTCTGCCTCTTCTTCTTCCTCCTTGGACAGTGCCTTGCAAAACTGTCTTTGTAATTCTTGGGATCTTTGGACATGCCCATACCACTTAAGTTTACGCTTTTTCACGATCGTTAGAAGGTTCTCATAGGGTCCAATGGTTTGCTGGATTCTGTTATGCACGCTTTCGTTGCTTATGTGGTCTTTGTAGGAGATGCCAAGGAGTCTCCGAAAGCATCTCATCTCCACTGCCTGTACTCTTCTCTCCAAATCTGCAGTCAGGGTCCATGATTCACAGGCATACAGAAATATGGATATG
>CM054140.1:10451271-10481271 GCA_028751875.1 Rapana venosa | reverse complement strand
AAGGCTTTAAAAAAACCCCTAAAAACTTTCCCAAACAAACCCCCCCAAAAGCACTGGGGAAAGGGAAGGGTTTTGGGGAAAGATTTCCCCCGCTTTGGGCTCCCCCCCTTTTTCAACACCCTTTTTTTTTAATTTTTTTTCCAAACCCAGGGGGAACGGGTTTTGGGGAATTTTGGGATCCCTTTTTACCCCCCCCCCCCCCCTTTCCGCCCGCGGGATTCAAACCCCCCCCCAAAGCTTAACCAAGTTTCCTTGGGTTACGGAAAAAAGGGAAAGGGGAGTGGGCAGGGAAGGGAGAAAGTAGGAGTTTGACCACCCTTTTTCCCCCCTGGGAAAAAGGGGAATTGTTTTTCCCAAAGGGATGCGGGGCTGCAGAAAGGGAAAAACCCCCAAAACAAAATCCAAACAAAAAGCAAAATTTCCCCCAAAAAAAAAAAAAACAGGGACTTTTTAAAAAAAAAAAAATTTTTAAAACCATCAAGCAAAAAGGCCCCCAAAAAAAAAGAAAAAACTAAAGGCAATTCCCGCGAAAAAAGGGAAAAGAATCCCAAAAAACCCGCCCCAAAAAAAAAAATGACGGAAAAAAAATTTTTTGGAAAAAAGCAACCCAGGGGGAAAAAAACAAAAAAATTATTTCTGCAAAACCGGGGCCCAAAAAAACCCAAAAGGGAAAAAAAGGGGAAAAAAAATTTCGGGGAAATGCCCCCAAAAACCCAAAAAAATTTAAAAAGAAAAAACGCGGGGGGCAATGAGCCAAAAAAAACCCCCCCCAAAAAAGGGGAAAAGGGGGGCAAAACCCCCCCAAAGCAAAAAATCGGGGCCCCCCGGCATGAGCTTCATTTTTTAACTAACCCCCAGAAAAAAAATTTGGGGGGGGGGGCAAACCCCCGAACCCAACCCCCAAAGGGGAAAAAATTTTGGGGCCCCCCCCCCAACACCCCTTTCTGTCGGGAACCCCCCGGAGAAATTTTTTATTCCCCCCCCCTTGTTTTTCGGGGGGCGGTGTGTGACACCCATGGACCTCCTTTCGTGGGCGGGGCCACACCCAGTGATCACCCCCTTTTCTGTGGCGGGGTCCACACCCTTTGATGCCCCCCTTTCGTGGGCGGTGTGTGCAACCCGTGATCCCCCTCCTTTCTTGGGCGGGTGTCCACACCCTGAGCCCCCTTTTCTGTGGCGGTGTGCCACCCCCCAGTGATGCACCCCCTTTCGTGGGCGGTGTTCCCACCCAGTGAGCCCTCCGCCCGGGGTCTCACTGTGTCTGCCACCACCAGCGGAGGATCCGGGGGCCAACTCTCACCAACCCAAGACCCAAATGACCGAAGTCAGGATGGCCAGGGGCGATGGTGCCCTTACACCCACTAGGGGGGGGGTGTATTCAGGGGGGAAAATTTTATTTTTTGGGTTTTTGACTTCCTGGAAAAAAAAAGGGGGGTTTCAAGCATCCCCCCTTTATTTTTTTTTCGTGTAAGGCCGCAGGAAATGTCCTTCCCTCCGGAGAAAGGAAAAAAGCTGGGGGGGTTTTTTTTTTTTTTTAAAAATTGTTGTGGCGCTACACTTCGGTGGGGCCCACAGATGGGCCAACCGGCACTTTTTGGATTATTGTTTCCTTATTTTCAACATTTTTTTAACCCAAATTTTTTGTTAGAAAATTTAAACAAAGGGCTGGGTTTGAACCGCAGAACTCTGGGTGTGCTGCCCGCCAGGTGTTCTTTGGCGTCCGTGAGTTTTTTCCCTTGGTCGTGGATATACAACCATAAAGGAGATGAGTGAGATGGTGATCAATTAGGATAGGGTGCAAAATAAACTTTTTGTTTTAAAAATATTCAAAAAAAGGAGTTATGTTAAAGATGATTAAAAAATTGCAATTGTAAATATTAGAAAGGGGACAGGAAAAAAGTTAGGAGCAAATAATATATTCCCCCCCCCCCACCCCCCCCCCCAAAAGAATCTTTCTTTTTTAAGGAAAACAATTTTGGAATCAAAATTTTTAAATTTGAGTTTTAAAAATAAAGAAAAATAAGCGGGGCCATGACGTTCTGCCCAATGGAATTAAAACTCTGTTTTGAACAGAAACATTTTGTGTATGTAAAAAATTTGTCTGCTGATAAGTAAAAATTAAGAACGATCTTAGAGTGTACCCCAGCGTCCATGAATAAATGATAAAATGGGTTAGAGGCCCGTTTTTAAAGTTATTTAGTGGGAATGAAGCCCCCAAGCATGTCTGTATTTTGTCGTGTTTTGTGCTTTAGATATTTAGTATCAATGTTCGTTTTATTTGATTGAGGGAAAGCCACCTAACCCCATTAAAATTACGGGGGAGTGGGGGAGGGGGGGGGGTGTACCTACTTTTTTGCAAGACGATCCCATGTACTCTCCCCAGTGAGCTGCTGGGAATCTGACACGAGCTGAAAAAACCCCCAGGAGCGGGAGGGGGGGGGCCGGGCCGGGCGCCCGGGGTGGGGGGGCCATGGGGGCTCCGCTCCCCCGCCTGCTGTTTGCGCTGGGGAAAGGGGCCCCCCCCCAACAGCTAGGCCGCCCCAGCCCCTCTCCCCCAAGAACTGAACACGTCCCCATTTGGAGTGTGCGGCAGTGACCTGGGGGAGCGCGGTTCTTTTAGAGCGGTGCGTAAGACTGTGGTGGACGTTGTTCGTTTCTGTAGAAAAGGTGTTTTTTTTTATGGGGTTTGGGTTTAGGAAACTGTGGGAGGGGGAAGCGTGAATTACTAGGGGATGAATACTGATTTTCTGTGTTAGGCGGTCGTAAAAAAGTAGGGTTTTTTCACCGCTTGGTTGTCCGTCGTGCCTGGAAGACTGAGCCCCTTTTCCCCTTAACAACGCCCGTCCCCACTCTGAACAGAGTCCTGCGGATGGGGCGGCACCCTAAATTTGGGTTGCTGATTATGGGGGGGGTTGTGTTATCCTTTTTCGGTGTTTGTTGGGTTGATTTATGATGATTTTTCCCTTTTGGGGTTCACTTGGCATGATTTCACCCCCCCCCCCCCCCCCCCCAAAAAAAAAAAAAAAACTAAAAACAAAAACAACCAATCTTTCAGGAAAATGAAAAACTGGGGGTCCCGTGTAAAACGGCCCCACTGCACATCGGGGGCAGCACTGCGGGAATCCACGGCACACGGGCCCCCCAGGCAGACATTTTGGGGAGACGCTTAGCCTAGGTGTAGGCTTCCATTTGTTGCTGCTGCTGCTGCGCTGCGCTTTCCACAGATTGATCAGGGAGATTTATTGGATCGACGAGAAAGAAGACGGGCGACACAGACAAGAGAGAAAACAGAAGAAAGACGATGACAGACAGCAGATGACAAAAAAAAGACGACAAAAGACAAGATAGAGAGGGGTCATTATTTGAAAAAAACAAAAAAAACCCAAAACGTTTTAACAAATGATAAAGACGAGTCAACAACAGTATCATTTCGAATTTTATTTACATCGCATTTCCATTAAACCAAACCCAAAAACAAGAAAAATCCCTGGGAACATAAAGAAAAAGTCATTCAAAAAAAGAAAAGAAACAGCACGGGACGACACCATTGCAATTCGAAGCCTCTTCGCGGGTCCCCCCCCCCCCCCCACCCCCCCCCATCTCCCCCCCCCCCCCCCCCCCCCCAATTCCTTCTGCCTCGTCACACTCGCTGAACCCGTCACTTTCTGCGGGGAGGCATCCAAAATGAAAACCATCAACATCAACACAACAACATAAACAACACATCAACATCAACATCAACAACAAAAAACAAAAAAAAATCAAAAACAACAACAACAAAACAACTTTTATCGACTCAGCAAGACAAAACTGCACTAGCGATGTCTGGGCTCCAATGAATCAATCGCTCTCACCCCTGACGGAGGGTCACAAAACCCCCCATGGACGTCCAGCCCAGCTGAGGCGGGGGGAGGGGGGGGGTGGGCACACTCAACTAAGCCTCCCCAAAGGGAAACAGCGCATTTTTTTTCCCTTTGTGAAAAAAATCGCTAATGAATGGCACGGTCTATCAAAAATTTTATTACAAAACATCACAGTTTCCCCTGTGGGGTTCATTGTTTTCAATACGAATGACACAAACGCATCCCATCAGCCCCAGATACTGCAACAGCAAACATGAAAAACAAAAACTGATGGTGTAGATCATCTAAAGATGGCTTTTCCCACATAACAGCCCCACATTAAAATGCAACACACACACAAAACCCCGGCGCGCGCGCGCGACGCACGTACCCGCACACTGGAGAAAGTTCATATGTTTACATTTTGGAGCAACAAACAAAAATTGCCAAATTCTTTTTAGCCTTCACTCAACAAAAAAAGTGAATACGCTCTCCTCCTCTCTATCTCCCCCTCCCCTCTCTCCTCCTCTCCTCTCTCTCTCCTCCTCTCTTTTCTCTCCTCCCCCCACACACACACAACACACACACACACACCAAACACACACCACATCCACACACACCCAAAACACACCAAAAACTCTAAAATTTAAAACTCCCCAAAGATGAATTAAACATCGTATTGCACACTTTTTCACAGCACCAAAACGGTTGCAGTAAAATTCAACACCAGGGGCAAAAGCCCCAAACCAAAAGAAAATCTGGAACCCAAATCAACACACTGGGGAAAAAAACGCTGAAGTAGGCCCACGGGCCCCCCGTCCTTTTAAAAACAGGCCTTGTCAACACCCCCTGTCCTGCTGTGACGTCTTGCTGGTTCCTGTTCAGAGAGCCTGACTGTCTGTAGCGGGGACTTTTTTCTGGCTGACCAAGCCCCACACTAGCTCTCTGCAACAACTCCACACAGCATGGCCGGTGGAAAGATGGACAACTGCCTGCTTAAACATGGACAGACAGGGCCTGCTGTAAACAGGACAGCAGGCCCTGGGGTAAACATGGCAAAATGGCCTGGTGTAAAATGGGCAAAATTGGCCTGTGAAAAGGGGCAGACACCCCCTGCTGTAAAGAGGGGGCAGACAGGCCTGCTGAAAAAGGGGCAGACATGGCCTGCTGTAAAGGGCAGACAGGCCTGCGTAAGCTCAAACAGACATGGCTGGTGTAAAAAAACAGCAGGGCCGGTGTAAAATGGCGACATGGCCTGGTGAAAAACATGGGAGAGGCCTTGAAAAAATGGAAAGACATGGCCGGTAAAAGAGGGACAACATGGCCTGGTAAAAGAGGACACATGGCCGGGTGTAAAGATGGCAACACCCCTGTTAAACATGGACATACAGGTGGTGAAACCGGGCAGACAGGCCGCGTAAAGATGACAGACAGGGCCTGGTGAAAAACAGGGCAGACAGGGCCTGCTGAAAGAGGACAACAGGCCGGTGTAAAAATGGCGACATGGCCGGGTTAAGATGGACAGACATGGCCTGGTGTAAAGTGGACAGAAGGCCTGGTTAAACAGGGAAACCCATGGCCTGGTGTAAACAGGAGGGCCTGTGTAAAGAGGGACGGGGCCGGTTTAAAGATGGACAGCAGAGGGGGGGCACCAGGGAGCCTTGGGGAGGGGAGGCGACAGGGAAGGGGTGGGGGGAAAGGGAAAGGGAACAGCCAGGAGAAGGGGAGAAGGAGGGAAAGCAGGCCAGGAGAGGGAAATGGCCAAGGGGGGGGTGGGAAGGGGGGGGGTTACCTTAGAACAATTCAAGAGGGAGGGGGAAGACAGGGGGGGGTGGGGGTGAAGAGGGGGGGGAACAAATGGGGGGCGGGTTGGGGAAGGACCTAGTTTTGTTTTCAAGGTTCCTGGAGGAAAGGGCCCTTTTCCCACTGTGATAACCGGGGCGGTACCCTAGCCTCCAGGGACAGGGGGAAAATGAAGGGGGTAGCAAGGTAAGGTGGGGAGAGTGGGGTGAAAACATTTGGGGGGGGGGGGGGGTGGTGGGGGACGTGGCCAGTGGAAACCGACCATTCTACCTTTCTGGGGGAGGTGCATTGGGGGGCACCCACATGGCTGGGGAGGATGGACGGGGGGCTTTTTTGGGGCGGGTGGGTCAGGGGGGGACACTGCGGGGGTGCGGGGGGGGGTTGGGCCTGTGCAGGGATGATGTAAAGGCTGGGAAGGGGGGTGGGGCAGGGTTTGGGGAAAAGACTGGGCTGGTGGGGGTAAGGAGGGAAGGGCTGCCTTTTGGCGGGGAGGGGGGGCGGGAACGGGGGGAGGCAAGGCGGAGGGTTGACCCGGGGAGTGGGGAACGGAAGGGGGGCAGGAGGAAACCCCTGTCTGGGGAAAAAAGGGGGGGGGGTGTGGAGGAGGGGGGGGGAGCAGGGGGGGAAATGGAGGACTTGGGGGGGGGTGGTGCCAGGAAAGGCCTTGCACCCTGTGGCATGTAGGGGGGGGAGGGATGGGGTGTGGCCGGTGGAGCCAGGAGAGACACCCCCTGGGGGGGGGTGATAGCGGCCGGGTAGGGAAAGTCCCCTGGCGCGCTGGGACAGGGGAAGTGGTTTACAGGGGGGGTGAGGAAAAAGGGGCGTGGGAGGAGGTGGGGGGATGCAGGGGGAGGAGAGGTGGCTGGGGGGGGTTTTGTGGCGGACATGGTGGCCCTCATGTGGGTGAATTTTGTGCAGTTTCCGAACACGCGGAGTGTCCCCAACCTCTGCAGGGGAACCCTCCCTCCCCTTTGGTTCCGTCCCCCTTGCTTCCCCTCGCTGCCTGGGGCGGGGGGGTGCTCAGATCCTGCAGATCTGCCCACCGGTGCTGAGGACCGGCTGAGGTCTCCAGGCCTCTGGGCGTCCTCCTCCCCTCCGCCCCATGTCTGCCAGGAGGGATCCCCATTTCTAGAAATCTGGGAAGAGCTCTTCCCTGCTGCACCCCCACATTCCCCGACCCTTTCCTCCACCCTCTGGGCGCTTCCTTGCCAACATTCTCCCGGCTTCAAATGAAAGACAAGGGAATGCAAAGTCTTTTGGGGCCTGATTATGGCCGAACAAGCAAGGAGTGAGTGAGCATCACAAATGTTGTTTTGACATGACCTCATACACATTCTCTCTGCCTTTAAAGCAGGTCTTTTTACTGTGCAACCATTAATCTTTCGGGCCCGTCGTTTTAGGTCGACTAAGCCCAAAAGTATGGACATTTTGTCAAGGAAAGTAGGGGGCTTTACCACGTTTTAAATTCTTTTCTAGATTTTTTTTTCCCCGCGGTGAGAGGAATGACAAATAAGGGTTGGGGCACAAAAAAAAATTTTTTTCACGGGATAAACAGCCCCCGATGGAGTCTTCATTACGTCGCAAACCCTCACCCCTTCCCTTTATTTCCCGGCAGGTGGGGAGAGGCTGTGTACACTCGGGGCACTTGAGAGGGGTGTGACTGGATGGGGGGAGGGCACCCAAACGAGGGGAGTAGAGGACTCAAACCACGTTTTTGAGTCAGGGGCAATGAACGGTTGGGCAACAGCTTCAGATCGTTTTACACACCCCCCCCCCCCCCCTCGGCCCCTGAGGCATAGCATGACATTACCCCCACGCGACTGTAAATCGGTCAAGTCAAAACACTGTAAAAATCCCCTGAAGGGCAAAATTTCAAACGAAGCAATTAATTAAACCCCAAAAAAAACAAAGAAATGCTTTTGATTTTTTGCAGAAAAACACCCCCAGTTTCCGATCTCTTTTATAGGGGAAAAAAAAAAGGAGGTGCGACATTCCTTAACAATTCAGAAATAATAAATTTAATTTTAAACAGACACTGCTTTTATCAAAAAAATGTCAATCAAGGGGATACTGCCTTAAAAACTTGTCACTGAAGTTTAAAAAAAAAATATGTTTGTTTTATCGTAGCTGTGTAGAAACAGTCTTTCCTTTTGGTTTTTTTTGTGGTTTGGTTGTCTTAAGTTAAAAAACAAGACTATTTCATAAAAATTGTAATGTGGTGGAAAAGGGGGGGAAAAAAAGGAAAAGACGTTGAAAATCAGTGATTAAAAAAAAAACCTAAAAGCATTTCCCCTGATGAAACCCCCGTCTTCCCCCAAAACAATACTTCCATCTGGGCGAAGATTTCCCAAAGCCAAAACAAAAAAAAAAAAAAACCTAAAAAAGTTTTTTTACAAGTCAATTCAGATTAAAAATCTTGTTTTAATCTGTTAAAGGGGTTTTTTTAAACAATTTATTTAAAAAACACGTGGGCATGAGTATCCTCTGATAGAGAGAAGTGTGGTGTGTGTTGGTGTTGTTGTGTGGGTGTGTGTGGTGTGTGTGGTGTGTGTGTGTGTTTTTTTTTGGGGGGGTGTGGTGGTGGGTGTGTGGTTTTCGCGCGTTTGTTGTGTGTTTTGTGAGTTGTGTTGCCGCACTTTTTTACTAAAAACCGTGAAGAATAAATGTACTGTGATGGGTACGGGGATTTGTCAAGTTTTTTTCGAAATGTAAAAAACTTTTCTGTTGTATTAGTATTGATTTTGCTGATTTATTATTTCATAGATGGGGAAATGATTGGGGTTTATAATTTTTTCTTTTTGCCTTAACCTTTATTGAAGTGTGTGTGTGTGTGGGTGTTGTGTGTGTGTGTGTGTGGTGTGGTGTGTGTGTGTGTGTGTGTGTGTGGTGGTGGGGTGTGTTGTTTTTGCGCGTTCCTTCTTTTTAAGTCATTTACAGTTTGTGATTTTGAGGGGAAAAAATAATCTAAAAAAGAGAATGCAAACAATAAAGAAAAATGCAGATAACAGGACTGAATAAAAACTAACTTTAACATACTACAAAAACTGAATTTTCAGAAATTTTTATCAACCAACACAAAGTCCCCAAAATAATGATGGTTAGACAAAACGATCCAGTGACAAACTTGATACAGCATAAAAAGCTTTTAAATGCCACAAAAAAAATAACTGACTATTGGTAATCTTCCCCACAAATACAGTTTTAAACTTTCATATTTTGTCCAAAGCATTTAGTTTAAATCTGTACATAAAGGGGGAAACATTTTCTACCCTTTTACCAAACCCCGACTTTTTAGAAAAGAAAGCATTCGAAATCTTCACATTGTGTGTGTGGTGTGTGTTTTGTGGGTTTTGGGGGGGTGTGGTGTGTGTTGGTGGTGTGTGTGTGTGTGTGTTGTGTGGTGTGTTTTGGTTGGTTTTCTGCGGTGGGTTGTTTGGCAATATTTTAAAATCTAATCTGTATTTTGGTAAAATGCTCGGTTTTGTAATTTTAAATGCCACTCAAATTTCTCTGTTGAGGCCAAAAAAAATTTTTGAGTCTGGGGGTTTTTAACCCAAACCCCAGGTTTACCTACTTTTTGGAAGGCGAACGTCTTAACCATCCCCCACCCCCGTCTTTAAAGGTTCCGAACATGGAAATATCGTCCTCCCCTAGAACTGAGGTGAGGAAAAAAGAGTTTGCCTAGTGGCCATTTCGCCCCATTAAGGTGCCGTATTTTCCCACATAGGGCTTTAAAAATTCACTAGTGTCATGCACGGGGCCGGTTTTTTATAAATTTTATCATCTTTCTTCCCATGCAAATCTACCCTTTTGTACAATTCTAATAGAGTGTAAATGCTTTGCATTTTTTGCCAGCTCTGTTCATAGTGCCCCTAGAATTCCCCGGGGTGAGGGGGGAGGGGGGTAGAGTTTGGGAGTGAAATTTTTAAAACCCCGGGGGGAAAAACACCTCGAACCTCTTGTGGCTCAAGCCGGGATGTCAATCACCAGTTTTAATGCTCCAACCCCCGGGTGTCCCTTCTCCAGATGCCCATATCATCTAAATACGCCTAAAATCAAACTTAAGGTAATACCGCCCGGGAAAAAAGGGGGGGGTTTGATCGTTTAGTCTTTTTTTACTTTTCCTTTTAATCATAATAAAAATTGTTTGAATGAGTGCTTGACGGTTTGTTTGGGTTTTTAAACCATTGAAAAAGAATCAAGTATGGGGTCCACAACGTTCAGTTCACCATCATGACTTTGACAACAAAAAACCCCCTACTTTTCCTGACACTACCTTTTTTATGGGGAAAAAAATTGTCTAAATAAATTTGGGCCTTTTTCTATAAAAAAAACAACCCCATTAGTCTTTAAAAGTGAGCGAAATTCAAACAAATACATTAGAAAAAAAAAACATGACCGACGAAACTGATGCAATGAACAATGTGGGCCTTTCCACAAGACCCAAAAAAATCACTTAATCCCCAAAGCCAACACACGTGGCAGAGAAATCAGCACAAAGTTAAAAAACCCGTTCCCCATTTTTGGGAAAAGTGCTCTTGCACTTTCTGGAAGGGATGACAAAATTCACCAAATCTGTGGGTTTTATATAAAGAAAGGTAAAAATTGTTTAAATTCCCTTAAATAAAAAAATGAAAAATAAAAATAGATAAATAAATCTGCCCTTTCTTTTTAACAAACATTTCACAAAAGTAATCACCCCTTTTAAAAACAACAAACAATTTTCAAATAAAAACCTCAAACCCTAAAACAAGTACAGTTTTTAAATGAAAAAGGGGGATTTACAAAAAAAAACTTTAAAATTTCTAATACAAAATCATAGCACAGAAAAGGTTTATTACCCTGGTGTGAATAATGGTAACACCCATTTCCAAAAACCCGCACAGTTTGAAAGCCAGATCCAGTGCTAGTCGGACAAGGTAAGTATAAGTCTCTCTAAGAAACTCCCCCTTTTTTAGGGGGAAAAAGAACCTTTAAGCTACCCCAGGACCACAGATATCAGTGAGACCAAACGAAAAACCTTTGAGCGTTTTGGGGGCAATGTTTCACAAAGGACATTTTGAAAAGAAAGAAAAAGGGGTGGACGCAATTGGGGGAACATTGTGTGGGGGTTGTTTTGGTTATGGTTGTGGCATGTTGGGGACTTGGTTATATTTGTTTGTAGAATTGTCAATTAATTCCCTTACCTACTTGTGTGTTGTGTTGATTTCAAGGAGGTTTTGGGGGACAAAATTGTGGATTGGGTTGTAAAGAGATTCCTGTCACTAAGATAAGGCTATTTTTAATTTTTGCATGCTTTTAAAAATGAATCAACCAAATTTTTAAAATGGGGGATACCAAATGGCCCTTTTTGTAGACAATTTTTGGGGGTTTTTTTCTTTTGTTTTATAAAGGGGCTGTCCCACAAATTTTGGTAGGGGGAAGATTAACAGTCTAGGCATACACTTATTAATATGTGCTTGGGGGGGTGTGGCACACATTAAAGTGGTGAATGTGTGATGTTGGGCCTGCGGTGCAGGTTTTTGGTTGTGTAGTCGTGTGTGCCTTGGGGGCATTTTTGTGTGGGTATATATCAAGCACTCCTGATGTGACACATACACACCACCAAAAACAGCTGCTTGTGTCTTTGTATTTGGACTTGTATAGCTTTCACCTCATCTGCAGGGGGCAAAAGGGGCATTTACTTTTGTCTTATGACAGACAACCTAGTTGCTGCTGAGCCGTAGAGAAAAAAGGGAAAAGAATAATGTATTAAAAAAAAAAAATGTCTTTTTTAAAAAACCTGGCAAACCAATGTGAAAAACAAATTTGTAGGGGAAACAACTTGAAGATGTATTGTAGAGTAAAAATACTTTTGTTTTTTATTTCATCAATACCAAACACACAGCGACAAACAGACAGACAGACAGACAACAAAGAGAAAGAAAGAGGAGAGAGAGAGAAGAGAGGAAGAGAGAGAGAGAGAGAGGAAGGAGAGAGAGAGAGATTTTAAAAAAAAATTAATAATTAGAATAATAATGAATGAAGAGGAATGAATGAATATTATTTCCAAGGGGAACAGTTTAAAAACATAGCATACTTTTTTTCATCCGGGGCCCCTTTCCCCGTTTGGAAGGACAACATGATTTTAAAAAGACTAATGTATTTTATAAGTGATATGTTTTTAGTATGGCGAGTAACCCCCCCGAATTTCTCTGTCTTTGAGATAAAAACTTTTGAATTGAATTTTTAATTTGAAATTTTAAAAATACAAATCCCCAACTAAGAACATTAATGTCAAAAAAAACTAATTATATTTTGGAGGAAAGAGATATGCGTAATGAACACAATTCTCAAAGAATCGAACATTAAACAGAAAACTGAACCTATTTAAATAATATGGGAAAAATTTAAAAAAAAGGGGAGACACCAGAAACGAGGGAAAAGAAGAGGAAAAAGGAAGAGAGAGAAGGAGGAGAAAAGAGAGAGAGAGAAAGAGAGGAGAAGAGAGAGAGAAGGGGGAGAGAGAGGGGAGAGAGGGGGAGAGAGAGAGCATTTTTTGGTAAAATTACATAAAAAAAAATCAAATATCAAATCTGACAAAACATCCTCTCTAAAACCTTTTTCTTTAAACATAATATCAAAAAACATTCAATTAAGTTACAAAAAATTCAAAAACCTGATAAAAAATAGCTTTAACAGCCCCGCAACAAGAGAGAGGGGGGAAAAAAAAGAGGGGAGAGAGAAGGGAAAAAGAGAGAGAGAGAGAGAGAGAGAGAAAGAGAGAGAGAGAAAAAGTCAACGCACAGACATCGCCATAAGACAGAGAGAAAATGAGAGGCAGAAAGAGGAAAACCCAAGGAAGGCGGGCAGTGCGTAAGGGGGGACCAAAGAGAAAGCAACACTTAAAAAACTCTCTATGTAGGACTTTAGAAAAAAGAAAAATCTTTTTGCAACAAAAAATGGTTCAGCTTCCTCAGAAAATACATATGTTTTTTGTCCATTTTTTACAATAGCGTCGTGCTACATCCCAGTTTAAATTTTTTATCAAAATAGCCCAAACTTGAAATTCGAAACATTTCAACTTCTTGACTAGGGGTGTACATGCTCAGAAGATGACCCCCCTTTTGAAAAGATGGAAGATCTTTTGGTTTAGAACATTTAGCTCCAATATCCTATCAAACCAATTTTACAAATCCGGGGGCTGGACCCTGGTTTTTGGACAGTTCCGAAAAGAGAGCAAAAAAGCACTGTTAAACGGCGGAAAAATGAATAATTACATCATTAAAAAAAACAACAATCCGTTTTTCCATGTCAGCTTTCAACACCAAACTGACATTAAAAATAAATTATAAATAAATAATTAAAAAAGAGAGAGAGGAGAGGGGAGAGAAGAGGGGAGAGAGAAAATAGATAAAGATTATAAAGAGAGGAGAAGTAGATAGATAAAAAGATATGATTTTTTTTAGGATTATTTTATTTAAAAATTTTTTATATATAATATTTAATATAAAAATATATATATATATTTGGCATCACCAAAGGGTTTTACATTAAACGACAATCTAAATATAAAACACTCAAAACCTAATACCCAAAAAAAGCGGGGGAGGCTATAGTCGAGTGGTTAAATAGCGGGCCTCAAATTCATAGACCAAGAATGGGGTTTAAATCTCCGCGCGCTCTGGGGAATTAAGGGTTTGGGGGTTTTTACGATTCCCCCGGGCAACTTCAAGTGAAGACCTGCCTGCCATTTAAACCCAGTGTATTACACACGAAAATAAGGGCACCCGTGATTTAGCGCGTTGGGTGGGTTTTCCCAAACCCAAAAACATACCAACATCCCCCCAATCGTTTCGGCGACCTTTTTCCTGGGCGAACGTCGCATAGCAAGATCTCACCATTGGGAACAGGGAGCTGTACCCAAGGAAGGAAAACAAGAGAAACGGGACGAAGGGACAAGACCAAAAGTCATCGACAGGGGCAGTGAACACACAAAGCCTGGTTTCATTCATCAGCAGGCCTAAAAAAACGCTTCAAAAAAAATAACTAACACAAAACATTATTATAAAAAAAGAATAAGAAGAATACCCATTCTCTCTCTCTCCTCTCTCTCCTCGCCCTCTTCTCTCTCTCTCCCCCCTCTCTCTCCTCTCTCTCCTTCCCCACAAAACCCCAAAAACACACCCCACACAAAAACACACACACGCACCCCACGCACCGCGCGCAACACACACACCATCACAGTTGGGTTTGGTTTTGGGGTTTTTTTGTCTTTTTTTTCCTCAGCTAACTTTGTGTTCACCCAAAGGGGAAATGGTTTTTTTCTATGCCCCGTCCCCCCCCCCCCCCCCACCCCCTTCCACCCCACCATTTTGGTCACCCATTTTAACTTTGGAAAAAACCATTTAAAAAAAATTCCATTCCCAACAGTACGAAAGTGTGTTTTGTGTGTTGTGTTTGTGTGGTGGGGGTGTGTGTGTGTGTGTGTGTGTTTTTGTGTGTGTGTGTGTGTGTTTTGTGTGTGTGTGTGTTTGTGTGTGTGTGTGTGTGTGCGTGCGTGCATCATACGTGCTGTGCGATGGTTCCACCCCATACGATGTGTTGCCAGTGATAGCATTTCCTCACAATGATAATACAATGACAATGACAACACCATGGAGCCATACACCATTATCTTCATGGATTGCTTCGCTCGCCAAGCAATTAAAAGCTTGTTTACTGATCCGATGATTCTGAAAACTGCTTATTATCTTCATAGATAGCTGCGATAAGCCGCCAAGTGACTGAAGGATTATCTTTATTCCTAGTCCGATGATACTGAGGCCTGTTTAAACCATGATCTTGATTAGTCAGTGTGTGATATCTTCAGTTTAACGTCTATTCACATTTAGTGATTTTAGACAGAAATCACTGTGTGTGTGTGTGTGTGTGTGTGTGTGTGTGTGTGTTCGTTCAAGTCAAGTCAAATTTTTATTTTCAGATTGTACATTGAATAAGCAATGCATTTGTTTTTTGTCATCAAGCCATGTATCTAAGAACAAAAATTTCTTAATGATAATACTGAAGTACTACATTATTACAACATTTACCAATAAAGTGTACCAATAAAAGAAAAAGAGGAAAACCAATAAAATAATAGACTGAAAAATACAATCTACACACACATACATACATACACACACGCGCGCGCGCACACACACAGCACACACACACACCCTTAGGTAAAGAATTTTAAAGAATTAAATAAATCATAAAACGTCAAACAAACAAGTTACATCACCTATTATATCATCCATTCGTTCAGGTTCATACTTTAGAAACAGAAAAATAAGGACAGGAACAAAACGTTAGAAAATACTAGGCATTCATTGCGTCATTACTGACAATATTGCCTGCAATTATATCCCTCCTCTCCTCCTCCACCCACGCAAATGTGTGCTCACATGCGCTCATACTCTTCTAGTAGCGCTTTTTAAATGTAATATATTCACACAATAACAATCAAACAAACAAAAATTAGTCAAACAAATCAATGATAATGATACTTATAATAGAGATACAATAATAATGATAACCACCAATCACCACGAGACAACATAACAAATAATCACCCATCACCATGAGACAACAACATAACAATAACAACAAACAAGCGGGGTGGGGAGGGGGTGGGTAGAGTATAAATGAGTAATGGGAAAACACATTCAATCAAATAGAAAATAATAATAAAGAGACAGTTATACAAACAAATAAAACCCCTACATAATACAAAAATCAAAAGTCCATAACTAACTGGACTATCAAACCAAAACAATAACGCTTATAACAGTACTAATACACTCTCATATCTAACTGCAATAAAAACAACATCCACAATATAAAAAAGTTAACTATTGAATTGGACAAGGGAAAAAAAGGCATGAGGTGATTTTATTATTTTATTCTTTTATATCGAGGATACTAGAATAAGCACTTGTGTCCTTTTTACATCTAGTCCCCGGTGTATGCGGATTTATGTTTTCTGTCATCTGTTCCCACCGGTACACAATGGCTTCTCTTCTCTACTCTACTCTACTCTACTATACTCTACGCTACTCTACGCTTCTCTATTCTACGCTACTCTTCTCTACTCTGCTTTACTCATCCCTACTCTACCTACTCTACTCTTAAACTACTCAAACTCTCTACTTCCATGCTCCTCTACGCTACTCTGCAATACTCTGTTCTGTTTACTTTAACCCTACGCTACTATACTCTACTCTTCGCTACTCTGCCCTACTCTACTCTGCTCTATTCTGTTCTGATCTACGCTACTCTACGCTACTCTACTCTGCCCTGCTCTACTCTGTTCTACTCTGATCTACTCTACACTACTCTACTCTAAGCTGCTCTACTCTAGGCTACTCTACTCTGCTTTACTCTACTCTATTCTGCTCTCTCTACTCTACTATACTCTACTCTGCTTTACTCTGCTCTACTCTACTCTACTCTGCTGTACTCTACTCTGCTGTACTCTACTCTACTCCACTCTACTCTACTCTACGCTACGCTACTCCACTGTGCTCTACTACTACTACTACTGCTACTGCTACTACTACAACTACATTGGTGACGAGGATAGGGATAACGACACCATCAGCAACGCAGACCTGTGGCAACGTACCAACCAGCTGCCAGCCGAAAATGAAATCCGGCAAAGGAGATGGGGATGGATTGGGCACACCCTGAGAAAGCCAGCCAGCAACATCACAAGGCAGGCACTAACTATCATGGAACCCCCAGGGAAAACGAAAAAGAGGAAGGCCAAGAAACACCTGGCGACACGACCTTGAGGCAGAAACCAGAAAGATGGGATATACCTGGAGACAGCTGGAGAGAATAGCCCAGGACAGAGGACTCTGGCGGACTGTTGTCGGCGGCCTATGCTCCAGGGGGAGTGATGGGCCTAAGTAAGTAAGTAAGTATAGGGATAACATTTCTACCTTCTTGTTCTTGATGTATTTGTTTATTCTTGGTGTGTTTTCTCTTCTTGTCGTTTCCTTTACTCTTTTCCTTTCCATTTTTTTCTTTCAGATATATTGCTTGTGCTTTGTTGTTAAAAAATGTTTCCCCTTTTTGAGGGATGGATGAAAAAAGGTCATTGTACTCAATCTATTACCCTCTGTAAATAAAATTTCGTATTTCGTATTACCCTGCTCTACCCTACTCCACTGCATAGGACTTTCAGTCACAGCATATTTCTCAGCCTGAAATAATTTTGGGCTACTCTCCCTGCGGAGAGACTGTGTTGCCCCGAGAACAGCACCACTTATCATCATCATCATCATCATCATCATCATCATCATTCTTGTTGTTGTTGTTGTTACATTTATTATTTGTGTCATTATTGTTATCATCATCGTTTGTTTAAATTATCATCAACATCATCTTAATCATCATCATTATTATGAAATTTTCATTGTAGTTGTCACAAGCTTCCTATCCAGGTGGGATGTTTTCATAATATATCAGGGGAAGAAAGAATATTTTTAAAAATCTAATATGTCTGTTTTAGGGGATGAATTTCGTTTTATCATGAAATTTCCCCTCTTTAAACAATCCCAACCAGATTTTCTTTCTCAGCATTTTTTTCAACACAAGTGCAGTTATAATTTTTGTAGGCTGTTGAAATGTAAATCTCTAAAAGTTCTCCTCTCTGTCTCTGTTCTCTCTCTCTCTCTCTCCCCTCTCTCTCTCTCTCTCTCTCTCATCTCCCCTCTTTTCCCCTCCCTCTCCCTCTTCTCCTCTCTCTCTCTCTCTCTTCTTAGGTAAATTTCGTTTGTGTTTCACAAGAGTAGATTGTGTCATTAAAAGAAATTTGTATACTTAAAAGTAATCTTGAGTCTTTAATACTGTTTGCTTATCATTTTGTAATGAACTCTTGCTTTTCAGTTCCTGTTAGTATTGATATTATTTTGGGTGCATTGCTGTTAGGTTTATTTTCCTATTTAATTCATTTAAATCCTCCATACCCCAAAGGGGGTAAACGGAACTAAATCTTGAATGGGTGTGTGTGTGTGTGCATGTGTGTGATTGTGTGTGTGCCGTTCATTTGTCTGTGTGTGTGTTTGTATTTGTGTGTGTGATTGTGTGTGCACAAGTTTATTGTCTGTTTGTGTTTGTGTGTGTGTGCATGTGTGTGGAAAACCCCTGCCCTAGTGTGTGTGTGTATGTAGTGTATGTGTCTGTATGTGGTACGTGTGTGTGGTGTTGGTGTTTTGTGTGGCGTGTGTGTGTGTGTGTGTAGTAGGCACACGCCAGCACAGGCAGGTATGTGTGGCCAAGGCACATGTGGACCTGTTTGTGGTGGTAAGTTCCTCCTTGTCTTAGCAAGCCCCATGGTCATTGACAAATTCTTCACACTTTTCTCACCTTCTTCACCAAGTGTCCTACATCCTTTTACCTATACACCCTCTCTCCCCCTTGGGGGAAAAGGGGCATGGGTGAGAAATCTGCCACTCCTATTGTGTGGCTCTTCATCCTGTGATAGAGAGAAAGTGTGTGTGGGGGGGGGGGGGGGGGGAGTGGATGGTGTGTGTGAAGTCAAGTGAAGTCAAGTCAAATTTTTATTTCCAGATAGATGGTACATTGATTAAGCAATGCATTTGCTTTTTATTCATGGAGCCAGATGATAAATACTATCTAACTGCATTGTTAAGATAACCAGTAACAATAAAACTAACTCAAAAGGAATAAAATTAAACAGAAGAAAAAAAAAGGCAAACAAAAAACCCAAACAAACAAAAA
Organism: Rapana venosa; assembly: GCA_028751875.1. Taxonomy (NCBI): domain Eukaryota; kingdom Metazoa; phylum Mollusca; class Gastropoda; order Neogastropoda; family Muricidae; genus Rapana; species Rapana venosa. The sequence goes on along the minus strand of CM054140.1, from coordinate 10,462,858 downwards.
CACAAAAAAAAAACAAGAAAGAAGAAATGCACACTGCAGAACACACACACAAATGTACACGCGAACACACTTACACACACATACACACACACACACAAACACACATACACACTGGAGTTAACATCAGTGCAGACTCCACCACCTATGAGACTATATAAATGGAGGAGATCCCTTGAAACCCTAAAACCCGATTTTAGAGTAGGCCATTATATGCAGGTGGAATGGATGACAACATTAACAAAACTGCATGCACACCCGGACTGTATGAAAACGTACATGAGTGCTTGTTTTAGTATCCTCGAAATAAAAGCATAAAATAAATGTTTAAAAACACCTTTGTGTTGTGTGTGTGGGGTGTGTTTTGTGTGGTGTGTGTATGTGTGTGTGTGTGTTATTGTGGGGTGTGTGTGTGCATGGGGGTATATGTGTACAAAACTTACATTTAGATTTGTTTCATAGAGGAAAAAGCAATAAAAAAAACAAATCATTTAAAAACATCAAATATAAAAACATAATAATGCCTATAGGGGGAGGGGTTCTTATAACTTCCACCACCCTCTGTGCTCATAACTGGCACTGATCACACACACACACAAAAACACACACACACCACAAGACACACACACACACACACACACACACACCCGATAGACACAAACACACACTGATACACACACACACAAACACCACACACAGACCACACACATACACACACACAGAAAAACACACAACACACACACCCCAGACACACACCACACAAAAGCACACAGGGCACACACACACACACACACAAACACACACACACAGACACACACACACACAGACACACCCCACACAGATAGACACACACACACACACACATACACACATACAGACACACACAAAACCACACACAGACATATCACAGACACAAAACAGACACACACCACACACATACACAGACACACACATATACACAGACACACACACACAGACACAACACACACAAAACACAGACACACACACAGACACACACACAAACAGACACACACACAGACACACACAAAAGACACACACACCAACACACACAACACACCACACATCACACAACACTCCCACAACACACACACAAAACACACACACACACACACAACACACACACACACCCCCCCCCTTTCCTTCCCCACTCACATACACCTGGCCCCTTTGTGGCCAGTAAGTAAGCCTTTGTCTGTTCAACCCAGTACCCATTGACACTTCTTCACACTTTTTTACTCACCCCCTTTACTAAGTGCCCTACCTCCTGTTCATGTATATGCCCTCTGGGGTGCTTTGGGTGTGGGTGGGTGGGGGGGGGTTTTGGGTGAGGGGAAAATTGACCCCTCCCTAGTTTGAGGCTCTTCATCTCATGATATGTTTTTTGTTGTTGTTGTCTTTGATTGATGTCTGTTCACTCACAGGTGATATTAGATATCTCATGATAGTGTGTTTGTATGAGTGTCAAAGTCAAAGTCAAACTTTTACTTTTCAGATCTACATCAAATAGGAAGTGCAATTAGTGTGTGTGTGTGTGTGTGTGTGTGTGTGTGTGTGTGTGTGTGTAGGCACAAGCCAGCAAAGGCAGGTATGCTGGCCAAGGCACAGTGGACCTGTTTGTGGCTGGTAAGTTCCTCCTTGTCTTAGCAAGCCCCATGGTCATTGACAAATTCTTCACACTTTTCTCACCTTCTTCACCAAGTGTCCTACATTCTTTTACCTATGCACCCTCTCTCTCCCCCTTGGGGGAAAAGGGGCGTGGGTGAGAAATCTGCCACTCCTATTGTGAGGCTCTTCATCCTGTATGTGAGAGAGAGAGAGAAAGAGTGTGTGTGTGTGTGTGTGTGAAGTCAAGTAAAGTCAAGTCAAAATTTTTATTTCCAGATAGATTGTACATTGTATAAGCAATGCATATGCTTTTTTATCAATGGAGCCAGATGATAAATACTATCTAACTGCATTGTTAAGATAACCAGTAACAATAAAACTGACTCAAAAGGAATAAAATTAAACAGAAGAAAAAAACACAACAAAAAGGCAAACAAAAACCCCAAACAAACAAAAACACAAAAAACAAAGAAAGAAGAAATGTACACTGCAGAACACATACACACACACACACAACACAAACACACATACACACTGGAGTTAACATCAGTGCAGACTCCACCACCTATGAGACTATAATTATAAATGGAGGAGGTCCCTTAAAACCCTAAAACCCGATTTTAGAGTAGGCCATGCAGATGGAATGGATGACAACATTTACAAAACTGCATGCACACCCCGACTGTATGAAAATGTACATGAGTGCTTGTTTTAGTATCCTCGAAATAAAAGCATAAATTTTTTTTTAAACAACTGTGTGTGTGGGGGGGGGGGGGGGGGGGGGGGGGGGGGAGGGGGGGCATGTGTGTACACACTTACATTTAGATTTGTTTTCATAGAGAAAAAAAGCATTAAAAAGAACAAATCATAAAATCATCAAATATCAAACATAATACTGCCTATAGGGGGGAGAGGTTCATATAACTTCCACCACCCTCTGTGCTCATAACTGGCACTGATCACACATACACACACAGACACACACACACAGACACACACAGACACACATACACACACACACACAAGATACACACACACTAACACACACAGACACACACACAGATACCACACACACAACTCACACACACACACACACACACACTCACACACACACACACACACTCACACACCCACACCCACACACACACACACACACACACACACACACACCCCCCTCTTTCCTTCCCCACTCACATACACCTGGCCCCCTTTGTGGCCAGTAAGTAAGCTTTGTCTGTTCAAGCCCAGTACCCATTGACACTTCTTCACACTTTCTACTCACCCCCTTTACTAAGTGCCCTACCTCCTGTTACATGTATATGCCCTCTGGGATGCTTTGGGGTATGGGTGGGTGGGAGGGGGTGTGGGTGAGAAATGTGACACTCCTAGTTTGAGGCTCTTCATCTCATGATATGTTGTTGTTGTTGTTGTCTTTGATTGTATGTCTGTTCACTCACAGTGATATTAGATATCTCATGATAGTGTGTATGTGTGTCAAAGTCAAAGTCAAACTTTTGCTTTTCAGATCTACATCAAATAGGAAGTGCAATTGGGTGTGTGTGTGTGTGTGTGTGTGTATGTGTCTGTGTAGGCACAAGCCAGCAAAGCCAGGTATGAGTGGGGAAGGCACATGTGGTTCTGTTGTGGCAGTAAGTTCCTCCTTGTCTTAGCAAGCCCCATGGTCATTGACAAATTCTTCACACTTTTCTCACCTTCTTTCCCAAGTGTCCTACATTCTTTTACCTATACACCCTCTTTCCCCCTTAGGGGAAAAGGGGCGTGGGTGAGAAATCTGCCACTCCTACTGTGAGGCTCTTCATCCTTGAGAGAGAGTGTGTTTTGTGTGGGGGGGGGGGGGGGGGTAGGTGGGTGAGTGTGTGTGTGTGTGTGTGGGGGTGGGTGGTCAAGTCAAATTGTATACATTGTATAAGCAATGCATTTGCTTTTTTAATCATCAGCCAGATGTATAAAATACTATCTAACTGCATTGTTAAGATAACCGTGACAATAAAACTGACTCAAAAGGAATAAAATTAAACAGAAGTAAAAACCAAACTCAACAAAAAGCCAAACAAAAAAACCCAAACAAACAAAAACACAAAAACAAAGAAAAAAAGAAATATATACTGCAGAACACACACACACACACACACACCACACACACACATACACACACACACACACACACACACACACAAAACACACACACTGGAGTTAACATCAGTGCAAAACTCCACCACCCATGAGAAATAAATGGAGGGGGTCCCCTTTAAAAACCTAAAGCCCTTTTTGAGTAGCCATTATGTGGAGGTGGAAAATGACAACATTTACAAATCTGCATGGATACCGGACTGTATGAAAAGGTACATGAGTGTTTTTTTTTAGTATCCCCGAAATAAAAGCATAAAATATTTTTAAACACCTGTGTGTGTGTGTGTGTAAAAAGTATTTCCCATACATGTCTCTGTAGTACAAACACATGTGCATATTGGTAAACAATATGCCTACTTAACACAAATATGTCAACACTAAAAGTGACCACAGAACCTCAACAAACAAAAGACCTGTCACACACACACCTCTTTCAAGTTGTGTCCACCCCTTATCGGCCTTATCAAAGCTATCTACTTCAGCTAAAAGCACACTGTAATTAACATAGGCCTTATCTGAGATTACGTGAGTCTCTTCACAACCTAGAGTCACATGCCTTCCAAGGCCTTTGTTCCATGAAGTCTCACCCTGATCTTCAGTGATTGGTCAACATGTGATAGGCCCGTTTCCTGTCCTAGCTTCCGCTTTCTTGGCCTGTAAATGAAGGAGTTTCTTGGAGAGAGAGGAGAGAGAGAGAGAGAGAGAGAGAGAGAGAGAGAGCTTCAGTACTCCCCTTGTGGATTCCGAAATTGTGTGTAACAGTAAGGACTCAAGTTGACCAGCTCCAAACCATGGAAGTAAGACCAGTTATTGTGCTAAGATTTGCAGAATAATAGTGGAGATATATATATAATTTTGAAATTGTACCTTTTCCATATAAAAATTGTCACTTGTTTTAGGGTTGCAGGATTTTTTGTATGTTGAAATGTCTAATGCTGATTTTAACAGACAGTGATTGCATATTATTGGGGGGAGGGGGGAGGGCTTCATTGTTCAGTTGAACAGATGGAATGTATGCATTTATTGATCTGTTCATCTATTTATTCATTTTTTAATTCCGGATAATGGAATAAGCATTTTTGTGCTTTTTTTATAACAGCCTCATCGCTTGCAGTTTTGTAAATTTTTGTCATAGGTTTCTAATGGCAGGAAGGGCTACTCTTCCAAAAGACAGACAGATTTTGTTTAGTCATTTTATTCTTTTATTCAAGGATAATGGAATAAGCACCCATGTGCTTGTTACATCCAGTCCCTGTATGTATGCAGTTTTCTAAATTTTGTCGTGTGTTCCGACTTTCACACAATGGCCTACACTTCCGAAAAGTGAAAAGGGTTTTAACGTGTGCACACAGGGATCTGGTTTATAGTGTCATCAGGATATTCTATCTGCATCAGCTGTTGTGAAGTGGGTTTATAGGCTCACACAAAAGACTGAAAACTTAAACACACAAAGAAACAAATAAAAACTCAAATAACATGAAGTGTTAGGTAACTCTGGTATGAGCATGGACAAATGTGCTTGTTTCACTTCATTTCATTTCATACCACTTTAAGTCAGGGCAGATTCCTCTGCTTGAAATTAGAGGGCTTCGCCACAAGAGCAGGGCCACCCACTATTTTTCTATTCTTTTCCTGTCTGCAACTGTATTTGTTTCCCTATCAGAGTGGCTTTTTCACAGAAATTTGCCAGGGACAACTCTCTTGTTGCCGCAGGTTCTTTTATGTGCACTAAATAATTATGTGTAATACACGGGACCTCGGTTTATCATTTAGTATGAAATACAAGCACACAGACCACCACTCATGGTCTAATGGATGGGGGCCCAAACAGGGATCAAACCACCCCACGCTTCCCACCCGGCTTTGCTTTCTAAGCAGGTGGTTACCTCTAGACCCCCGATCCATCTGTATGGATGGGTGTTTTAGAGCGCTGCCAAAATACTGACATCACTGTTAGGGGGTCTGTATCTCGGACCGTTGATGCAGGATAAATTATGATTAGTAGCCAGAGTTCAACCCCGCAGTAGTCTCAAAGCACATGCACCCCCACAAAAGCAGCATTTCTCATCATGTCATTGAACATCATGCAATAAAAAAAGTGCTTGATTGTGGTCCCAGTTACTTGGTCTCAGGTGACCCCAGATTCGATTTTCCATACAATTCCCGGGCCAGTGGAGGTTTGTGTCAAAACCCTTGGTTTTTTGAGGCTCAGGAGAGGGTCGTTGGAGCTAATCTGTGTTAAATTAGCGGGATTTGTAGGTGGTGTTTGCATATGTAGCTCAAAAGAGGCACCACTGGGAAAACCACCAAAGTGACCCATGTAGCAGTGAGGGCCCCTATGGCTGGTGGCCCATGGGGCTTGATATTGATAGGCCCCCATGGGACTTCCACCCTGGGGATGGGGACTAAAGAATCTGGTATGGCTATGGCGGGAGATTGGGGTTTAGCGGTGTGGAAACCAAGAAAAGGGTTTTCACAGGGATGAGGCAGCAAAAAAAAACTTTTTTTTTAAAATTCATCAGTATAGGAGATAGGGGAGATACCCTTTTTTTTTGGTTCTGTTTGAATGGTTCCTTTTGGGTGCGCTACTGACTTAGTCTGAAAAGTATTGTCAAATGTTCTTCAGATAAAGAAACTTTACATGAAGATCTTTGATTTATCATCATGGTTTAAAAAGGAACAAAATATTTTAGTATAAAGGGGGTTGACTGTTTGTGGGAGAGACAGTTTTGATCATGCATTAATTCCATAATTTCACTTATCAAAGCCTTCTTGATCAAAAAAAAATTTGGTTAGTTTTTTTAGTGAATGGAGAATATAGTGTATTTTTTTCTACCTGGTCGTAGTCCATAACCCTCGGAATAAACGAATAAATAATATGAATGAAACTTTCTTCGAAAAGTGACATTTTTTTTGTTTTCTTGTTTTTAACTTTCAACCATGAAAAAGTGACTCATTGGACTTTTTGTTGTTTATTTTCATAGGTAATGTTTTTTATTTTCTTCCTTGAAAAAGTGAATGATACTAATTTTCTCTTGATACTGAAAAGTGATAGCAGGTGACAAATTGCATGAATTATGGCAAGTAAATGATGTCACCAAGAAAACAGACAAGTCACAAGTAACCAATGAAATACTATCACACCACATATTTCAGCACTACGACCAGGTAGAAAAAAATACACAGTTCAAACACACAGTAAATAAATATCAAGTAACTATTGATCTATTCAGATTGCATTTTGAACATGATATATTCTTTCTTCCCATGGTATATTATGGAAACGTTGGACCTCAATAAGAAGCTTGTGACAACTATAACACATTTCATAAAAGCATAAACATATATATCTGGTAGAGAAGTTATATATTTGTTCATACCAAAACCGATCTTATACTTTTTATAATAAAAGCATCTACTATTATTCCACAGCCCAGTTCTCCATTCACTAAAAAAACTAACCAAATTTTTTTTTGATCAAGAAGGCTTTGATAAGTGAAATTATGGAATTAATGCATGATCAAAACTGTCTCTCCCACAAACAGTCAACCCCCTTTATACTAAAATATTTTGTTTCTTATTAAACCATGATGATTGAATCAAAGATCTGTCATGTAAATGTTTCATTATCTGAAGAACATTTGACAGATAGCTTTTCAGACTGGAAGTCAAGTAGCTGCACCCAGAAAGGAACCATTCGAACAGAGACCAAAATAGACAAGGGATATCTGCCCCTATCTCCATATACTGATGAAGTTTAAAAAAAAAAAGTTTTTTTTGCTGCCTCATCCTCTGTGACACCCTGTCTTGCTGTTTCCACACCGCTCATCCCAATCTCCCCGCCATAGCCATACCCAGATTCTTTATGTCTCATCCCCAGGGTTGGAAGTCCTCATGGGGGCCCATCAATATCAAGCCCTCATGGGGCCACCAGCCATAGGGGCCCTGCACTGCTACTGGGTCACTTTGGTGGTGTTCAGTGGTGCCTCTTTTGAGCTAACATATGCAGAACACCACCTACTAATCCCGCTACTAACGACAGTATTAGCTCCAACGACCCTCTCCCTGAGCCTCAAACACCAAGGGTTTTGACACAAACTCACCACTGGCCCAGAAGTGTATGGGAAAATCGAATCTGAGGTCACCATGAGACCAGAGTAACTGGGACCACAATCAGAGGCACTTTTGTTATTGCATGATGTTCAATGACAATGATGACGAAATGCTGCTGCTGTGGAGGTGCATGTGCTTTGAGACTACTTGACAGGGTTGAACTCTGTGCTTACTATCATAATTTATCCTGGCATCAACTGGTCCGAGAGATACAGACACCTAACAGTGATGGTCAGGTAATTTGAGCAGCGCTCTCAAACACCCATCCATACAGATGGATCGGTGGTCTAGAGGTAACCACCTGCTTAGAAAGCAAAGTCCGGGTGGGAAGCGTGGGGTGGTTTGATCCCTGTTTGGGCCCCCATCCATTAGACCATGAGTGGTGGTCTGTGTGCTTGTATTTCATACTAAATGATAAACCGAGGTCCCGTGTATTACACATAATTATTTAGTGCACATAAAAGAACCTGCGGCAACAAGAGAGTTGTCCCTGGCAAATTTCTGTGAAAAAGCCACTCTGATAGGGAAACAAATACAGTTGCAGACAGGAAAAGAATAGAAAAATAGTGGGTGGCCCTGCTCTTGTGGCGAAGCCCTCTAATTTCAAGCAGAGGAATCTGCCCTGACTTAAAGTGGTATGAAATGAAATGAAGTGAAACAAGCACATTTGTCCATGCTCATACCAGAGTTACCTAACACTTCATGTTATTTGAGTTTTTATTTGTTTCTTTGTGTGTTTAAGTTTTCAGTCTTTTGTGTGAGCCTATAAACCCACTTCACAACAGCTGATGCAGATAGAATATCCTGATGACACTATAAACCAGATCCCTGTGTGCACACGTTAAAACCCTTTTCACTTTTCGGAAGTGTAGGCCATTGTGTGAAAGTCGGAACACACGACAAAATTTAGAAAACTGCATACATACAGGGACTGGATGTAACAAGCACATGGGTGCTTATTCCATTATCCTTGAATAAAAGAATAAAATGACTAAACAAAATCTGTCTGTCTTTTGGAAGAGTAGCCCTTCCTGCCATTAGAAACCTATGACAAAATTCACAAAACTGCAAGCACATGAGGGCTGTATATATAAAAAGCACAAAAATGCTTATTCCATTATCCTGGAATTAAAAAATGAATAAATAGATGAACAGATCAATAAATGCATACATTCCATCTGTTCAACTGAACAATGAAGCCCTCCCCCCTCCCCCCAATAATATGCAATCACTGTCTGTTAAAATCAGCATTAGACATTTCAACATACAAAAAATCCTGCAACCCTAAAACAAGTGACAATTTTTATATGGAAAAGGTACAATTTCAAAATTATATATATATCTCCACTATTATTCTGCAAATCTTAGCACAATAACTGGTCTTACTTCCATGGTTTGGAGCTGGTCAACTTGAGTCCTTACTGTTACACACAATTTCGGAATCCACAAGGGGAGTACTGAAGCTCTCTCTCTCTCTCTCTCTCTCTCTCTCTCTCTCTCTCTCTCTCTCTCTCTCTCTCTCTCCTCTCTCTCCAAGAAACTCCTTCATTTACAGGCCAAGAAAGCGGAAGCTAGGACAGGAAACGGGCCTATCACATGTTGACCAATCACTGAAGATCAGGGTGAGACTTCATGGAACAAAGGCCTTGGAAGGCATGTGACTCTAGGTTGTGAAGAGACTCACGTAATCTCAGATAAGGCCTATGTTAATTACAGTGTGCTTTTAGCTGAAGTAGATAGCTTTGATAAGGCCGATAAGGGATGGACACAACTTGAAAGAGGTGTGTGTGTGACAGGTCTTTTGTTTGTTGAGGTTCTGTGGTCACTTTTAGTGTTGACATATTTGTGTTAGTATGCATATTGTTTATCCAATATGCACATGTGTTTGTACTACAGAGACATGTATGGGCATACTTGTACACACACACACACACAGGTGTTTAAAAATTATTTTATGCTTTTATTTCGAGGATACTAAAACAAACACTCATGTACCTTTTCATACAGTCCGGTATCCATGCAGATTTGTAAATGTTGTCATTTTCCACCTCCACATAATGGCCTACTCTAAAAAGGGGCTTTAGGGTTTTAAGGGACCTCCTCCATTTATAGTCTCATAGGTGGTGGAGTCTGCACTGATGTTAACTCCAGTGTGTGTGTGTGTGTGTGTGTGTGTGTGTGTGTGTGTGTGTGTGTGTATGTGTGTGTGTGTGTGTGTGTGTGTGTGTGTGTGTGTTCTGCAGTATATATTTCTTCTTTCTTTGTTTTTTGTGTTTTTGTTTGTTTGGGTTTTTTGTTTGGCTTTTTGTTGAGTTTGGTTTTTACTTCTGTTTAATTTTATTCCTTTTGAGTCAGTTTTATTGTCACTGGTTATCTTAACAATGCAGTTAGATAGTATTTATCATCTGGCTGATGATTAAAAAGCAAATGCATTGCTTATACAATGTATACAATTTGACTTGACCACCCACCCACACACACACACACACACACTCACCCACCTACCACCCCCCCCCCCCCCACACACACAACACTCTCTCTCTCACAGGATGAAGAGCCTCACAGTAGGAGTGGCAGATTTCTCACCCACGCCCCTTTTCCCCTAAGGGGGAAAGAGGGTGTATAGGTAAAAGAATGTAGGACACTTGGGAAAGAAGGTGAGAAAAGTGTGAAGAATTTGTCAATGACCATGGGGCTTGCTAAGACAAGGAGGAACTTACTGCCACAACAGAACCACATGTGCCTTCCCCAAACATACCTGGCTTTGCTGGCTTGTGCCTACACAGACACATACACACACACACACACACACACACACACACCAATTGCACTTCTATTTGATGTAGATCTGAAAAAGCAAAAGTTTGACTTTGACTTGACACACATACACACTATCATGAGATATCTAATATCACTGTGAGTGAACAGCATACAATCAAAGACAACAACAAACAACAAATATCATGAGATGAAGAGCCTCAAACTAGGAGTGTCACATTTCTCACCACACCCCCTCCCACCACCCATACCCAAAGCATCCCAGTGAGCATATACATGTAAACAGGAGGTAGGGCACTTAGTAAAGGGGGTGAGTAGAAAGTGTGAAGAAGTGTCAATGGGTACTGGGCTTGAACAGACAAAGCTTACTTACTGGCACAAAGGGGGCCAGGTGTATGTGAGTGGGAAGGAAAGAGGGGTGGTGTGTGTGTGTGTGTTGTGTGTGTGGTTGTGGGTGTGGGGTGTGTGAGTGTGTGTGTGTGTGTGTGAGTTTTGTGTGTGTGTGTGTGTGTGAGTGTGTGTGTGTGTATCTGTGTGTGTGTCTGTGTGTGTTAGTGTGTGTGTATCTGTGTGTGTGTGTGTATGTGGTGTCTGTGTGTGTCTGTGTGTGTGTGTTTTCTGTGTGTGTATGTGTGATCAGTGCCAGTTATGAGCGCAGAGGGTGGTGGAAGTTATATGAACCTCTCCCCCTATTAGGCAGGGATTATGTTTGATATTTGATGATTTTATGATTTGTTCTTTTTAATTCTTTTTTTCTCTATGAAAACAAATCTAAATGTAAGTGTGTACACACATGCGCCCCCCCCCCCCTCCCCCTTCCCCCCCCCCCCCCCACACACACAGGTGTTTTTAAAAAAATTTTATGCTTTATTTCGAGGATACTAAAACAAGCACTCATGTACATTTTTACAGTCGGGGTTTT
>CM054140.1:10408125-10450771 GCA_028751875.1 Rapana venosa | reverse complement strand
GTGTATGCGGTTTTTTTTTATGTTGTCATCTGTTCCCACCGGCACGCAATGGCCTACTCTTACGAAAAGCGGAACAAGATTTAACGTGTGCGCAAGACGTTCTGCGTGCGTTCGCACACGGGGCCTCGATTTATAGTCTCATCCGAAGGATGAGAAGAAAAAAAGAAAAAAGAGAAAAACAAACAACAACAACAAGAACAACAACAAAACCAAGAAAAATAACAACCAGGAGAGAGAGAGAGAGAGAGAGAGAGAGTGATGGACGATCTGACTGTCAGGATATCAGCAGGATGTCTCCGCCTCTTTTCTGGGCGGTGTCACGTTGCACTGGGGCCCCCTCGAAAAGCAGGTGAGGCGGCGATTTTCTGTCAAAGTTCACTGTTCACTGTTCACTGGTCCCGTAACCCGCCAGGGTCGTAGGGGCGCTGCATGGTGGACAAACGGTGGACCAGCTGGCTCCACTTAGCGCGGTCGTGGGCGAGTGCCTGGGTGACACTGAAGTCCTTCCCTGTCCAATCACGGGAAAGTAAGTAGCCAGAAAAGTCAACCTTTACCCCGCTACTAGTAGTGGGCGGAGCAACATACTATGGACAGCTGAGAACTGCGCAAGCAGTGGGAGGAAGCTGGTTGCAAAATCTTCAGTGATGCCTCATTGGTCGAGCAGACTACAGGATAAAACTAGTCAAGGTGTGGTGAAGTGAAGAGCAGAGCAAAGGAAGTGCCTTGCCTGTTCTCTCTCCAAATAATGGTCCTTATGCCTTTAGTTACCTCGTTTTTCAGCTCTTAGATCATTTCTTTTAATAATAATAATAATAATAATAAATGATAATAATAATACAACATGATAAAATAATAATAAATGATAAAATAATAATAATAATGATGATGATGATGATGATGATGATGATGATTATTATTATTATAACAACAGCGACGACGACGACAACAACAACAACAACAACAACAACAACAACAATAATATAATAATAATAATAATAATAATAATAATAATAATAATAATAATAATAATAATAATAATAATAATAATAATGACGATGATGTTGTTGATGATGATGGTGATGATAATAATAATAAATGTATGGAGTTCATATAGAGCAGACTCTTGTCAAGCAAGCAAAATAAAGCGCTTGCATTTAAAATCATTTCCACGAATGCAACCGTCCCCACAATTAATCATTAGCCCATGCTCCAGGAACACACTAAGATGAAGGTGGCTATTGGAAACTAGGGACTTTTAATGAGAGGACGGTCTCAGGTAGGAACTAAAGTACGTTTGGAGGATGGATTTGAAAGTATGACCTGTGCTGGGCGCTGGTAGCCAATGAGACAGCTTGTTGTTGGGATTACGATTATATTACAGTCCCAGTGGAGATATCCGCAAGTCATCCTACATAGGCACCAGTGGCAACTCTAAAAAGAGTCAACTTTAAAGCAGCAGTGCCATTCAAGCATACGTACATGCTGCAGTGCCACAGTGTTTAAGATAAATCATATAACAGTCAGACAGCTTGTATCATTTTGTAAAGCACTGGTGGATGCAGCGTCAGTGATGTTAGTGTGGTACAGGGGCAGGAGTTACCAGGTTTTAGCCTCTGATTGATGAACCTGCCCCAGTTTTAGTTTAGTCTCATTGTGGGGGATGGGGTGGGGGGGGGTGTTGTTACCAGGTCTTGCCAATGATTAATGATCAATCAATGTCCCAGCGTTAGTTTAGTGTAGGGAGTCCTAAACAGGTAACTCCAGGTCGCTGCTCCAAGTCATGCCCCACTTGATTTGGTAAAAGAAATATGGATCCCTAGATTTTGTCTAATTGTCTTTAGTATCTCTAAAGAAAATTAGGGCTCACTACTTAATGGGAGTGGGAGGGATAAAGGGGGATAGAAAGAGGGTAGAAGAAAAAAAAATAGAAAAGAAATTTAGAGAAAGAAAGTAGTGAATATTAATTAATCACCTCAACTCACTCAGCAGCCACACTGAATATAGCCCTATTCCGTGAATGTAACCAACAACAACATTCATTCATTCAATGAACTCTCCAGGCCAAGCAAGTTGGGTTCACATCTATATTTCACTAAACACACTACTACTTAACTAAAACATAGAAGTTACAGATCACCAATTATACTACAACTGGACAATTCAAACACATTGTATTTTGTCTTTTCTTTCCAGTCCTCAAAACACAATCAATCAAGAACCAATTTCAGATCAGGGATCTAAAGATTCACAAACAATAGCCATTGCAAAGCAGAAGTAAAAGCAATCAAATCAAATCAATGAAATTTTAAAAAGCAAGTAAAGATGAAAAGGATGTCCCTTTTGATGAGGAACATCAGACTCAGAAGAGTCTCAGGCAACAGCCTCTCTGTCCACTGCCCAAACAGGAAAATGGCTGTCTGACAGGAAGGAGTGGGAGGATGGGAAGGGTGCTGGACTAAAATCAAAGGGAGATCACTCTTGTGGTACAAGGGAACTAACCCTCACAAAATAAGAAATAACTCTTGCAGTATAAGGGAACTAAGGTGAAAGGTAAAGGTGTTCCATAACCTATGTGGTCGTAGGGAAGTAATAATAATAATAAATGGAACTTATATAGCGCTATATCTTACAAAGACAAATCAAAGCGCATGCGTGAGACATCAGAGACCTCAACTTCTCTAGGGCCAGCATATTGAGGGCGACGCCCATCTCCTCTCCCTCGCCGCTTTATCTTCCCTGACCCTAAAGAGGCAGGTACCCATTTACAGCTAGGTGACCTCGGGGGACTGTACTGAAGCCAAGGCGCCCAACCAACTGGTAACCACGCTCGACGCTACTTAACATTGGCTGGGGGGAAGTGAGTGCTCCGACCACTGAGCTATGCCGTCCCCTATCAGAGAACTAGGTAAGGTAAAAGGTAAAGGAGTCCCATAACCTATAAGGTCGTAGGGGAGCGAGGCGTCAGAGACCTTACTTCTCTAGGGCCAGCATATTGAGGGCGGCGCCCATCTCCTCTCCCTCGCTGCTTTACCTTCCCTGACCCTAAAGAGGGCAGGTACCCATTTACAGCTGGGTGAACTGGGGGAACTGTACTGAAGCCAAGGCGCGCAAACCGTCACCCATCCAACTGGTAACCACGCTCGACGCTGCTTAACTTGGCTGGGGGAAAGCGAGTTCTCCGACCACTGAGCTATCCCGTCCCCGCGCTGACTCTTGTAAAATAAGGAGTTACTTCTGCAGTATAAGGGAGATAACAGCAGTTACTAAGTTTATGTTTAGTGTTTCCAAACACAAAAAGTACCTTTTTGGGGAGAGGTGTCACATAAGTATTGTCCCTTTTGCTTGTATATAATTTTTGTGGGATGAAAGGTGTATTGCAAGACAGTGTTAAAATTCTTCACTTTTTTGTGTGGAATGAACACACAGCAACTATTTTTTTGTCAGTCACATGAGCGAAAATGCTGTCCTGCCATTAACCTGCTAATGGTATTTGTAAGTGAACTGTATTTATTTTCTTGTTACACAGGTAAACACAGTAACAAACATTGTTGTAAAAAGAATACCAGTTAGTTAAGAACATCAATACAGTAGTAGTAGTAGTAGTAGTAGTAGTAGTAGTAGTAGTAGTAGTAATAATACATGGAACTTATATAGCGCTATATCTTTCAAAGACAAATCAAAGCCATGCATTCGACCTAATCTTACACAGTCATTCAACCAGTGACAAATAATCAATAGTTCAAACAGATATTACAAACATGGTGCGCTGTAGACCAAATCTATGAAATAAAATTGCAATAGTCAAATGTTTTTCAAAAGCACACACACACACACAGGTCATATACTTTAGCAGGGTGATAGGACATGGGTTAGTGAAGGATGGGATAGTTCTGATATGAAACAGGAGGGGGGAAATCTTAGGTTTGAAATAAATATGTCTTGAGGCTGGATTTAAAAGTGTCATAGCTAGGCTTCTGGCGAAGAGAGAGAGGGAGCTCATTCCAGGTCGATGGACCCGAAATAGAAAAAGAGCAGCGGCCAACGGTGGATTGGTTGAATCTAGGTATTCGTAGGCACAAGGTATCTGCAGCAGAGCGGAGGGAACGTGAAGGAGTGTACAGGTTAAGACATTCACAGAGGTAGGAGGGTACAGTTTTGTGGAGACATTTGTAACAGAGGGTACTGATTTTATAATCTACTCTCTATTGCACAGGCAGCCAGTGGAGAGATCGCAAGAGGGGGGTAATGTGCTCAGATTTTTTTTATTTCTGAGAACTAGTCGAGCTGCGGAGTTTTGTATACGTTGAAGGGAGTGGATAGATGATGCTGGCAGACCAGACAAAAGAGAATTGCAATAGTCCAGACGTGAAAGAATGAGAGAAGTGACAAGTTTGGCTGTTGCATCGGTGGACAGGTACTTTCGAATTGCACTAATACGCCGTAACTGATAGTAGCACGACTGACAGGTCTGGGTGGTGAATGTTTGCATAGAGAGTGTGTTGTCGATAACAACACCTAGATACCTCACAGCAGTGGATAGAGGGACTGATGCATTGCCAAGTTCTATTGAAGCTGTTGTAATGAAAGAGAGTTTGTGTTTGGTCCCTACGGGCATGGCTTCGGTTTTATCTGCATTTAGCTGTCATTTGTTCTGTGTCATCCAGTTTTGAATATCTTCAAAGCAGTGGGCCATATTTGCCAGGAGAGAAGGCAGGTTTTCAGGAGTAACACTGCTTTGAAGTAACACACATTTTGTACACAGAATACCAGTTAGTTAAGAACATCAAAACAGTAACACACATTGTTGTACAAAGAATACCAGTTAGTTAAGAACATAAAAACAGTAACACACATTGTTGTACAAAGAATACCAGTTAGTTAAGAACATCTATACAGTAACACATTTTTGTACAAAGAATACCAGTTAGTTAAGAACATCAATACAGTAACACACATTGTTGTACAAAGAATACCAGTATGTTAAGAACATTCTGTTAATTAGTCCACTGTTGGTAAATACTGTCAAATCATTGGTCACAAGGTGTGTATGTAGATCTATAATTATGAGGACATGACTATCGTGAGTTTACTTCTTGCCTTGTAAAGACTACGCTTGGGTCTCTAGGGTGCATTCTTTCTGTTTAAACTGAATTCCTTTAAACTGTAGAAAAACGTGCTCTGAAACACAAAAAGAAATAAAAATGCACAAGCATAAAACACGTATAAAACACATACATACAAGCTCAGTTGTTTTGATGGCATAACATTTTGGTTAGAAACCAAACAAACAAAATAAGAAAGACAATCATAAACCACAACGAAAGAGACAAAACTTAGTCAGAATCCACAGGTCTTAGCTACAAGTTTTGAGCAGCCAAGTTAGTTGTTTATTTGAAGTTGTTGTGCTGTTGTTGTCGTTGTCGTCATTGGAGAGCGTTCTGTCGCAGTTATTTTCCCCATATGCCTTTACAGTATAAAATCTGTTATTTTACAGGTCACGTGCAGTCACTATTCATTTAAAAAAATGTCCTGTCATATCTTTTTCTGTTTATCCCTGAAGTCGGAATGCGGCTACCTTCACAGCGGCAGGCAAAAACGGTTGCTACGTAAAATCTCACCATTGATGAACCTCAGAACTCTAGCCAAAGAATGAAACAAAAAAAATATTGGCTTCAGGGTGGGTCTATAGACATGCATTTCTCTTTTAGATTTAAAAAACAAACCCACACACAACAGTAATAGCAAAAGAAAGGAAAATAATTCTACACCGCATGTGCAAAAATGAAGCCAGCTGGTTTGTACAGCTGTATCCAGTGACTGTAGCAGCTGTGGGACGTGGGGGGGGGGGAGGGGGGGAGGGTGTACAAAAGCGGCAACCCAGAAACACAATCTTCGCCCAGTTGACACATGGCTGTACCGGACAACCAGCCTGTTCTGAAGTACATAATGGCGAGCGACTTTCGTTCAAGTGCAAATTGGAAACTGTAAACTCTTCCACTGTTTGAAAATCAAAGAAATCGACGGTTGTGATGTTTGGACGTGCCTTCCAGATGTCATACATATTTTCATTCTTCCATTTTTTTCAGTCTTTCCCTAAATCGGAAATCTCCATTGGGACGTTAACATAACCACTAAATATCAGTCTTTAAACAGAAAGTAAAGATGAAGAATTCTATTCATTCTTCACACAGGGTAATTACAGGGGAGGGAAGGGGGGGTCAGTAATTTTGGCGAAGATCGTGTTGCTCACTTTTGACCTCTGTGCATTTGGATTTCAACGTGCTGGTCGCTATTTATTTGCTTGACATCTCAACGTTTTAATATTTCCAAATATATGTATAAGTAGGTATTGCTGCCTGTTCCTTTTGATTGGGAGGAGGGTATGTTATCTATGTGAACAAACACTACACAATACCACCACACAAAAGCGATTTAATGAAATGAAACACCAGGTGTTTTGGGGTAGTAATGTATGGAATTTATATAGCGCTGAATCTTGTAAAGCAACAAATCAAAGCGCTCAGATGACTTCTTTTTTTAAATTGAGGACAATGGAATAAGCACTCATGTTGGGTTTTTTTTACATCCAGTCCCCGTGTGTATGCGGTTTTGTAAATGTTGTCATCTGTTCCCACCGGCACACGATGGCCTACTCTTTCGAAAAGCGGAACAGGATGTAACGTGTGCGCAAGATGTTCTGCATGCGTTCGCACACGGGGCGTCGGTTTATAGTCTCATCCGAAGATATATGTCAAGTCAAAATAATACTGGAACCATCCCATGAAGGTCAGTTACAAGACGTAATTTACTGATAGGCACACACAGTAGGTAAAGGTCAAGGTCAAGGTCAAGGTGTCCCATAACCTATGCAGAGGAAGAGGAGCTTCTCCGGCGGTCAGCATATACCTTCCCTGACCCTTTAAAGAGGCAGGTACCCATTTTACAGCTAGGTGAGTGAACTGGGGGAACTGTACTGAAGCCAAGGCGAGCAAACGGTCACCCATCCTATTGGTAGCCACGTTCGACTCTGCTTAACATTGGCTGGGGGAAAGCGAGTGCTCCCCTCGTCGTCGTCGTCGTCGTCATCATCATCATCATCATCATCATCATCGTCGTTGTCGTCGTCGTCGTTGTCGTCGTCTTCCCCTTGAGTCATTACTGGTTCTGACTGTGCTCCCTCGAAAGACCTACGGATAAGTGTGTGCATGTGTGTGTGTGTGTGTGTGCATGTGTGTGTGTGTGTGTGTGCATGTGTGTGTGTGTGTGTGTGTATGTGTGTGGGTGCGTGTGTGTGTGTGTGTGTGTGTGTTTGTGTGTGTGTGTGTGTGTGTGTGTCTGTCTGTCTTTCTGTCTGTCTCACTCTCTCTCTCTCTCCTCTCTCTCTCTCTCTCTCTCTCTCTCTCTCTCTCTCTCTCTCTAGCTTCTTCCCTTGTTTAGTTGCCAGCAAGACGCATGACTCAGCAGCAATTAAAAACGATGAGACACTCTTTATTGTGACCATCTGAGTCAGCAGGCCAGTCCAAGGAGAATTTAGGAGCCATGGTATCAGAGGCTCACCACAGGCACAGAAGTGTATGGGGAAGCCGAATCTGATGTCACCATGAGACCAGAGCAGCTGGGACCACCATATCAGAGGCTTTTATTTAATTGTATGATGATCAATGACAATGAGAATGACGTAATGAGGCTGCTGTGGAAGTGCATATGCTTTGAGACTACTTGACAGGGTTGTACTCTACGCTTACTATCATCATATATCCCGGTTGACAGGGGGGTGGGGGTGGGGGGCGAGAGATACGGACACCTGCAGTGTTGGTCAGATAATTTGAGCAACACTCTCAAACTCACATCCGTTAAGTGGATGACGCTCGACTGTGTGATCCCAGTCTTCCCACTAAGCCCACAGCACACTCACTCTGGGTAGGAGCCGGTCTGAGTCCGAAAAATCCCTATCACTCTTATGGGAATTAAACCCGCGACCTTCCAGGCCAGGGTAGGTAAAGCAGCGAGGGAGAGGAGATGGGCGCCGCCCTCAATATGCTGGCCCCTGGAGAAGTTGAGGCCTCTGATGCCTCGCTCCTCTACGATCACATAGGTTATGGGACACCTTTACCTTACCTTATTAACAAATTAGCCCAGAGGGTTAACTAACATCCCCAGAAAACAAAAATGTACTTGGTTGAAGATATCAGATAATTAGAGTAAATGTTAAGTTGCCAACAGTTATAATTGACAAACATGGTACCATCTATTACGTGAGGCATGATCAAATATGTTGGGATTTACGTAACTGCAACCTAGTTGTGATCTCAGTGGCTTCCTCTTCCATAATCAACATTAATAACAATAGCAACAACAAACAACAATATTGATTCTGGTAATGATAATGATGATGATGACGACGACGACAGCTGCAGCAACAACAGCTTAACAGTAACTTTTTCTCAAACACAACAATTTTTTTTAAAATTAGCGTTCGTTCTCAAGACTTTTCCTCTTTGAAAGAGTAGAATTTCAGAAAATTTACCATATTAATAAAATTGTCAGCAGTCTAGTCTAGCTGGTCAGTAACCTCTGTGCCTTTCCGAGGCGAACTCTTTGTAAACGGTCACATTGAACCCCCTCCTTCCCAAAGCCTGATCCAGCGTTCGGTTATACAGGTCCTCTGCCAGACAGCTCAGAGCCAGCCGACTGTAGTCCAGGTAGAACTTGTTGGCGAACAGCTGTGGGGCCTGGTACATGTGGGGAAGGTTGAGGACGTTGAGGATGCAGATGGCACGAACAACTTTATTCCCAGGGCAGGGGTACAGAGGTACCCAGTTCTTGTAGCGGGTCAGAGACATACTCTTTTTGGAAAAGTCTTCATTGTCAGTTCGGTTTCCTGGAAGTCACACACAAAGTCAGGCCCCGTTTGCTTTTCTTTCAAGACTCAAAACGACTGCATTTTATCTCCATACAAGATTCAGCGCTATATAAATTTCAGACATTATTATTATTATTATTATTATTATTATTATTATTATCATTATTATTATTATTATTATTATTATTGTCATTATCATCATTCTTCTTCTTCTTCTTATTATTATTATTATGTTATCCCACACACTGCATTATCCCCATTCTGTCTCATCTCCATATTATGTTATCCACACACTGTGCCATTGCATACTGTATTATCTCCATATAGTACTGACTTCACAGTCTTGTCTTCATACTGTATTATCTCCAAACTGTACTATCTCCATACTAAATCATTGCCACTCTGTGTTATCTCCATACTGTAGTATCTCTAAAGAGAAATTCCCAGGGGCTGGAATAACACCACAGGCACACCATTTAAAGACAGCCTTTTCCACACCATAAACAGGCACATGACATTGGGTAGCAAAAAGCCAAGAGGACTCTTCAAAATAATGGGAAGGGGCGTTACAGAGAAGCATAAGATAAACAGATAAATCATGAATGTTTTAGACACACACACACACACAGAGACACACACACACACGCACGCACAAACGCACGCGCACACACACACGCACATACGCACACACGCACGCATATGCACGCACACACACACACAAGCCAAGCCAAGCCAAACCATGCTAAACCAAGCCAAAGCAAACCAAGTCAAATCCACGCATGCACGCACGCATGCTCGCACACACGCGCGCGCACACACACATGCGCACACACAAGCCAAGCCAAGCCAAACCAAACCAAGCCAAACCAAACCAAACCAAGCCAAATAAAGGCAATTCAGTCCAAGGAAAACAAAACAAACCAAACCAAGCTAAGCCAAACCAAACCAAACCAAGCCAAAGAAAACCAAACCAAACCAAGCTAAGCCAAACCAAGCCAAGCCAAGGAAAACCAAACCAAACCAAGCCAAGGAAACTAAACCAAACCAAGATAAGCCAAACCAAGCCAAGCCAAGGAAAACCAAACCAAATCAAACCAAGCTAAGCCAAACCAAGCCAAGCCAAGGAAAACTAAACCAAACCAAGATAAGCCAAACCAAACCAAGCCAAGGAAAACCAAACCAAGCCAAGCCAAAGAAAACCAAACTAAATCAAGCTAAGCCAAACCAAGCCAAGCCAAGGAAAACCAAACCAAGCCAAGCCAAGGAAAACCAAACCAAGCTAAGCCAAACAACCCAAACCAAGCCAAGGAAAACCAAACCAAACCAAGCTAAACCAAACTAAGCCAAGCCAAAGAAAACCAAACCAAACCAAGCTAAACCAAACCAACCAAGCTAAACCAAGCTAAGCCAAGGAAAACCAAACCAAACCAAGCCAAGCCAAAGAAATCCAAACCAAACCAAGCTAAGCCAAACTAAGCAAAGCCAAGGAAAACCAAACCAAACCAAACCAAGCTAACCCAAACCAAACCAAGCCAACGAAAACCAAACCAAACCAAACCAAACCAAGCCAAGGAAAACCAAACCAAACCAAACCAAACCAGGCCAAGTCAAATCAAGTCAAACCAAGCCCCCCCCCCCAAAGAAAGTGAAAACAAACCAAACCAAGCCAAGCCAAACCAAAACCAAAACCAAACCAAAACAAGCCAGACCAAACCAAGTCAGTCTAGATACCGAGGTATCTGCCAGGCGCCTTGAGGTGGCGGTTCTGGTTCAGACTGTTGAAGAAGTGTTCGTCAGGGTGACGGGTATTCTTGCACCAGCTGAGGAAGGTCTGGGCCCGCTGGTCATGCAGCACGAAGTCCACAAAGGCTCTGCTGGCCACGATGTGGATGGGGCCTTTGAACAGCGAGATGTTGTGGGGAGCCGGCAAGAATCGTTCCCACCGCACCCTGGTTCCCTTCCTGAGATGAACGAACAGAAAGTAACCGGTTATCTGGCCATGGACTTGCTCCAAGGCTGTGGGCTCACCAGGTTCAAGCCTGTCCGAGCTGCATCCCAAACCCTACTGCCTGAAAAGAAAAAAACATGGTCCGTGGAGCGGTCCAACGAATGGTTAACGCAGTTAAGAACGCACGCAGAACATCTTGCGCACACGTTAAAACCCGTTTCCGCTTTTCGGAAGAGTAGGCCAGTGTGTGCTGGTGAGAACGGGATGACACAATTTACAAAACTGCATACACACGGGGGACAGGATGGAGAAAAAGCGCATGAGTGTTCATTCCATTATCCTTGAAATAAAAGAATAAGGAATAAAGGAAGGGGGTCAAGTCATGGCTTCGCCATACACACACGCGCGCACAGGCGGACGCGCAAGCATATGCACACCGACCCTGTGCGTGTGTGTACGTTGCGTATTGTGCGTGCGTAAATCATAAGTTTATATGTCTTTCTAGTCAATGGTTTTTATAACATTGTGTTGTGTGTGTGCTTGGTCGTGACATTTTTATTTGAAGTTGTTTTGGAATGTTTTAATCAATCTGAAATGTATCTTCTTTGTGTCTTTTGAGATTAAGTATGAGTCTGTCTTTCAGTATTGTAATTCTTCATGGGGATGACTAAAGTGTTTTTGACTTGACTTGACTCCCAACACACACACACACACACACCACACACACACACACACACACACACTCACACTCTCTCTCTCTCTCTCTTCTCTCTCTCTCTCTCTCTCTCTCTCTATATATATATATATATATATATATATATATATATATATATATATATATATATAAAATATATACACACACACTCTTTCTCTCTCTCTCTCTCTCTCTCTCTCTCTCTCTCTATGTATATATATATATATATATAAGAGAGAGAGAGAGAGAGAGAGAGAGAGATAGGGTGTGTGTGAGTGTGTGTTTGTGTGTGTGTGTGTGTGTGTGTGTGTGTGTGTGTGTGTGTGTGTGTGTGTGTGTGTGTGTACTACGAAGCTACAGTTGAATGGTTAAGACCGTTCGACTGCAATCCCACACGTCCATGAAATCGTGGGTTCGAATCTCGGCGGCGTCTAGTGAATGAAGAGTGGAGACTTTTAGGATCTCCCAGGTCAACTTCAAGTGCAGACCTGCCAGTGCCTCCACTCTCTTCGGGTATATACAGATGCAGAAGATCAAATATGCACGCTAAGAATGAAGGAGCCTCACGTGAGGGGTGGGGCTGAGGAGATGTCGTTGGATCCGTTGAAAGCCGTCAGGATCTTCACCAGCTCGTAGTTGGTTTTCAGGGGGTACTCCTGCCCCGTCAGGTTGATCAGGTATTTCCACGCCTTGCTGCGCTTCCACAGGTCTCCCATGCAGACGATCTCCGGTTCCAGAATAGTGTAGAATCCCCAGTGGACGCTGATGGAGCGGGAAGCTATGAAGACGTTGGGGAAGCAGCCTGCCACGGCTTCCATGGCCTGACGGAATTCTGGAGGCGATTTTTGGTCTGCGTGGATGCAGTAGACATTTTGGGGCCGGTAGACCGCCTTCAGTAATTCCACTACCTGGGCATCACGGAATAAGGGGAGTGAGTTATTACCGAAAGCACAAAAGCTTTTCGTAAAAATAAACACACAAAAATAGAAACAACTGAAGTATTGCCCCCCCCCCCCCCCACTACCCCTACCCTGACTGAACAAAAAATGTCCTCGAGAGAAATGCCAAAGCAAAACAACAAACAACTCAAATAATTAAAAATAAATCCAAACCACCTCTCCCTCACAAAGCACAGGCATGGACAGGGCTGCAGCAAGGTGACTGTAGCTCTGTTTGGTTTACCTGCCGACTGCTCAGGATCTAACTTTGATCTGGATATATTTGCACAATTTTAACTTGAGTTTTAAAACCTTGACAAGGAGACATCCCTGATATGGCCTCAATGGTCGGAAGGGGCGATAAACAAGCAGATGGGATCTGATCTGAGATGAAGCACACAGGAAGATTCCTTTCAGAATAATACGTCCAAAAATATTTTATACCCTCCCCCCCCAACACATACACACACCTTCATGACCCACGCTCCTACATTACTCCCCGCCTTCTCCCATTTGTTTTGCGTGGAGTTCCACAGGGATCAGTTCTCGGCCCTGTTCTTTTCACTCTCTACACTGCTCTTCTTTCACACATAATAAATCGTCATCAGATCAACCATCCTTTATATCATTTACATCATATGCAGATCACTCTCAAATTCTCAGCAGTGATACTCCTGAAAATCTTCCTTCTCTCTTGATTACTATGTTATATTCCCTTCAAGATATCCAAAATTGGATGATACAGAACAAGCTACAGCTAAATACAGATAAAACCGAAGCCATGCTTGTAGGGACCAAAAACAAACTCTCTTCCGTCACAACAGCTTCAATAGAATTCGGCAATACGTCTGTCTCTCTATCTACTGCTGTGAAATATCTAGGGGTCGTTATAGACAACACACTCTCTATGCAAAAATTCATCACCCAAACCTGCCAGTCGTGCTACTATCAATTGCGGCGCATCAGTGCAGTTCGAAAGTACCTGTCCACTGATGCAACATCCAAACAAGTCACGTCTCTCATTCTCTCACGTCTGGACTATTGCAATTCTCTTCTGGCTGGTCTGCTAGCATCATCTCTATCCACTCCCTTCAACGTATACAAAACTCTGCAGCTCGCCTAGTCCTCAGAAAGAAAAAATCTGAGCACATTACCCCTCTCTTGCGATCTCTCCACTGATTGCGCCACAGAGAGTAAACTATAAGATCAGTACCCTCTGTTAGAAATGCCTCCATAAAACAGCACCTTCCTACCTCTGTGAATGTCTTCACCTGTACACACCTTCTCGTTCCTTCCGCTCTGCTGCAGATACCTTGTGCTTAAGAATACCTAGATTCAACCAGTCCACTGTTGGCCGTCGCTCTTTCTCTGTTTCTGGTCCATTGATCTGGAATGACCCACATCTCTCCTTTCGCCAAAAGCCTTCTTATGACGCTTTTAAATCCGGCCTCAAGACACATTTATTTCAAAGCTAAGATTCTCCCCACTTGTTCCATTCCATTTTTGTCCCTGTCCTCAACAGCCCAAACCGCATCACCCTGCCGGAGAGTAAACCTTTATGTGGGTGTGCGTGTGTGTGCGTGCGTGTGTGCAAGGGTGTGTGTATACACTTGAACTTGTAAAAAAAAAAATCCTCTTAATTGTAACTGGCTGCATGTGAATGGGTAGGATGAATGAAAGCGCTCTGATTTGTTTTGTTGCAAGATATAGCGCTATATAAATTCCATGTATTATTATTATTATTATTATTACATCCCACCTATACCCTTCTCTCCCCATCCCCTCCCCCACCAGAAACATACTGGTCATTTAAATCACTGTCACTGCCTGAAAAATGCCTTACTCTTATCACGATAGGGAAATTCAGGTATGTAGGCTACTGGTTAAATTTCGACTTGGAATTGGTCATTTAAATGTAAATAACAGACACAATGATAAATCTAAAAAGTGCCCTTTTGGTAACAAAATTAAAACTAAAATCCGTTTTCTCTCAGAATGTACGAAGGTTACAGACTTCAGGAAGAAGAACCTATCAAAGAACCTCACTAATGCAAGTGAACAATGCCTTCAAACTATTGTGAATGGGGAAAATGTTTGCCAATGAAAACATTTGAGTATGTATATATTCTATGCTCTGAAAGCCCGAGAATTTTGTTCAGTATAACTGGTGTACAAAAAGGTGAAGTGGTTCATGTTTCTTTTGAAAATCAATCTTGATAATGCCAATACTATTTATGTTTATTGTACTGTTTTGTTTGCAGTTTCTTTTGTCAAAATGTCTACCCCCTTGGTGTATGGAATTCATAATGTATGGAATTTATGTAGCGCTGAATCTTGTAAAGCAACAAATCAAAACGCTCAGATGACTTTTTTTTATATCTAGGATAATGGAATAAGCACTCATGTGCTTTTTTTTTTTGTCTACCCCCTTGTATATAGGCCAGCAGTCTGACAATTAAAATCCTGAGTTCCCGAGTTCTCTCTCTCTCTCTCTCTCTCTCCTCTCTCTCTCTCTCTCTCTCTCTCCACACACGCACACACACACACACACACACACACACACATACACACCTGAGCGGCTGTTTTGAAAGCCAGGATGCTGAAAGCAATGGGAAAGTCTCGTTCCTCGTCTGTCAAAGAGTGGAGGATGAAGCGGTGCTCAGAGAGAAATTGCCCACAGCGGCTGGCGGCCATCTCAGACACTTGGCCATCGCTGGTGATGTTGGTCATACGGCCCTCCAGCTGGCCAGCCCTCTCCACCTCAGTTTTGTCCCCCAGGAAGATTTTTCGGCAGTCCACCTCCTTCACCTTCACCGCTCGTTGCTCCAAATAGGCCCTTACCTGGTTTGGACAACAGGGAATACAGAACGAGAGAGATGTGTGTGTGTGTGTGTGTGTGTGTGTGTGTGTGTGTGTGTGTGTGTGTGTGTGTGTGTGTGTGTGTGTGTGTGTGTGTGTGTGTGTGTGTGTGTGAAAGTCAAAGTCAAAGTCAAATTTTTTTTCCAGATGGTACATTGAATAAGCAATGCATTTGCTTTTTTTCATCAAGCCATCTATCTAAGAACAAATTTCTTAATGATTATACTGAAATACTACATTATTGCATCCTTTACCATTGAATTAAACCAGTCAAAAAAGGAAAATCGATAACATAATACATTGAAAATACAAATTACCACACATACATATACACGCACACACATACTCATACACACCTGCGCGCGTGCGCGCTCACGTCCAATGTGTGTGTGTGTGTGTGTGTGTGTGTGTGTGTTGTGTGTGTGTGTGTGTGTGTGTGTGTGTGTGTGTGTGTGTGTGTGTGTGTGTGTGTGTGTGTGTGTGTGTGTGTGTGTGTGTGTGTGTGTGTGTGTGTGAAGGGTGAGAGAGAGTAATGACTATTAATGAAAAAAATAAATTCCATAAACATGGCAGTTGTGTGTGTTGTGTGTTTACTTATTTATTTATTTATTCTTTTATGTATTTATTCTTTTATATCGAGGATAATGGAATAAGCACTCATGTGTGTGTGTGTGTGCGTGTGTGCGTGCGTGCGTGCGTGCGTGTGTGTGTGTGTGTGTGTGTGTGTGTGGACAGGCTTGCGCACATGTGTGCATGCCAGCAACTAGTATCATTGACATCTCTGCCCCCACCCGTCCCCCTATATTTTGTACACAATTTTTACCTATCTGCCTCCCCCCCACCCCCTCCCCCCCACCAGCCCAGCTACGACGTAAACACACCAGGAGTGTACAGGTTTTTCTGCGCTCTATTAAGTACTCACTCATTGAATCATTCATTTACAGCTACTCACCTCTCTTCGTTTGGTTTCCTTCATTGCCCGCAGTGCTTTGTTTGCGTAACTACCTATAACACACAATCACACACATAATTTACAAAACCGCATACACACGGGGAATGGATGTAAAAAAAAAAGTACATGAGTGCTTATTCCATTATCCTCGATATAAAAGAATAAATAAATAAAGAAAGAAAGAATAAATACATAAAACAAATCTAGTTCTATTCTCCCTCTAAGACAGAGAGAGATTGTAAAACATTTATTCTTGATATCGAGGATAACGGAATAAGTACTCCTGCGCTTTTTACGTCTAGTCCCCGTGTGTATGCGGTTTTCTAAATTTTGTCATTTGTTCCCACCAGTACACAATGGCCTACTCTTTTGAAAAGCGGAACAGGTTTGACGTGTGCGCAAGATGTTCTGCATGCGTTCGCACACGAGGCCTCAGTTTATAGCGTCATCCCAAGGAGAGTAGTAGTAGTAATAATAATAATAATAATAATAATAATAATAATAATAATAATAATAATAATAATAATAATAATAATACATGGAATTTATACAGCACTACATCTTGCACACAAAAAAATCAAAGCGCTTTCATTCATCATTGTCCCCACGTGCGTGCAGTTTTGCGAACACTTGTTACCTATTCCTACTCGCACACAATGGCCTACTCTTCCGAAAAGTGGAAAAAGTTTTAACGTGTGCATAAGATGTTCTGCATGTGTTCGCACATTATTTAACAATGAATTAAATCCAATGCACCAACAACCCAAATAATCATTAGAGCATAGATTCCAGTAGGGTTTAAAGTATCAGCCTAAGGACTTTTTGGCTGGAGAGGAGTCAGCACTGATGTTAACTTCAGAGGAAAATATCCCTTTGAACGGGATTCGAACCCTGGTCAGCAGATCATGAGTGCAATACCCAAGTTCTAACCATCCAGGCCATCCTGTCTGCCTTGGTGTAGTGTGGGGAGTGTATCAAGTTCTTTGGGCAGGCAGCATGCTCTTTTCTCTTTGTTTTATGAACCAGTACACACTGTGCATACGGGACAGCTCAGTGGTCAGAGCACTCACTTTCCCCAGCTATGGTTGTGCAGCATCCAGTGTGGTCACCACTTGGATGGGTGACCATCATTAATTCATTATTATTTCATTTCATTATTTTATTTCATTATACCACTTCAAGTCACGAGATTTCTCTGCGTGAAATTCGGGCTGCTCTCCCTGGGGAGAGCGCGTCGCCACAAGAGCAGAGGCACCCTTTTTTATGTTTGTTTGTTTGTCTGCAAACTGTATTTGTTTCCCTATCAGAGTGGCTTTTTTCTAAGAATTTTGCCAGGGACAACTCTCTTGTTGCCGTGGGTTCTTTTACGTGCGCTGAATAATTTTGTGTAACACAAGGGACCTCGGTTAATCGTCTCATCCGAAAGACTAGCGCCCAGACCACCACTCATGGTCTAATGGATGGGGGAAAATTTTCAGGCCCAAACGGCCCAATCAAGAAGATAAAAAAAATACACAACTGCCTAGATAATCATCAACCATTGCATTCCACATCCTGGTTTTAACAGCCACGACAAACACTGCTCCGCCTACATTGTACTCTAGACTGATTGATTACTGTACATTTCAAACAGAGCGAAAGCAATGAACAAACATGATTACTGTTAGAAGTTTTATCTGTCATTAGCATAAGCAACACCCAGAGAGAGAGAGAGAGAGAGAGAGAGAGAGAAGGGGAGGGAGGGAGAAAGATCAACAGACCAACCCACAGAAAAAGAGAGGAGACATTGGCAATGGCTTGATGTGTGTGTGTGTGTGTGTGTGTGTGTGTGTTGTGTGTGTGTGGACGGAGGTAGACAGACAGACAGACAGGCAGACAGACAGAAAGAGAGAGACAAGGACAATGCTTTACGCCCATTCAACAAAGGGACATAGGGACAAGGACTGGGCACAACACATGAATTGAAAAGAGAACACAGTCAGTGACAGCCCAAATCAAACATCATGGCATGGCAAGGAAATCCACAACATGGGTTTGCAATAACTAAACGTAAAGGTGTCCCATAACCTACGTGGTCGTAGGGGATTGAGGCATCGGAGACCTCAACTTCTCAAGGGGCTAGCATATTGAGGGCGGCGCCCATCTCCTCTCCCTTGCTGCTTTACCTTCTCTGGCCCTAAAGAGGCAGGTGCCCATTTACAGCTGGGTGGACTGGGGCACTGTAATGAAGACAAGGCGCCCAAACAGTCACCCATCCAAGTGGTAACCACGCTCCATGCTGCTTAACATTAGCTGGGGAAAAACAAGCGCTCCCCTTGCAATAATTACAAGAACACTTTGCAATAATTACAAAGTATAAATGGTATATATATATATATATATATATATATATATATATATATATATATATATATATATATATATATATATATATATATATATCTGTGATACAGATCACTATCTCTTCAATCGCTGGTCTCTCATGTAACAACTTCACACTGCTATCAGGCATCACTGGAATAACTACGGCATATCTCCACACAAAGAACTTGTTCTCTGGCAGCTCGGTCAGTTGTTGCCATCACTTCTTTTAGTGCACTAGAAAGATTGCCCATTCTATTTCTAAACTGATCATCGAACTCTTTTAACCGGTTCAAAATATCCCCACTCGCGATGAGAGAGAGAGAGCGAACCAATAAGGAGAGGGATTTTTAATTTATTTTATCTAAAGAGGGTTATGGTATAAACAAACATGCCTTTTTTTTACAACTCGCTCTCTAGGAAAATCCCCAAACAAACAAAAAAGACGAAAACAAAATAAGAAGGAAACCAATAGCAACCCCCCCCCCCCCCAAACAAAAAAAGTGGCACCATGTTTGCCCTTATTAATGACTTCCATGGCTAACTCATTAATGAAAACAGAAAACAAAAGAGGGCTACATACATCACCCTGTTTGACCCCCGTGGTGCACTATATTATGTCCGTCAGCTTAGATGCACATCTTATTCTGCTTTTGACATTCTGATCCATGGCTCTCAAACAACGTAATAATTTACGCTTCACGCCATTTTTCAGGAGAATAGGCCATAACAAGTTTCTATTAACAGAATCAAATGCCTTTTCAAAGTCAATAAATGCTACATAGAGCTTACGGTTATGAGCAAACTGTTTCTGGATAAATGCAAGTAGAGTAAACATATGATCTATAGTGGATTGCCCTCTCAAATAATAATAATAATAATAATAATAATGATAATAATAAATGGAACCTACATAGCGCTATATCTTGCAAAGACAAATTAAAGCGCATGCATTCAACCTAATCTTACACAGTCATGCAATCGATGATAAATAATAGTTTAAACAGATATTACAAACATGGTGCGCTGCAGACAAAATCGATGAATAACTTTTCAATAGTCAAATGTTTTTCAAAAGCACACAGACACTCACACATGTCGAAGAGAAGAGAGAGAGAGGGGGGGGAGAGAAGAGGGGAGGGGGGGAAGAGAAGAGAAGAGAGGAGAGAGAGTGAGAGAGAGAGAGAAGATAAAGAAGAAGAGAGAGAGAGAGAGAGAAAAGAGAGAGAGAGAGAGAGAGAGAGAAGAGAGAGAGAGAGAAGAGAAGAGAGAGAAGAAAGAAAGAGAAGAGAGAGAGAGATAGAAGAGAGAAGAGAGAAGAAGAGAGAGAGAGAGAGAGAGAGAGAAAAGAGAAGGGAAGAGAAGAGAGAGAGAGAAAAGAGAGAGAGAGAGAGAGAGAGAGAGAGAGAGAGAAGAGAAAGAAGAAAGAAAGAGAAGAGAAGAGAGAGAGAGCATGAAGAGAGAGAAGAGAAGAGAGTGAGAGAGAGGGGGGGAGAAGAGAAGAAGAAGAGAGAGAGAACAGAAAGAGAGAGAGAGTGAGAGAGTAAGAGAGAGAGAAAAGAGAAGAGAGAGAGAGTGAGAGAGAGAGACAAAGAAAGAGAGAGAGAGAGAGAGAAGATAAGAGAATAAAGAGAGAGAAGAGAGAGAAAAGAAGAGAGAGAGAGAGAAGAAGAGAGAGAGAGAGAGGTAGTGAGAGAGAGAGAGAAAAGAGAAGAGAAGAGAAGAGAGAGAGAGAGGAGAGAGAGAAGAGAGAGAGAGAGAGAGAGAGAGAGAGAGAGAGAGAGAGAGTGAGAGAGAGAAAGAGAAAAGAGGAGAGTGGAGAGAGAGGAGAGAAGAGAAGAGAAGAAGAGAGAGAAGAGAGAGAGAGAGAGAGAGAGAGAGAGAGAGAGAGAGAGAGAGAAGAGTGAGAGAGAGTGGGGAAAAAAAGACAAGAGAAGAGAGAGAAGGGGAAAAGAAGAGAAGAGAGAGAGAGAGAAAGAAAAGAAAGAAGAGAGAGAAAAAGAGAGAGAGAGAAAAGAAAAGAAGAAAGAGAAAGAAGAGAGAGAAGAGAAAGGGAAAAGAGCATAGAAGAAGAAAAAAAAAAAAGAGAGAGGGGGGGAGAAAGAAAAAAGAGAGAAGAAAAAAAAGAAGAAGATGAGAGAGTAAAGAGAGAGAAAAGAAAGAGAAGAGAGTGAGAGAAAAAACAAAGAAAAAAGAGAAGAGAGAGAGAGAAAAATAAGAATAAAAAAAGAGAAAGAGAAGAAAAGAGAGAGAGAGGAAAGAAGAGAGAGAGAGAGAAAAGAGGAGAAAAAGAGAGGTAGTGAGAGAGAGAAGAGAAAAAAAAGAGAAAGGAAGAAAAAGAGAGAAGAGAGAGAAGAGAAGAGAGTAAGAAAAAGAGAAAAAGGAAAAGGAAGAGAGAAAGAAAAGAAAAGAGGGGAAAAGAGAGAGAGAAAAGATGAAGAAGTGGGAAAGAAAACAAGAAAGAGAGAAAGGGGGAAAAAAAAGAAGAGAGGGAAAAAGAGGGGAGAGAGAGAAAAGAGAAGGAGAGAAGAGAGAGAAAAAAGAAAGAGAAGAAAAGGGGGTGAAGAGAAGAAAAAAAAAAGAAGAGAAAAGAAGAGAAGAAAGAGAAAGGGAAAAGAGAGAGAGAGAGAAAGAGAGAGGAAGAGAAGAGGAGGAGAGAGAGAGAAAACAGTACAGTGACAATATTTTATTGTAATAAGCTGTTAAAGCCCATTTCCCAAGGGGGACAGTGGGGAAGGGCCCTGGCACAAAACACGTATTTTCAGAAATAAATGTATCATTTCTACAGGCCCAAATGGTCGACATGCATGGATTCCACAACATGGTGAAGTGTTTACATTACGATTCAGATTAATTGGTGCCTAACACTTTCGCCCATTGCTAATGGGGGAAAGGGGGGGGGGAGGGTAACAACAACCACAAACATTTAAACACCGAGTCTGTGACAGGGCTTCCTGTCCCTACATTCCGTCTGATCCGGTAAACTCTTGCTCTTTCCAACAGTAAAAAACCTAACTCACAATATGCCAAAACCTCCTGTTTTGCTCTCTCTCTCTCTCTCTCCTCTCTCTCTCTCTCTCTCTCTCTCTCTCTCTCTCTCTCTCTCTCTCTCCCCTCTCACACAACACACACAAAACCACACACACACATATGCACACCCCATATGCATGCACACACGCACACACACACGCTATGAACACACACACGCACGAACACGCCAACACGCCGCACAAACACACGCACGCACACACACCCCGCACGAACATACACAACACACACATACACACACGCGCGCACGCACGCACAAGAGGGTGCGCATGCACACACACACACACACACACATACACTCACACACGCACATATACAGGCAACCACAGTCACTTCTAACCCAGAAAAAATCTGATAGCATCCATCATAACATGTAAAACATCCAGTCCAGCACTAATTCTGTCTTTGATTCTGTCACGATCGGCAGGTGTCCACAGCTGCAGCTTGGAATAAATGTCTTTTTCCTCCTGAGTCAGTTGCCTGGTGTTCTTTTTTGCAAACCAAAAGTAATCAGCAGGGTTGTGAGTGTCATCTGTCCAGATAAACTGAAAAATCATATCTTCACTTTCACAAATGATAGTATCAGGTATTTCATCAGAGGTATACACATTAAGAAAGTCCTTGTTTCTAGAAACATCCCTGAGATTTCTCTGCAGGGATCTGTTTCTCAGCCCACCCACATAGTTCTTTATAGTATCTCCACTGTAGCCTGCATCCCGAATCTGATCTAGATATTCGTCACAGTCCTCCCCCTCCATCATAATGTCAGGTACAGGCACCTCAACCAGGTCAATTCCACCTTGTTGTTCAGCCACTGTGTCAGCTTCCAACACTGTGACAGCACCTGACGCACGGCGATAATCATGTGTGGGAAGCAGCGATTGTGAAGGCATGTGGTTTGGAGAGGCTGGGGTGTTGGTGTGTGAGACAGACTGGGTGATGGGGGGTGTTGGCATAAACAAACTTGGCAAAGTTTCCAATGGGAACAATGCACTTGCCTTGTCTTCTTGCCTTTCCTCTGTCTGTCTCCTCTCCTCTGTCCGCCTCCTCTCCTCTGCCCGCCTCCTCTCCTCTGCCTGTCTCCTCTCCTCTGTCCTTCGTCGGTCCCTGTTGGTCTGACTGGGAGGCTTTCTGCGGAAGTACACAGGTGTTTGTTTACCCGCCATGTTCCCATCACTTGAGCCAGCCTTCAGTCGAAGCACAACAGTCGTTTGCTCGCCTTCTCCACAGACCTTCCATGAGGTGATGCAGTGTTGTTGCAGCAGGGCACCTAGCGTCACTTCCAGCGTTGTTGGTAACCCGACAACTGGCATGGTGCTGGTTTATTTGGCAATTTAAACACAAAATTTACACAGCAAAATTTCGCCCTGCCTATATCCAAGGGAGATCACCCCGACCCCAGCGAGAGAGAGAGAGAGAGAGAGAGAGAGAGAGAGAGAGAAGAGAGAAGAGAGAGAGAGAGAGAGAAGAGAAGAGAAGAGAAGAGAAGAGAGAGAGAGAGAGAGAGAGAGGAGAGAGAGAGAGAGAGAGAGAGAGAGAGAGAGAGAGAGAGAGAGAAGAGCGAAGAAGAGAAAGAGAAGAGAGGAGAATTTAAAAAAAATTCTTTGATATCGAGGATAATGGAATAAGCACTTTTGTGCTCTTTTAAATCCAGACCCCTGTGTCTGCGGTTTTGTAAATTTGTCATCTGTTTCCACCGGCACACAATGGCCTACTCTTACGAACAGAGGAACAGGATTTAAGTGTGCCGTGTTCTGCGTAGGGTTTTCGACAGGGCCTCGGTTTATAGTCCCCCGAAGGATTTTGGGGGGGTGGGAGCTGCACTGATGTTAACCCCAGGGGGAAAATACCCCTTTGAACGGAATCGAACCCGGGCTAAATTGCGAGCGCAAGTTCAAAACCAATAGGTTTTCCGGGTCCCGAAAGAAGAGAAGAGGGAGGGAGGGAGGGAGAGAGAGGGGAGGGGAAGAGAGAGAGAGGGGGGGGGGGGGGGGGGGAGAGAGAGGAGAGGGGAGAAAAGAGGAAAAAAAGAAAGAGAAGAAAAGAGAGGAGAGAGAGAGAGAGAGAGGGGGGGGGGGGCAGGCGGGCAGGTAACAGAAGCGTAAAAACGGAGCTTCAAAAAAGGGACAGGGGAACTTTTTCCCCCCCCCCCCCCCCCCCCCCCCCCCCCCCCCCAACCCCCCCCTTGTCAGCCTTGAAGAGAAAAAAAAAAACCCCAAAAAAATTTTTTTTTTTTTTTTTTATTTTTTTTTTTTTTTTTCCCAGAGGGTAGTAGATTAACCATTACATGCTTTTTTACATCCAGCCCTAAAAAAATAAAAAATAAATAAATAAATAAATAAATGAAAAAGAAACGAAAATATGCA
The DNA here is from genome assembly GCA_028751875.1 of Rapana venosa. Lineage (NCBI taxonomy): Eukaryota > Metazoa > Mollusca > Gastropoda > Neogastropoda > Muricidae > Rapana > Rapana venosa. Next base: position 10,426,742 of record CM054140.1, on the reverse strand, counting down.
TATTGACATAGATTACATGGAAAACAATACCACACAGACGCACCAAAAACACTAAATGGAAGGCAAGCAAATATAGAGAACAAAAGAAAAATGCTTAAATTACTCAGAAATAATTAAAAAAAAAACAACAAAATTTGAATAGGAATGGATTTAAAAATAAATAATTATCCATGGCGGGGACAATTTTTTAACTGAAACTTCTAACGGTTTTATTTAAAACATTTGTTGAAAGAAATGGACATTTTTTGGGCATTAGAAAAAATAGAAAAGGAAACCTTTAAAACTTGAAAATCCCTTTTTTTAACTTTAGAAAGGTTGGGAGTCTATTTTCCAAACCAGTTCCAGAATAATAAGCGATTTAAACAAGTAAAAGCTGGTAAAGGGAGGTTAATTTTATTGGGGTGTTCGAAAATTGTTTTCGCTGAACATCGCTCAAGGAAGATGGGGCACTACCGAAGGGAAATTTTATCTTAGTTACCTTTATTAAACCAATCGTTTTTTGAGAGAAGAAAAAAATTTTTTTAAACTGAAAATGCAATAAGTGTTTTTAAACATTTTTACAGCTCGTTTTGAACTGATTAAAGGGGTTTGAATAAGTTTTACTGGCTTTTCCCTAGTTAGTGCTAATCCACAGAAGACTGAAAAAATGAATAAAAAATTATTTTCTCGCATGCAATTTGCAAAATGTTTGTCTTATTTTTTAAATGGTAGGTTTTTTGGGGGCAATTTTTTTTGTTTGATTACGTATATTACAGACCAAGACAAATTATTATCGATGGGTTTCCCCAAAATTTTTTTGACTAAAACTTTTTCAATTTTTACACTGTTCTTTTAAAAAAAGGCAAGCTTATGTTAAGAATTTTTTACGTTTTTTTTTTTGTTTTTAACAGCAAATTTTGTTTACCTGGATGAAGGGCCATGTGGTTCATTTGTTCCAATTGACAATTATTTTATAAATTCTCTTGAAACTTTGAATACATGAAGAGGGTTTTTGGCTATAAAAGAGTTTATCTTGCAAATAGTTCATTTTTTTAGTTATACTCAAAGGCGGTCTTTAATTTTATGAAACAAATGGGGCCAAATATGATCCTTTTGGGAAAACCCCAAAAAAGTTAAAAAAAAACTGAATCGGTTGTTTAGAGTACCTTTTGCTGTCTCTCAGATAAAATGACAAAATAAGTGTGAGGGTACAGGAGATAGTTTTAGCTGCAAACTTTCGTATGAAGTCTGTGGTCTATAATATCAAAAGGCTTTAGCAAAATAATAAAAATATACCTGTAAATTCTTTTTTTTTAATATATTAAACAACCATCTACTGTTTTATTTTTTTTCAAAAGTTGTGGCAGGAATGGGTTTGCTCTAAAAACCAACTGTTTGGGTGTAACAGATTAATTTTTTTAAATTTTTTTCCATTTTTTTATTTTTTTATTTATTTCATTTTTTTTATTTAATTTTTTAATTAATTTTTGTTTTTGGGTTTTCTTTTTTTTTTTAAAAAAAAAAGGGGGGAACCCCCTTTTTTTTTTTATTTTTTTTTTTTTTAAAATTTTTTTTTTTATAATTTTTTTTAAAATTTTCCCAAAACTTTTTTCCTTTTTTTTATTAATTTATTTTTTAAAAGGGGACCTTTAATTTTTAAAATTTTTCCCCAAAATTTCTAAGGTTTTAAAAAATTTTTCAAAAAATAATTTTAAAAAAAAAAAATTAAAAAATTTTTTAATTATTATTCCTTTTTTTAAAAAAAAAATTTAATTTTTTTTTAACTTTTTTATTAATTTAAAAGGGAAAATAAAAAAAATAAAAAATTTAAATTTTTTTTTATTTAAAAACCCCAAAAAAAAAAAAAAAAAAAGAAAAAAAAAAAAAAAGAAAAAAAAAAAAAAAAAGGGAAAATTTTTTTTTTTTTTTTTTTTTTTGTTTTTTTTTTAAAGGTTAACCCAAAAAAAAAAAAAAGGGGAAAAAAATTTTTTAATTAAAAAAAATAAATTTTAAAAATTTTTTAAAAAAAAACCATAAAAAAATAAACACATTTAAAAAAAATTTTTTTTTTAATAAACTAATTTTTATTTTTTTTTTTAAAAAATTTTTTTTTTTTTGGGCTAATTTTCCCAAAAAAATTTTTTTCCCCTTTTTTTTTTTTTTTTATTTTCCTTTTGGGGAATTTTTTTATTTTTTTTTATTATAAAAAAAAAATCCCCCATAATTAAACCCCTTTATTTTAACATTAAAAAAAATTTTTTTAATTTTTAAAAAAAATTTAATTTTTAAAATAAAATTTTAATTTTTATATTTAAAAAAAATTTTTAAATTATTTTTTTTATTATTTTTTTTATATTTTTTTTTTTAAAAAAATTTTTACTAAAATTTTAATTTTTATTAAATTAAACTTATAATTAAAAAAATTAAATCTAAAAAAAATTTTTTAATTATTTTAATTTTTTATCATAAAATTTTTTCCCATTTATTTTTAAATTTAAATTTTTAAAAATTTTAAAACCCCCCCACCCCTTTTTAAAAAAAAAATTTTTGGGGAAATTTTTAATTTTTTTTTTTTCTAAAATTTTATTTAAAAAATTTTTTTTTTTTTTTTAAAATTTTTTTAGGAAAAAAAAAAAAAAAAAAAAAATAAAAAAACCCCTTTTAAACCCCCCCCCCCCAAAAAAAAAATGTTTCCCCTTATTAAATTCCATTTTAATATTAATAAAAAAAAAAAAAATAATATAATTTTACCCCCGGGGGTTTAAATTTTATTTTTTTTTTAAATTTTATTCTGTTTCATTTTTTTTTCTCAAAAATAAAAATTTACCTTAAATTTTTCAAAAATTTAAAAAAATTTTATTTTTAAAATTTTAAAATTTTTTTTAAATAATAAATTAATTTTTATTTTTTTTTTTGGGGTTTTAAAATCTTTAAAAAAAATTTTCTATATTTTCCCCTAAAAAATTTAATTTAAAATTTAAAAATATTTTTTTTAAAATAATTTTTGAAAAAAATTAAACGCATGCATTCAACCTAATTTTTCCAGTATGCAAATCGATGATAAAAAAATGTTTAAAAAAGTATTACAAAAATGGTGCGCTGCAGACAAAATCGGAAAAACTTTTCAAAAAAGTAAATGTTTTTTAAAAGCCAAAGACACCCACATGTCGAAGAGAAGAGAGGGGGAGGGGGGGGGGGGGAAAAGAAGAGGGGGGGGGGGGGGAAGAGAAGAGAAGAGAGGAGGGGAGGAGTGAGGAGAGAGGAGAAATAAAGAGAAGAGAGGAGAGAGGAGGGAAGGGAGAGGAGAAAGGGAGAGAGGAAAAAGAAAGAAGAGAGGGGGAGAGAGAGAGAGAGGGGGAAGGAAAGAGAGAAAGAGGTGAAGAGGAGAAGGTGGGGGGGATAGAGAAGAGGGAGAGAGAGAAGGGGAGCGGGGGAGAGAGAGAAAAAAGAGAAGGGAAGAGGGAGAGAGGGGGGGAGAGAGGAAGGGGGAGAGAGAGAGAGAGAGGAGAGAGAGAAAAGGGAAAAGGAAGAGAAGAGAAGAGAGGGGAAGAGAAGAGAAGGGGGGAAGAGAAGGAGGAAAAGAAGAGAAGAAAGAGAGGGGGGGGGAGAGGGGGGGGGGGGAGAGAAGGAAAAAGAAGGAAGAAGAGGGAAAGAAAGAAAAAAGGGGATGAGAGGTATAAGGGAAAAGAGAAGAGAGAGGAGTGAGAAAAGGAGAAAGAGAAAAAGAGGGGGAGAGAGGAGAGAAAAGAAAGAGAAAATAGAAGAGAGAAGGAGAGAGGAGAGGAGAGAAGGAGAGAGGAAGAGGAGGGGGGGGAGAGAGGTAGGAGAGAGAGAAGAAAAAGAGGAAAAGAAGGAAAAGAGAATAGAGAGGAGAGGGGGTGAAGAGGAGGGAGGAGAGGGAGAAAAAGGAGAGAGGAGAGAGAGAGGAGAGAGAGAGAGGAGAGGAGGGAGGGGGAGAAAGAGAAAAGAGGAGAGGAGAGAGAGAGGAGAGAAAGGAAGAGAAAAGGGAGAGGGATGGAGTGGAGAGAAAGAGAGGAGAAAAGGGAGAGAGAGAGAGGGGGAGAGAGAAGAGATGAGAGGGAGTGGGGGAAAAGAAAAAAGAGAGGGGAGAAAGGGGAAAAAAGGGGGGAAAAAAGAGAGAGAGGGGGAAAAGAAGAGAAGAGAGGGAGAGGGGAGAGAGGGGAAAAGGGGGAGAGAGGGAGAGAAAGAGAGAGAGAAGAGAAGAGAAGAGAGAGGGAAGAGGAAGAGAAGGGGGAAAGAAGAAGAGGGAATGGGGAAGGAGAAAGAGGGAGAGAGGGGGGGGGAGAGGGAAAGGATAGAGAAGGGAAACAGGGAAAGAGGAGGGGAGAAGGAAGAGAGAGAGAAAAGAGAAGAGAGAAAAAGAAGAGAGGAGGGCAAGGAGAGGGAGGAGAGAGAGAGAGGAGATAAAGAATAGAAGAGAGGGGAAAGGAGAGAGAGAGAGAGAGAGAAGAGGGGGAGAGGGGGAGAGAGAGAGGAGAGGAGAGAGAGAGAGAAGGGGAAAAGGGGGAAGAGAGGAGAGTGAGGAAAAGAAAGAGAGAGAAGGAGAGAGAGAGAGAGAGAGAGAGAGAGGAGAGAGGAGAGGGAGAGTGGGGGGAGGGGAGAAAGAGAAAAGGGAGAGGAAGGAGAGGAGAGAGAGAGAGGGAAGAAGAAGAGAGAGGAGGAAGAGTGAGAGAGGGGGAAAAGAAAAAAGAGAAGAGAGAGAAGGGGGGGAAAAGAAGGAAGGAGGGGAAGAAGAGAGAGAGAGAGAGGAGAGGGAAAAAAGGGGAGAGAGGAGGAAAGGGGGGAAAAGTGGGGATTTGGGGGGAGAGAGAAAGAGAAGAAGGAAAAAAGAAAAGAGAAGAAGAGAGAGAGAGAGAATAAGGGGAAATGAGGAGAGAGAGGGGAGAGAGGAAGGAGAGGAGGGAAAAGGGGGGGAGGAGAGAAGAGAGAGAGAGAAGACAGTGAAGGAAAATTTTATTGGGAAAAAAAGGGGAAAAAGGGGAAAAAGGGGAAAAGGGGAAAGGGGGGAAGGGGGAAAAACATTATTTTAGAAAAAGAAATTTTTAAAAAAGGGGAAAAAAGGGGAAAAGGGGGGAGGATTAAACAAAGGGGGAAGGGAATTGATTAGAAAATTTTGGGGCCAAATTTTAGAAATGGGGAAAAAGGGGGGGGGGGGGGAAAAAAAAAAAAAAAAGGCGGACGGCTTTGGGTTTTTTTCCGTTGACCGGAAAAAAGCCCCCCCCCGAAAAAATAATAAAAGAAAATTTTTTTGGCCCCCCCCCCCCCCCCCCCCCCCCCCTTTTTTTTTTTTTTTAAAAAACCCCCCAAAAAAATTTAAACTTGAGACAAAGACCCAAACGAGAAAAAAAGACGAAACGAAAAAGAAAAAAAGAGAAAAAGAGACTAAAAAACCCCAAAAAGGGGCCCCCAAAAGGGGGGTGGGGGGCAAAAAAAATAAAAAAAGAAAAAGGCAACCAAGAAAAAAGAAAAAAAACCCGGGGAAGATATCTAACAGTAAAAATCAGTAGCATAATTTGTCTTTATTTGCACATCGGCAGGGGGCCCAGGGGGCTTGGAAAAACCTTTTTTTCCGATCTTTGGGGTTTCTTTTTTGCCCAAAGTAATCACAGGGTGGAGTGTTTGTCCCAAAAAATTGAAAAACAATTTCATTTTCCAAATTTGTTTCAGTATTTCTTTAGAGGTAACACAAAAAACCTTTGTTTTGGAAAAATCCTGAATTTTCTGCGGGATCTGTTTCCAAACCCACCCCCATAGTTTTTTAGGGGGGGGGGGGTAAACAACAAACCACAAACATTTAAACACCGAGTCTGTGACAGGGCTTCCTGTCCTACATTCCGTCTGATCCGGTAACTCATGCTCTTTCCAACACGTAAAAAACCTAACTCACAATATGCCTAACCTCCTGTTTGTCTCTCCTCTCTCTCTCTCTCTCTCTCTCTCTCTCTCTCTCTCTCTCTTTTCTCTCTCTCTCTCTCTCTCTCTCTCTTCTCTCTCTCACCACACACACACACACACACACACACATATGCACACACATATGATGCACACACGCACACACACACGCATGACACACACACGCACGAACACGCACACACGCACGCACAAAACACACGCACGCACACACACACGCACGAACATACACAACACACACATACACACACGCGCGCACGCACGCACAAGAGGGTGCGCATGCACACACACACACACACACACATACACTCACACACGCACATATACAGGCAACCACAGTCCACTTCTAACCAGAAAAAATATCTGGATAGCATCCATCATAACATGTAAAACATCCAGTCCAGCACTAATTCTGTCTTTGATTTCTGTCACGATCGGCAGGTGTCCACAGCTGCAGCTTGGAATAAATGTCTTTTTCCTCCTGAGTCAGTTGCCTGGTGTTCTTTTTTGCAAACCAAAAGTAATCAGCAGGGTTGTGAGTGTCATCTGTCCAGATAAACTGAAAAATCATATCTTCACTTTCACAAATGATAGTATCAGGTATTTCATCAGAGGTATACACATTAAGAAAGTCCTTGTTTCTAGAAACATCCCTGAGATTTTATCTGCAGGGATCTGTTTCTCAGCCCACCCACATAGTTCTTTATAGTATCTCCACTGTAGCCTGCATCCCGAATCTGATCTAGATATTCGTCACAGTCCTCCCCCTCCATCATAATGTCAGGTACAGGCACCTCAACCAGGTCAATTCCACCTTGTTGTTCAGCCACTGTGTCAGCTTCCAACACTGTGACAGCACCTGACGCACGGCGATAATCATGTGTGGGAAGCAGCGATTGTGAAGGCATGTGGTTTGGAGAGGCTGGGGGTGTTGGTGTGTGAGGGCAGACTGGGTGATGGGGGGTGTTGGCATAAAACAAACTTGGCAAAGTTTCCAATGGGAACAATGCACTTGCCTTGTCTTCTTGCCTTTCCTCTGTCTGTCTCCTCTCCTCTGTCCGCCTCCTCTCCTCTGCCCGCCTCCTCTCCTCTGCCTGTCTCCTCTCCTCTGTCCTTCGTGGGTCCCTGTTGGTCTGACTGGGAGGGCTTTCTGCGGAAAGTACACAGGTGTTTGTTTACCCGCCATGTTCCCATCACTTGAGCCAGCCTTCAGTCGAAGCACAACAGTCGTTTGCTCGCCTTCTCCACAGACCTTCCATGAGGTGATGCAGTGTTGTTGCAGCAGGGCCCCTTTAGCGTCACTTCCAGCGTTGTTGGTAACCCGACAACTGGCATGGTGCTGGTTTATTTGGCAATTTAAACACAAAATTTACACAGCAAATTTCGCCCTGCTAAAATCCAAGGGAGATCACCCGACCCCAGCGAGAGAGAGAGAGAGAGGAGAGAGAGGGGAGAAGAGAGAGAGAGAGAGAGGAGAGAGAGAGGAAGAGAGTGAGAGAGAAAGACAAAGAGAAGAGAAGAGAAGGAAAAGAGAGGAGAGAGAGAAAAGAGAGAGAGATAGATGAGAGAGAGAGAGAGAGAGAGAGAGAGAAGAGCAAAGAGAAGAGAAGAGAAGAGAGGAGAATTTAAAAAAAATTCTTTGATATCGAGGATAATGGAATAAGCACTTTTGTGCTCTTTTAAATCCAGACCCCTGTGTCTGCGGTTTTGTAAATTTGTCATCTGTTTCCACCGGCACACAATGGCCTACTCTTACGAACAGAGGAACAGGATTTAAGTGTGCGCAAGATGTTCTGCGTGCGTTCGCACACGGGGCCTCGGTTTATAGTCTCATCCGAAGGACTTTTGGGGAGTGTGGAGTCTGCACTGATGTTAACTCCAGGGGAAAATATCCCTTTGAACGGGAATCGAACCCGGGTCGTCAGATTGCGAGCGCAATGTTCTAACCACTAGGATTTCCGGTCCCCGAAAGGGAAGAGAAGAGGGAGGGAGGGAGGGAGAGAGAGAGAGAGGAGAGAGAGAGAGAGAGAGAGAGAGAGAGAGAGAGAGGGGAGGAGAAGAGCGAAGAGAAGAGAGAGAAGAGAAGAGAGAGAGAGAGAGAGAGAGAGAGAGAGGGGTGGGGGGGCAGGCGGGCAGGTAGACAGATAGCGTAACACGAGAGCTTCACAAAGACACGGAACTTGTTACCCCCCTACCCCCCCCCCCCCCCCCCCCCCCCCCCCCCCCCCCCCCCCCCCCTTTGGTTTCAAGGCTGAACCTGCACCGATAAAAAAAAATTATCAAATAACAGCATGTGCATGAACATGCCTCTGAGAGAGAACAACCAATTTTGAACAATTTTTATTTTTCAGAGGGTAGTAGATTAAGCATTACATGCTTTTTTACATCCAGCCCTCAAAATAATAAATAAATAAATAAATAAATAAATGAATAAGAAACGAAAATATGCATATTGACATAGATTACATGGAAAACAATACACACACAGACGCACACACACATACTGGAAGGCAAGCAAGATATAGAGAACATCAGAGAAAGTGCTTAAATATACTCAGAAATAATTAAAAACAAACAAACAAAATTTGAATAGGAATGGATATTAACAATAACTAATTTTATACCATGCGCGGGGACAATTTGTGTAACTGAAACTACTAACGGTTGATTTAAAAACATTTGTAGTGAAAGAAATGTGACATTTTCATAGGTCATTAGAAAATCATAAAAACAGACTCTTAAATCTTGAAAATCCTGTTTCATCTTTTAGAAGGTTGGGAGTCTATTCCAAAACCAGCTTCCAGAATATACTAAGCTTGATTTAAACAGAGTAATAGCTGGTAAAGGGAGGTTAATTTTTGTGAATGTCGAAAATTGTTTTCGCTGAACATGCTGCTCAAGGAAGATGGGGCACTACCATGAAGAATTTTATGCATTAGTATACCTTTATTAAACAGCAATCGTGTTTTGAGAGGAAGAATATTAACATTTTTTTTAATCTGAAAATGCTAATGAAGATGACTTATCTATATACTATTTTGACAGCTCGTTTATGTATATGATTAATGGTTTGAATAAGTTATTACTGGCTAAATCCCATAGTGTAGATGCATAATCCACAGAAGACTGAATAAATGAATAAAAAAATATTTTTCTCGCATGCAGATTTGCAAAGTGTTTGATCTTATTTAACTGGTAGGTTTTGGAGGCAATTTTCTTTGTTAGATTACGTATATGTACAGACCAAGACAAATTATTATCGATGGTTATCCCCAAATATTTATGATTTAGAAACTTCTTCAATTTTGACACTGTTGACGTAAATAGAAGGCAAGCTTATGTTAAGATTTTGACGTTTTTGTCTTGTTGATAACAGCATAAATTTTGTTTTACCTGGATGAAGGGCCATGTGGTTCATTTGTGTCCAATTGACAATTATGTTTATATTCTCTTGTAAACTTTGACATACATGAAGAGGGTTTTTGTGGCTAGTATAAAGAGTTGTATCATCTGCAAATAGTTCATTTTGTATAGTTATACTCAAAGGCAGGTCATTTATATACATAAGAAACAACATGGGACCAAGTACTGATCCTTGTGGAACACCAAACCTGTTAAGAAGAAAACTTGAAGTCGTGTTGTTTAGATGTACCTTTTGCTGTCTCTCAGATAAGAATGACAAAATAAGTGTGAGGGTACTAGGAGATAGTTTGTAGACTGCAAGCTTTCGTAGTAGAAGTCTGTGGTCTATAATATCAAAGGCTTTTAGCAAAATCAATAAAAAGTATACCTGTAAATTCTTTTTTATTATATTAAACAACCATCTATCTGTCATTTTTACAAGAGTAGTGTGGCAGGAATGGTTTGCTCTAAATCCAGACTGGTTTGGGTTGTAACAGATTATATTTATTTAAGTGGGCTAATAAACATTTATAAATGTGCTGCTCTAATGGTTTTTGAAAGAGTGGACAATATTGAAATTGGTCTGTAGTTTGATGGTTCTGAGGTATTTCCAGATTTATGTAAAGGAATAATTTTTGCTTGTTTTAAAATTTTAGGGAAAGTTTTTCTTACTTATGCAAAGATTGTAAATATATGTAAGTGTTTCTGCTATAACAGGTGCAGATAATTTAAGATTTTCCCATCCAATCCATCAAGACCACGTGGTTGATGATTGTTTCAGACGATTTAAAGCAGTGAACACCTCGTTAACTGTAATAAATGCTATCTCAATTTTCGATTGAATGTTCTTGCTGTCGCAAAAAGCTATCAAGTTTTTTAAGTCATTGTCTTCTGATTTGTCCTTAGAGATTAACTGGTTTTGCAACAGTTGAGAAATGAAGATTTAATGTATCAGCAGATATATCACAGCCAACGTTTGAATTTTTATTATAACTTTTGTTGGTGAGTGGTTTATAGTTTTCCAAATAGATTTACTGTCCCTGTTGTTTTTAAGAAGCTCTTCAAAATGCTTTTTTTTCTCAGCTCGTTTAAAAGGGAAGTTACATAATTTCTCTGTTTTTATAATCTTCTCGGGAACTTTCTTTAATAGGTAATCCCTATGATATATATGTTTCTGTATTTCGTTAGTAAGCCATGGTGGTTTGGTTTTGTATTTAACTCTTTTTAGTTTGTAACGGAGCATGTTTGTTGTAGACACTATAAAAGATAGAATACCAATGTTCAGTAGCTATATTGGGATCAGTAATTGATAAACATCACTCAAATGCGAATTTAGAAGGTCCTGTAGAAAAAGTGACTATTAAAGTTTGAGAAACTTCTGTAAGTTATAGTTTTATGGCTAACTTTTGGAATTTTTACTCCTTTTTTCGACCAAGTTATACATATAGGAAAGTGATCACTACAGCCAGAAAGTGGAACATTTACCTCTACAATAGTCTCTTTATTTACAACATATATATGATCTATTAAAATTTTTGAAATATGTGTGACACGAGTTGGAATAGTTATCAATTGCTTCAAGTTGAAAGATCAAATGTCTGTATCCAATGATTATTAGGTTTTAATAAATCAATATTGAAATCACCTAATACAATTTATATCATCATAATCTTTATCTATTTCTATCCATCATTGAGATATAGCGATCAATCCATTCTGCTTTTTCTTTGGGATTTCTGTAAAGAAAACATAAAAGAATTGGTCTGGAATGTCTTAGTTTAATTTCAATCCAAATTGTTTCTACATGAAGTTGCTCTAAACTTGTAACTCTTTTGAACTGTACTGAGTGATGAATATAAACAACTATACCAGTTTCTTTATGAATACGGGAGTCTCTGCGAATGGTATTGTAGCCTGGTACTGAAATGTCATTGTCTGAAATATGGGGTGATAGATGGGTTTCTGTGAAGCCGAATACATGGAAATTTGTCCCTGAATTTGACAATATAGAAGATATTTCAGACATTTTGTGTATTGCATGGTTGATGTTAAGATGACCAATTCGAAAACCATCTTTAGTTAACCAAAGATTATTTTGATGATCCATAATCAAAATAAATTGCTTATTTCATACACATCTAATCACTAATTCCTAAAGTTTTTCAAAACAATATCAGAGTACTATCATAAAATAACACTTACATACAATGGCACCAAAATACAACTATAAGGAGAATGAAACAAGATCAAGTAAGCAATGTATGGAAAAATCACAAAGCACCAAAATATATGCAAAGGGAAATATGATTTTACTCTCAATGAAATGCTACTTTGCCAAAACACACTGTTTAGTGTAATTATATCAAAAACTTGCAAAGTGTCTATAAGCGAAAGAATCAACAATGCAAAAGGAAAAAACCTATAAAAAAAAAAATAAAATAAAAAACAACAACACCAAACCGAGAGAGAGAGAGAGAGAGAGAGAGAGGGGGGGGGGGGAGGAGAGAGAAGAGAGTGAGATGAGAGAGAGAGAGAGAGAGAGAGGAGAGTAGAGAGAGAGAGAGAGAGAGAGAGAGAGAGAGAGAGAGAGTGTGTGGGGTGTGTGTGTGTGCATACATAGTTTATATAAAGTACCAGGCAAAGAATAAGTGTGAGCTGTGATGGGTGAAGGGGAAATAGTGTTAAAACTTTTCTTTTTTTAATCAAAATGTGTTTGTTACGTTTTTCTTTTTAATGGAAAGTTACTTGTTGTATTTGTATTGATTGTGCTGGTGATGTGTTCATGAGATGGTTTGAGTTATTGTTGTGTTGTGGTTTTACATTTGCTACTCTTAACTTTACTGGTGTGTGCGTGCGCCCGCGCATGCGTGTGTGTGTGAGTGTGTATTTGCTGTGTGGTGTGTGGATGGGTGGTTTGCGAGAGAGAAGAGAGAGTGAGAGAGTTGTGTGTGTGTGTGTTTGTGTGTGTGTGTGTGTAGTGTGTGTGTGTGTGGTGTGTGTGTGTGTGTGTGTTTGTTGTGGTGGGTGTGTGTGTGTGTGTGTGAGTGTGGATGTGTGGGTGCGTGTGTGTATGTGAGTAGATGGTTGTCGGCTTTTAAAATTACAGTGTTTATTTCTTAATCTTTTTGTTGAATATTGATGCTGATAACTTGTTGATTATAACTTTAAAATGCCAGGGCACTCATAATTTCTCTAGTTGAGGACATTAAAGTATTCTTGAGTCTTGAGTCTTGATAGCGGTAGTCTTGATTGTAATCACCTGCTAGAAAGCAAAAAGTCGGTTGAAGTGTACAGTGGGTTCGATCCTGTTCTACCGAAACTTCCCCCCCGCCACCCCCACCCCCATCCGCTAGGACCGTGAGACGATGGTCTGAGTGATAGTCTTTCGGTTGAGACCATAAAGTGAAGTTTTGTGTACGACATGCATTTAGCGCGCGCTGAAAGAACCCACGGCAACAAGAGAGCTGTCCCTGGCCAAATTGTGTAGAAAAAAGCCACTCTGGTAGGGAAACAAATACACACGTAGGCAGGGAAAAAATGATGGGTGGCGCTGCTCTTGTGGCTAAAGCGCTTTTCCTGGGGGAGAGTAACCCGAATTTCAGGCAGAGAAATCTGCCCTCACTTAAAGTGGTGTACACTACAGAAGGTACATGACTGAGCGCATTAAAAGGCATGAAAACCTTGGTAACAAAACTCGAAATGTTGTTGTTGTTGTTTTTATTGTTGTTGACTTGTTGCTGTCAGGCGTTCCGCAGTTAAATACCCAGGGATTCTCCCGTTGGAAACGCCGGGAACCTGTCAGTGTACAATAGCATCCCCACCTTCTGGAAATTCTGTGCGAGGAATTCCCTCTTTTCTATCCCTCTCGTTGATTCTGCCTTGTTCCTTTTCTTCTTCCTGTCACCTCCTTTCTCTCTTTTCCCTTATAGGTCCATTCTCTCCTGCCTTTTTCTCCCCCCCCCCCTCCGACCCCCCCCCCAGAAAGACTTTAAAAGATCACATAATAATTTTCTCCCACGCTGAAGTCGGGTGCGCTCTACTGGGCCTGAGATGTCGGCAGCGTAACGCATTTTCGCTCATATGACAGTCAACAGTGGTTGTTGTCTGAGCGCTCGACGACGAAGAAGAAGAAGAATGCCCTGGGATCGCCAGGCTATGTAAGCATAAGCACTCTGTTCTCTCCTCTCTGAATCCCTGTGAACCTATTCAGCACACTCACTGGATGAGAAGCTGGTATCTTGCACAGTCCTTATGTGCTGCAGCCCTGGGGGCTGGTTGGCCTTTGGACTACATCTCCAATGCTGACTGTCAGTATGCCCTCTTGGTCGTGAGAGCGGGGTTGTGCTGTGGGCAAGGCATCTCCACTATAATCCCATTTCTGCCCAATTTCTGAAACAGCAGCTGCTTTCTCTGCTGTTTTGGAGGTCATCGTCGAACACGACGACGGATAAACATGAAGTGTGTGCATATATAGCTATTTTCAAGTCCCTCGCTATTTAAATACTTTGTTCCCTTGTTGGAATGCCTGGGGGGGGGGGGGGGGGGAATGGGGCTGTCAGAATAAATAGCATCCCCATCTTCTGGAGATTCTGTGCTAGGATTTCCCTCTTTTCTATCGTTCTCTTTGTTTCTGCTGTGTTCCTTTTCTTCCTTTCAACTTCTTGTCTATTTTCTGCCTTTCTGGGTCCATTCTCCTGCCTTTTCTCCCCAGAAAGACTTAATAGATAATTCTCTCTTATGCCCAAGTCAGATGCCCTGGGCCTGATTTGCCAGGCGCTTAACGGCAGCGCAACGCATTTTCGCTCACACGACAGAATACAACAGTTGCTGTTTGAGCGTTTGACAGAAGACAATGGATCCAGAATCTTTGCATCAGAATGTGGAACCATGCCACGAAGATCATTTGGGGGGCTACAACCCTAATGTTAATTGTTGTTGTTATTATTGTTCGATATCATTATTATGTATCGAGCCCCGTCCCCTTCTCACTGTACATCCCCTTGTGAGTGGGCTGAAAAGCTAAAATCAAGATGAAACATTCTCTCTCTCTCTCTCTCTCTCTCTCTCTCTCTCTCTCTTCTCTCTCTCTCTCTCTCTCTCTCTCTTCTTTAAAATATCACAGGTTGAACTTTTGTTGTCGTTGTTTTAGTTGGGGCTTTGGTGTTGTTGTTTTTTGGTGTGTGTGTGTGTATTTTGTTGATCGTTCTCAATCAGGGCAAGGGCCGGGTAAAAAAGTGTATATTATATATATGAAGACTTACTCTGTTACCTTTGGAAAATAAAGGTCATTCATTCATTCATTCACTCTGTCTGTCTGTCTGTCTCTCTCTCTCTCTGTCTCTCTCTCTCTCTCTCTCCTCTCTCTCTCTCTCTCTCTCTCTCTCTCTCTCTCTCTCTCTCTCTCTCTCTCTCTGTGAGTCTGTCTGTCAGTATGTGTCTCGCTGTCTTTTCCTCTCGGTAGGTCTGTCTGTCTGTCTGTCTGTCCGTCTGTCCGTCTGTCTGTCTCTCCCCTCTCTCCTCCCCTTCCTCCATCTCTCCCTCCCTCCCTCTCTCTCCCCTCCCTCCCTCCCTCCCCCTCTCTCTCTCCACTCCCTCCCTTCCTCCTCCCTCCCCCCCCCCCCCTCTCTCTCTCTTGCGCACCTTGGGCACACGTTAAATCATGTTCCGCTTTTCGTAAGAGTAGGCCATTGTGTGTCGGTGGGAACAGATGACAGAATTTACAAATCCGCATACACACGGGGACCGGATGTTTAAAAAATCGCATGAGGGCTTATTCCATTATCCTCGATATAAAAGAATAAAATTTAAAAAAATTAAATCTCTCTCTCTCTCTCTCTCTCTCTCTCTCTCTCTCTCTCCTCTCTCTCTCTCCCCTCTCTCTCTCTCTCTCTCTCTCTCTCTTCTGTGCCCAACTCACCCGGAAACAGACGCTGGGACTGTTTAGCGAACTCTGGCGCGACCGTCACCACATAATGACCAAGTTTGATCACACACGCGATGCCGATCAGCGTCCACAGCGCTCTTCTCTTGGACAGCGCCATAGCACAGTGCCACCCGCCGTGATTCAGTCGACGTCCTCAAGGGAGGTTTGCGATTTTAGATGCACCCTGATGCACTGGGCTTATCTATCTAACTCTCTATCTATATACATACACACACACATGTATATATATATATCTCTCTCTCTCTAATTATATATATATAGAGAGAGAGACATATAGATAGATAGATAGATAGATAGATAGATAGATAGATAGATAGATAGATAGATAGATAGATAGATAGATAGATAGATAGATAGATAGATAGAGTTACAGTTTGACGTTGCTGATACACGTGATGATGATGATGTTAATAATAGTAATAATAATAAAAATAATAATAATAACAACAACAACAATCATATGTACAGTTCTCATGATGATAATGATAATGATAGCTATAACAAGAAGAAAAAGAATGAAGGAAATGCGGGTGGGGAAATAGATAAAAGAAAAAAGCGAGCAGAGAGAGAGAGAGAGAGAGAGAGAGAGAGAGAGGAGAGGAGAGAGAGAGGAGAGAGGAGAGAGAGAGAGAGGAGAGAGAGAGAGAGAGAGAGAGAGAGAACTCGAACTCGAATGATTTATTCACAAAAAGGCCATTGGCCCATACATGAAGGGGGTTGCCGAACTGCTTAGTATTTTGGTTTTAAAAAAAATATTTTAAAACACACACACACACACACACACACAGACAACATGTTACTGTATAACAAAAAGTCAGCTACAAAAATATCACTTAGGATAACATTATCTCTCTTATTCTGAAAGCTTTACACAAATATAAAGTGAGGCTGCGCACAACCTCAGGATGACTTCATGCCAGGAGTAAACAGAGTCTAAATAAATTAGGCTGTCTGCTATATTTAACAGGGATGTAGTTCTGCCTAACATCCTCAAATACTGGACAGCACAACACAAAATGTACTTCATCCTCCTCTGCTTGCTTACATAATGGGCAAAGCAGCCTGAGGTCGTCAATATCATGTTCTCTGTATGTGAATTTATGAACATTTATATCTGAGACACCAAGTCTAAACTTAGACATAATTCTTTTCAAATGTATATCCATATCAAGTTTTAGATAAGGTTTGATATCATGCGAACTTATAAATTGTCTGTACATTTGAAATCTTTCACTGTTATGTATATGATCATTCCATTGCTGCCATCGGCAGTCAATCAATCTTTGCCTGAAAGCGTTAATAAACTCTCTACAATTTCCGACTCCTTGATTGAGCCAAACAAATCCAAACCCGAGTTCACACAAACAGGTAGGTATTTGTGTTGCCCAGTTGGTTTTCCCTTTGACATCTAGATCATAAAGCATCTTGTAGGATTTAAAAGGTAGCCTGCTCTCATTCATATGCAGAATCTTAATCCAATATCTAATGCATCTTACAGCAGCATTAACAGAGAGAGGGTATCTATTAGTTTCACTATAAACAAGATCATTAGGTGTACGTCTATCTAAGCCTAAAAACTGCTTTAAAGCAAAGAGGTGCACTGATTCACAATGTGTTACAGCTGCATCCAAGCCCCCGATTTCTGCACCATATAACACAGTGGGTTGTATTTGTGCATCAAATATCTTAATGAACAAATCAAAAGAGTTATTATTCAATATTCGTAGTTTTTTCAACACAAATAACAAGCTTCGTTTACCTCGACTTGCCAGATCTTTACATGCAGTTGTGAAACTAAGCTTAGTAGAAAAACAGATTCCTAAATATTTATATACATTAATCACAGGCATGATATTTCCATTGTACAACCATTTTTCATGAGCAGCTAAATATCCACCTTTTCTGAATACGACGATATTACTCTTACTCAGATTAACCTTAAGATCCAGTACTGTTGCTTCTTCTTCTTTCTTTCATCTGCCGCTGGTGCCCTAAGGCGTCGCGGGGAGACACAGAGGTCTGTCTGCAGCAAGGCGGGAGGCTTGATGTAGTGACAGGTCATGGGCTCGCAGGGTGTCAGCCACGGAGTCGCTCCATCGTCTCCTTGGTCTGCCTCTGGCTTTCCAGCCATTGTGTTTGGTGGTGTATGCCCGTAGGGCTGGTTGGTTGGGCGGCATTCTAGTGAGGTGACCAAACCACCTGATCCTTTGTTGTTCGATATGGTGGAGAATTGGTGTTAGTTCGACCATGTCTCTGATCACCTCATTATTGATCTTGTCGCATCTGGTCTTGTTGACAGCTTTTCTCAGGCAGCGCATTTCACATGTGACCAATTTTCTCTCTAAGGCTTTTGTTAGGGCCCATGTCTGACACTGGTATGTGAGTGTCGGAACGAAGATGGCGTTGATGAGTTTTGCCTTGGTGCTCATTGGGATGCTGGAATGTTTTAGAAGGGGGGCGAGTTGGTAACTGACTGCGTTCGCTTTCTGGCATCTTGTTTCTATCTCTCTGTCCAATTTTCCATCTTCAGTGAAGAGGCTGCCAAGGTATTTAAATTCTTTGGTCTGTTTCAGCTGGGTGCCGTTGATGTTGATGTCCAGCTTTCCTGGATTTCTGCTGACAGACATAACTTCTGTTTTGGTGATACTGATCTTCATGTCATACCTCTCGCAGCTTGTGTTGAGTTGGTCTGTGTGTTCTTGAAGAGCTGCTTTGTTCTGATTCATCAAGGACTGGTCGTCAGCAAATAATAGTTCGTTCAGAGCCTCAAGATCTGGGTTGGCTTCCTTTGTAATCTGGTCCATGTAGATCACGAAGAGAAGGGGAGAGAGTACGCAGCCTTGCCTGACCCCTGATGTAACCGGGAACCAGTCGGATGTTCAACTGGCTGTTCGGACTGCGCTCATACTGTTGGCATAGATTGCTCTGATGTTATCAAGCAACTGCCCCTTCATGTCGTACTGCTCCAGGATCTTCCAGAGCTTGTCTCTGTTGACTCGGTCGAAAGCTTTTTCTTGATCAACGAATACTGTATGCAGGTCTTGGTTGTATTCAATGGCTCTTTCACACAGCTGTCGGAGTGCGAAAATGGCATCTGTGCACCCTCTTCCTTTCCGAAAGCCAAACTGAGCATTGCTCAGTAGGTGTTCTGCTTTGGCTCTTGTGCGCTGTTCCAGAATCTTTGTATACATTTTCCCCACATGGCTGAGAAGTGAAATGCCTCTGTAGGTGCTGCAGTCTCTCTTGCTGCCCTTCTTCTTCCAAATTGGCACCACTGTTGCATTTTGCCAGTCCATTGGTACTTTCCTCTCTTCCCATGCTTTCTGGAAGATGATGGTGAGCCACTTAATCCGTTTCTCCC